>CM054128.1:41809849-42422142 GCA_028751855.1 Ambrosia trifida | reverse complement strand
CGATATATATGATCTTGCGTGCGGGCTTATAGAAATACCTATAGATGATGTAGGCGAGGCTTGCTCGCCGACAAAAGGCGATTGTCTTTTGTTTGATGAGAACGAGAAGCGCAACTAACTACAGGTCTATTGGGTGGGGCAACTGGAGAAGCACGAGGCAAAGCAAAGAGCAGGGCTTCGAATGACTTTTTTTCTTTGCTCTTCGACAGCCCATCACTTGAAGCTCCTTTCTCGTGCCCTAGATCATATATTTTATCTTCTTTTAATTGAAAAGAAAACCAATACAAAATCTAATTTTAAAAATTTACATGTTTGTCTATTTTGTGGGACATAAACCCAAATCAATTTTACAAGGATACACAACATTAAACTAAGAGACGATTGGTGTTAGGATTCGATCTCTCGATCAACACACCAAACACAAACAATACTGCAAGAGATAAAAATAAACGAACACGAGAACACAAGGATTTACGTGGTTCGGTCAGCTGACCTACGTCCACGGGCTGCAACCAGGATATTTTATTATTGCTTTCTGCCTCACTCGTGATAAGGATTACAAGTACAAGATGCCTATTTATAATACAAGATTAGGGTTTACTACTTAATCCCAAGAAAACTAATAATGGGCTAATTAAATAAAACGGGCCAGGTCTTCAACTTAATTAGTCTGCCACTTAATTATCTTCTAATCCGAGCCCAAATCAAGGCACCACAAAACCCAACAATCTCCCACTTGGAGGCTTGATAATCTTCAAACTACCATCCGCTGTGAACTTGTACCTCTTGTAATCTTCCTCATTTTCCTGGTTGCAGCGGTCTTCTCATCAGTTAACCTGAAGGCCCGTTGAAGCTCCCCCGAGCTCCAACAAATCAATCATGGCTATGTCTGCCGCTGACCCATTCTCTATCTCTACCGGCTCCCACTGACACGAACTGCCGGATCCTGAAACACCCTGAGAATAAACACTCTCCGAATAAAGCAGATAATCACCTGGAGAGACTTTGATAGCTGGAATATTGGTTCTCTTAACCCATTGTCGTCTAGTAACTCTTACTGAAACATAACTCATGCTCCCACTGCCACGAAAACCCCTGACTGGTAGTTTTGAACCTTTCATAGCACGCTCAACCTGAATCTTACCCGTGGCTTTGGGTTTATCATCTGCAAAACAAACCTTCTTCTGCCACAAGACTCTGTGAACCCGACTTTGTTTCTCTTCTGAATTGGGACGGTCACTCTCTCAGACGGTAAACTGACCATGTAAAGCGAACCCCGCTTTCTTCCTCGAGCTATGACAAGATTTCCCTTGATAACTTTCCACTGCCCGTTCCCGAATTTAACCTCATGTCCCTGTTCATCCAACTGCCCCACTGAAATCAACTGTTTCTTTAAGCTTGGAATCACCCTAACATCCTTCAAAATCCATGAACCGGCTGAAGTTACTATATCCATATCACCCATGCCCGTAACATCAAGAATATCATTGTTCGCCAGTCTTACCTTACCAAAGTCACTTTTCTTCAAATTCCGCAATGCTTCAGTGTTGTGGGTAGCGTGAAATGAAGCACCAGAATCCATGACCCAGGAATCCACATAACTCTCTACACTACAAATTAATGCGTCATCATCTGAGCAGTCTGATGCAGTGTTAACTTCTTTCTTCTCGTTTCGACATTGATTCCTAAAATGTCCAACCTCTTTGCAGTTCCAACTGGTCACATCGCTTCGAGCCCTAGACTGACTCCTCTTCCTGTTCTTGCTCCCACTACATCTGTTATTCTTCCTTCCTCTGCCAACATTCAGTAATTCACTTGATGATCCACCTGAATTTCTTCGTCTGACATCTTCGCCCAGAATAAGATCCCGAATCCCATCAAAAGTGAACTTGCTGGTAGAACTATTAATCGCTGTAACAGTCCCTGACCAACTATCTGGCAATGATGATAACAGTAGTAAAGCCTGAACCTCATCCTCGAATTTGATACCAACTGACCCAAGTCTTGACAAAATCGAGTTCAAGTTGTTGATGTGCACTGTAACTGAACTTCCTTCTTTCATCTTCGTGTTCACCAGTTCACATATCAGGAAAACCTTGTTAGCTGCCGAAGGCTTTTTGTACATATTAGAAAGTGCATCCATAATCCCACGCGCTGTGGTTTCCTTCAGAATGTTGAATGCAACATCCTTCGTTAGCGACAATCTAATAACTACCTTAGCCTTTTTATCCAAGGCCTCCCACTCGTCATGTTTTAACTTCTTCGGTTTGTCACCCAGTACCATGTCCAAATCCTTCTGAACCAGCAAATCCTCCATTTGCATTTTCCACCAACCAAAGTCTTTTCCATCAAACTTCTCAATCTGAAGTTTACCACTCCCAGCCATTGTCTCAAACTAAGTAATTTCCTGACTTTGGATCTTGGTAAAAAGAACCAGAAAAAATAATCTTGGACAACAAAATAAACCCTACTAAACTGCCCGATACATATGCCAACCACTCGAAACAATAATCAACCAGAGATCAAGACCCAATGCAAAACCTTAATCAAGAAACGATCTGTCTCTCGAGTTGTGTTTCTCCTGTGTGTAACGAGCCGTAGCTCTGATACCAGTTGTTAGGTATACGCACACGAAAGCAACACACACAAACGATTAATCTGCAGAAAATAAAAATAAACGAACACGAGAACACAAGGATTTACGTGGTTCAGTCGGCTGACCTACGTCCACGGGCTGCAACCAGGATATTTTATTATTGCTTTCTGTCTCACTCGTGATAAAGATTACAAGTACAAGATGCCTATTTATAATACAAGATTAGGGTTTACTACTTAATCCCCAAGAAAATTAATAATGGGCTAATTAAATAAAACGGGTCAGGTCTTCAATTTAATTAGTCTGCCACTTAATTGTCTTCTAATCTGAGCCCAAATCAAGGCTCCACAAAACCCAACAATTGGCACTTATTGTAACTATGTACTGTTTAGCTCGATATGTATTGTTTTTCTGGTTGTATTTCTTCAGCTTCGTCTTAATTTGTGCTATTTGTAAATTGGCTGTTTAAAAAACCATATCTAAGTGTTTATAATTATAATAAAAAGTTTGAGAATAGTAAGGAACATTGTCACATAAAATATGCATTGTTATTTAACTACTGTATACCTTAATCGATATCTTATGTGACTATATATTGGTCCTCTCCACCTCACAGAAACCATGAACCCAACTCTCTCCCTCCCTCTCTATCTCTCTCTTCTTTAGAGGTTATCACATGGGTTCTGCAAGACTGTATCAGAGTGATGCTTCTTGCTCTTGTTACACTCAAGTGTATAGTATTGTTTTTACTGTTTTATGATATTGGTTGATCATACCTAATAGAGAAGAGAAAAGAGAGCTTTCTTCAGTCCACCCATGGGTTACAATAAGATATCAATTAGCTGCCGACTCATTCAGCCAAATACTAAGCCAAAAACCCGTCTATGGTGCTTGGTAAATGATTGAATGATGCGGGAGACAAATTGGATCTTAGGTTTCCTGTACTTGGACTGAAGGGAGCTCCCTTATTTTATTACTTCTGTATAATTAATATTTGTTCCATTAACATTTTCAACGTTTTTACTTTTAAAAGAGATTATAAAGCTATAAATTTCCATCAGGGTTATCATGTTCAAATCAAGATTTTGCCAACACCATAAAGTTCTAACTTTTTAACTCCTTTTATTTTAAGGGAGGGGGTTTGTTTTTAGCCGAATGAGAATTTCTATTCAGAAAGAGGTGGCGGCTTAGCTTGTTGCCCTACCATCCTTATGTAATTTACTCTTTATAATATGTACGTATAAAATGAATCCACGATCATAACTAGGGCTGTCCAAAAAGCTCGTGGCTCGGAACTCGCTCGAAGCTCACTCGGATTTAGCTCGAAAAAAGCTCGCTCGGTATGGCTCGGTTTGAAACGGAGCCGAGCCGACTCGGATCGGTTAGAAAGTGAGCCTAGCTCGGCTCGGTTCGTAACAAGCCGAGCTGGCTCGGTTTGGCTCGAATAATTCTAATTTTTAATATATATTTTTATATACATATAATATATTATCAAAATGTAAAAAAAGATGGAGAATATGTTACAAATTTAATATTTGGTAACGGTGGCATGGACATTCTTTGCTTGGGATTGAAATTATAGCTAATCAAGTTATTTAAATAAACTCAATATTGCTTTTGATCCAAGTACTCAAGTTAATTCGTATGTTGATAAACTTATATTGTATTCCGTTAAAATTTGAGACTTATTTTGTACTTGCTTGAACTTGATTTTAGCGTGCAATGTATAAGATTGAACTTATTTTAAATGTGTTGTTTTTAACTATTGAATAATATTTTAAACTAGTGAATTTTGAAAGCCATTTTTCTTTTTTCTTTTTAAATTCGAGCCAAACCAAGCCGAGCCGGGTTAGCTCGGTTTAAAACCAAGCTGAGCTTGAGCTTTGATTTTCAGCTCGGTTTCAAATCCGAGCCGAGCCGGCTCGGTTTATAACCAAGCCGAGCGCGAGCTTGGCCTGGCTCGGCTCATGAACAGCCCTAATCATAACTTGCAAAATCAAGATATTAAATAAAATAAACTTGGTTTCATAAGGTACGTGCAAACACATCGTTTATATATATAGTAGGATAAATTACAAATTTCGTCCTTTAAGAATAGGGCATTTTTCATTGGATGTCCTTTCGCGTTTCAATTGCTGTGTTTAGTCCTTAACGACCTAAAATCATTACATCACTTGTCCTAAGGGCCTAACCTGGTTAGTTTTTAACGACAAATCAGATCATGTGCCCCTCACGTGAGGGTATCTTCGTCATTTCATCTGGCCCTATCATTTCCCTCCTATATTATAACGTCTCCACCAAATCAATCAGATTATCATCTAGGGTTCTTCAAGAAACCCAAATTAGGGCAACCACGTTCATCGATCATGGAGTCGATTTACTGCCATTGTGGAAAACCAACAATCATACGTACATCTTGGACAAGTAAAAACCCAGGTCGAAAGTTTTATGCTTGTCCTGATCAGGTAGGTTAACACTCATTTTTTTATTTTCATTACATAATGTTGCATCTGATGGATTTATTTCTGTCAAATTAGGTATCACGATGTGGATTTATTGGATGGTGTGATGAATTGAAGTGCCAAAGGTGTCAACAGATTATCCCAGGTCTGTTAAAAGCCAAGAACAACCTTGAAGTTTATAATGGCCACCTTATTGCTGCAAACCATCAGCTTGAAGAAAAAGTTCAAGACTTGAAGGCTGAACGAAGCAAATGGAAAAGGATGTTGATATTTAGCTGGTTATGTTTGTTGGTGTATAAAATCTTGTATTCTTAGTTGAAATGTTAGGTCTTTGTAAGAAATGCTTAATGGCTAATGATAATGAAAGTGCTTATAATGCACATTGTTAATAGACTGTGTTGAGCCATTTGATAGACTGTTTTGACCCATTTGAATGTGCAGACTGTTTTGACCCATTTGACAAAAGTGTAATACAATGCAACATAATAAACTTCTGGACATACCATTAACCAAAATTGCAACATTTTTTGCTGCATTAAGTACATACATAAACATCAAGTTCAACATAGCCTAATCATTACTACTTGTTCAACAAACACAAACATAAACATAAGTTAATAGTGTTCCCAAAAGCACCAAAATACATGTTCAACAAACATAACAAACACAAACACCCTAACCCTTGCTACCCTGATCCTTGCTAGTGGTACCCTTCTTGCTGATCTTCTTTCTTCCCTTCTTTCCAGACTTGGCCTGAGTACCTGCAACCTTTTCACTCTGTCCCTTGCAGGTCCTTTGATTGTGTCCAGTATTCCCACACTTGCCACATTTTCCTTTAGTGTTTTTCCTAGACAGTGTGCCACCTGATACCAGATCATCCCTTTCAAACTCTGATCTCTTCCTAACCTTCTTGGGTCTTCCAACTTGTGTGTGATGATTTGGTGGTGTTAAAGTTGTAGAAACTTGAGACTTAGGCCATAAAGCTCTGCCATTGATTGGGTTAATCTTAAAGGAATACACCTGTCTCCACCTATCCATTGTATACACTGGATTAACCAACTCTCCAATGCCCCAACTCTACCTCCATTAGTAGCTTTGAACCAAATTGCAGCCACTGCATGTCTGCAGGGCATTCCTGTCCATTAAAGTAACAAAATTTAGCATTAATGAATGAAAGTGACAACATTTGAATTGAACAAGATATACATACCTGTTATTTCCTAACCTCTGCAAGCACAAGTCTTTTCAGCCAAATCCACAACACGTGTGTGACCAGGCTTACCACTGACTCCATATTTATCCCCCCCATTCCACTGCACATGATAGAAGGTTGCATCTCTTTTGATTGTCTCAAACATTTGTGTGGCCCTAGGTGTCAGCAGACCTTCACTGATCTCTATGTCTTGCAACACTGAAACAATCCTCCTCATGCAATACTCCCTAATGTACTCAAGTGCATTAATGATGGGCTTGTCTCTTCCTTCAACTATCTTTCCATTGAATGTTTCACACATGTTGTTTAGTAGCATATCAGTCAATCCCCTACCTGTATTATGTTGGTATATCAAAATTTTGAAATCTAAATCTAAACAGCATTAGCTATACAACTATAAAGAACATACCTGAAAAGTGAGACCTGGTCCAGTGTAGAGGTGGAATTTTTGACAACCACAAATGGGCCTTCTTGTTAAGGGCCTTTAACTCATTCATTGCAGCAGTGAATTCAGGGACTGTTGTTGCACTAGCACACTTCCACAACAAGTCTTTATACAGTTTGCCTCTGAAACTTTGCTTCATGTTTTCATGAATGTGCCTCAGATAGTATCTGTGCTCAGCATTAGGATATAACCTTGAAAGTGCTGGAAGTAGACCCTGTTTAAAAATTTGATAAGTATATTAAGATGAAATGAATGTTATATTGGACTGTGCTGCACTACCTATAACCTCTTCATCTTCATTTGGCAATGGTCCATTATCAGTGATAAACATGTCATCATCTTGATTTGGCAATGGACTCTTATCATTAAAAAACATGGCATCATTAACCTCTAATGGAGTTAACCTACCCTTCCCAACCACACTAGACTCCACACCATCACAGTCTTGACCAGCCCCACTTGACTCCAGACCTTTGCCTAATCCACTAAAGTTTAAGCTTCTCACTACATTTAGCTTAGCAGGGACTATTGCATAGGGCCCAGGTTCATCAATTTCTTCAATGGTCACACTGTGTTTAGGTTTAGTTGGTGTCAGCAAGATTTCCTTTATGTTATCTAAACCATGTTGAGTAAACACATTGACTAACTTATGCACTCCCACATGTTGAGCAAGCCTCAACACATCCTGATCAGAAGTTAGGTCTTCAATACCATCATCTAAATGTTTTTCAGGATTTTGGAAAAAGTAATAAATATGATCAACAACAGAGTATCCTAACAGACCCATCATTAAAGAAACCTCATGCACAGAGAACTTATCAATATCACACAAGTCAATATAGTCAATCGTACCACCTACATACTCACGGCCTGGACTTTGAGTCAATCTACCACCATGATGAAGCTTTATACTGAAGAAATGGGGCATTCCAACTGCAAAATTTTAAAAAAAATTTGAACGTTAGACAACGTTCAATAGCAAAATCAACAATGTCAGAAAACCTAGGTTACAACTTACAGTAGACATCATCGAGATCAACAATAAGCCCTGGTCGTCGTATGGTCCAGCCATCATCCCAGCCATCCTCCCACGTCATTGTTGTGATCGTGAAGTAGAAGAGATGAAGAAGATGATCGATAAAGTAGAAGGTGGATTATGAGTTTGTCTGACAAAATGAAGGGTTTTATAGGAGAAAAGGGGGGGGGGGGGGGGGTGGGAAATGGGCAGATGAAATGACGAAGATACCCTCACGTGAGGGGCACATGATCTGATTTGTCGTTAAAAACTAACCAGGTTAGGCCCTTAGGACAAGTGATGTAATGATTTTAGGTCGTTAAGGACTAAACACAGCAATTGAAACGCGAAAGGACATCCAATGAAAAATGCCCTATTCTTAAAGGACGAAATTTGTAATTTATCCTATATAGTAATATTTTCATATTTTACTTAATTTTCTTTTTTTCTTTTTGATCTCCCCCTTTCATTTCATCACAAACAACTTACATTAAGCTGGTAACTAAACGGGTAGCAAGCTGCGTTGTTATCCTTTCTTAATCGTAAAGCCTAATCTACTAAAAACAAAACCCTACTTTTTGGGGTTGAAATGTTGCTCCTTAGGGTTGAAATGTTGCTATGAATAATGGTCAACTTCACTAATGTGTAACCTACAGTTCATAGTTTCAACCAAGGGAATCTTTGGTTCATATTATGGAACCAAACTATTGTATTTCTTCTCTACAATTGACAATTAAAAGTTGAAGCATTTTTGGGTTTAAATTTGTGAACTTTATTTCCATCTCTTTCATAAATGTAATCTTTACATTTTTTACTAGAGTATTTTAATTACTAACGCTTCGGTTATTCACACATCCTTTTATTTTATCTGCACAATTCTATACGGCCCGTATAAAACTATATGGGCCGTATATGAGTTTTTATGAGTCGTATAGGGCTACGGCCTGTATAAAACTATATGGTTCAGGTACATATGGGTCTTTATGGGCCGTAGAGGTCTATATGGACCGGAACTTAGAGGGTTTTTTTTTTTTTTTTTTTTTTTTTTTTTTTTTTTTTTTTTTGTGAGCCTATATTAGCTATTAGGAATCAAGAGCGTGTTCTATAAGATTGTTACGGCGGTAATTTTGCTACTTGATATTAGGTTAACAATTTATGGTTAGGATAAAGATGTCTAATTAGGTATTGAATTTTGTTACTTTTGATTGTTCCAATAGTAACTTTAATCAAATGAATAATTCATTTCTTCAGTTTTGTTGTTTAATTTAATAGCTTTTGAGGAGTATGACCAAAAATTATATTATTATACGAGCTATAGAGGTCCAAAATTTTTATATTTATTAGTTTTTTATACTTATTATTATTAGGTGTCGCCTTTTTAAAAAAAATATAACATACCACTCCTAAAAAGGTGTGAATATTTTTTTTGAACGACCAACGAAATTTTATTAAACACCCAAGCTAGCGGCAAACTAGCAATTCACCCGACATACAAGTTCAAAACATACATCACCAGTCACCCATATACAATTATACACATACAAAATACAAAGCTAAACGATATGCGATATGTTGAAACCTAACCATTTCTCCCGTTCCAAATCATTCAATTTCGCGCGTGCTTTAACCCAAAGGAAGTTTTAATTTCTTCAATAACCTTGTGCAAAGACGGCTGCCCCTGTTTGAAAACCAACGCACTGTTGCAGCCCCAAATACTCCAAATAGTAGTCAAGCAAACGACGTAAAAAATCTTTTTCTTCTTTTTTGATCCGGCTGTGAATTTGTGCAGGGAGAGGATATCACGAACATCGAATGCAAAAATGCCACCCACCTTGCACTATTGGGATATTTGTTATATTTTTAAAGACCCATATGTACCTGAACCTCATTGCCAATTATTGGGAAACATTACGGGCCATATAGACCTATACGGCCAATAAAGACTCATATACGGCCGATATAGCCTTATACGGGCCGTATAGGCCATTGGGAAGATAAAACAAGGCCCGGGTGCAAATAACATGCCCTTTTCACTAAAGGTTATATTGTCAACCAAGGTAATCTTTGATTCATATTCTTGAACGAAACCATTGTTATTCTTCAGTACCACTAACACTTTAGAGTTGAAGTATTTTGTGATGTAAAATTGTAAAAAAAAACTCCCATACAAATGTTTATCCGCCATGTATGAAACATAACTTGAGCTTTATTTGGAAAAAGGTACAGTGCTTGTTATTATTGGATTTTGCTCTAGTCAGGGTTGATAGATGGGATATGACAATGCTGTGTGGTGTCTTGGATGTTGCCCTAGCTACTTTGCAACAAGTTCCCAGGCTTGTGTTGTGTCCTCCAGTTGTATGCAATTACCAAAATATCCTCTCCATTCCATTGTACACCATAAACCAGTTCTGACACTTAAGTTTTAACTAGCAAGCGTGGAGAACAGTAACAAAAGCCACTCTGACCCCTGTAGATTTGCTCTAGTTTTTTGTTCATTTTTTTATTTAATCGAAGCAAAAGATTGTCTTTCGGTAATATTTATTTCGTTTCTTCACATTTTTAGTTGTTTAAAAGGAGATTACATATTCCATTTTAGTCCGTTATTTGGGATGTAATTTGCCAGCATTAATTTGTATAGGCCCTATCTATGGGCACCCCCACTTTGTCTATCTGCACATCCCAGCCGCCTTCAAAGCGCTGAGCTTTGGGCAAAGCTCAGTGCTTTGAAGCCCAAAAGCTGACAGCATCAGGTGGTATCAGGTGGAGGCTTTGGGATTGCCTCCTAAGCGCTGAGCGAGCTTTGGGCAAAGCTCAGTGCTTTGAAGCCCAAAAGCTGCCAGCAGAGATAAGGCCTTGAGATTGGTATTATAGGGTGTTAGGTTGGGTTTTTTGGGTGCGGTTTTGGTTGTTTTGTTGTAGGATTTTTTTGGTGGGGTTTTTTTTGTGTTTGTTTTTTTTAAAGATTTTTTTTTAAGGTTGTAAATAATAATAATAATAATAAGGTAATATTAACAATAATAATAAATAGATATAATAACTTCTAACATTTCATTCATTTAAACGTCTGATTATAAAATAAGGTTTTGAACGAACGATCTTGTTGTTTATTACTCCATTTATTACGTTAAGTGTTAACATATTAATCATTCGAAACAAACGTCATATAAACAAACAAATAGATATAAACATTCGTTAACAAATAAAAACAAACAAACGATCGACTGCATTAACATATAAAATCAGTTCGATGATACAAAATATAAAATAAATTGAAATCTAACACAACAAGACCAGAGAGACGGTGGTGGTGAGGAGGGGAAATTGGTAGAATATTAGGAGGAAGGCTCTTACCTGATCATAGTTTCGTTTGAGACTGACCGGATATTTTCTTCACGCCGGGAGTTAGTCGACTGGGTACAAGATACGGGAATGAAAAATGGTTATGTCATTGTTCAAAAATATATTTAAAATTAGCAAAGTTACCCCTATTATATATATATATACAAAAGGCCCGGTCTATTTCAACCCCCCACCTTCTATTTTCACCCCCCTCAAAGCGCCTCGCTTAGGCCTAAGCGAGGCGCTTTGCCCCCATTTCGAGGAGGTCAGTACGAGGTCAGAAAAAACTTAAATTTTAAAAGCGAAGCGCCTCGCTTAGGCCTAAGCGAGGCGCTTCGAATCTAACTTTATTTTTTGGTAGTTTTTTGGTGTTTTAAATTTTAAAAGCGAAGCGCCTCGCTTAGGCCTAAGCTAGGCGCTTTACCCCCAAAGCACCTCTCTTTGGCCAAAGCTAAGTGCTTTGGCCCTTTTATTTAAAAAAATATATATATTGTTTTAATTAAATTTAAATGGTTTTACTTAATTAAAAAAATATTTTAATTCATTTTTAATTGTTTTAACTAGTTTCCAATCAAAGAAAAATTAGTTTGGCGTGTTTCGGTTCGTTTATTGCTCGTTTGTAGTTTTCAGAACATACAACCGAGAATGAACAACTTTCATAAATATATGTACGTAACACATGAAGTGTGCAATCAATACCATGTTTTACCAAATTTCAAATTTTACATCTCTAATCGATATACTAGACTTCCGGACATTGTTTAACTCGTTTTGGTTCGTTTAGTTGCTCGTTTCAGAGCAAACAACCGAGTATGAACAACTTTCATAAATCAATGTACGTAGCACATGAAGAGTGCAACCAATACCATATCTCATCAAATTTCAAATTTTACATCTTTAATCGATATACTGGACTTTCGGACCTTGTTTGACGCGGTTTGGTTCGTTTAATTGCTCGTTTGTGGTTTTCAGAACAAACAACGGTGAATGAACAACTTTCATAAATAATAATATAACTTTTAAAGTCAGGTGCTTTACCCCAATTAAACTATCGTTACCTGATCAGGTCCGGTAACGAACCGTACCGGTTTCAAACTGACCGCCCGGTAACGAACCGTATCGGTTTCGAACTGACCGGCCCGTTATCCACCTGGACCGTATCGAACTGATCAGGTCCGGTACCAAACCGTATCGGTTTCAAACTGACCGGACCGTTATCCACCCGGATCGTATCGACCTGATCAGGTCCGGTAACGAACCGTACCGGTTTCGAACTGACCGCCCGGTAACGAACTGTATCGATTTCGAACTGACCGGCACGTTATCCACCGGGATCAAATCAACCTGATCAGGCCCGGATACGAACCTTACCGGTTTCTAACTGACCGGCCCGTTATCCACCCAGATTGTATCGACCCGATCAGGTCCGGTAACGAACCGTAACGGTTTTGAACAAACCGGACCGTTATCCACCCGGATCGTATCGACCTGATCAGGTCCGGTAACGAACCGTACCGGTTTCGAACTGACCGCCCGGTAACGAACTGTATTGATTTCGAACTGACCGGCCCGTTATCCACACAGATTGTATCGACCCGATCAGGTCCGGTAACGAACTGTACCGGTTTCGAACTGACCGGCTCGTTATCCACCCAGATTGTATCAACCCGATCAGGTCCGGTAACGAACGGTACCGGTTTCGAACTGACCGGCCCGTTATCCACCCGGATCGTATCAACCTGATCAGGCCCGGATACGAACCGTACCGGTTTCGAACTGACCGGCCCGTTATCCACCCAGATTGTATCAACCCGATCAGGTCCGGTAACGAACCGTACCGGTTTTGAACTGACCGGCCCGTTATCCACCCGGACCGTATCGACCTGATCAGGTCCGGTAACGAACCGTACCGGTTTCGAACTGACCGCCCCTTTAACGAACTGTATCGGTTTCAAACTGACCGGCCCGTTATCCACCCGGATCGTATCGACCTGATAAGGCCCGGATACGAACCGTACCGGTTTCAAACTGACCGGCCCGTTATCCACCTAGATTGTATCGACCCGATCAGGTCCGGTAACGAACCGTACCGGTTTCGAACGGACCGGCCCGTTATCCACCCAGATTGTATCGACCTGATCAGGTCCGGTAACGAACCGTACCGGTTTTGAACTGACCGGCCCGTTATCCACCCGGATCGTATCAACCTGATCAGGCCCGGATACGAACCGTACCGGTTTCAAACTGACCGACCCGTTATCCACCCAGATTGTATCGACCCGATCAGATCCGGTAACGAACCGTAGCGGTGTTGAACTGACCGGCCCGTTATCCACCCGGACCGTATCAACCTGATCAGGTCCGGTAACGAACCGTACCGGTTTCGAACTGACCGCCCGGTAACGAACTGTATCGGTTTCGTACTGACCGGCCCGTTATCCACCCGGATCGTATCGACCTGATAAGTCCCGGATACGAACCGTACCGGTTTCAAACTGACCGGCACGTTATCCACCCAGATTGTATCGACCCGATCAGGTCCGGTAACGAACCGTACTTGAAATCAATGGGAAGGTAAACAATTCCTACTCATCTTAATGAATATCTTCATCAATCTCCTTGATCTACGCATAAGTGTGAGAGTCGATCTGACTGTTGGTTTCTTTTTGCAACCGGTACAACGAACTCTGAAGGTTTGCGCGTTAGCGCCGATCCGATTGTTAAAAGTATCAAGACTATGAAATTAGTAAAACAACTTTTCAGTTGTTATCGGAGAGATAACTGTCAACGATGAAGGCAACCTGATAAAGGCTGAACACGAGTGTAATCAAACAAGGTGCTATGAAAACCACCAACGATCAATTATAATATAGTCCGGAAGTCAAGCATATAAATTAAACATGCAAAAATTATGTTCTGAAAAATATGGGTATCGAATGTATAGTCGGAGGACCACGTACAATGATTCATCAAAGTTGTACAAAGCTGGATGTTTCTACTAAAAAACCCAAACGAGCAATAAACGAAGCGAAACGCCTCAAACAAATTTTCTTGACTTGGAAACAACTTAAAAGAACTAAAAATGAATTAAAATTATTTTTTGGTCAATAACAGATAATTTTAAATAATTAAAAGAAATTCATTTTTTTAAAAAAAGGCCAAAAGCGCCTAGCTTTGGCCAAAGCTAGGCGCTTGAGTGGTTTGATTAGACCACAAGCGCCTAGCTTTGACCAAAGCTAGGCGCTTTGGTTTTTTTTTTTAAATGAATTTCTTTAAATTCTTTAAAATTATCTGTTATTGACCAAAAAATAATTTTAATTCATTTTTAGTTCTTTTAAGTTGTTTCCAAGCCAAGAAAATTTGTTTGAGGCGTTTCGCTTCGTTTATTGCTCGTTTGGGTTTTCAGTAGAAACATCCAGCTTTGTACAACTTTGATGAATCATTGTACGTGGTCCTCCAACTAAACCTAACACACAACAATTTGTTTTAATTCATTTTTAAGTGTTTTTAATTACATTTCAATAAATGAAGGTCCTCACATTTTAGTAACATTTTAGATTAAATGGGATTTAGAACAACCACATGTCAACAAATGATAATTTTCAAATATTGCAGATCAGGGTGTTACCAAGCATGTCAAGAAATGATAATTTTCAAATATTACACTCCTGTTCAGCCTTTATTAGGTTGCCTTCATCGTTGACAGCTATCTCTCTGATAACAACAGAATTTTACTTGTTTGCCTGAAAAGTTGTTTTACTAATTTCATAGTCTTGATACTTCAAGGTACCATGTATCGTATCGACCCGATCAGTTTCGGTAACGAACCGTACCGGTTTTGAACTGACCGCCCGGTAACGAACGTACCGGTTTCGAACTGACCGGCCCGTTATCCACCCAGACTGTATCGACCCGATCAGGTCCGGTAACGAACCGTACCGGTTTCAAACTGACCGCCTGGTAACGAACCGTACCAGTTTCGAACTGACCGGCCCGTTATCCACCCGGAAATGTATCAACCCAATTAGGTCCGGTAACGAATCGCACCGGTTTCGAACTGACCGCCCGGTAATGAACAGTACCGGTTTCGAACTGACCGTCTCGGTATCCACCCGGACCGTATCGACCGATCAGGTCCGGTAACGAACCGTACCAGTTTCGAACTGACCGGCCCATTATCCACCCGTCGAGGTGCTTAAGAAACGAGCAATTTGACGAACCAAACTGCGTCAAACAAGGTCCGAAAGTCCAGTATATCGATTAGAGATGTAAAATTTGAAATTTGATAAGACATGGTATTGATTGCACTCTTTATGTGCTACGTATATTCATTTATGAAAGTTGTTCATACTCGGTTGTTTGCTCTGAAACGAGCAATTAAAAGAACCAAAACGAGTTAAACAATGTCCGAAAGTCTAGTATATCGATTAGAGATATAAAATCTGAAATTTGGTAATACATGGTATTGATTGCACACTTCATGTGTTACGTACATATATTTATGAAAGTTGTTCATTCTCGGTTGTTTGTGCTGAAAATCACAAACGAGTAATAAACGAACCGAAACACGCCAAACTAATTTTTCTTTGATTGGAAACAAGTTAAAACAATTAAAAATGAATTAAAATATTTTTTTAATTAAGTAAAACCATTTAAATCTAATTAAAACAATATATTTTTTTTTAATAAAAGGGCCAAAGCACTTAGCTTTGGCCAAAGAGAGGTGCTTTGAAGGTAAATCTAGAAAACATGTCCAGATTCATCCCCCCTAGAAAAAAGGGGCCAAAGCGCCTCGTTTTGGCCTAAACGAGACGCTTTGAAGGAGGGTTGAAATAGAACCCAGAGGGTGTAAATAGAATGGTCCATACAAAAACTAACTGTACTTTTTTTCCATCCATCTAAAGCATATTCCGTTAAACAACCGTCAGAGTTTTCGTTTTTGCCGTTTTGCATACCTAACAATTTTAGCAACCGACGTGTCACGTTGATCGTCGTTTCTGTCGACAATTTACTCATTCAACATCTTCACATCTTCACCGTCCTTCAACTGCCACCGCTTTCTTCAGTCAAGAACCGTCTTCGTCAGTTGTAACACCATCGCAACGATTCTTATGACACCCATGATATAACCGCCTCCGCCACGGAATCAACAGTCACAACTAATAATCGTTACATCAGCATAAAATGATCAGCCGTCACCAATACCATACCTATAGTAGTAGATTTGTCACCGGAAATTGAACGAGCGTCACTTGAAGAACGATAATAATCGAGCCGGGGACATCAAACTATTGATGTGAAGACGAATGAGCATCGATCGGAATTTTGAAATTAAGCGATGTTTACGTTTCTCAAAAGCACTTGGTGCCAAAGACTCAATCTATATTGGCATACGAAGAGTTAACGATGAGCAATTGGTTCATGCGACACAAAAGGTTTTGCCGGAATTTTCACCGGAATCGTTGAAGAAAGACGACGGAGACAAGGGTAGAACTTAGAAAGTGTTGAAAAGTCAGATTCAAGGTCACCATTTTTTCTTTTATGTACATTAGTACATGGGTATATGGAAAAATTATATAATACATAAACGTTGGGAATGTGTAAAACATTCAAATTATGATCATTTGACTATTTTTTTTCCTTAGGTTACCGGGAGTAGTGACGGACCATTTTATGAGGACGTATGGGCCGCCACGTTCTCCGCCATGTCAAATGGTAAAGATTTTAGACAATTTAAAAGTGAGTTTTGATCTATTTCGTTATTGTCTATATTTTACTTTAATTAGTCATATTCCAACCACATATTTTTTTGACAAAATTACAGAAAACAACCTTTATGTATACCCAAATTTGCAGCTTTCACCTTTATCTTTAAAAAGCTCGATAATCAACCTTAACCTTTGTATTTTGTTGCAAAACCAAACCTTTATCACTAACTGAGTTAGTTTTCCAAGTTAAGTCTCCTCACATGCTTTGCATGTGAGGGTTTTTTAGTCATTTCTTTGTTCATTTATTTAAATGTTTATTTTAAACAAAAACCTTATAAACATCATCTTCCCCAACTCAGTCCGGCCAGCCAATGACTGAACAGAAGGTTCAAAGGGGCGTGACCGGAACGTCGGTACCACACCAGATCATACGAAAATGTTGATTTTGTATGGTCGGTTCAATGGTTTTTCTTGTTGATGATTTATGATTAAACAAAATATGATTACGTTTTTGTTTACGCAAAACACCGGTTTTTATTTTGAACAATATTTTCAAATCATCTAATATGAGGTTTGAATTAAAAAAAAAAATCAATCTAAGTTTGAACAACTCGATCTGAGGTACTTTATTCTTTGAAAATTTTGTTCAAAGGTTTTATTTTTGTTTTTGAACTATCTTCAACAGTTTAAAAAAAAACAAAGATTATGAGATTTTTTTTACCGTTCGAAACAGGGGTTTATCAAAAACATCAATGATTTTGTTTTGAATGACGGTTTTTGTATTCGATTATCATTATGAGATTAAGGGACGGGGACTCAAACCATTTATTTGCGATTTGCATGTCTGTTTATAAGTTTTTTTAATGTGTTGGATCTTCATTATTAGTCCTCAAATTCTCACTTTCTTCTTCACCATTTGACTTCAACGTCCCTGATTTACTCTTTGTCAATTTTGGAGAAGCATTAGAATCAAACCGGAAACCACTAGAAAGGGCTGTGGTATTTAGATTCTCTTCGTCATGACTTGAATTATCATCTAAAGTTCCATTTTCAGGATTATGAGTAATAACTGCACTAGAAGCATCATCTTCTTTGTAGTGTTCTTCACGTGAGGTTCCATCATCTTCAACCCTGCTTTCAGTTTCAGCATCTTGGTCTTCATTTTCCTCTTCAGTCACTTTGTCGTCCTCATCATCTATGATATCGACTTCATCACGGTTAATTTCCATGTTTGACTTTTCATCAATCTCATCACCCCCGCCTCCCCGCCTCCCCCATCCTCAATCTTATCTTCTTCATCTTCTTCGTGGCGTTTGTCGTCTTTGTCTTCTTGTTCTTGTTTTTTAGTATCCTGAGGCATCAGGATTTGAGTGATTGCTTTCTCTAGGTTTGGGGAAGATGATGTTTATAAAGTTTTTATTTAAAATAAAAATTTTAATAAATAAACAAAGAAAAAGACCAAAAAGCCCTCACATGCAAAGCATGTGAGGAGACTTAACTTGAAAAACTAACTCAGTCAGTGATAAAGGTTTGGTTTTGCAACAAAATACAAAGGTTAAGGTTGATTATCGAGCTTTTTAAAGATAAAGGTGAAAGCTGCAGTTTTGGGTATACATAAAGGTTGTTTTCTGTAATTTTGTCTATTTTTTTTCCATATATTTTTAATCACATTTTGTCCAACATTTATGTTTACCACGTTCACAACACATACATTCTAACCTAATAATGTATATAAACAAAACGCCAACCAACGCCATTTACATCTATGGAGATTATGCAAAATGTTAAGTTTTATCACGTATCAAAGCATGTTCGGTTCAAATTTTTGTTATTAAGTTGGGCAATTGCTTAAAACGTTTTGTGTTTTAAAGTAAAATGCTTTATTGCGGTGATGTAGACTGCGTATAAATAAAAAGATAAAAGAATATATTGCATGCACTTAAGAATTTCGGTTAATTAACATCCCGCCGCAACGCGCGGGTTAGCATTAACTAGTTTATAATTAAAAAGTTTACTAAAACGCGTCAAACAGAGTCCGGACGAGCAATAAACGAACCAAAACGCGTCAAACAGAGTCCGGACGCCCAGGATATCTATTAAACATGCTAAATATGTATTTTGATAAAAAAAAATGGTATTGATTGTATAGTTCATGTATTACGTACAATGATTTGTGAAAGTTGTTCGTCAACAGAATATGTCTAATGAAAACCACAAACAAGCAATAAATGAACCAAAACGCATCAAACAGAGTCCGGATACCCAGGATATCGATTAGACATGCTAAATATGTATTTTGATAAAAAAACCGGTATTGATTGTATAGTTCATGTATCACGTACACTAATTTTTGAAAGTTGTTCATACTCGGATGTTTCCACTTAAAACGACAAACGAGCAATAAAAGAACCGAAACACATCAAACAATTTTTTTTATTGGAAACAAGTTAAATACTTAAAAAAAAATAAAATTAATTAAATCAATTAAAAAAACATTAAAACAAATTTTTTTTTTAAAAAAAGGCCCTAAGCGCTGAGCTTAGGGCAAAATGCAGTGGCCCATGGGCTTAAACGTGGCAGCTAAGCACTGAGCTTAGGAGGCAATCCCAAGGTCCCATGTGCCGCTGTCAGCTTTTGGGCTTGAAAGCACTGAGCTTTGTCCAAAACTCAACGCTTTGAAGTACGATGTTTCAGTGATGTGACTTAAAGTCTGATAAAGCTTTGACTGGTGTGACAATTGTTACAAACATGGTACCAAAAACATATAAACTTTATTCATCAAACCCCAACCCAAACATAGAAAACCCTTACAAATCTGTACAAACTCTCCACCTCACTTAAGCTCTCAAGAACACAAGGATAATAGTGATTACAAAAGAACAATCACTATACAATAAGCACTAGAATCAACGTCAGCAGATTCAAGGTGAATCTGATGACAACTCTTATGAAACCCTAATCAGAGAGCTAAACAAAAAAGTGAAAGAGTGAAAAAATGAACGACTTCTGTGTATGAGAGAGAGAAAAAGATATTTATATCTGATCTCGTGCACACACTCTTCAAGATGATCCAACGGTGAAAGAATAAAGATCTTCAACAATCCAACGGTGGCAATCCAAGTGTGCTTTCTCACACGGATTGCCACATAAACATTCACACAGCACACTGGGCCACATGGGCTTCGAACATCTCTCTTGGACTTGACTTGATCTACACAATTGGGCTTGGACAGCAACTGCAACATCAACTGGGCTGGACCAACAACTTGGACTTCATCACGAATGACCGGGCCAGACCTGCACACTTATGCAAGATGATAAAGCCACCAATTTTGACAAAGACACCATCATGTTATTTATTTTATTAACAATATTTATAAAGAAATAAAATGAAAGACACACTTATGTGTATATTTTTAACACCCCCCATCATTTTATTTCCCAAAGCAATCAAAGAGTTTAACCTGAGTGCACAAAGTATTGTGTTGATTAGGTAACAATCCTTTTGTAAATAAATCTGCAATTTGACTACTAGAGTCAACCTTTACAGTTTTAACCACTCCCTGAGTAATTAAATCTCTCAAGAAGAACAGATCAATGCCAAAGTGCTTGGTTTTATCATGAAACACTGGATTTGAGGCAATAGACATGGCTGCTGAACTATCACAGTATAGACAAATAGGTAATTCAACCTTAATGTCCAATTCTTGTAATAAGTTCTTCAACCAGATCACCTCACAAGAAGCAGCACACATTGCTCTATACTCTGCCTCAGCAGAAGATCTAGACACTGTGGCTTGCTTCTTGCTTTTCCATACAACCAAGCAATTCCCTAAAAATACACAAAAACCAGTGACAGATTTTCTGGTCTCTACACACTTAGCCCAATCAGAATCAGCATAAGCTGACAGATTAAGACTATCACTTTTCCTAAACATTATACCCATACCAGGTGCACACTTAAGATACCTAAGTAATCTTAATGCAACCTTGAGATGACCATATGTTGGTTTATGCATATATTGGCTAAGATAATGTACACTATAAGAAATGTCAGGTCTGGTATGTGACAAGTAGATCAGTTTACCTATCAATTGCTGATAACCAGTTATACTATTTAGAGGTTTACAATCATGTTTGACCAGATTAGTCAAAACATGATTTTGCTCTATAGGACAAGTAACTGGTTTACAAGCCAACATACCATACTCACTCAACAAATCAGTACAATACTTCCTTTGTGACAAACAAATACCATCTTCAGTTTTTAATACCTCAATACCCAAAAAATATTTAAGTTCTCCTAAGTCTTTTATTAAAAACTTAGTTTTAAAAAGTGATTTAATGGTTTCAATAGCAACTTCAGAATTTCCTGTTAATATTATGTCATCCACATATACTAACAACATAAGAAACACATCTTTACTGTGCTTAACAAACATTGAATAGTCACATTTGCTTTGTACAAAGCCAAACTCAAGTAAAGCTTTTACAAGCTTTTCATTCCACATTCTTGGGGCCTGTTTCAGCCCATAAAGAGATTTGTTCAACTTACAAACCTTAGTCTTAGACACATTATTATAACCTTCAGGAAGAGACATGTATACTTCCTCATACAAGTCTCCATATAGAAAAGCATTATTCACATCTAGTTTGAAGATTTTCCAACCATTATGAACAGCTAAAGTGATTAAACATCTCACAGTCACCATTTTGACTACTGGTGAGAATGTTTCATCATAGTCTAAACCTTCTTTTTGACTATAACCCTTAGCCACTAACCTAGCTTTATATCTATCTATCTCTCCTGAAGCCTTATACTTAATCTTAAAGATCCATTTACACCCTATTTTGTGTCTACCTTTAGGAAGGTCTACAACTTCCCATGTATTATTTCTATACAGAGCTTCAAGCTCTTCATCCATAGCCCTGACCCAATTGGGGTCAGTGATGGCTTCATTATAAGACCTTGGTTCAACACTTTTATCAAGTTTGGTTATAAAACATTTGTTTTCAAGTGAAAGTTTAGACAAGTTAACCACATTTTCAATGCCATATTTCACTTTCCCTTCAACAACATAATCACTGAATTTCTTTGGAAAACTAACACTCCTAGATGACCTTCTAAACTCACTCTGTTCAACAGTTGTGTTACCCTCAGACTGTTGATTAAATTCATTCTCAATTCACATGCTTAGCCTTGCCAGTTTCTTCCTTACTAGAACTAGGCTGCTGTGACCCAGCCAAGCCACTAGTTCCAGTAGGAGAAGCTGGTTGCTCCCAGCTATGTGTTCCTAAGTCTTTACTACCTTTACCCTCCTTGTCATCATCGGGATCATTCACCTCAGAATCATGTTGAACCTCTGTGTTTTCAAAATTATCAAAAAAGTTTAAAGTGTTTATGGTTGAATCAAAAACAGTTCCATATTTTTCCAAAATAGTTTTGTCTTTAAATGGAAAACAGGACTCAAAAAATTTTACATCTCTAGAATATAGAATAGTTTTGTTATCTAGACTATATGCCTTGTAACCTTTTTTCTCATGGGAATACCTAATGAAAACACATTTTTCAGCCCTACTTTCTAGTTTATTTGACTCATTTAATATTGTACAAAAACACAGACATCCAAAGATTCTTAAATGATCTAAGAAGGGTTTAAATCCATGAATCAATTCATAGGGGGACTTTCCATTTAGCACAGAAGAAGGCATCCTATTTATCAAGTAAGAAGCAGTCAGTATACATTCAGTCCAGAGTCTTATAGGTATGTTACTCTGAAATAATAAAGACCTGGCAACATTCAACAAATGCCTGTGCTTTCTTTCTACAACCCCATTTTGTTGGGGTGTATAAGCACAAGTAGTTTGGTGAATAATGCCTTTTTCTTTACACAAGTTCTTCATTTGACCATTGACAAACTCTAGGCCATTATCACTCCTAAAAGTTTTAACATGTTTTTTAAACTGAGTTAAAATGATTTGAATAAACTCTTTAACATGTTCAAAAACTTCTGTTTTATGTTTCATTAAACAAACCCACACTGCCCTAGAATAGTCATCAACAATGGTCAAAAAATACTTATGTCCATCCCTATCAGCAATCCTATATGGACCCCACACATCTAAATGGACCAGCTGACCAACATGAGAACTCTTATGCTCACTAAGTGGGAAGGGTTCTCTATGTTGTTTAGCTCTTTGACATACTTCACAAGGTCCATGATTAACAAGTGTTTTTATTTTAAATTTAGGTTTTATTATGTTCAAAACTTGATCAGCAGGGTGTCCTAATCTAGCATGCCACACATCAAACAAATTGATACTACTGTAACACACCTTAGAAAACACATTAGCACTGCCACACATGTATAGTCCATCAATTTGTTTACCAGTCACCAGGACTTTCTTTGTCAACAAGTCCTGAACATAGCACTGGTTCTCATCAAATCCAACAAATAACTTGTTATCCCTAGCTAACTTATGAACAGACAATAAGTTCACATTATATTCAGGAACAACAAGAACATCTTGTAAAATTATGTTTTCTGCCAATTTTAATTTACCAATTTTAGTGACAAAAGCAGAGGTACCATTAGGATGTTTCACTTTTATATTTAGGTCAGACACATCTACATAGTCAAATAATCCTTTATCATTTTTGACCATATGTTCATTTGCCCCTGAATCCATTATCCACCCAATACCAAGTAACTTCCCATCAGAACTAGTAAAACCATATATACCATATCCTAAAGCAGAAGCACAGAATAACCTACCAGATAGATTACAACTTGAGGTGGACTCAGAACTTTTATCATTAATCAGGCTTAAAAGTTTAGCAACCTGATCACTAGTCAAAGCAGTAATAGTTGTATTAGCCTTATCAGTTGTTGAACTATTACTAACATTTACCTTCTTTCCTTGATAGCCTCTAGGTTTAGCCCAATTGGGATAACCTATTATTTCAAAACATTTATCTATAGTGTGACCAGTTTTATTACAATGAGTACATTTCAAAGACTGATTAGCAGTCTTAGAAAATTTCTTGCCATTAAGACTCTCACTTCCTTGTACTGCTCTAGAAGCAAACCCAACTGTGGTTGAGTTTTTAGGAGGGTTGCTGGATTGTCTATGAGATTCTTCTCTAGACACTACAGCAAAGGCCTCCTTAATGGAAGGAAGTTCAGTTTTAATTAGCAAAGTTGTCCTAACATTTTGATAGCAACTATCTAGTCCCATTAAAAACTGCATCAATTTTATCATATGATTATAGTTATTGAATTCTTTAGAAGCATCACAGGTACAAGAAGGTAATTGAAGTATTTGATCAAGTTGTTTCCACATTATATTAAGCTTATAATAATACTCAGACACAGGCATGCCATTCTGACTAAAAGAATTTATCCTTTGGTAAAGATCAAAAACAACTGACCCATCAATTTTATTGTATGTTTCCTTTAAATCCTTCCAAACTTCTGAGGCAAGTTTGGAATACACTTGACCTAAGTATAGTTCCTCAGAGATAGAGTTTAAAATCCATGTTAACACAATCGAGTTACACCTATCCCATTGTCTAGCCAACACATTATCATCAACAGGTTTAACACAGTCACCATTAATAAAACCAAGTTTATTTTTAACCTGAAGACCTAATATCATAGCATTAGCCCAGACAGTATAATTCTCAGTACCCTTGAGTTTAAAACTAATTATAGTGAGATTGGTAGAATCACTAGCATGTAGATATAAAGGATCACTGACATCTAGTTTACTAACAAGTGTTACATTGTTTATCACAGCACCATCCTCAGGGCCCAAATTCTGGCCCTGATTATTGTCATCATCAGCCATAATCAATTATTAGCAAGCAACACACACTCAGAGAATTACACAGAACAACAAGTCAAGCAAGCAATCAGAAAGAACACACAATACAAAAACAAACAACACAACCAAGACACACACAGGGGAAGCCTTGTGGGTGATCCAGATCGTCGGTTCGTCACTCAATAGGTGCCGACGCAGGTCCTCACAAGGGAGCCTCTACCCTAGACCTTACTTAAAGCTAAACAGGGACTCAAGCCCTGGCAACAGACACCTTAGAGACAAACACTAATACAAAAATCCAATAAAATCAGAAAGATCTCACCGAGGGTTTTTCCCAAGTTAGGGTTCGCCAAAAAACTCGTAATACTGTAACCTTCACTTAGGGTTACAGTATCAGAGAGCAAGAAAATATGCTTCCAATAGATGAACACCAGATCAAGTCTCTTTATCACCAGAAACCCTAGATCTGATCCGGCTATTCCAAGAATCCAAAGTCAGGTTAAGATCGAGATAGATCTATTCCTATTATTCATGAATAAGATCAATCAAGATCCAACCAATATATTTTGAGAAAACAGCGGAAAGAAATCAGGATCAAGAACCTGGCTCTGATACCATGTTACAAACATGGTACCAAAAACATATAAACTTTATTCATCAAACCCCAACCCAAACATAGAAAACCCTTACAAATCTGTACAAACTCTCTACCTCACTTAAGCTCTCAAGAACACAAGGATAATAGTGATTACAAAAGAACAATCACTATACAATAAGCACTAGAATCAAAGTCAGCAGATTCAAGGTGAATCTGATGACAACTCTTATGAAACCCTAATCAGAGAGCTAAACAAAAAAGTGAAAGAGTGAAAAAATGAACGACTTCTGTGTATGAGAGAGAGAAAAAGATATTTATATCTGATCTTGTGCACACACTCTTCAAGATGATCCAACGGTGAAAGAATAAAGATCTTCAACAATCCAACGGTGGCAATCCAAGTGTGCTTTCTCACACGGATTGCCACATAAGCATTCACACAGCACACTGGGCCACATGGGCTTCGAACATCTCTCTTGGACTTGACTTGATCTACACAATTGGGCTTGGACAGCAACTGCAACATCAACTGGGCTGGACCAACAACTTGGACTTCATCACGAATGACCGGGCCAGACCTGCACACTTATGCAAGATGATAAATCCCCCAATTTTGACAAAGACACCATCATGTTATTTATTTTATTAACAATATTTATAAAGAAATAAAATGAAAGACACACTTATGTGTATATTTTTAACAACAATGATGTCACAGGTGAGCCCTATACGCCGAGCTTTGGCCAAAGCTCAGTGCTTTAGAGGGGTCAAATTAATTTTTTGGAGGGTGTGAATAGCAAGGTCCTTTGTATAATAGTATATTGTGCTGATCAAATTATGAATCTACAATTTTATCTTATTCGAGATGTAATTTCCATCTTTTGGCCGAACTGGACATCCAACCGGTCTCTCTATCGGCAGTGGCGGACCCAATAATTTTTTCAATGGGGTTCTCTATTTTTGGTGTTCAAATTTTTTTACAACCAAATGTTGGAATTTTCGGGTCGGGTGTCATTTGGGTCAGTTCGGGATGGGACAGGGAACATAATAACTTACGATATCATAAGAAAACACATAATAAAAATACAATGTCATTCGACGTTATCACCTCTAGGCTCTACTAAATATGCTATAATTTAATATGGTAGATTTCAACCCGTTCAATTATATGTGGGTTACATTGTGGTTATAATGTTTGCTTAACAGGTCAAGGTCAAATGAATGAAGTTTTAAAAGAAGGGAAAATGGATTTTAATACTCCTAATTATCGCCTATTGACGGATAATATTTCCAACTATCACTTTGGCCATTAGCACTCCAAACTTTCAACATGTTTACTTTTATCACTCCCAAACTAACTCAGGTGTAACATGGTTAGTTTTCGTGGCCAAAATGTAAAAACCAAAACTTTAGGACATTTTTTAAACTTATTATTATTATTATTATTATAACATATTAAAAAATTATTATTTTTTCAAAATTTTATAAATCCCCCCTGCTCAATACCTTAGTCGATCGACTCTATTACATAAGTGGATTCCTAACGTTTGTCTCACATCATGACATAAGTAAGCAATTCTTATTGTAAAAACCCCGCTAATTGATCTTTACGGTGCTTACTCTATCAATTAGATCCTTTACCCATAGACTAAAATAGCTAGGCATATCTATTTCTTCATATTTCAACTTCTATGAAATTTCTTTCTTTTCTACAGCTAATAAAAATCGTTGTTTTAGACGATGCAGATGTAGAAAGCCCTTTTTCTAGTATTTACTAGCGAATTGGATCTTTCTTTACTTTTTTCTTTCTATAGTGGAGATAGTCGCACGTAATGACAGATCATGGCCATATTATTAAAAGCTTGTGGTAAGAATGGGTTTCGTTTGAGAGCTCGAAATTAATATTCCAAAGCTGGTTCAAATCCAGCTCGGCCCAACAATTTGTCAATCTACTATCAGATGGTAGAACACTCTTGTTCTTAAGAAATACCTGATACGAGAGAATAAAAAAGAATTCAAAATTTCTGCTAGATCTCTTTTTCTATCCCTAGGATTGTAGTTCAATACCCCCCCTTGTCTCTTTAAACCACCACCACCACACCTTCCACCATCGACCTCAATCACCACCATCCACCTGCAACCGACCTCAACCACCACCACCGACCTGCAACCACCCCCAATCGACCTCAACCTACCACACACCGACCTGCAAGCAGTCAACCACCCCCAATCTACCTGCAACCACCCCCAATCCACCTGCAACCACCCCCAATCGACCTCAACCTACCACCATCGACCTGCAAACACCCCCAATCGACCTCAACCTACCACCACCGACTTGCAACCACCCCCAATCGACATGCAACCACCCCCAATCCACCTGCAACCACCCCCAATCGACCTGCAACCACCATTTCTGTTGACAGACCCCCCTCTTCGTCTTTCTAAAAATGACACGCGAGTGCTGAAACGTTACAGGGAACTGAAGTTGAAACTGAGAGACACGGTTACTAACTTGGTTAAGAAAAGGTTGGTGGCGGTTTGTCAGCTCCAACTTTGCTCGCAAAAACAAGATTTCGTCACGTGCTTTGCTCGGAAGAAGAAGAAGGTTGGTTACGGTTTGTTGTGGGGGATGACGGTGAGGCAATGGTTGTTGTTGGTGGCGGTTTGTTGTGGGAGTGGTCTGGGCCTATAACCAGAAGAAGAAGAAGAAGAAGGTAGAAGGGGGGTGGAGTGGGTTGGGATTTATAATAAAAAGTTTCAAAAATGCCTCTTAAGTTTTGGTTTTACATTTTCTGCCACGTAGAAGTTTTGGTTTTTACATTTTGGCCACGAACACTAACCAGGTTAGACCTCAGTTAGTTTAGGAGTGATAAAAGTAAACAAGTTGAAAGTTTGGAGTGCTAATGGCCAAAGTGATAATTGGGAGTATTATCTGTCAATAGGCTATAGTTGGGAGTATTAAAATCCATTTTCCCTTAAAAGAAACACATAATTAAATAAAAGCAACATAAACATTAATATTAAACATAAAAAAAAAATACAAAATACTAAAACATAAATAAAAGTGTTTATAGCCAAAATCGTCCCTGAGGTTTGGTCACTTTTGCCACTTCAGTCCAAAACCCAAACCTTTTACATCTGGGTCCTTCAGTTTTATTTTTCTTTCCAAATTCGTCCCTGACAACGTTTAAGTTGTGGACCGAAGTGACAAAAGTGACCAAACCTCAGGGACAAATTTAGCAAAACCCAAACCTTTTCAGGGACGAATTTGGCAAAAAAATAAAACTGAATGACCCAGATGTAAAAGGTTTGGGTTTTAGACTGAAGTGGCAAAAAAGACCAAACCTCATGGACGATTTTGGCTATTAACTCTAAATAAAATAAGCTTAAACTTGACGCAGCAGTTGTCATGCATGGACATGGTCGAACGTGTTGCGGTAACGAACCACATAGTCCACCTGCATGAACTCCGCAGCCAACTCCGCGTCAATGCCCGGGTGCCGCCTCATGGTGCGTTCATAGAAGGTGGTCCACCGATCACATTTGTTGTTGAGAGCGGTCCATTTTCACTAGAGGCATTCGATGGTGCGGTCGTTTATCCTGACTTGTTGGTTAAAGTCGGCCAACACACGATCCCAGAACCGTGTGTCCCTCCCCGAGCCCTGTTGTTGTTGCAGGGTGGGTTCATTTTGTGCATCTTTAATGCACACGAACAAAGCAATTTCTTCTTCTTCGGTCCAGCGAGTCATTTTTCTAGTTTGAAGGGTACGTGTAGGTGTGGGTTTAACCATGGGTGTGTATGTGTGTTTTAACCACGGTGGTGGGTTTATATACAAAAAATTTTCAACGGTTTTGCATGTAAATTGAATCTACTGACCGTTAGTTGGGACGGTTTTAATGCAAAATTCAACTGTTTTGACCATTTTGGTGGGATGGTATTTTTAGCGTTCCACATATGCGAAGGATATATAGTTGGCGTGATTGTGTTTACTTCATGCGTAATATACATGATACTTTTGAGCATGTTTGGCTCTCCATTTTTTCACATCCTTATGACTTATAACTTTTACAAGAAGTCAATAAGTTAAAGCAAAATGTTTGGGTAAGGTTTGAAAAGGAGTTTATATGCTTTGAAAAGAAGATAAATTATTAGTTAGAAATTGTGACTTTTTATTAAGAAGATAAGGAGGTAGAAAAAGAAATAAGAAGATGGAGAGAGCCAAACATGCCCTTTATGTGTAATTGTTTTACTTCATACCTAATCATGATGCGTAATTATGATACCTTCATGCGTAATCAAATGGTATTTCATGTGTAATTATCTCCGTACGCTTTGTACAACATTAACCATCCCAATTATACATTTTTATTTAGATTTAAAAAAAAAATCAATCTTGACTAAATTTTCTTACAACAACTTAGAAATCATGACTCTATAGACAAGAAACTTGTAACCTTCTACAAACTAATAGGCCAACAAAAAGTGAAAAAAAAAAAAAAAAAAACGTATTCCCTGGAAGCAAAAGAAAAAACTAGTTTTTTTTTTTTTTTGAAAGTTAATTTCATTCAAAAAACGAGAGGACCTCAAAAAAAGGACCCCTCACAAACGCCAATTACAACATGTACAAAGGGTATTTACCCCAATTGTTCCAATCAATCCTATTACAATTAGATCTATAATTGAGAGAAGAAAATGCCATAGACTTAATCAAAGCCAAAACTTCCACAACCTTAGGATCCTTATCTTGAAACACCATGTTATTTCTTTCTTTCCAAATCGCCCACATAGTGATCAAAACAATACCATGCACAACCTTGTTAATCTTCTTGGGACCAGCCGTAGAAGTCAACCAATGCAGCGCCTCTTCGATGGAATTCAGCCTAGTAACGTCCAATTTACACCATGTCCATACTCTAAACCAAACTTCATAAGCAAAGGGACATGAAAAAAATAGGTGCACAACTTCCTCAGGATCGGAATTACACAACGGACACATAGAGCTTGAGAGACCAATGTTCCTCCTGATCAACTCCACTCGAGTAGGTACTCTACCCAAAAGAATTCTCCAACCCAGAATATTAATCTTACTCGGCACCCATTTAGTCCAAATGAACTGTTGAGCCGGAACACTAAACTGATTCTTTCTAATCGTTTCTTTCACTACAGCGACCGAAAAATTCTTACCAGTATTGTTGTCCCAACTCCAACTATCGCTGCACTGTGTTAATTTAATCAGAGACAACATGTACTGCATATCCTGAGACTCCGAGATGATCTCGACCGAATGCCCGCTAAAATCCCAACCAGCTACAGTCCGATTCTGCGTCCCATCGTTCCATATCCTGCTGCTGATGACACACTGTTTATTACCTTCTTGAGCGTACAACAGCGGCCACCTAATGTATAAAGGAGTATCCCCATACCACACGTCTTTCCAGAAACGAATACTATTCCCATTCCCGAGGACACACTTCATGAGGCTGTTAACACTCTGCCCGTTAATAACCGTCTTCTCCAATAAATTAACTATCGACTTCCATACTCCCGATAACGTTCTTTTAACAGGAAGAAACACCCACTTGCCGCGCCCTCCATGAATAGAAGTAACCACCTTTTTCCACAAACCGTTTTGATTATTTTTAAACCTCCAAGCCCACTTAACGAGTAACGCCAAATTGACTTCGGAGAGTCTAGAGATACCCAGCCCACCAAACTTCTTAGGACGTGTAACCACCTCCCACGAGACCCAATGAATGCCTTTAGTATCTCTACCACCGAGCCATAAGAAATGTTTCATCTTCCTTTCAATAGCGTCTATCACCTCCTTAGGAGCTTTAAACAAGGAAAGGTAATAAATCGGAAGACTAGCCAGGACCGATTTAATCAGAGTTAATCGGCCTCCTATGGAAAGAAGCTTAGCCTTCCAAGATTTTAATCTGTTCTGAACGGAATCAATGACTGACTCCCAATGAGACACCCGGTTCATATTCGCCCCTATCTTAACTCCAAGAAAAAACTAGTTCATATAAGGATACTATATCAATTGTACAAAAAGTGAAAGAAAAAAACGTATGAATTACCTCTTAGAAACACATATTATATGAAAAAAAAAGAAAGCCAAACATACCCATTTCATGTCATGCTTTGTTCTGAATTCAACCCCAAATCATTTGACCTTTGTCCATGCCAAATTTCTTTCCATATTCCCGTTGAATTCAATCCCACCATCATCTCCATTGCGATCACCGCCCTCTTAAACCCATCTCCATCCTTCTCCTTGATGATTTTATTATAATCGAAACATCATCAAATGATTACGTTCTCCAATTGCATCTCCATGCATTTTTAGGTATATATCTTTCTTCATCCATACATACGTGTTTCTGCGTTCTCAATGCTTCATGCAATCATTTACGTACATCTCCTTGCATCCATCACCACCACATGCTGGAAACATTTCATCTCGAATTCGCATTGTCGTTTGAGATTTGTGGAATGATTATTTGGAACATGAAATCCAACAAACGTAATTTCTTTATGCAGGGAGGTGTGATCAATTAAGATTTGCAATTCCTATTAATTAGTTACATTTATTGAGGTTGTTTTGGTGCAAAATGGCCTCAACACCTGATTATGCACCTCTTATGAAGGCTACATCCAATGGGGTATTCCAAGGAGACACTCCTCTTCATTATGCCCTCCCTCTTGTCATTTTACAAATGTGCCTTGTGCTCATACTCACCCGAGTCCTCGCTTACCTTATGAAGCCGTTAAGGCAACCTCGAGTCGTCGCAGAAATCGTTGTAAGTTTCTTTTCCTCGCTTAATACTAGTGGTCTTTTAATCAAACTCCTTATTCAAATATCTTAAAACTTGTATTATTATATAATGCATTTGTACGTAGTGCTTTGAATGCGACGCGGACAACCTCATTTTAAACAAGTGGTCTTTTAATAAAATATCTTAGGGGCTATTTGGTTGATTAAGTGCTGAATGATTAAGAGGTCTGAATGGTTAAGAGGTCTGAATGGTTAAGTGCTGAATCATTAAGTTGGACCTCTTAATGGTTGGTATTCTTGTCCCACATTGGTAGGAGAGCCTCATTAAAGTTCAACCTAGTTCAGTGCTTAATGATTCAGTTCAGTGCTTAATGGTTCAGCAACATATTAAATCTTAATGATTCAGCCTTAACTATTCCATTCAGAAGCTGAAACAAACGCGCTGAATGCTGAATCATTCAGCGCTAAATGGTTCAGAGCCTCATTAAGAGGCTTACCAAACAGCCCCTTAAACTTTTATTACATACAATGCATATGTATGATGCACTTGTACATGTTGCTTTGAAAGTGATGCTCGCACCTTTGTTTCACAGGGTGGAGTTTTGTTGGGGCCTTCGGCTCTAGGCCGAAACGAAGCATATCTTCATACAGTTTTTCCTCCAAGGAGTCTTACAGTGTTGGACACGCTCGCGAACATTGGGCTTTTGTTTTTTCTTTTCCTTGTGGGGCTCGAGCTTGACTTGAACTCCCTTCGTAGGACGGGTAAGAAAGCATTGTGCATAGCCATGGCTGGAATTAGCCTCCCGTTCATCTTAGGTATTGGGGTTTCATTTTTCCTTATTGGGACAATATCTGGAGGCGTGGCCGAAGGCCCGTTTATTGTTTTCATGGGTGTCGCGATGTCAATTACTGCTTTCCCAGTACTCGCACGTATTTTAGCCGAACTCAAGCTTTTGACTACGGATGTAGGGAAAATGGCCATGTCAGCAGCAGCGGTGAACGACGTGGTGGCTTGGATTTTACTTGCATTAGCTGTTGCTTTGTCGGGTACAGGGCGTTCGCCACTTGTTGCACTATGGGTTTTCTTGAGTGCCTCGGGTTTTGTTCTTTTGTGCTCGTTTTTGGTCCCACGTGTGTTCAATTGGATGTCCCAACGATGCCCAAATGGGGAGCCGGTTGACGAGCTCTACGTTTGTGTGACTCTAGGTGGGGTTTTGGCTGCAAGTTTTGTGACTGATACTATTGGGATTCATGCACTTTTTGGGGCGTTTGTTGTTGGGGTTTTGATCCCGAAAGAAGGCGCTTTTGGTGTGGCATTAGTGGAAAAAGTCGAGGATCTAGTCTCGGGCTTATTTCTACCACTTTACTTCGTCTCAAGTGGTTTGAAGACGAATGTAGCCTCAATCAAAGGGGTTCGGTCGTGGGGGCTATTCCTTTTAGTCATTTTTACAGCATGTTTCGGGAAGATTGCCGGCTCGGTTGGGGTTTGTCTTGTGTGCAAAATGCCATTCATGGAAGCCCTCGCTATTGGGCTTTTGATGAACACTAAGGGTCTGGTTGAAATCATTGTCCTAAACATTGGGAAAGACCGAGGGGTATGTCTCTCTAACTCTAATCCTGTTGGTAGTGCATCGGGCCATTGGACCTTTACACTAGACAATGATCATTTGGGCCAATTTTTTTTTTTCTTTATTTATAAAATTGATTCAAGAATATATAGTTTACATATTATCTAGACTGATTATTTGGTGAAATATCAGGTTCTGAACGATGAAACATTTGCAATAATGGTTTTGATGGCGCTAGTCACGACCTTTATCACAACTCCTCTAGTTGTCGCAGTATATAAACCCGCTAAAATGCCATCCAACTCCGAATACAAACACCGAACTCTTGATGGGCGAGGTTCTTCCACGAGCCCGTTCCGCATGTTGTTCTGCTTCCATAGTGTAAGAAACATACCAACAATGATCAATCTAATTGAGGTCTTACGAGGGACCGGAAAAAAGGAAGTGCTTTTGGTTCACGCAATGCACCTCATGGAGCTTTCCGAGAGGTCTTCAGCTATACTCATGGTTCACAAAGCTAGGAAAAATGGGCTTCCCTTTTGGAAGAAGGATACGAATTCGGGTTCTGACCAGATCGTGGTGGCGTTTGAGGCATTTCAGCAGCTGAGTAGGGTCACCATCTGGCCAACGACTGCCATATCCGCTGTTTTGAGTATGCATGAAGATATATGCAGTGGTGCGGAGAGTAATCGCGCTGCCATGATCATACTCCCCTTTCATAAGGACCTTAGACTAGATGGTCAACTCGAAACCACACGAGCTGAGTACAGGTAATCAAATTATATCTCCTATTCTCCTAACTATATATATTTACAAAGTACATTAATCAAATCATACATCTCTAATTATGGTATATGTATAGGGGTGCAAATGAGCCGAGCAGCTCGCGAGCTACTCGAGATCGACTCGATAAAAAGCTCGAAACGAGCCGAGCCTTATCAAGCCCGAGCCGAGCTTGAGCCTAAACAAAGCTCGTTTACTTATCGAGCCCGAGCTCGATCCTGACATATGAAGCTCGCCAGGCTCGACGAGCCTTAGTATAATATTAATTTTATTAATATTTTATATTATTTACCTCGGATTTAAAGTTATTTAATAAACGAGCCGAGCCGAGCCGAGTTTTTAACTTATCGAACTATCGAGCCTATTATTTATATTATTTAATAGGGGTGCAAACGAGCCGAGCAGCTCGTGAGCTACTCGAGCTCGGCTCGGCAAAAAGCTCGAAACGAGCCGAGCTTTATCGAGCTCGAGCCGAGCTTGAGCCTAAAACAAAGCTCGTTTAGTTATCGAGCTCGAGCTCGAGCCTGACATGTGAAGCTCGTTAGGCTCGTCGAGCCTTATCGAGCCTAATATAATATTAGTTTTTTTAATTTTTAATAATATTTATCATTCATTTAAAGTTGTTTAGTAAACGAGCTCCGAGCCCGAGCTTCACTTATCGAGTTCACGAGCCTAAATGAACAATTATTTATATTATTTTTATCCAATATATTAACTAATAAATACTAAACGAGCCGAGCCCGAGCCGAGCTCGAGCTTGAGAAATTATAAACGAGCCGAGCTCGAGCTTTGAAAACAAAGCTCGAATCGAGCCGAGCTCGAGCTCGAGCTCTTATAACTTAATCGAGCTCGAGTTCGAGCCTGGTCGAGCTCGGGCTCGGCTCGGCTCGTTTGCACCCCTATTATTTAATTTAATATATTAACTAATAAACACTAAACGAGCCGAGCCCGAGCCTGGTCGAGCTCGGGCTCGGCTCGGCTCGGCTCGTTTGCACCCCTATATATGTATATAAGTCCATACGTAGTGGAAGCTAATATTAGCGCCCATCCCCCTTCCTTTGATTGGCTCCACAAAAAAGATGTCAGAACCAAAGTTTCAGCGTTAAAAATTTAACGCTCCAGGGCATTTTTTAACATTTAGCGCCCTTTAAGGCCCCTTGTAATAATGTTTGGGGCACTAAAATTGGATTAAGGCCCTAATTAGCGCCCCACTACACATGTTCTAAGTCTACAGGTAGTCTAATGGCTTCTTTCCTCAATATGATAATTATATAACTAGTCTAATGGCTTGGTTTTTCAGACACGTGAACCGAAAGGTTTTAGAGTATGCTCCATGTTCTGTCGGGATATTAGTAGACCGCGGTTTTGGTGGGAACTCACATATCGCAGCGAGCAATGTAAACTCCCTAGTAACGGTCTTATTCTTCGGTGGCCATGATGACCATGAGGCATTGGCCTATGGAGCCCGGATGGCTGAGCATCCGGGAATCAACCTTATTGTAGTCCGGTTCCTTCTCAACCCTAGTCGACCCGCCACTTCTGGATCCATCACTATTGACATCAAAGAATCCACCGCCATTGAAACTCAGTCCATGGACAATGATGTAATAGAAGAATTTAAAAAGAAGTTCTTGTCTAAGTACAACACTGTGAAGTATGAAGAGAGAGTGGTCGCGGACGCCTCTGAGACAGAGGCGTTGATTCGGGAATATGGTCGTAGTAACCTGTTTCTAGTGGGGAGGATGCCAGAAGGTGAGGTGGTGGAGTTCTTGAAGAGGAATAGCGACTGCCCGGAGATGGGGCCAGTCGGGAACTTGTTGATTTCGCCAAATTGCACAACAGCTGCATCTGTGTTGGTTGTGCAACAATACCATACCCAAATGTCTTTGCATTCATTAGCTTCTTTAAGGGAAGATGGAACAACTGATAGGGTGGATAGTTAATAACATTAACGATTCTATTTTTCTAGTTAATTCATAATAACACCCTTTACAACTTGATGTTAAAAGATGTATAGGATTTCTATGTGTACAAAATAGAAAAAGATACCGATCATCATAGGATGTCTTTACGTTCCAAAATGTAGAAACACACATAAATGTGACACAACTAAAGGGGCTCGAACTCCAAACCTGTATACCTAAGTTTACTTTGTTTATTGGTTCCATTGGCATGTTAAGTCCATTTTTGTTATGTTATCTCTTGTACTTAGATTTCATCTAGCGACGAATTTCGCAAACCGAATAAATATGGACAAATTCAAGTTTTAGTTTTGTTGAATTCCGGAGAACCAAACGCTCGTGATGAAGGACAAATGGAAGTGTAGTTCCAAACAGTGGAAACTAGGTTGTAAACAAATTGAACAAACTTTAGTGTATTTTCCGAGTTTGTTCGGTAGCCTTAAATCAATTAAAAATCACACATTTCACAAACACTGAAACGGCTAACGTTTTGCCACTACAAACTTGAACCGGCTAAGATGTAACCTTAAAGTTTAAACTTTTCTTTGACACATCTTGTGACACACCTTTGAATGACGACATACACTTAGCCGTTTCTTTTGGAACCGACAAAAATTCGTTAGACGTTTGCTAAACAGCTCGGTTCAACAACGGCTTGGCTATAGATTCAAGTCCCTAAACTTTAGTTATGTTTAGCCGTTCAATTGAACCCCTTTAAAGTTTACCCGTTTCAATAATATTAAACTTTATCCATCTTTACTAGTTTTAATTTAACCCCTATAAAATTAAACCGTTTCAACAAAAAGTAGCAAGCCACTCAACTTTAGCCGTTTCAATAAAATAGCAAGCCCCTAAAATTTAGCCATGTTTAGCCGTTTGTATTTAAACTAGTTTAGTCATTTCCATAAAATTATTAAGCCCCTAAACTCTAGCAATGTTTAGCCGTTTCAATATAACCTCTCTAATGATTAGCAAACCCCTTACGACAAGCCAGAGTAAGCGGCTAAAGTGGTAAGCCGAGCTAGCCATGTGAAAACTTTGGAGACAGCTAGAATGGAAAATAAAACCCCTGCTAAAGGTTGTAGAGGCACATGTAGATTCTCAATTAATTTGATATCACAGATACTGGTTATCCGGTTGAACACGTGTAATGTAGGATCGTTTTCGGATAACCCGACTATCACGAGTTGGTTCGTCTAGAGTGCAGAATCCTCTAGACGACGTTTGGATAACAAAAACGCCAACAAACACAAGAACGGGTTATCAAAACACACACGCAAGATGGTTTAAAGGTTGTAATCGTATTAATAACAAAGCACGAGTGTACAATACAATCTCAAACCTGAAAACCTATGACACCTGACTTTGGAATGTGTGAAATGACATCTCAAATGATTAGGGCAATCATTGCAAGTATTTATACCTGCTGCTAGTCGTCCAGGGCCCTCAGGGTGACTAGGCTTCACCCACACGACTAAGTGGGGCGACTAGCAAGCTAGTCGGCTTGTTATCCACACGACTAGCAAGGCTAGTCGTGCCTTCAAGACCTAGTCATGTGTGCATGTACAAAACTACCCTTTATCATTCTAAACACATCCAAGCACGTACAAAACGATAAATAAACACCCATACTAGGCTCGGGACATCTAACATACATGTACTAACAGACTCCCCCTTAGACCTAGCTAGTATGTCTTTAAAACTTCAAGCAGCAACACTTAATCTACTAAGCCTTTGCAGTCCAAAAACTTTGTCCGGTCACAGCCAGCATGAATCTTGAACGCATAACAGAAACGAATCATCCGTTGAAACTTGAAGGCTTGATCGACTATGATTGGAGATGCTGAATCGGATAATGCTATAACGTGGCAATATCAGCATCTGAAAGGTTAATCAGCCACATTGGATCCCAGACTCTGATTTTTCTGCATATCTTCGGTGCATTTTCAAGAACAATCACTGCTTCCGTCGTGATAGAATCATAATGCCAGAACCAGAACTTTGGGGTAAAGTTATGTTCCATTGATAAACATCATTTTCTTCTTTGCCAGTAGGTTTAACAAACTGAGTAACGTGTTTCTTGGGATTTTTTTTTCGAGTTTACTTAGGAGAGTCATTGGTGTTTGGCTTTTAATTTGCCTATTTAGTTTCTTTTGTCTGATTACCCTGCTCCTTCTTGCCCTCACCCTTACCCCATTTTCCTTTCTTAAAGGTAATGGTTGATTCTTGCCACATTTTAGAAATCATAGCAAGATGGATACACTTGATGGGAAGTTCCTCATCAGCGTATATCTTGTCAGATCCTTTCATTGTGTAAAACACCTTCATGACCTCCTTGCCATCGGTAGGCTGCACTTTCGGTTCAGGATCACAGAAAATGTGATTTTGGATAGAAATATCCGCATTCTTAGCCGGTGCATCCCTCCGAGGCTCATCATACTCATCATCAGAAATGTCCGTCTCACATACACTGACATGATCTGCAATCTCACTAGCTCCAAGTATTGGCTTCATATCAGGTTGATGTGGGTCACCAACACTTGCTGCACTTGTAGATATATCCACAATCTCCTCCTTTGGTATAACATCAAAGGTGTGAGTTTCAAATCTCACAGGGGGTGGACATTATGCATATACTGGGCTATTGGGATTGCTTCCCTTCTCTGGCTTGTCGATTATGTGATCAACAACATACTTGCAAGTCCAGTTACTTTCAAGTTTCTTCTTGATCTTCTCATAATCACAATTAACAATGGCCAACTGTTTCTTGGTGTCTTCTAACTCATTAATGTAATTATTGATAACAACTTGTTTATTTGACAGAGTTTTAGATAGTTCAGAAATATCTTAAGACATCATTGGACCGTTGGCATTGTCCCAGATCAGCTTTAAGGTTTAGATTCTCATATGTTAACACTTCGAATCTGTACCTAAGCTTATCACACTCAACACAATCTGATTTAGAATTGGAAGATGAACTTACCTTGGTTGACAATTCTGTGATAGCCATCAATGCATAGTGAGCTACAGACTTTTTGGCTCCAAAGAATTTAGCAAGATTGGCCTTTGCACAGTCAGCATCCACCAGGAAAGATCGCTTGCCGATGAACTTATCTTCTTCTGCGAGTAGTTCCTCCAAATCCAAATCTACCTCAGACTCGCAATCAGAATCATAATCAAAAGAGTCGTTGTCTGGAACATTAACTTCTTGTGCACTTGTGCATTCTTCAACTTCAACTACTGCATCGGAGACCTATTGGACATAACATGCTACACCACCCTGCGGAGCATCTTCTCCCTCTAAGCGAAGGTTCCAGTTGAATCCTTTATCTGCTTGTATTACCAGGGCATGTCCTTGATTGTTGTTTGTGGGGACACGCTGGTTCTGGTTTTGCACAGGGACGATTGCTTGTTCAGTATTTTGTTGAGGTTGTGTCTGAGCTTGCTGTCTCTGGTTTTGATTGCCTCGGTTGTTGTTGAACGGATTCTGATTTCTTTGCTGCTTCAGTCGATCATATTCCCTAGAAAAGTGCCCCTTAGTGCCACAGTTGTAACCCGTGACTTTGCTTTTATCGAACCCGAATCTGGTGTTATTGATCAACACATCTCTTCTTCCCGTTCTATCCATAAACTCCTTTACTCGTCTAACCACGCTTGCGAAATGCCACTGAATATCTATCAGGTCCATGTCATCCTTATCGATCTGGGAGTAGTCTTCCTGAGTAAGGTAAGGATTACCTATCTGCCCTGCAACTAAGCCACTGTAGGAGTTGACCTATATAGACAAGAGAGCCATATGTTCTTGATCCAGCTCTACTGTCACCTTCTCGATCCCTGTTGTGTTTAACTGTTGAGCAATTGGATTAGAATGATACCCACCACCTTGACCTGAAGTAGAAGCACCACCATAACCTGGAGATGAAGCACCACCATACCCCGATGGAGAAGGTCCACTAAAGTTTGACGTTGCTTGTGCTGGTGCTGCAAGATGAGAAAACGGGTTAGCACCAAATTGGTTAGTTGCATATGGTTGAGGATATTGATTAGCTTGCCCAAACGGATACACGGGAGGAGCAACACCTGGAACAGGACCATAGTTGTCGAAAGCAAATACAAGAACTTGGTTAAGGACAAAAGCTGTATGTGGTTTAGATCCTGCAATGCTGACATCTTGAGGAGCCGTCCCATAGTAGATGTTGGGATTCTGAAGGATAAACGCCTTGTTTGCCCTTCTAATTTCATCAATTTCCTTATTCTCGAGCTCGGTCACAAAGTCATTGATGGAGATAGTCTGATAGTGAGTGTTGGACTTCTGGATGTCGAGCCATGGATGCCAGTGAGGAGGGAGTGCGTCTGCAAAACGTTCAACAAGTTCAGCTGACGTATAAACAACCCTGTACTGATACATCTCTGACATCAAGTGATAATATCGTGCAGTCAGATTCCTTAGATGTTCATTCCCAATTGTAGAAAAATTCTCGAACTCTTTCCTGAGTTGATCCATCTTGATCTTCTGAGTCTTCTCGTTATCCTTATTTCTTTCTGCCAACCCAAGCCAAAGCATCTGAGAAATCGTACATTGAGCAAACTGATGTAGGATGTCTTTGGGAAGTGCTTGTGTCAAAGAAACCATTGCCTTTTTCTCATAATTATACTTTCTACTCTGATCATCTGCCATATCATATAAGGCAACTGGAATGTTAGAGTTCTCTATCGTTGGTCTTGTATACCCATTCTCGATGGCTGCCCAAACTAATCCATCTATGCCCTCAACATGTGTCTTGAACCGCCCCTTCCAAGAGTGGTAGTCAGTCATGAATTGTAACTTTGGAGCCTTGCTTGAACTACCAGTTTCTAGATCACTTAGGATTCAGTTTGGTTGAGAACCCACTCCAGTTGTGAGAACCGTGAGAACTCCGACGAAAAATACAAAGTTTTATTTTTATTTTTTTTACCAAAAGATGTAAAAATGGCTAACTAAGAAATATACAAAAAGTGAAGAAAATTTTTTTACGTTGTCCTTACACTGGTGTAACAAAATGACTACACCGGTGTAACACAATTAATATTTTATTATTGTTTAATTACAACCATAAATCCATCACACAATTAATTAAATGTGTGGCTTTGAAGTGAGTTCCTATGGTTCTCACATATTCAATACACAATTATTTTTTTTTTCATTTTTTATAATATTTTTAGTTAACCATTTTTACATAAGTGTGTATACTTTTTTTTTTTGAAATTCGCATTTTACATAGGAGTTCTCACGGTTTTCACAAATCAACCTAGTTGTAGGAAAATGGATTTGTGTAGGAAGTATAGGAAGTGTTTTCAATTATTAGATTTAAAGATGGATGGTGGAGATTAAAAGTTTAGATATGTTTAAAATCTAATTAATATATTATAGAAATTCAGGGTAGGATAGTCAATATATGTTTTAAATGAAGGTATCAAGGTCATTTTGTATTACGATTTAAATGCTCTCCTTAATTCATGGTACCTTTCTCTCTCTTCTCATTATTATTTACTATTAAGTTTGATTGTTAATACAAATTAATATTTAAATAGTGTTTTACTCCAGCGGTTTCATAGTGTTTTACATTATAGGACTTTTTACATATAAATACACTATGTGTTGTTTTACATATAAATACACTATGTGTTGTTTTTCTACATTATAAATACACTATGTGTTGTTTTTCAGCTTAATAACTTAATTTTAAAACACTACTGATTCGTATCTGTTTAAAAACACCCATGATTCACATATGTTAAAAAAAAAACACTTTTGTTGTTATCCTTTTGTGAAATGCTTGTTATTTTATATAAAACACTACTTATTCGTAACTGTTAAAAAACACTCTTGTTGTTATCCTTTTATGAAATGATTGTTATTTTATATAAAACACTATTTATTCATAACTGTTAAAGAACACTTGTGATGTTGAAATGGTTTTTATTTTTATTGTCAATTGTGAGATTCGAATAATATGTATAATGGAATTATAAATTGATAATGCAGTTTTGTTTTTGGGATTTGATCTTGTAAAATCGAAATTGAAATTACAGATATGTGAATAATGTGATGAAGATAGTGTGCGAAAATAATGTGATTTACTTAATTTAAAAATTGATAAAAAAGACTTAAAAGCCCTTAATCTCAAGATTTGATCATATGGCTATAAATATTTCTTACACTTCTCACACAAATCAATTTTCCTACAGGATCCTCTACCTATGTGTGTATATATATACTAGCTTATACCCCGGGAGCGTCCCGGGTTGAGAAATCTAAGTAAAGTGAATAAAACTAAAATTATCTAAACTATAAAAATGGCATCTATGTATCAACTTACATTAGATACTTTTAAAAAAAAATATACCAAAAGATCCATTTCACCTTACAACATCAACACCTAAAACAAAATATTAAGATCCCAAGCACTTCAAGAGGACAAAGATTGTTTAGCACCAATACATTCAGCCACCTTAAACAATGTATAACTCTAATATTAAAACCATTGTTTTGAAAACCGGACCGGACCGGCCGGTCGGACCGGTCGGACCGGGCTCCGGGGCCTGGACCGGTCCGGTTCGGGTAGTCGGACCGTTTTTGCAGCGAACCGGGGTTGAACCGGTGAACCGGCCGGTCGGACCGGATTTTTTAATTTTTTTTTTATTTTTTTTTAATTTTTTTTTGTTTTTTGGGCCGGTTCGTCGAACCGGTCGGACCGGTCGAACCGGTGAACCGGCCGGGGGTCCGGTTCGACGTCCGGTCCGGTTCTGAAAACCTTGATTAAAACCTAACCTAAAACAATGTACAACTCCAATGCTAACACATGTTGTAAATAAAAATCATATTTACTGGTTTGAACATAACTAATGACTTGCCTATACATGATTAATGAATAACTTGAACACTTTGTATTTTTTTCCTATATAAACAAAACCACACAAAAAAATAGTCGTTTTTTTCTCCGTTTTTTATATAGCACTATGGTACCCGTTGGAAAGATAATAAAACGCTCGTTAATTTGGTGTAATTTTTTTCTTTAAAAAATCCCGTATATAAAAGATATTAACGTTTAAAAGTTATGTGAGAAAACATTAGAGATAAAAAACTAATTTTGTTTTTAAATTTTAAATTATTAATTTCCTAAAATAAAGCCCCTTGCCACATGGGATGACACATGGCACACTCAATGAAGAGAATACCCTCTTTGAGTGCCATGTCATTAAAATTGCTTTGGTTTATTATATGTATAGATATATATATTGGTCATATTTTGTGAGAAGTGTAAGAAAGATCAAAAATTGATATTTAGGCATCATTTTTTATACTTATTCAAGATGTTTTGTATTGTTTAGGCTAAAATAACACTAAACATAACAATTAAAAACACAAAACAATTTATTTTGAGTTTAAAAACTTAAAATACAATGCCAAGAACATTTATTCTACGTTGTTATGTTTTAGCCGTGTGTTTTAACTATGTCTATAATATATTGCATTGTATTTTAAATTGTTGTATTTGGTGCTTTTGTAGCAAAAACATGATGGAATATAATATGTTAACTGTTTAGCTGTAATATCCACAACATCATACCTAAATTCAAAACATGATGCCTAAATCTAAAACATGATGCCTACGTGTAAATTTTGATCTTTCTCACACTTGTTACGAAAAGTAGTGTTTATACCCGAACCTCTACCTTTATATTGTATAGGTTACCTACTCTTTCAATTATTGTTTGGAATTAAGTTATTTTATTAATGTCGGATTATATTATTATGAAGTAATAATTTGGAAATATATGAAAAGGGTTGGTGAGTTTTGGATTTTACCAGGGAATATTCATACCATAACAGCCCCAACGGTAGGCTTTGTTTTTCGCTACAATTGGTAGTACGAAAATAACGAATTAAGATATTAAACTTTTTGGTCTCATCTATAACATAAGAGTTTATTATGGAATATAATACTACATATTGGAATATTAGCTGTAATTTTTTCTTTGGACTTGTTTAAAGTTTTAGGGTGGAAGGTGCAGTCTTGAGGTACCATTCTTGGGTAGGTGGTACTTGAGCGGCTACTCCGCCCCTCCCATTTCAGGTACCAATTTCGGGTACCATATTCTCGGTTGGTAGTAACGAATGTGGTGTGTGTTTGTAGGTGAGAGACATAGAGAGACAGTAATGAGTTGTATGTAAAATGGTGAAACTTATGGTTTATGCTACCTTCTCACACCCTCTCTATTGTTTGATCGAAACATCTCGATAGACATGCTCACATTCGAAGACATGGGTCAAGAGTTTGTCATTCTTGTCATGGCTTGTAACAATGCCAACATTTACAATAAAGGGAGGTAGTGGGCACTCAATTGGAGTTGATGCTCAAACGTAGAGGCACGTTAAGGATTTACACGCAAATTTTAAATTTAATGTGTACTATTTTTTAAAATTATTATGTTGACTTGGCTTGTTTTAAATTAGAGTAAAGTGTACGGATGGTTCCTGTGGTTTGCCTAAATTTAAACTCTGCTCCTCAGCCTTTCGAAATTACACGTATGGGATCTGTGGTTTGTATTTTGTTTCATTGATGGTCCCTGACTTGGATGGAGGTTAAGTTTTTCAGTTAAGTATTTGTAAAATTACTATATTACCCCTCTTTAATAAATAAATAAAAACACAATCAAAGTCTGTCTCTCTCTATCATCCACCTCCTCTCCCTCACCACCTCTACCAATACACCACCACCGCCTCCTCTCCCTCACCATCTCCACTACCACTACCACAACCACCATCCTCACCACCACAACCATCGAACCATGTCCTCACCACTGTCTAACCAAACCTAACATACCACGAAGACGATTTCAAGTTACTGGTACCACTAAACGCAGAGGAGCAGACGATTTCAAGCTACCATCATGCCAGAAAACACCACTCAGATCTTCGATTAAGAGCATCAAAACCTGAAACGTCGTTGCCGGAGGACTCAAGAACTACCACCACCACTGCTAGGTGGTTGCGCCGCCGTCAGATCTGGTTTGGTCACGAGTTGTTCCGGTGGGTTGGGTTTAAGTCGGGTCAGATCCGGTTGGGTTAGGATGGTCGGCGACTAGCTATGGTGGCTGTTTGGAGGTTGTTTTAGGTTGGTACATTCCTTCATACAGCCTATTCGATTATCTTCAGTTTCTCGACATCCTTGATTGCCTATGCCACCATTCTATTTTCTGAACTAGAGTTCTCCTGGCCAGAGGTAATTTCTGAACCAGATCTTCAGTTTCTAAACCAGATCTTCAGTTTCTCGTATAACATTTTATAACATTTCAGAACCAGAGTTCTCCTGACCAGAGGTGTTCACGAGAAGGTGGGTCAGGGTGGGTCAGGGTTCGGGTTCGGGGACGAAGGTGGTTCGTTGACTTTGACAAATTTGTGGTGGTGGTGGTGGTTGGAGGAGGAGTGGGCGATGTTGGTTGTTTGAGGAGGAGGGGGTGGTGGTGCTGGTCATATACACAAAAGATTAAACTGCTCAGATGGTCCTTATGGGTATTTTGGTCATTTTACATGACTTAACTGATAAAATTTAACGACGTTAGTTGGTAGGGACCAAAATGTTATAAAATGTCAACGTTGGGGACCATTGAAAATATATGGGGGCATACGTGAAATTTGGGCAAACCACAAGGACCATCCGTGCACTTTACTTTTTAAATTACTGTTATGTTTAATTTTGAATTATTCCATTTTTAAATAGCATTTTGAGTTGGTTACATTTACTTTAAATTTAATTTAAAAATTAGTTGCGGCTTGGCAAGCGTAAGCATGCGTGTAGCATTTCTTGTGATTTAACAAATTGTGACAAGTCATAAAAAAACGATGGGCGGTTAATCATGCATCATGTGGTGGCGTGGATAGCCAAAAGACAAAGGGGTACATGCATCGATTGGGTTTGTCCCGATTGCTAAGTGTTTTGTGCCTTATGTCCAAGGCTTGATACCAAACCACATCAAGCCGGGGGTCTCACTGAAAGCAGTCTCTCTATTCTTAGAGGTAGAGGTAAGGCTGTCTACATCGTACTCTCCTCAAACCCTACCTTAGCTTTGCTATATGTGAGATTAACTGAGTATGATGATGATGATGATGACAAGTCATAAAAAAACTTAACGTGACGCTGATGTGGAGGTGAGAGAGGTTACAACAAGTGTGACGACCACTCCCACCACACTTACGAGTGCTCCACATGGTCTTAGAAGCCCTTTCACTATTTGTGATTTTATTTGAAAAGTTTAATATAATCTAAATAGGGAAAATGACCAAAATAGCCCGTTGACCGGGCGTTTTGCATAAATAGCCCTCTCCACCGTCTTTGGAGAGACGGGACACGGCTCCCAACCAGCCTGAACCGTCTCCGAGACCGTTTGGTTTTAGAGCCAATTGCCAACCAACACGTGGCGTCTTTGATCCCGAGGCTGTACCGTCTCTCTCCAGACGGGTCAGAACTCTATCCCAGACGGTTCACGTTTCCCCATGCCGGCTGCCTTCGGTTCAACCGTCTCCCAGACGGTTCACATTTCCCATGCCGGCTGCCCCTTCGGTTCAACCGTCTCAAAAGACGGGTCACAAAACTCAAGACGGCTGGCCCTTCGGTTCAACCGTCTCTCAAGACGGTTCACATTTCCCAACGCCGGTGAGTCCCGATGACCTGGCGACGCTTCGGTTGTCCAGCTCAGCCCTATAAATACCGTTCTCCCGTCCCATTCCCGTCATCCAACACCGTCTAAACACTATCCATCACGTCCAACACCGTCTAAACACTATCCACCACCGTCCAACACCGTCTAAACACTATCTACCATCCCACCACCACCGTCCAACACCGTCTAATTCATCCAAAAATGGCACCGCAAAGATGGACCGAAGAACAGGAAATTGCCTTGATTGCAGCATGGCGTCATGTTGAAGAAAGCACCCACCAAACCAACAAATGGTTCCGAATATTGCACGAATACAATCGGCTCGTTGGAGGGTCAGAACGTACAACCGAGTCCCTAAGCCGGAAGTTGAGCGATTTGACCACGAAGTGTCAAATCTTCAACGGGTACCACAACTGGACTCTTCAGGACGTACCCTCTAACTTTCCCGAAGACGTGGCAATTAGACACAGTCAAAGACAGTATAAAAACAGGGAGCGTAAAGAATTTAAACACGGTTCTGTTTGGCAAATGATGAGGGATCGTCTTAATTAATTTGTAATTTATTAACTTTTTATTAATGCAATTAATGTTTATATTTTTATTATTAATGCAATGAATGTTTAAATTTTGTTTTTTATATTAAGGTAAATATTTCATTAAACATACTATACTATTACAATCACAATAAACAAACTATATTATTACAACAATAAAAAAACTACACTATTACAACAAACTTCCTAAATTTACTTCCAGAACTAAGAACTTTGTTTTAAGTAATCGTAGTGTCTAACCAACTATTGAAGACTACATCTTAGTGTTAGATGTTTTGTCATCCACAGCGGCGGTAGTAGCAGTGGTCTACATAGACGTTGTTTCGAATGGTGTATGTGCTCTACACAGACAAGTCCGAGACGTTTCCTCGTTTTATGTAACAATAGTTCTCAGTGAGCACACGTCGAACATCGAGACATAAATTTGGAAAGCGAACGAACTTGCCTCAAATGTAGACCACCACATCATCGATCCATTACACGGGTTGTAAACCACGCGCAGATGGAACAACAATCCAAGTAGCCGTACGCAGATGAAACAACAATCCAAGTAATCGGACAATATTTTCGTAAGCCGGTAGGTTTCGGCTGGGAAAGCAAAAAAACGTCATTGGTTTGGAAGATGAAAGCTTAGAGGAGAGGGGTGGGTGCAAATTTCGTTAAGTGAATTGGGGTATTTATATACACTCGTGAGACGGTTCAGACGGTTCAGACGGTAGCACAAAACGGCTTAAGACGACTTGGGAAATGTGACCCGTCTTTTGAGACGGTTGAACCGAAGGCAGCCGGCATGGGGAAACGTGAACCGTCTGGGAGAGAGTTCTGACCCGTCTGGAGAGAGACGGTACAACCTCGGGATCAGAGACGCCACGTGTTGGTTGGCAATTGGCTCTAAAACCAAACGGTCTCGGAGACGGTTCAGGCTGGTTGGGAGCCGTGTCCCGTCTCTCCAAAGACGGTGGAGAGGGCTAGTTATGCAAAACGCCCGGTCAACGGGCTATTTTGGTCATTTTCCCATCTAAATATATGGTGCATTCCAATAGTACCTTACATAATTACAAGTTGTACTTTGTCACTATATATATCGGACATAGAAACTTGATCTTGTTGAACACAAACCAAAGCTAGATATGGCTCGTACAAACTTTAATGAGTACATTGTTTTCATTCTATTTTCACTCCTAATCATACACACTTTTTCCACAATTGCTCACTCTAAAAAACTAGACGAGAAGAAACCATGCAAGAGGTTTGTGTTATACTACCATGACATCCTCTTCAATGGCACCAACGTCGCTAATGCCACGTCTGCAACAATCGCGAATCGTACGAAGCTTGGGAACTTCAACCAAGGGATGCTTGTGGTCTTCGATGATCCCATGACCAAAGACAACCACCTCCTATCTCCGTCTGTGGCTCGGGCACAAGGATTTTACTTCTATGATATGAAGACCGAGTACAACGCTTGGTTTTCGTATACTTTGATTTTCAATTCCACTGAACATAAAGGTACGATTAATATTATGGGTGCAGATTTGATGGGTCAGGAGACAAGGGATCTTTCGGTTGTTGGAGGCACTGGAGATTTTTTTATGACACGAGGAATTGTTACTCTTCGTACTGATACCTTTCAAGGTGCTTACTATTTTCGACTTGAGATGGATATCAAATTGTATGAGTGTTATTAAATCAGGTGTTCATAAATATATGTGTGCACTTTTGGATTAAAGCGTTAAAGAGTTTTAGCAATGTACTTACTATGTTGGTATGAATGTTGCTAAATGTACGTTTCTGATTTATAATTATATATGGATAAGTGTAATATTGTGTTGGGTTTTGTGGAGCCTTGATTTGGACTTGGGTTAGAAGACAATTAATTGGCAGATTAATTAAAGACAAGGGTCCGGCCCATTTGTTTTATTTAGCCCATAATTAGTTTTCTTGTTCCCCAAGGGTTAAACCCTAATCTTGTATTATAAATATAGGCATCTTGTACTTGTAATCCTCATCACGAGTGAGGCAGAAAGCAATAATAAAATATCCTGGTTGTAGCTCGTGGACGTAGGTCAGCTGACCGAACCACGTAAATCCTTGTGTTCTCGTGTTCGTTTATTTTCTGCAGATTAATCGTTTGTGTATGTGTGTGTGTTGCTTCCGCGTGCGTATACCTAACAACTGGTATCAGAGCTTTGGCTCGTTACACACTGATCGCACTGAAGAAGCGATTCGCAGAAAAGGTTTGATACCCGTCCTTTTTTTTTGTCTTTTATTTTTCCTTGTCGTTTTTCGTTTTGATCGAAGTTTGCTATTTGCAAATGAGGAAGAGGCCAATAAAATAATCTAATTATCTTGAGGGTGTGTTCCTAAAAGAATAAGGATTTGTTTCTTTTTGTTGGGTGCTTACGTAAAAAGAAAAAAAAAAGGATTGATTTATTCTTCTTGGAGAAGGAGAATATAATAATAATAAAAAAAAAAGGTCAACCAGTTTTGGTTTGTAATTCTTGCCAACGAACAGAAGCCACGTTTTGAGTGTTAGCATCTAAAATACGAAGGAAGGGATTGATTTTTTGTCTTGTTCGTTTCATCCCACACTAGATCAAGAAGAAATCGTTCAGGTACATTCGTCGTGGTTCGTTTTTCAGTCTCTTGATTAAGGTTTGATAACTGGGTTTGATCTTTGGTTGAATACTGTTACGGGTGGTTGGCGTATTTATCGGGCAGTTTGGCCGGGTGGTTTAATCAAAGGGGTTATTATTTTTTATTATTATTTTGTTTGTCCAAGATTATTTTTCTGGTTGTTTTACCGAGACCCAAAGTCAGGAAATTACTCAGTTTGAGACAATGGCTGAGAGTGGTAAACTTAAGATTGAGAAGTTTGATGGAAAAGACTTTGGTTGGTGGAAAATGCAAATGGAGGATTTGCTGGTTCAGAAGGATTTGGACATGGTATTAGGTGACAAACCGGAGAAGTTAAAGCAGGACGAGTGGGAGGCCTTGGATAAAAAGGCTAAGACAGTTATTAGATTGTCGCTAACGAAGGATGTTGCGTTCAACATTCTGAAGGAAACCACAGCGCGTGGGATTATGGATGCACTTTCTAATATGTACGAAAAGCCTTCGGCAGCTAACAAGGTTTTCCTAATACGTGAACTGGTAAACACGAAGATGAAAGAAGGAAGTTCAGTTACAGTGCACATCAACAACTTGAACTCGATTTTGTCAAGACTTGGGTCAGTTGGTATCAAATTCGAGGATGAGGTTCAGGCTTTACTACTGTTATCATCATTGCCAGATAGTTGGTCAGGGACTGTTACAGCGATTACTAGTTCTACCAGCGAGTTCACTTTTGATGGGATTCGGGATCTTATTTTGGGCGAGGATGTCAGACGAAGAAATTCAGGTGGATCATCAAGTGAATTACTGAATGTTGGCAGAGGAAGAAAGAATAACAGAGGTAGTGGGAGCAAGAACAGGAAGAGGAGTCAGTCTAGGGCTCGAAGCGATGTGACCTGTTGGAACTGCAAAGAGGTTGGACATTTTAGGAATCAATGTCGAAATGAGAAGAAAGAAGTTAACACTGCATCAGATTGCTCAGATGATGACGCATTGATCTGTAGTGTAGAGAGCTTTGTAGATTCCTGGGTCATGGATTCTGGTTCTTCATTTCACGCTACCCACAGCACTGAAGCATTGCGGAATTTGAAGAAAGGTGACTTTGGTAAGGTAAGACTGGCGAATAATGATATTCTTGATGTAACGGGCATGGGTGATATGGATATAGTAACTTCAGTCGGTTCATGGACTTTGAAGGATGTCAGGGTGATTCCAAGCTTGAAGAAACAGTTGATTTCAGTTGGGCAGTTGGATGAATAGGGACATGAGGTTAAATTTGGGAACGGGCAGTGGAAAGTTATCAAGGGAAATCTTGTCATAGCTCGAGGAAGAAAGCGGGGTTCGCTTTACATGGTCAGTTTACCGTCTGAGGGAGTGACCGTCCCAGTTCAGAAGAGAAACAAAGTCGGGTTCACAGAGTCTTGTGGGCAGAAGAAGGTTTGTTTTGCAGATGATAAACCCAGAGCCACAGGTAAGATTCAGGTTGAGCGTGCTAGGAAAGGTTCAGAACTACCAGTCAGGGGTTTTCGTGGCAGTGGGAGCATGAGTTGTGCTTCAGTCAGAGTTACTAGACGACAATGGGTTAAGAGAACCAATATTCCAGCTGTCAAAGTCTCTCCAGGTGATTATCTGCTTTATTCGGAGAGTGTTTATTCTCAGGGTGTTTCAGGATCCGACAGTTTGTGTCAGTGGGAGCCGGTAGAGACAGAGAATGGGTCAGGGCAGACATAACCATGACTGATGTGTTGGAGCTCAGGGGAGCTTCAACGGGCCTTCAGGTTAACTGATGAGAAGGCCGCTGCAACCAGGAAAACTAGGAAGATTACAAGAGGTACAAGTGTTCACAGCGGATGGCATTTTGAAGATTATCAAGCCTCCAAGTGGGAGATTGTTGGGTTTTGTGGAGCCTTGATTTGGACTTGGGTTAGAAGACAATTAATTGGCAGATTAATTAAAGACAGGGGTCCGGCCCATTTGTTTTATTTAGCCCATAATTAGTTTTCTTGTTCCCCAAGGGTTAAACCCTAATCTTGTATTATAAATATAGGCATCTTGTACTTGTAATCCTCATCACGAGTGAGGCAGAAAGCAATAATAAAATATCCTGGTTGCAGCCCGTGGACGTAGGTCAGCTGACCGAACCACGTAAATCCTTGTGTTCTCGTGTTCGTTTATTTTCTGCAGATTAATCGTTTGTGTGTGTGTGTGTGTGTGTGTTGCTTCCGCGTGCGTATACCTAACATATTGAAGTTTGTATGTTTTCATTACGTACAGTTCGAGTTTACCAGATGACTTTTTTTCTCCTTCCTAGTAAATAAATGGATAGGTAAAATGCGTTTCTATGCTCCACTTGTGGTGTGGTGGCAAAGATGTTGGTGTTTTAAAGAATAGAGGGATAGTTCAAGCTTTATAAGAGGTAAAAATAGATGTATTTAAACGGAACAAAATTTAGCCGTTAAAAAAAAAGGTAACATGCGTTTCTAAACAAATACAACCTAACCTCTAGTACAACCGATGCGTTGGGGTTTGAGTTCCGCTCCTTCCTTTCCAACCGATTTTTGCCTTTACACTCTATTCCAAAGTTTCATTAAAGGATGGAAGAGAAATGATTGGGAAGGAAGTGAGAAAAAAAATGTGTTCCAGAGTTTTTTGTAGGAGGGAAAGGGAGGGGATGCGAGGGATAATAAAGAGGTTTTTAAAGTGATTTTCAATCTTTCCAATTTGGAAGGAATTGGAGAGAATGGAAGAGGGAGCAGATCCTTTCTCTTCCATCCTTTAATGAAACTCTGGAACAGAGTGTTAGTTCACTTTATTTGTGTAGCCATTAAAAATCCTAACTGATGCATGATCTTAAATGACCCATTAACTCATAAAAATGTGCTAATGTGTTTAGAACTGCACGGTTTGTTTAATTTTGTATGGTCTTTTATTTCCTTGAGGTTTGTCAAAAATTGTCACTTTCATTTAAATCTTTTTTTTGGTCAATTTAGTCCCCGTCGTTTCATTTTTTTGTCATTTTAGTCCCTGAAGTTTGTCAAAAAATGTCACTTTCATCCAAATCTTGTTAGTCCACAGGAACTAAAATGACAAAAACAAAAAATGAAACCACAGGGACTAAATTGACAAAAAAAAAGATTTGAATGAAAATGGCAATTTTTGGCAAACCATATAGACTAAATTGGCATTTAACTAAAGAAAAGTAAAATGTGTTTCTAAACAAATACAACCTAACCTCTGGCTCAAGTACAACCGATGCAGGGCCGGCCCTGAAAATTTAGGTGTCCGGGCTGAACCATAAAATATGTGCCCCTTAGTCTTTTAAGTAATGTTTTCATAACTGAAGCGGACGTTGAACCGATGTCCTTACCGGTTCCTTAGTCGGACTGGTCGAACCGTATATAGAACTGAAAGTGTCGTAATAATTATAAAAATTAATATGTTTGGCCAATTGGATCGTAAAAAAAACCACAAATTCTTAAAATTCCATAATAATTTGAAGGGCCATTAATTTATGTCTATACTTCAAAAGTTTTTTAATAAAATGAATTTGACTTGCATCATATGCAAAAGCGTGAGACAATTACTATTGTGTAGTACTACTATATATTAAAATTTACTGCAAAAGCTACACAAAAATTGTACCACAACACAAATCTCAAGTAACACACTTCAATTTTTTTTTTTTTAATTTTGTCGTATCCTACCAATCTAGTTTATCATGTATGACTCATCTTCTTTCTTATCTACTCTTCACCTTCTTGCGTTTATAACCAATGATGTTTAAGATGAAATCTTTTTTTGGGGGGGTCAAAAACAGAAAGAAAATATTTGCAGAAAGAAAACACTCACTACTAGAAAAAAGGCCTTTCTTGACACGCAATGCGTGTCAAGAAAGGGGTCTGATGACAAGAAAAAAAACGTCAAGGATGGCGGTGTCATAAATTTAATATGACATATTTTTGCGTGTCATCTGTTTATGACACACATTTATGACAGCATTTAGTGACATACGTTATGACACTTTTTTATGACAGTTTTTGTTGACATTTTTTCAACACATATTATGACAGAATTTTATGACGTTCTTTTGCGTGTCATAAATTTATTAATTTAAAAAAAAAATTCCTGTAAAATTACATATTTACCCTCCTGGATTTATAGCTATTTTATTATATGCAAAATAATTAGCAAACTAATAACAAAAACATCATTTCATTATATAATCTGAGACGTTTAACGTTTACAAAAATATTGTATCGACATCACATTGCCTTCAAACAAAAAAGTTTGGATCATTTGAAAATAAATGTTGCGGCGTAGCCTGACCATTCTTCGCGAACGGCATCCACGTCTTCATCCCAGTAATGATCCACTCCTCCCCCGACCTGAGACAACAATAAAATTAATACATTAATCGAGGCCGGCTAATTATTTTACATAAATCATAACACATCACTACGTTTATTTTAATGAACCAACACAGATGTGAACAGAACACGTATGAGATGATAAAGATACACGTATGAAGCTTAACACTCACACGTATGAAGATTCAATTGAAGGACACGTATGAAAATAGCTGAAACAGATCCAAACATAGCTGATTTATAGGCAAAAGGCACGCATATGTAAATACCATCGCAATTAGCTCAGCAATGTCAATGCCCAAAGGGTCGAATTCAGACCCAACTTTTTCCCCCACGTTCACAAGAATATTTTGCAAAGAGGCCACTGAGTGACCACACCGTTTAGCAAGCTCGACAGTTGTCATTCCTTCAAATATTTCAATGGTTTTATCCGAAGATGACTTGCCATTCGTTTTTAGTTTAGGTGGCACGTATGGAGCATCAACCGGTGGCGTTGCTTTTGCAGCTTTCTTTTTAAACTTCCCTTTCTTAGGTTTCTGTAGACCAACTACGTCCTCATCTCTTCTCCTAAGTAGTTCTGGTGTGGCATGAAAATGCCTACAGAAATTTGAGATTTTAGTACAGCAATAACCCTGTGGATCATTAATCTTATCTAACTTAACGTTACCTTATTAAGCATATGTTTTTCAAGAAACTTTGAGTACTCGTTGCCGCTCAAAGTGTCCCTTAGAAATTGGGCCCCGGCCGGGAGTCCTCCCCGCACCCCCTTAGTGCCGGCCTTGAACCGATGGGTTTGGGTTTGGGTTCGAGTTCTGCTCCTTTCTTTCAAACCGATTTTTGCCTTTAGTTCCCTTTATTTGTGTAGCCATTAAAAATCCTAACTGATGCAAGATCTTAAATGACCCCTTAACTCATAAAAATGTGCTAATGTGTTTGGAACTGCACGGTTTGTTTAATTTTGTATGGTCTTTTATTTTTCTAAGACTAGCGGGCCGGGTGCCTATCCGATGCGGCAGGGATAAAGACACTCATAAGGGAAGGGTATGCATGCTTCGGTTCAGTTCGGTTATTAGTCTTAACCAAAACCAATGTCATCGTTATTGATCTTATCAACCAATCAGTTAATGGATTCAGTTTATTTTGTAAGATTGTCGATTTTTAGTTCAGTTCAGTTAACTTTTGTTAAAAAATAAAACCAAACTTTCACTAAAATTTTGCTTACAAGTACATGAAATAGGGGTATAAATACATGAAATTGAGGTATAAAAGCTAATAATATATTAATTGTTTGGTTTCAGTTTGGTTAATTTCGATTAACTAACGATACAAAAAATTGATAGCCAATTTTTTTCTATTTAACAAAAATCATATTTTTCTATCGTTTTCGGGTGTTTATTTTGGATGTTTATTTTTATATACGTTTCGGTTTAAAATTTATACAGTATGTATCTGCCACAAAACGCAAGAGCCTCCCACTAATCTATATATGATGTACTAGAAAGTTGCTCGCGCAACGTGGCAGAAACGCAGGAGCCTCCCTCCCACTAACACATCAATATTTTTTTAAATTAAAAAGTAGAATCACTTTACTTAATTAATTAAAAAGTAGAAATATTTTACTTAAATTAAAAAAAATGCTCATTTTAATGATTTATTTTTTTAAAGTATTAATGTGTGAAAAATTTATGATCTTTTAAAAATCATGAGGGTAGTTGATTTAAAATAAGAGAGAAAATGCTAGTATTATTTAAATAAGCAAAATTTGTGTAATGTTGTGAAAACTAAAATGTAATTAACTAATTAACATGAATTAAAATCTAATTAGTGTTTAAAAAACTAATTTACCCCATCAAGTTCCAAAAAAAAAAAATAACGCATTACTTTTGGATTTTTGAAATGGGTTTTTGAAATGCACTTCTTAAATGCATTATAGTATAGATTTGTACCAAGTATTTTATGAAGTAGATTGAATATTGGAATGGGCCAAAGCCTAAAGCTAGCCTGGTTGAGTCTTAGGCCAGTGCAGAAAGCTAGGCCCTAATCCTATATGGGCTGCTTTTATAAGGTTGTGAGTAGTGGTTTAGTTATGGGGCGTTATATAGCCTATAGCGCTTGGGAACACCGCCCCCGGGCGCTATGGGGCGTTTTCAAGCCTAGGCGTTTTGCATATAACGCGCGTTATGTTTTGGTTTGTATGATATGACCGTTGGTAACGGTCGGATTATTTAAAAAAAAATTAACCTATATATAATCATACACTACACACATATACCTTCACACATACAATTCACACACATACAACCTTCAACTCTCAAACAAATTCAACACACAAACAAATCACCAAAATGTCGTCCCCTCCCTCCGATGACTCGTTTGTCGATCTATATAATCGGTTTTTTCAAGATGACAGCGCGGAAGAGGAAGAGGCCGTTACGAGTGCGGTTCAACTAGCGTCTAGCGCGGTGCAACTTGTAAGTACTTCCGCCCCACGGCCGATATTGTCTAGGCAATATATAAAGCGAGACCGTGTAGCCGCCAATGAGCGTTTGATGAATGACTATTTCAATGCCAATCCGGTTTACGGCCCTGATTTGTTTAGACGAAGATTTCGGATGCGTAAAAACTTATTTTTGCGCATCACCGGAGATTTAGAGTCCGCCTACGACTACTTTAAGCAAAAACCTGACGCTAGAGGGTGTTTAGGATTCACCGCAATTCAAAAGGTCACTTCCGCAATACGTGTACTCGCATACGGGAACACATACGATATCAATGACGAGTATTTGAAGATGGCGGAGAAAACCACACGCGATACCTTGGAGTATTTCTTCTACGGTATTTAGAAATATACATATATTTTTTTGATACATTAGTAGTTACATTTTATATATATATATATTTGATTTTTTAGGTATATGCCAATTATACGGAAAACGATACTTGAGAAACCCGACATGGAGCGACCTTCAACAACTATACGAAGCGCATTTAGAAAAACATGGATTACCCGGTATGATTGGTAGTATAGATTGTCGTCAATGGCGATGGTATGCTTGTCCAACCGCATGGCGAGGTCAACATACACGCGGTGACCAAAAGGGACCAACGTTGGTTTTACAAGCAGTTGCCTCACAAGACCTGTGGGTTTGGTCGGCCTTCTTTGGTCTCGCCGGGTGTATGAACGACATTAATACTTTCCAGTTTTCGCCATTGCTAGAGTCTTACATTGGCGGAACAATACAGAAAGCTGGGTTTTATGCAAATAATAATTACTACGAGCATGGATACTACTTGGCGGATGGTATATATCCGGAGTATTCAATGCTCGTCAAAACGTTTAGTCAGACACAAGATGAAAAAAGGCAATATTTTAAAAGAGTTCATGAGTCTGCAAGAAAGGACGTCGAGAGGTGTTTTGGCGTTCTTCAATCACGATGGCATTTTGTTACAAATCCTTGTCGTATGTGGGAAAAAGAAAGGATTAGAATGGTGATGTATGCTTGTATCATAATGCATAATATGATACTTGAAGATGATGAAAAGGCAATATGCCCAAACTATGTAGTAGAAGAAGATGTTCAAGGGACGCAAGTGACACAGGAGGAGAGATTTCAAAACAGTTTTATGTTGCGTTCCAAGGATATACATAACGCGTTGAAGGCGGATTTGGTTGAGGAAGCATGGGCGATTCGCCCGATTCATCACAACCAAGAAGAAGAAGAAGGAGGAGAAGAAGATGAAGACAAAGAGGAAGAGGAAGAGGAAGAGGAAGAGGAAGAGGAGGAGGAGGAAGAAGAAGAAGAAGAAGAAGAAGAAGAAGAAAATGAAGATGAAGACGACGAAGATAAGTTTTTTTAAATATTTGTAACTTTTTTTAAGTATTTGTATTTTTTTTTAGTATTTGTAATATTTAAATATTTAATGGAATAGTTAAACTATTTAATATTATTATTTAAATAAGAAAAAGAATAATTAAACAAGATTACCCAATCATTTATAACCCCCCATAACCCACTTCCCACTACACCCTCTTTTTCTATAACCCCCCTTCTATTACTTTTTAATATTTTAATACTCATAACCCCCCACCACTACACATACACTAAGTATTTTTGGGAGGGTTGATCCCCTAGGCCTGAGTGGGAGACGTCTTGGGAGATGTCTGAGACGACTTGGGAACGTGGAACTGTCTCTGACATGACGGTAAATTATTGGTTGGAGTGGGAGACGTCTCGGGAGACATCTTAGACGCCTCAGGAACTGGAAACCGTCTTTCCAAAAACAGCTGAGGGGGCTAGTCTCGCAAATCCACTCGGTCAAAGGCTATTCTTGCAATTTTCCCATATAAAAATTTAGATGCATTGTAGTGTATCTTATTCATAGCTCTGTTTTGTTACGAGATCTTGCAAAACTCTCTTCAAAGAACACATAAAGCCATTAAATAATAAATATACGATAGTGCGTATATTTATTTGTGTTTAAATTACTAGAAGAAAAGTAAAATCCACTAACTTTATTTTTCAGTTTAGGATTGAATTTGAAGATGCAAAAGTGTTTATTGGCTTATGACTTTTTGAAAAGGAGTTTTAGAAAAAGTGTTTGGATTAGTTTTTGGGATGAGAAACGTCAAAAAGTCAATAGATTGTCTTTTTTTTAAGTGTTTCGCTTAACTTATTGTGAATATTGGTTGTATGGGTGGTAGATTTGTAATTTTTTTCCAAAAGTCAAAAGCCAAAAGCCAAAAGCCAGGATTTCTAACTTTTCAAAAACAGCTTTTCCACCCTTAAAAGACAAAAGCCAAAAGTCAAAACAGAAAGTGCTTTTGGGTTACACAAACAGCTTATTGACTTATTGCTTTTTGAAAAAGCCAATAAGTCAATAAGTTGTTTTGAAACTCAATCCCAAACACCCTCTAGTTTTCCCGTGATGGTGAAAACAATAATTGCTTTTGAAGTGTTGCCCGACTTTATCAGTTTCTTGCTCGAGGATACTCATTTACAATGCTTTTTTTTTTCTTTCTAAAAACAGATACGTGTGGGACATGGTTTCAATTGTTTCAATTGCTCGAGGATCATATCCTTCAGAATAGTGGGGCCGTCAGGCTTGACCCGGACTATCAGCAGGCACTCGAACGTTTAAATGTCTCTATGAACCATATAAACCAAAGCTATTCAATTTCTTCTCTGTATATTACAACTAAGGAGATGTTACATAAATACAAAAACAAAGGAGAGAATTAAGGAGATACATATGCTACAATAATAATAATAGAAGATTCTAAATGTACATCATTGAATTGAGATTGTTGACTTGGAGGGAGTCAAGGCAATGATTTGGTAATTGGTAACTTGAGAGTTATTTTAGTCTAATATCCCCCGTCAATGTAAGGATGGAGGTGGTCTGATACTGTAACACCCCAACCGATGGCGGAATCATCGAGGTGTCACGTAGTGACGATTGTTCAAAAGCACATGGTACTAAAATGTAAATATATTATTGAATAATTCAAATTGTCTTACATAGAAACGAAAAATACAAAGTCTGAATGAAAAATGAAAATTGAAATAACTTATTAAAAACAAGCACTAAAAGTCCCATGCTATAGTACTAGATCAAGCTGCACCTGAAACATGTACAAAATAGGTTTGGTCAACATAAGAAATGTTGGTGAGAATTCCTAGTTTTAATACATATAGTAAGTTGAAAAAGGTATACAATTCAAGTGCAAGCTACAGTGCAAATATGTAAACTATGTATCATACAAATGAGCGAAATCAACCCTGTGACTGTATAATGTACTAAATGAACGGCGGTGTACTTATCCAATAAATGGATAAAAACTTAACAATGACCACAGATTCTTCGATGAAAAAGGGGGAGAATCAACCTAGGCGGGTTGTCAATCCAATAGCGCTATCCAATGTTAAGGTCGGCTTGTACCATGTTAATGATTTCACTAAGTACAAATGTATTCTACATGTATTGTCTAAGCATAAAGCACATTGTAAGCAAATGCACATAGTACTAGAATTGTATTGTAAAAATGTAAACTTGTATTTGTAATTTGTAATAGTGTTCATGTAACACCCCAAAAATGAATAAAAACAAAAAGGTGATAGGAAATACTCACAGTTCGCGTAAATAACTTGAAACTCTACCGAACAATGTGATTTGAATTGAGATTATCCCAAAGGATTAACCTAAAGAATTTGATAATGTGTAAGGGAAATAATTCTAGGATGCAAGTAATTCTAGGGTTCCTAATTTGGGGATATGTAATTGTTTAATTATTAATTTAGTAAATTGTTAATAAGTGGGAGAAATTCGGTAAATAGTTTAAATAAAATACTATTGTAGGTTTTTGATTTAGGATGATCACATTATAGGGTTTTAAGTATAAAAATAATTTTTATAAAATTATTTCCTCAAGAATTAAATATTTAGTATATTTATTCTTATTTGTCAAAGATATAATTTTAATATCTAAAAATATTAAAATTAAAGAAATTTCAATTAAAATATATATTTCTGTTCTAAATGAACAGAAATAATTTATGTAAAATTTTGGGATAAAAATATTGAAAAATGAATTTATTATGATTTATTTATGGTTTAAAATAATAAAAATCAATTAAAAATATAAAACGAATGATTTTTCTGAAATAAAAATTATTTCTGAAATGCCTATTGATCTACAAGTTTAGAATAATTTTTGTGGAATTTTATAAAATCGTTTAGGTATTTTTATAGAATTTTAAAATTTTAAATGAATAAACTTGTAATATTTATAATCTATATTAAATAAATTATTTTTGAAAAACTAAAAGTTGGATAATAAACTTTATCCTCAGAATAACTTAAAATAAATTTTATAGAATTTTTAAGCCATGTTTAGTATTTAAAATTTATTTTTAAAAATAATATTGAATATATAAGTATAAGAGAGTTTTAAAAAAAATGGTTTGCATGTGCCAGGACTCGAACCCGAGTCCTGGCCGGTCCAATGCTCTTATAATCACAAGCCAGACCAACTGGTCTGACCCTGAGAACGAGTTTATTTCGGATTTGATTAATTATAAAGGTTATCTGATTTGATTATATAATTGATTTTAAAACAAGAAAACAAAACGGTACCCGTGGGACTCGAACCCGGCCTACGGCCGGTTCGTGCTTTACGCAACAGAGGAACACTAACTGATCTACTGATCAGTTGGTGATAAAGTTTCACTCGTTTTCTATTTAATCACTTGTCTGCAGGTTAGTTTATCCCCAAATCGTTTATGGAGAACCCTAGATTTCTAATAAATCAAAAAACGTGATAATCACTAAATTAACCATAGGGTTTTTGAAGTAGAAGGGCCGATTAACATAACCCACAAAAAAGATTGTACTTACAATGCGATTAAAGGTGTGATTGATCGGGTCAAAAGAAAAGTCAACAGGAGCAGAATTCGTGGGTTTTGAAAGAGTTTTAGGAGGAATTGCGTATGAGGGTTTGATGTTCGGCGATTAGAGCTTGCAAAGAAGGCCTCAATTTATACTAATCGTTCGGTCTTGTAATTTTGGAAGATTTGACCCGTCTTAACTCGTATACGCGTCATTTAGGCTTGAATTGGAAATTTTTAATCATGATTTTTGCGTGGAAAACAATTACACGAGGTCGGTCAATCCTTACCATAAACGAATTGCATTAAAAACGCGGATTGAATGCTTGAATTGGAAGGTGGTCTCGCAGTTGACTTTGGGAAGTCAACTGTGCGTATGTAAGGAAGGTATATATCTGTTTTGTTTGGAAATAAGATACAACAAGGGCTGTAGCCCAACTGGTTAAAACGTGTGTGTGTTTGGGCCGGTTTGGGACGCGGGTTCGACCCCCGTCCCAAACATTTATTTTTTTGGCAATTATTCCAAGGTTTTAATGTTATTATATGTTTATAGTATGATTATATGAGTCCAAAAGTGTCACAAAATATTTTTTTGAAAGTACGGAAATGATAAAAATGCAACGTTTTATTATTTGAAGTCTCAAACGTACATAGAATTAATACGAAATGTTAAATACGAAAAGTGACGGATGTCACAGATACGAAGCATTGAGCGAAACTTGTTGAAAAGAGGTTGTGGCAAGCTTTTGGTGAAGATGTCCGCAACTTGTTGATCGGTTGGGATAAATTTGGTGTCGAGGTGACCGGCGGTAACGAGTTCACGAACAAAGTGATAATCTATGTCAATGTGTTTGGCTCGTTTGTGGGAGATGGGGTTTTGGCTTAGAAACAAAGCACTTTTGTTGTCGCATAGAAGCGTTGGACGAGTGGAAGGTAAAGCTTGGAGTTCACGAAGGAGGTGGGTAATCCAAACTATTTCTGCAGCGGTGTTTGCCATGGCCCGATACTCCTATTCACAGCTTGAGCGAGAGACGGTAGGTTGTTTCTTGGCGCTCCAAGATATTAACTTACCTCCCAAGTAGATACAATAGCCGTAGGTAGATCTTCTAGTGTCTAGACAACGAGCCCAATCTGCATCTGAAAAACCTTGCAAAAAAATGTTAGGTGGGCGATCAAAAGTTAAACCATGAGATAAAGTGCCTTTGACATATCGAAGAATTCTTTTTAGTAATTGAAAGTGAGTAGTGATGGGTTAATGAAGAAATTGACTAGCTTGGTTTACGGCATATGAAAGATCAGGACGTGTTATTGTGAGATATTGGAGAACCCCCGCAAGAGAGCGATAGAGAGTAGGGTCATGGAACGGTTGACCTTGGGTGGTGAAAACATCCTTGGATGTTAAAGGAGTGGAAACCGGTTTTGAGTCGAGTAGACCAGCACGAGAGAGAATGTCGTAAGCATATTTTGCTTGACTTAAAAAGAGACCGGATGTGGTATGTGTGACTTCTAACCCGAGGAAAAAATTTAGTAGGCCGAGATCTTTGATTTTGAATTCTTTGTCAAGACGAGATGCAAAGGTATTAATGAATTTATCGTTGTTACCGGTGACAACGATATCGTCTACGTAGACAAGAAGGTAGACTAGCACCCCATGATGATTGTAAATGAATAAGGATGGGTCGGCTCTACTATTTCGAAAGCCAAGAGTAATGAGAAAAGTGCTTAGGCGTTAAAACCAAGCTCTTGGTGCTTGTTTTAGGCCATACAAAGCACGATTTAATTTGCACGCATGAGTTGAATGTTTCGGGTCTTCAAAACCTGGAGGTTGTTCGATAAAGACCGTTTCATTTAGATGCCCATTTAAGAAAGCATTGTTCACGTCAAGTTGGCGTAATTTCCAATGGTTTATGGTTGCGAGACTAAGAACAACGCGAATAGTGGACGATTTTACAACCGGACTAAATGTGTGAGAGATGTCGAGACCCGGGATTTGAGAGAAGCCTTGGGCTACAAGTCTCACTTTGTAGCGTTCAACGGATCCATCGGATTTGTATTTAATTCGAAAGTTCCATTTTGATCCGATGACGTTGGTGTTGGTTGGTCGTGGAACAAGATTCCATGTATGATTATGATGTAGGGCATCAAGTTCGTTGTGCATGGCTGTGACCCATTTAGGATCTTTGAGGGCAGTTTTGATCCCTTTGGGAACGTGGCTTGAGAAGAGAGAGTGATGGTTAGAAATGTTGACAAAATGTTTTGGTTTGAAGATACCGTTTTTGGAGCGAGTTGTCGTCGGGTGTAGGTTTGTGGTTTGATTTTCGGTTGGATTTGAAGCGGAAGAGTTGGTAGTGGAAGATTGGGCTGTGGATGGGGAATGGTTCGGTTCTGTTGACTGGGTTGTGGGTTGGGTATTTGTTGGTGTAGTTGAGTGGGCCGTGGGTGAGGTTTGCTCAGAAATAGGGGAGGTGTGAGATGGGTCCGTATGTGATTGTGAGGGTGTAGGTAATTGATTTTGGGGTGGTTGTGGTATAGATAGCGAAGGAATAAAAATGGGATTGTGAACAGAAGGTTTGGTTGTAGTGGTGTTAGGTGGGGTAGGAGAATTTGGAATATTTGTAGTTGGTGTAGGTAATTGTTCTTCAAAATTGGTAATGGGTAGTGAGGAGATGTCAGATGATGTAGAGTTGGTTTTGAACGGAAGAATATATTCGCCAAATTTGGCGTGTCGAGTTGTATAAATGCGACCCGTTGAGGGTTCAAGACAACGAAAACCTTTATACCTAGGACTATAGCCGATAAAAAATGCATGGAGTGCTTCTAGGAAGTAGTTTGTTTTTGGCATAGTCTCTAAGGTATGGATATACTCAACAACCAAAGATACAAAGATTTTAGTAGGTTGGTGGTTGATGAAACAATATTTCAAAGGGTGAGAGGTTGTTAAGGAGTTTGGTGGGGAGTCGATTAATAATGTATGTGGCGGTGGTAAAGGCATCAAACCAAAGGGTTGTGGGTGCATGGGAATTAAACATGATGGCTAACCCGGTTTCAGTGATATGGCGGTGTTTCCGTTCGGCTCGCCCATTTTGTTCCGGTGTGTGAGGGCAAGAAATCCGATGATGAATACCATTTTCTTGAAAACATGCTTGTACTTGGTGGTTTGTGAATTCGGTTCTTCCCTCGCTTTGAAAAACTTTAACATTTGAAGAAAATTGATTATGTACAAATGTTAAGAAAGTTTTAAGAATGTTAGGAAATTCCGATTTAGCTTTTAACGGATAAAACCAAGTAAAGCGAGAATGATCGTCTATAAAGATGACATAATACCGGTATCCATCGGTGGATGAGACCGGTGCGGGTCCCCACAAATCACAATGAATAAGGTCCAAAACATGATTTGCACGTTTATCGTTTTCAAGAAAAGGTAAATGTTTAGCTTTTGCCATTTCACACGAATTGCATAATCCCGGTTTGGGTAACAAAGATGTAACAAAAACATGACCGTTTTTATTTAAAGTAGATATAGTGTCAAAAGACACATGTCCAAGACGATCATGCCATTTATTGAAGGAAGCACGGAGATGTGAAGTGGAGAGAGCGGCAACTAGAGACTTGTGGCCTTGAGTTAAGACATAAAAGCCATTTTCGCACGTGCCTTTAGCTAGAACTTCCGCCGTTTTTCGGTCTTGCATTTGAAAATAATTGTTAGAAAACAATACATCAACGGGAGAATCATTTGTTAATCTACTAATGGATAGTAGATTTTTTGTGAGATTTGGAACTACTAAGACATTTTGTAAGGGAAGATTTTTAGTAATATGAGTGTTACCAATGTGGGTAACGGGTGATAGGGATGGCAACGGGTCGGGTATGGGTCGGGTTTGGCTAATACCATACCCATACCCGGTTATAAAATCCCATACCATACCCGTCCCATTACTCGTCGGGTTTTTGTCGGGTATTACCCATCGGGTATAGAGCATATCCGCGGGTATCGGGTATACCCGTTGGTATTTGCACGTATATATATTTTTATTTTCTTTTATAGTCTTATGTTTTAAGAAATCTTGAGTATATGAAATTTTAATAAGTAACATATATATTATCATCACCATAATAATCTTTGAAACATTTAATATGTAAATATATATTATAGTAAGAATTTTGAAAACTATTTATATATTTCATAGCATATAAATATAAATAATAATGTTATTAGAATATATATTTTAGACGAAAAATTTATTCTTCAAATAATGAATCTATTAGAATGAAACATTACTAAAAAATAGTTAAGAAAAGATATATATATATATATATATATACATATAACTTAAAAGTATTCGGGTATATATTTCGGGTAGACGGGTATTTAGTTTCAGGTAATCCGGTCGGGTATCACCTAATAACATACCCGCGAAATAATTTTTTTCCAATACCAAACCCGTCCCATACCCGTCGGGTATCGGGTATACCCGTCCCAAATGCTTCGGGTTTCGGGTATACCCGTCGAGCTCGGGTTTTTTTGCCATCCCTAACGGGTGAAGATTCCCCGTTCCCAAATGTAACTCGTGTGTTACCGGTTTGAGTTTTATAATTATTTAGACCGAAAGTTGTGCGAAGCATGTGGGTGGTAGCACCTGAATTCGCCGTCCAATCCGGAGTGTTGGCAGCAACATTGCATTTAGCAAGGAAAGCTTCGGCTAGGTTTGCATCAAGAGATGTGGCCTTTTTGGCAAAGGATGCGAGTTGTGGACATGTACTCGCATAGTGACCATCGGTACGACATAATTGACAATGTGGTGTTCGTTTTGGGTGTGTAGTACTACGCCCACGGTTAGAGGAAGTGTAACGGCCTCGGCCCCATGAGGTGCTACCCCGGTTGGTATACGGTTTGGGATTGTTTGCATAGAAGGCGGCTTGAGGGGTGGTTTGGGTGTTGTATATTTTTTGAACAAACATTTCTTGATTCTCGGCGTTAGCGAGAAGGTCACGAAAGGTTGGGGCAGGTCGTATGGTCCGTTGAGAGGTGGAAAACAAAGCTATTCAATTTCTTCTCTGTATATTACAACTAAAGGAGATGTTACATAAATACAAAAACAAAGGAGAGAATTAAGGATATACATATGCTACAATGATAATAATAGAAGATTCTGAATGTACAGCATTGAATTGAGATTGTTGACTTGGAGGGAGTCAAGGCAATGATTTGGTAATTGGTATCTTGAGAGTTATTTTAGTCTAATAGTCTCTCTCCCAGACTTTGACATTGACGGTTTTTCTAATAAGGATACCACCCCCTCAAAGCCACAAAAAAAAAAAAAAAACTTTAGCGAATGCTCTATTTAGCAAAATCGCTCGGAGCAGTTTTTGAGTTGTCCCCCACCAGAAGGCGGTGATTGAATGCCTGGAGGATCCCCACACTCAGGATTTTTTGACCGTTATCAAAGGACATCCAATTGTTTCACATTATCGTTTTGAAAGTTGATTTATATTGGATCTAGTTGTAGGAGAGCGATTTGACTTCGTCTACGATCTTTCGTATCCTCACTTCTTCATCCGAGAACATCTTTGTGTTTCAAAGAACATCCAATTGGTCCACATTATTGTTTTGCGTTTCTAACAATTACTAATGGACGAAAAGCCACTAAAAGCACCATTGTAATCGTGATGATCAAATTGGCATAACATTTTGTTTTAAAACGTGAGTTTTTTATTTATTTACAAGAAAATACAACTATACCATACATGAATTAGGAGTATTGGATTTAAATAATCATAACTATTAGCTATTGGTCGTCATCGGTCCCAATTAACAAAACAGGTGTTGACGGTCTCACCTTTTAACATATTGTCCGCCAAAGGACTATAACTAACACAATACTAAGAGACAAATTGACACGCAAAAGGGAAATTGACACACAAACATGTCACATCAGTTTGGACAAGTGACAGCCAATAGATGATAGTTAAAAGGGAAAATCACAAAACTGAACGTTGACTCATCTAGATTACAAAAATAAACATTTGTATAGGCTAAATTGTAGGGGTTTTACAACAATCAAGAGGTGCAGAAGGTTACACGTGTCTCACTTGCTAACATGTAGCCGTTTAATTTGTTATACCCCAACCAATTAAAAACCTGGCATATTTCTTGAAACCCCTGCCTTTTCATGTTAAGAGGCTAACATGTAAAGCTGATGAATAAATAATATGCATAAATGCCAAGCTAAGAAAAAAAAGATAAATGCTCCACTCTGAAAAGGCTACACTTTAAGGGGTTTGAAATTGAAAAGGCTACACTTTAGGGGTTTGAAATTGAAAATGCTACACTTTGAATTGTAGGGGCATGAAACTGAAACGGCTAAGTGGAGTCTTTACTTCAGGGAAAGGTCTAGGTATTTGCCGTTTCAGAGGGTGTCTCCGTGTGTCAAAGACTTTTAAAAGTAGAAGGCTACAACTTAGCCACTTCAGTTGTAGTGGTTTTGTTTTAGCTGTTTCAGTGTTTATTGGTTAAAATTATGATGAGCATTTAAACGGCTCCACCTTAGCCACTTAAGACAGATTTCACTTAATGCTCTTCTAGTTATCCATGAACCCCCTACGTTTTACCCTATATGAATGTATATTTTGGTAAATTGTCTCTAATCAATTTTTAATTTAGTGATTTTCCCTAGTTAAAAGGTGGACAATATAATATGGCTTGGTCTATTCCCACCCCCACCTTCTATTTCCACCCCCTCAAAGCGCCTCGCTTAGGCCTAAGCGAGGCGCTTTGAATTCAATCAGAGGAGCTCAGTACGAGGGGGCAGAAAAAGCTGATTTTGAATTCGAAGCGCCTCGCTTAGGCCTAAGCGAGGCTCTTCGGATCAAATTTTTTTTTTTTTGATCTTTTGAGTTAGTTTTTTGTTTTTTTTAATATAATTATTATAAAAAATGTTCTTTTGACAAACGTCTGGCTAACCTGAATTTCCTTTGGATCAAAATGTCAACTTTTTCCTGCCACCCTCGTATGGTTTGGCTAACCTGTCCAGTTATCAATCTCACTGTCCAACAACTGAATTTTACTTGCTTGCATGAAAAGTAATGATCTGAATTTTACTTTGCTTGCATGAAAAGTAATGATCAGGAACATTCCAAATAACCGTCCAATTTCAGCTTTTGTTTAACTCATGATATATCCACCAAATCATTTCTTCAAGTTCATTTCACCAAAAAAGGCATAACTGTAATGATCAGAAACATTCCAAATAACTGTTCAATTTCAGCTTTTGTTTAACTATTGTAGCAACTTCCATAGAGAAGTTATCAATCTCACTGAGATGATATCTTCTCTTTAGGTTTTGGAATTAATGAGACAACTTTTCAGTTGTTATCCGAGAGATAGCGGTCAACGATGAAGACAACCTGAAAACAACCGGATACCATGGATCAGAGAGATTCAAGCTAATTAAACTCATATCTCAAGCCGGTGCAAGTTATGTTGTAGCTCATATGTTATTATCTCTTTTCTTATTCTCTCTTTCTCAAGTTCTCGATGGATTATTGCTCTCATATCATGGATCAGAGATATTTAAGCTAATTAAACTCATATCTCACTATAATGATCAAGAATATTCCAAATAACTGTATAATTTAAGCTTTTGTTTAACTAGTTTAGCAACAATCCAAATAACTATAATGATCGCTACGGTTAGTGGATACCATGGATCAGAGAGATTCAAGCTAATCAAACTCCGGGCAACCCTTGTTTGATTATACTCGTGTACTATGAATAGTGACCCTCTGACAATGATCAGAAATATTCCAAATAACTGTAATGATCGCTACCGTTGATTGGTATATAGAGAGCAAACCGACGATCATTCAAAATTTAAAGTTACCGCTAACCTCTGCGCCATCATCGTTGACAGATATCTCTCTGAGATGATAGCTTCTCTTCAGATTCTGATTGCACCGGTGGAATTGGAATTGGAATTAATGAGACAACTTTTCAGTTGTTATCCGAGAGATAGCGGTCAACGATGAAGACAACCTGAAAACAACCGGATACCATGGATCAGAGAGATTCAAGCTAATTAAACTCATATCTCAAGGTGGACTTAAGCACCTGAACGGGAAGTTGAAATTTTGAATGATGTTCGTCGACTACACTCACGGTATGTGCATCACGTATTTTCATTCTTTCCTTGATCTGCAAATATTTGAAAATTATCATTTCTTGACATGCTTGGTAACACCTTGATCTGCAATATTTGAAAATTATCATTTCTTGACATGCTTGGTAACACCTTGATCTGTAATATCTGAAAATTATCATTTCTCGAAAAGTAATTAAAAACACTTAAAAATGAATTAAAAACAATTGTTGCGAGTTAGGTTTAGTCGGAGGACCACGTACAATGATTCATCAAAGTTGTACAAAGCTGGATGTTTTTACTGGAAAACCAAAACGAGCAATTAACGAAGCGAAACTGAGAGATATAATTTTCTTGGCTTGGAAACAACTTAAAAGAACCAAAAATGAATTAAAATTATTTTTGGTGATTAACAGATAATTTTAAATAATTAAAAGAAAATCAATTTTTTTTAAAAAAAGGCCAAAGCACCTCGCTTTGGTCAAAGCGAGGCGCTTTAGTGCCTCGCTTTGGTCAAAGTGAGGTGCTTTCGTTCCTCGCTTTGACCAAAACGAGGTGCTTTAGTGGTTTGATTAGACCACAGGCGCCTCGCTTTGACCAAAGCGAGGTGCTTTGGCCTTTTTTTTTAAAAAAAATTGATTTTCTTTTAATTATTTAAAATTATCTGTTAATCACCAAAAAATAATTTTAATTCATTTTTGGTTCTTTTAAGTTGTTTCCTAGCCAAGAAAATTATAACTCTCCGTTTCGCTTCGTTAATTGCTCGTTTTGGTTTTCCAGTAAAAACATCCAGCTTTGTACAACTTTGATGAATCATTGTACGTGGTCCTCCGACTAAACCTAACTCGCAACAATTGTTTTTAATTCATTTTTAAGTGTTTTTAATTACTTTTTGAGAAATGATAATTTTCAGATATTACAGATCAAGGTGTTACCAAGCATGTCAAGAAATGATAATTACTTTTTGATAGTCTTGATACTTTTTAACAATCGGATTGTTTTTCGAGAGAAAGGAACTAAGTTGCAAATACGATAATAATCAAACTCATATCTCAAGCCGGTGTAATTACTTTCAAGTTTTTTAGAATCATTGAAGACACCACATCATTGTACAAACCGACGATCATTCAAAATTTAAAGTTACCGCTAACCTCTGTGCCATCATCGACTACAGCAAACCGACGATCTTCCTCCACGGCACTCCTAATGGGCCTCTCTTTATTTCACGGTACGATTTGTGTTTTTGTTGCTTTATAAATAATAAGTTTTGTGTTTATCAAACCCTAACGTCTGAGCAATGATTTATTAAATCGTTTTACTAATTTCCGATTCTTGATACTTTCATAAATCGTTTTACTAATTTCCAATTCTTGATAATAATAAATTATTATAATAATAAAAAAAAGGAACTAAATTACAAATATAATAAAAAATAATAATAATAATGTAATATAGTCATTGTTAATGCTCAAAAAAGTCAACCTTTGTTGACTCATAGGAGTCTTGAAGACGAAATGAATTTTACAAGATACTTGAAACAAGGTATGGATATGGAGAATAAATATTTGACTATACGTGGTTGATGATGTCAAGTTTAAGTCGTTGATTCATTTGGAAATCGAAAACGCCTATCGTCACTCTGTATAGAGAAGAAAATCAACAACCGAATATTTAGTTCTCTCCGAACTTCAGCTTCCAAAATACGACGTCGTTGTAGCTCATATGTTATTATCTCTTCTCTTATTCTCTGTTTCTCTAGTTCTCGATGGATTATTGCTCTCGTATCGACTCTCACAATTATTCACAATTTTATACATACAACACACCTTCATCGTTGACCGTACTGTTCTTCTTGATCTTTTATGTATGAATAGTGACCCTCTGGCAAACCTACCTCTGTTTTGAATTTGTTGCTTCCATAGAGAAGTTATCAATCTCACTGTAATGATCAGGAACATTCCAAATAACTGTATAATTTCGTACAAGATTCCTATGCAAGCAAGTCAAATTCAGTTGTTAGACCAACTTGAGATATGAGTTTGATTAGCTTGAATCTCTTTGATCCATGGTATCCAGTCTTCAAGGTGGACTTAAGCACCTGAACGGGAAGTTGAAATTTTGAATGATGTTCGTCGACTGCACCGAACACACTACAATTATTCACAATTTTATACATACAACACACCTTCATCGTTGACCGTATTGTTCTTCTTGATCTTGATCTTCACACTTGCTTTTGACAAAGGTCTGGCTGACCTGAAGTTCCTTTGCAACCAGGTAAAAAGGAACTAAGTTGCAGATTAATGAAACAACTTTTCAGTTGTTATCCGAGAGATAGCGGTCAATGATGAAGACAGCCTGAAAGTGGATACCATGGATCAGAGAGATTCAAGCTAATTAAACTCATAGGTAAGAACATTGTGGATGAGGATTGTTTATCTTCCCATTGATTTCAAGTATGTTGCCAAATAACTGTTCAATTTCAGCTTTTGTTTAACTATTTTAGCAACTTCCATAAAGAAGTTATCAATCTCACTTCTCACTGTCCATGTTTACCTTCAACGTCCAACGGTAATGAGTAACCTAGTAACCTCTACAATGATGTGATTTGTTTTTAAATAAGGAGGTATATGTACAATGAACTTTTTACGCTAAATAAAACCGATTAATGGCAGGTTTGCCAGAGGGTCACTATTCATACACACAACTTTTTGCTCTAGTGGTGTGCTCTACCTTTTTGACAAACACCTGGCTAACCTGTCCAGTTATCAATCTCATTGGCAATCATCCGCTGCATGCTTTTCGCAGCCTTCACTGAAAAGAACCCTAGTAGTGGTTTTCATCTCTTTACCTGTAAACTCATATCTTAAGTCGGTGCAAGTTATGTTGAAGCTCATATGTTATTATCTCTTCTCTTATGCTCTCATATCATGGATCAGAGAGATTTAAGCTAATTAAACTCATATCTCAAGTTGGTCTAACAACTGAATTTGACTTGCTTACATAGGAATCTTGTACAAAATCATTCTCACATGAATATCCTTTGATGAATGTATTAGGGGTTGGAAACTCTGAAGACCAATGACCTTCTAGCAAACCTCCGTTAAGGGTCTTCAGAGTTTCCATGGGAAGGTAAACATATATAACATTCTCTTCTTCTTCCCTTACAAATCACTTTGCCATTAATACAAATCACATTGTGCATGACATTACATTCTGCATGTGTCATTTCATAAATTGCACCGGCTTGAGATATGAGTTTAATTAGCTTAAATCTCTCTGATCCATTGTATCCACTTTCAACTAAATCTTTCTCTGATCGCTACTGTTGATTGGTATATAGAGAGCAAACCGACGATCATTCAAAATTTAAAGTTACCATGGATCAGAGAGATTCAAGCTAATTAAACTCATATCTCAAGCCGGTGCAAGTTATGTTGTAGCTCATATGTTATTATCTCTTCTCTTATTCTCTCTTTCTCAAGTTCTCGATGGATTATTGCTCTCATATCATGGATTAGAGAGATTTAAGCTAATTAAACTCATATCTAACTGTAATGATCGCTACGGTTAGTGGATACCATGGATCAGAGAGATTCAAGCTAATCAAACTCCGGGCAACCCTTGTTTGATTATACTCCTGTACAACCTTTATCTCTTTATGTATGAATAGTGACCCTCTGACAATGATCAGAAACATTCCAAATAACTGTAATGATCGCTACTGTTGATTGGTATATAGAGAGCAAACCGACGATCATTCAAAATTTAAAGTTACCGCTAACCTCTGCGCCATCATCGTTGACAGATATCTCTCTGAGATGATAGCTTCTCTTCAGATTCTGATTGCACCGGTGGAATTGGAATTGGAATTAATGAGACAACTTTTCAGTTGTTATCCGAGAGATAGCGGTCAACGATGAAGACAACCTGAAAACAACCGGATACCATGGATCAGAGAGATTCAAGCTAATTAAACTCATATCTCAAGCCGGTGCAAGTTATGTTGTAGCATCTTTGATCATCTTCTTTGTAATTACTTTTTATTGTTTCGGGTTCCCTTCCATCGTTGACAGATATCTCTCTGAGATGATAAAGGTAGATCATGGAAAGTTGAACTCAAGAAAACAAAGATGAAACCGATTAATGTTCTTTATATATGAATAGTGACCCTCTAGCAATATTTGTAATTACTTTCTATTGTTTAGCGCCGATCCGATTGTTAAAAGTATCAAGACTATGAAATTAGTAAAACAACTGAAGTTTACTTGCTTGCATGAAAAGTTCAATTTCAGTTCAAACTTTTCAAACACCTGCAACATCTCAAGAGTCGAGGTCCTCTGAAAAAGACATCGTACAATGAACTTTTCATGCAAGCAAGTAAAATTCAGTTGGTATTAATGGCAAGATATGTGGCTTTAGTCCTTTACGCAAGTTTTTTGACAACTTTTTGCTAATACACACAACTTTTTGCTCTAGTGGTGTGCTCTACCTTTTTGACAAACACCTGGCTAACCTGTCTAGTTATCAATCTCACTGGCAATCATCGTTGGTAGCTATAGGTAAGAACATTGTGGATGAGGATTGTTTATCTATCTTCCCATTGATTTCAAAGGATATTCATGTGAGAATGATTTCGAACTGTAATGATCAGAAACATTCCAAATAACTGTAATTGATTTCCACGATCTACCTTGACTGCTACAACATAACTTGCACCGGCTTGAGATATGAGTTTAATTAGCTTGAATCTCTCTGATCCATGGTATCCACTTTCAGGTTGTCTTCATCGTTGACCGCTATCTCTCGGATAACAACTGAAAAGTAATTACAAGAAGATGATCAAGGATGCTACAACATAACTTGCACCGACTTGAGATATGAGTTTAATTAGCTTAAATCTCTCTGATCCATGATATGAGAGCAATAATCCATCGAGAACTAGAGAAACAGAGAATAAGAGAAGAGATAATAACATATGAGCTACAATGACGTCGTGTTTTGGAAGCTACAACATAACTTGCACCGGCTACTTTTCAGTTGTTATCAGACGACTACTTTGACCAAGATGACATACACCTAATTTACACATATCCTTTGATGATGTCAAGTTTAAGTCATTGACAATGTTGAGGGTTATTACTTTGTTTTTTAATTTTTTTTTTTACTTTTTATAATTATTAAATTAAAAAAAAAACAACTCAAAACATCAAAAAACTACCAAAATAAATTACCCCCTCCAAGCACCTCGCTTAGGCCTAAGCGAGGCGCTTGGAAGCGAGGCGCTTGGAGGGGGTTTAAATAGAAGCTGGGGGGTTTAAATATCACCACCCTATAATATTCATGGACTGTTTGTGGACGATATATTAAAAGGTAAGATTGTCAGTACATATTTCATTAGTTGGACTGATGATGAACAATAAGTAATAGTTAAGATTATTTAAATCCAATATTCCCATTAATGAAAGTGAATAAAATCTCTTTGTGATATTACTTTACTAAAAATTATGAAGTACAAAACAGTTATTTGAGAAAAACATTTGACTGAAATGAAAAAATCAACAATGGAAATTGAATGTCTTCTTTTATGAAAATCTTACTCAAATCCAAAATACGATCAATTAACTTCTTCAAATTTAACCATTAAAACTTGTTTCATCATATTGTCATTGACGTACGTAACCGAACGTGCGAAAACAATAGTATTTCATAACCTTACCTACGATTACTTTTTTGTTTGTGTTTCATTTTTTTTTACAAAGCAACGCATGCAATTTCTGTTTTTGTAGCCTTGTTTTCCCATGAACAGTGAAGACAATAGTATTTCATATTGTCTTTGACGTACGTTACCGAACGTGCGAAAAAAGATGTATAGTTCTTATCCCTGCACCCTTTGTACCTTGTAATAAAGTAGCAGAATGCAATAAAAAAGCGCACACATGCGTTTGGCTCGTTTTAAATATTTAATGATGATGATTTTCGAAAATTTACCACAACTAGTAGTCTAGTATTGCTGCTGGACTATTAAACCGTCGAAAAACAGACTTAAAAACATTAAGGATATGTGTTTAGAAGCAATATAGTATATAATTGGTGGTACCTGTCAACCTTTTGAAAAATTCAACTCAATGTTTTATTGATTCAATTGTTTACAATATATACACAAGAGTACAAACATAATAAAGGAAATACAGTAATAGGCTAATAAAATACAATGAATGAGAGTTAACTGAGATTAAATCAAGGTTCTTGTTTCCATAATTAATTATTGCTTTTACCCCCCGTCAATCGAACAGGTGGGGGACCGACACGTAGTAATGTGCGAAACTTTTCAAAAAGAGGTCTGGAAAGACTTTTCGTGAAGATATCAGCCACCTGGAGATTGGAAGGAACAAATTTTGTATAGAGACGGCCGGATGAAACCAATTCCCGAACAAAGTGATAATCAATATCTATATGCTTAGCCCGCTTGTGAGAGACCGGATTTTGACTAAGAAAGATGACACTCTTGTTGTCACAAAGAAGAGTGGGACGATCAACAGGAAGAGCATGAAGTTCACGAAGTAGGTGAGTGAGCCAAATTATCACAGCTGCAGTATTTGCCATAGCACGATACTCAGACTCGCAACTGGACCGAGCAATGGTGGGTTGCTTTTTAGCACTCCAAGACACTAGATTGCCCCCCAAGTAGATGGAATAACCGTAAGTCGAACGGCGTGTTTCTATACAACGAGCCCAGTCAACATCCGAATAACCAAGCAAAACAGGATTTGACTGTTTTGAGAAATGTAATCCGAAGGCTAGAGTACCTTTCACATACCGTAGTATCCGCTTAACTGATTGAAAATGAGAGGTAGTGGGGGACTGAAGATATTGACTAGCTTGGTTTACAGCATAAGATAAATCGGGCCTTGTAATAGTTAAGTACTGAAGTGCTCCTACTAAAGACCTGTAAAGAGTTGGGTCATGAAACAATTCCCCTTTGGATGTGAAAGTTTCTGCGGTGGACAAAGGGGTGGCGACTGGTTTGGCATCAAGTAAACCGGCACGAGTCAAGATATCATAAGCATACTTGGATTGAGTGAGAAAAATGTTGTTGTCTTGGCGAGTAGCTTCCAAACCCAAGAAGTATCCTAATGAACCCAAATCTTTAATAGAGAATTCCTTATGCAGTTTGGCCACAAAACCGTGGATGAAGGCGGTATCGTTCCTAGTGAGAATTATATCATCCACGTAAACAAGAAGATAGATTAACACCTGTCCCTGCTTAAAAACAAATAAAGACGTATCTGCTTGGCTGCAAAGAAAACCACAATTAGTAAGGAAAGTGCTAAGTCGTTGAAACCACGCTCTGGGGGCCTGCTTGAGGCCGTAAAAGGCCTTCTTTAAGCAACAAACATGATTGTGAAACTGGTCATTAGTGAAGCCAGGCGGCTGTTCCATATAAACAGTGTCAGTTAAGTGTCCATTTAAAAAAGCATTCCGAACATCAAGTTGCCGAAGAGGCCAGTCATACATTATAGCAAGAGCAATGACAACACGAACTGTCGAGGCCTTGACAACAGGACTGAAGGTGTGTGAGAAATCAAGTCTCGGAACCTGAGTAAAACCTTGAGCAACTAACCTTGCTTTGTAACGATCCACAGTCCCATCCGATTTATATTTGGTCCTGAATACCCATTTGGAGCCTACAATATTTGTGTTTGAAGGTCGAGGAACCAAAACCCAAGTATTGTTGGCTCGCAAAGCATCAATCTCTTCCTGCATTGCCTTAACCCATTTTGGATGTTTGGAAGCGGTTTTGAAACCACGAGGATCAGCGGAAGCAAGAAGGGCAGTGTGTAAGGGTCCCGAGAATTGAGAGATATCGGCATGATGTTTTGGTTTGAAGATGCCGTTTTTGGAGCGAGTGGTCATAGGGTGAGGATTGTTGTTTGACTGAGTAGAGGGAGTGGGTTGAGGAGGTGAGGGAGCAAGCGGTGGAGTGGGATGTTGGGTTAAGTTCGGATCAAGGAAAGGGGAGGAGGCGGAGTGAGTTGGGCCAGGAGTGTCATTGGGTTGGGCCGAAGATTGTTGGACAGGAGAAGGGGGCGGGTGTAAATGGGGGGAGGTGTGATGGGTCGGACATAGATTGCAAGGTGGGACAAAGTTTGTGTTTTGAGGTTTAGGTGGAGGGCAATTTCCGACTGGAGGAGGGTCGGATATAGGTGGTAAAGGAATAGATTCATCAAAGTTTGAAAAAACAAGAGTCGCCTCATTAATGGGAGAGACTTGACCACTAAATGGAAAGGTATCCTCATCAAATTGTGCGTGCCGAGTGATGTAAATGCGATTTGTGATAGGATCCAAACACCGGTATCCTTTGTAATTAGCATCATAACCAATGAAGGTACATTCGGCACTACGAGGTGAAAGTTTGTTTTTGGCATAATCCCTCAAATAAGGAAAGACACGACAACCAAAAATGCGAAAGTTCGAATAGTTTGGTGTGTGACCATAGATCATTTCAAAAGGGGATTTTTTGTCCAAAACAGGGGTGGGTAGACGGTTGATGATGAAAGTGGCTGATGAGAAGGCATCAACCCACAAGGTTGCCGGGGAATGGGAATTGAATAATATGGCCAAACCGGTTTCAGTGATGTGCCGATGTTTTCGTTCAGCACGACCGCTTTGCTGTTGGGTGTGAGGACAAGAGAGACGGTGATGAATGCCATGGTCACGAAAAAAGGTTTGAACACGTGTGTTTGTAAATTCTATACCACCGTCACTCTGAAATATTTTAATCGTAGTCGATAGTTGATTTTGAACATAAACAGTGAATGCAAGTAACACATCATAAAAATCAGACTTATGTTTAAGAGGATAAAACCAACTAAAACGAGAATAATCATCAATGAAGATAGCATAAAAACGGTATCCATTTGGGGAAGTAACTGGTGCGGGTCCCCAAAGATCACAATGTACTAAGTCTAAAGCATGTAATGAACGTTTAGTATTTAAATCAAATGGCAAGCGATGAGACTTAGATAATTGACAAGGTGAACAAAGTTTTGGTTTAGGCAACAAAGAAGTAACAAATAAAGAACCGTTTTTATGTAACTTGGAAATAACATCAAATGACACATGACCTTACGGCACGAGCTGACGACAACCATGCACCACCTGTGTCCGCGTTCCCGAAGGCACCCCTCAAGACGACCATGCCATTTTTCAAATGAAGTTATGAGATGCTGGGAAGAGTAGGACGCCACAAACGCATGTTGTCCTTCTCGCAAAATGTAAAGACCATTTTCACACGTGCCCCTTGCCAGGATTTGCTTTGTTTTGCGATCCTGAATATTGAAATAATGATTAGAGAAAAGAACATCAACAGGAGAGTCATTTGTGAGTTTGCTTATGGAAAGAAGGCGTTTTGTGAGATGAGGAACAACAAGCACATTACGTAAAGGTATTTTATTTTGAATGGTGGCGGATCCGATTTTAGTGACAGGTAAGGATTTACCATTACCAAAAGTGACAAAAGTTTTACCTGGGTTACCATAAGGAGCAGTAACATCGGCATCATTTGGAGTCATGTGAGCATCTGCTCCCGTATCACCAGCCCAATCAGGATAATTGTCAGTAACATGACATTGAGCATGAAATGCCTGAGCAAGATTTGCATCAAGCGAGGAAGCACTTTTGGCATAGGAAGCAAGATTTGGGCAGGCGTTGGCATAATGGCCATCTTTCCTACACAATTGGCAATGAGGTGGTCGACGAGCACGACCACGACCATAGGACCGACCACGACCACGATTAGATGAAGAAAAATTATTAGATGGTTTTGAGAAATTACCGGATCGGTTTTGTTGTGCAACGAAAGAAACCTACGGGGCAGAAAAGCCATGAATGGACTTGAGAAACAACTCCTGATTCTCGGCTTTGGAAAGGAGTTCTCGAAAGGTAAGGTTTGCCGAGAGAGTACGATGGGTAATAGAAAAGTTTTCATAAGTAGGACCCAAACCACAAAGGAACCAGTGCATTTTGTCACCCTTAGAAACAGGGTGGAAGATAGTGGCCAATTCGTCACAAAGGGATTTAAACTTACGACCAAATTCGGTGACCGTCGAAGTGCCTTTCTGCAACTGGCGCAGTGTGTCCTGCAAAGTATGGACTCGGTCAATGGACCGGTGACTGAAGGCTGCCTCAAGGGCTAGCCAGATTTCCCGAGCGGTGTTTAAACCAATAATCTCGGACATGGCCTCCTCTGAAAGAGAGGATTGAAGAAGAAGGCGAACCAACTGATCAACCTCCAGCCATGAAATATAGTCGGGATTTGGGGTGGTCTTATCACCGGAAGTGATGATGGCGGGTGGTGTAACATCGCCAAATGTTCAAATTATAATACGTATATTATTTTCATAATGTGCCTAAGTTTTATTTCCCGACCACACAACTTATATATATATATATACATATATAATAATAATAATAATAATAATAATAATAATAATAATAATAATAATAATAATAATAATAATAATAATAATAATACCCACATACTTAAATTTCACCTTTAAAACAAACCCAACTCTTCTTAAATTTTCGGCCCAAACATGCCACCACGTCGCAGTGCTCGTCTTAACAGTGGTGAAAATCATGATGAAGGGAGTAGCAATCACAACCATAACCATGACACCAACCACAACAACAACAACAACAACAACAACAACAACAACAACAACAATGGTGTCGATGCTCAACTGGCTGCGATCATTTCTCAACAAATGGCGCAGCAAATCGCAACTCTGGTTCCCAACTTACTAGCTCAAGTCATCCAGTTGAACGGCAACGGGAACGGCAACGGCAACGGGAATGGAAATGGAAACCATAACGGGAATGGGAATGGACTTCCAGCCTGTCCCCTTAAACACTTTAATTCCTGTAATCCACCAAAGTTCAGTGGAGAAGAAGGAGCTACAGGACTTCTACAATGGTTTGAGGGTATTGAGAATACCTTCATTAACAGTGAATGCCCCGACAACTTTAAAGTCCGTTATGCCATGAGTGTTCTTCACAAACGAGCACTCACTTGGTGGAATGAAGAAAAACGCACTCGCGGAGCTGAAGCTGCACTAGCCTTAACTTGGGATCAAGCTAAAGACATTATGAAGGCAGAGTTCTGTCCTCGTAATGAAATTAAGAAGCTGGAAGATGAATTTCATGATCTTGCTCAAGACAGTGGGGAAAACCTTGCTTACAACACTCGTTTTCACGAACTTAGCTTACTGCTACCCCACAAGGTCACTCCCTTACCTATTGCAATCGAAAAATACATTGGTGGCTTACCGATGAAGATTCAAGACACGGTGTGGGGAAGGAACCCTGCTACTTTGGAAGAAGCAAAGCGTTTGGCTGCCACCCTAACAGATAACCATGTGAAGGCAGGAACCCTGACTCGTAAAGGGGAAAAGAAAAAGGATACTCCCCAACCTGCCATTGAAATCAAAACTGAGGCCTCAACCAACGGAAAGTGCAAGGTCAGGAATTTTGCAATAAACACCACTGCCCCACCCAACAAGAAACAATACAACGGGAAGCTACCTAAGTGTGACACCTGCCAGTATCACCATCCAACTCAAGTACCCTGCCGACAGTGCACCAATTGTCAAAGGTATGGGCACCTTGCTAATGTTTGTCGGATCCCTGCTACAAACGCTCTTGATGCTCCAAATAACCCCGCTTGAGACCCTCCAACTACTTAACAGCAAACCCTACCATTTGAATAATGTCTACTTTCTCTTTAATTCCATGTATTTCCATTTTTGATTCAAATAATAAATTCAAGTATTATCATAACATCTGTGTGCATACTTGTTTGAATGTGAACTAATTGCTATGTCTATAATCATACTTGCTTACTTGTACAACAATTAGTTGACTACCAAACAACCTACTTAACGATTGGTAGAAGTCATCATGTCTTTCCAACAGTCGGGAGAGGCCCTACCACCTGCTCAACGACTGGTGGAGACTATCGAACCTGCTCAACAATCGGTAGAGTCATAAAAGGACGCAAAACCCTAATGTAAGGTAAATTGGTAATTACGGTCCGGAACGTAATCATGAATTTACAGGTACGTTAAGGTAGTGTGAAATTTTATCAAGGTTTCCGGTAGTTGACCAATTGTAACCCTGGTTTTCTTTTAACTTCGGGACGAAGTTCCTAAAAGTAGGAGAGACTGTAACATCGCCAAATTTTCAAATTATAATACGTATATTATTTTCATAATGTGCCTAAGTTTTATTTCCCGACCACACAACTTATATATATATACATATATATATATATATATATAATAATAATAATAATAATAATAATAATAATAATAATAATAATACCCACATACTTAAATTTCACCTTTAAAACAAACCCAACTCTTCTTAAATTTTCGGCCCAAACATCACCCCAGCCCAAACCCCATACCAGCAGCCCACAGCCAAGGCCCAACCCCTCCTCCCCTTTTTCCACGATTAATCAAAAATAAAAAGGTCCCAGCCGGGTTTCGAACCGGAGACCTTTTACACACAACCCACGCGCCCCTAACCACCTGGGCCACACACTTAACTTGATTTAAATCTGATTTGTTTTGTATTAATGTACAAATGTTTCCCCTCCTCCTTCCTTTCCTAGGCGACGAACAGCAGCAGCAGGTTTGACCACAAAGAAGCTTCCATTTTTGACCAGTTTAATTGACACTATTAACGCATAATTAACCATGGTTTGACCTGGAGACGTGATTACCGGCCTAAAACAAGTCCCTACGCGTTCAATTAGAAATTAAAACATACCAATTATTGATAAATGACGCGTCAAACATTAAAGCGAGGTCAACTAGTGCCAAATTAACGATTCAAACTCGTTCCCTATAAATTGGGCGTTCACAAACCATCACAATTCGCTCATACACCTTTCCCAATCCCCAATTCTCCTTAATGATCCGCTGTTCTTGGATTTTTGTTCGTATCTTTGACCGAGCCGTTGACTGATCGTGCGAGTTCAAAACGTGATCGTAAGTTTGATTTTGTTTGTGGGTTTTAATGATCGGCACCCACACAACATACACCCTAAGGTTAATCGGGTTAATGTTGTGTGGATTGATTGATTGGAAAACTAGGGTTTCGAAGCTAGATTTGGGGAAGAACAACGATTCAGTTAACTCTTTTATATTAAACGAACAGAAAATAATCACAACCACTGGTCTAGACCAGGTGGTTGTGTCTGGTGCTCGTCTGCTGGTCCACGCGGGTTCGAGTCCCGGGTTGGACAAACCTTTTTCTTGTTTTTGTTTTTTTAGCAAATCTAATATATATATATATATATAATACTTATAATCTTATAAATTCATTTTAAAATGCTAAAACATTTTTAAAAATTCTACAAAAATTATCTTGTGTTAATCTGATGTAATAGTTCAACTTACAATTTTTAGTTTTCAAAAATTTATTTATTTAATATATTTAATAAATAAATCAATTTTATTCTATTATATTTATAAAATTCCATTAAAATATCAAAACAAATTCATAAATTTCCACAAATTTTATTCTAAGTTTTTATAACATTAAGCTTTTTAGAAATGATTTTTATTTCTGAAAAATCATTTATTTAATATTTTTAATCAATTTTTGTTAGTTTTAATCATAATTAAATCATAATAAATCCAATTTTTAATATTTTTGCACCAAAATTTTATAGAAATTATTTCTGATTATTTGGAACAGAAATATAAATTTTAAACTAATAATTCTTTAATTTTAGTATTTTTAAATATTAAAGTTAAAGTTTGTCAATTTGTTATAAACAGATTTAATAATCTATTTTAAAGAAAATAATTTTGTAAAAATAATTTTTATACTTTAAACACATTCTTGTGACCATCTTAGATTTAAATTTCATAAAAAGATTTTTGGTTATTTAATTACAAATATTCTCAAAATTATCAAACATTTTTAATAATAATCAAACAAGCATTTATCCCCAATTCGAAGCCCTAGAACATATACAATTGTAGACTAGATAGACTTAGACATATTTATTACCTTATTATAGGGTGATACTTGACACATTTGGGCAACACACTATTTTCAAGAGATAACATTTTGCTAAGGTGAGTTTTACATAGCCCCTTTTCTATTTATCACCATTTTTGGGGTGAAACATGCTACAACAATATTTATGCAATTCAATCATCAATGTGTCTATGTGTATTTCTATGTTGCATTATGTCTTGAACATGACTAGGGTAAGCACAATTCTAGCATAAACATTCATCAGCCAAACGGTATACATTGATAGATCTATTGGACTGACAATCCCACCCGGATACGTGCCTCCTACCAAGGTTACGTGGGTGTTTGTTACTGCAATATAAACGAGTGAACCATGAGCGTATGGGATGTACCACAATACAACAGTCAACAAGGTTGATTATGCACTCGATTTACTTCTAGTATGTTTTTGCATATAGACTAGATTGCCATGACACATGAATTGCACAACAATTTTATTCGATTATCAAAACATATGTAATTATCACCAACTTTTGTTGACCCAAAAAATTTTCAACTTAACATGTTTCAGGTTCTACTTGCTTGAAGATTTGAATTGATGCTTGAAGATGTTTGCATAGTTTTATTCAATTTGATGTACAATTTCTTAGAACAATTGTATGTAACTTATTTAAATCATTTATTGAAACTTATTATTTACTATGAGCTACTGAACAATCATCAATACGTGACATCCCGATGTTTTCGCCATCGGTTGGGGTGTTACAGATTGGTATCAGAGCCAGGTTTATAGGGAATTAGGTTATTAGAAAATAATCTAGTCTATAACCATAGGATTTAACCAGTACTTGCTTCTTTTACTTGCTATACTCTATCTCCCTCCTATCTCTACTTTCATCCCTACAAGAAGGTTGCTCTCCATCACTGGATCCACTCTTAGACTGATAAGGCAAAATCCTCAGGTTTAACCTGAACCACCTTGAGATCTCGTCGAAGTTCTAGATTTTAATAACGAACACGTGCAATCTGGAAGGGTGAACGCCTGTATTCTGAGTTTTCTGTCTAGGCTGGCATTGCGCATATATCCCAATCAGACGAGGGACCCGGATGCCTACCTGGGAATTCTCGGGATGAGTGTTCACTTATAGGCTAAAGCATGTCTTCATATGTTATTAGAATTTAGAATCTTTGATAAGTCAACGTTTTCGTTTATTCGTTTTAATTAATGAATAAATGATTACACTCCTTATATAATCTCATTCATTTCACAGTGTCTCTTACAGATCATGCCACCACGTCGCAGTGCTCGTCTTAACAGTGGTGAAAATCATGATGAAGGGAGTAGCAATCACAACCATAACCATGACACCAACCACAACAACAACAACAACAACAATGGTGTCGATGCTCAACTGGCTGCGATCATTTCTCAACAAATGGCGCAGCAAATCGCAACTCTGGTTCCCAACTTACTAGCTCAAGTCATCCAGTTGAACGGCAACGGGAACGGCAACGGCAACGGGAATGGAAATGGAAACCACAACGGGAATGGGAATGGACTTCCAGCCTGTACCCTTAAACACTTTAATTCCTGTAATCCACCAAAGTTCAGTGGAGAAGAAGGAGCTACAGGACTTCTACAATGGTTTGAGGGTATTGAGAATACCTTCATTAACAGTGAATGCCCCGATGTAACACCCCAACCGATGGCGGAAACATCGGGATGTCACGTATTGATGATTGTTCAGTAGCTCATGGTGAATAATAAATTTCATTAAATGATTTAAATAAATTACATACAATCGTTCTACAAGAATTCGTACATCAAATTGAATTAAACTATGCACACATCTTCAAGCATTAATTCGAATCTTCAAACAAGTAGAACCTGAAACATGTTAAGTTGAAAATATTTTGGGTCAACAAAAGTTGGTGAGAATTACATAGGTTTTTGATAATAAAATGAATAAAAATGTTGTGCAATTCATGTGTCATGTCAATCTAGCCCATATGTGAGAACATACTAGAAATAAATCGAGTGCATAATCAACCATGATGACTGTTATAATATGATACATACCATACGCTCATGGTCCAATTGAATATGTTATGCGATAACAAACACCCACGCAACCTTTGTAGGAGGCACGTATCCGGGTGGGATTGTCAGTCCAATAGATCTATCAATGTATACCGTCGGCTTGTACGGAGTTAATGATTATGCTAGAATGGTGCTTACTCTAATCATGCTCAAGACATAATGCAACATAGAAAACACATAGACACATTGATGATTGAATTGCAATGATGATGTTATAACATGTTTCACCCCAAAAATGGTGATAAATAAAAAGGGCTATGTAAAACTCACCTTAGCAAAATGTTATGTCTCGTAAAAAAAATAGAATAATGTGTTGTGAATGTATGCGAGGCGAATCCCAAAGACTCAACAACGTAGCTAGTCCAAATTGAAGAAAACGAAAAAGAAAGAATATCAAGCTTCCAATTCGCCAATTACAAGAGCTTATAATCAAAGCTTCAATTGTAGAAGTAATAGACTATAGAAGAAAGGTATGAGGGAAAGTTTAATCGGATTGAAACAATCGATTTAGAGGTGCAAAGTATAATGGTTCATAGGTGGGTTTTTATACTAGTTTTGGATTCAATTAGCCATTAAAATTGGTCAACACCATAAAGTAAGGTTTTATGATGAATTGACTATTTGACTAAGACTTTGACTAGGACTTTGACTATTTGACTCAAGGCTTTATTTAAAAAAAAAAAAAAAATCTTGTATGTGAAAAAAAAAAAGAATTTAGAATCATATTATTATTATTATTATTATTATTATTATTATTATTTATATACATTTATGTATATATATAAGTTGTGAGTTAGGAAAATAAAGACTTAGGCACATTTGTATAATATTAATGATAAAGGTGTAATAAAAAAAATATATATATATAAAGGCTTTTTATATATTAAAATTTTGCGATGTTACAGTCTCCCCTACTTTTGGAAACTTCGTCCCGAAGTTTATTGAAAACACAGGGTTGAAGGTGATTGGGTAGAAATTAGGACAAGGGTGGTTTGGGAAGTTTCGAGTTAAGGCATGACATAAATTTATAGGTAATAGAATAAACTGTTTCGAATAATTTGGGTAAGAGTTTTGATATGTGTGAGTTTTAAGGGTTGGATTAGGTTCATCTGAAATAGCAAGGAGAATAAGAATCTTAAGTTTTAGGAGTCCTAAAAGGAATGAGTTGATGGACTATTGAAAGACTAAATGAACTACCAGATAACTAAGGTTTATAATTGGTCAACTACCGAAAACCTTGATAGAATTTCACACTACCTTAACGTACCTGTAAATTCATGATTACGTTCCGGACCGCAATCACCAATTTACCTTACATTAGGGTTTTGTGTCCTTCTATAACTCTAGACACACATGTAAAATAATATGATTAACCATGTATCCAAAAATGAGTCCAACTGTTGAGCAGGAAAAAGACTTCTACCAGTCAGTGAGTAGGAACCTCTACCGATTGTTGAGCAGGTATGATAGCCTATACCAGTCGTTGAGCAGGTTGTAGGGCCTCTACCGACTGTTGAGCAGGCATGATGACCTCTACCAATCGTTGAGTAGGTTATTTTATACTCTACTAACTGTTGAGCAAGTACTTCATCCTCTATCAGTTGTTTGATTAAGTGTACCAATTATTACACACATGAATTGCAAATTGATAATATGTACATGTAAGCAATCAAGTATCAAGTATAGCATACGAGTTGTAATAGAGTTGCCCTAGATAAGGTTAATGACTCTAGGTGTGTCTATAGTAAATAGTTTATATTCCATGAATTCTAGTTTCAAATGTTCAAATAAGGCAAATAGTCGAATCCTCATGTATAACTAAGGATTATGTTTGATGCAACACACAATCAAGTTTCAATAGTTTGGTTATCATGGGTAACTAGTTCATGTGTGAGAAGGTGAAGGATATGAATTTAGTTCTTGAGAGGATGATGAAAAATTCTTGAAGCAGAATCAAAGTTGTGAGAGATAGTGAATGTGAAGATAGTTGATAAAGAGTTTATTTTATAGTATGGAGATTATATGATTTGGGTAGGGTGTTGAATATTTAAAAAGTGGCTAAGATGGTAAGGTGAAGTGTGATTGTGAAATCCATGGATGGTTATGAAATGAGATTGATTTAAGCTGTAAAATTTTGAGATTTTTGAGCTTAGTTTAAGGAAGGTGAGTGTAATCATTTATTCATTAATTAAAACGAATAAACGAAAACGTTGACTTATCAAAACTTCTAGATTCTAATAACATAGTGAAGACATGCTTTAGCCTATAAGTGAACACTCATCCCGAGAATTCCCAGGTAGGCATCCGGGTCCCTCGTCTGATTGGGATATATGCGCAATGCCAGTCCTAGACAGAAAACTCAGAATACAGGCGTTCACCCTTCCAGATTGCACGTGTTCGTTATTAAAATCTAGAACTTCGACGAGATCTCAAGGTGGTTCAGGCTAAACCTGAGGATTGTCCTATTAGTCTAAGAGTAGATCTTGTGATGGAGAGCAATCTTCTTGTAGGGGTTGAAGTAGGGATGAGAAGTAGGAGTGAGATAGAGAATAGCAAGTAAAAGGAGCAAATACTGGTTATATTCCTATGGTTATAGACTAGATTATTTTTTTTTCTAATAACCTAATTCCCTATAACCAAGGCTCTGATACCAATCTGTAACACCCCAACCGATGGCGGAAACATCGGGATGTCACGTATTGATGATTGTTCAGTAGCTCATGGTGAATAATAAATTTCATTAAATGATTTAAATAAATTACATACAATCGTTCTACAAGAATTCGTACATCAAATTGAATTAAACTATGCACACATCTTCAAGCATTAATTCGAATATTCAAACAAGTAGAACCTGAAACATGTTAAGTTGAAAATATTTTGGGTCAACAAAAGTTGGTGAGAATTACATAGGTTTTTGATAATAAAATGAATAAAAATGTTGTGCAATTCATGTGTCATGTCAATCTAGCCCATATGTGAGAACATACTAGAAATAAATCGAGTGCATAATCAATCCTGATGACTGTTATAATATGATACATACCATACGCTCATGGTCCAATTGAATATGTTATGCGATAACAAACACCCACGCAACCTTTGTAGGAGGCACGTATCCGGGTGGGATTGTCAGTCCAATAGATCTATCAATGTATACCGTCGGCTTGTACGGAGTTAATGATTATGCTAGAATGGTGCTTACTCTAATCATGCTCAAGACATAATGCAACATAGAAAACACATAGACACATTGATGATTGAATTGCAATGATGATGTTATAACATGTTTCACCCCAAAAATGGTGATAAATAAAAAGGGCTATGTAAAACTCACCTTAGCAAAATGTTATGTCTCGTAAAAAAAATAGAATAATGTGTTGTGAATGTATGCGAGGCGAATCCCAAAGACTCAACAACGTAGCTAGTCCAAATTGAAGAAAACGAAAAAGAAAGAATATCAAGCTTCCAATTCGCCAATTACAAGAGCTTATAATCAAAGCTTCAATTGTAGAAGTAATAGACTATAGAAGAAAGGTATGAGGGAAAGTTTAATCGGATTGAAACAATCGATTTAGAGGTGCAAAGTATAATGGTTCATAGGTGGGTTTTTATACTAGTTTTGGATTCAATTAGCCATTAAAATTGGTCAACACCATAAAGTAAGGTTTTATGATGAATTGACTATTTGACTAAGACTTTGACTAGGACTTTGACTATTTGACTCAAGGCTTTATTTAAAAAAAAAAAAAAAATCTTGTATGTGAAAAAAAAAAAGAATTTAGAATCATATTATTATTATTATTATTTATATACATTTATGTATATATATAAGTTGTGAGTTAGGAAAATAAAGACTTAGGCACATTTGTATAATATTAATGATAAAGGTGTAATAAAAAATATATATATATATATATATAAAGGCTTTTTATATATTAAAATTTTGCGATGTTACACCCGACAACTTTAAAGTCCGTTATGCCATGAGTGTTCTTCACAAACGAGCACTCACTTGGTGGAATGAAGAAAAACGCACTCGCGGAGCTGAAGCTGCACTAGCCTTAACTTGGGATCAAGCTAAAGACATTATGAAGGCAGAGTTCTGTCCTTGTAATGAAATTAAGAAGCTGGAAGATGAATTTCATAATCTTGCTCAAGACAGTGGGGAAAACCTTGCTTACAACACTCGTTTTCACGAACTTAGCTTACTGCTACCCCACAAGGTCACTCCCTTACCTATTGCAATCGAAAAATACATTGGTGGCTTACCGATGCAGATTCAAGACACGGTGTGGGGAAGGAACCCTGCTACTTTGGAAGAAGCAAATCGTTTGGCTGCCAATGATAATTTGACAAGTGGCAACCCTATGTCTGGTTGTTTACCAATGAGAGTGGTCTAAGGTTACATGTGGTGATTATTGGTGAGTTTGATGGTGTAAATGAAGAATGAGGTGACATGTTTTGATTGACTATTTGTTAAGTGATTTAGTAATGAGTGTGATAAGTGGTAAATGAGATATAATTGTTGGGTGTGAAGTCATTGGGCTACGTATTGCTACCGGGCTTGTGTTTATTGGATGTTTAGGAAGCCCATTTAGGTTTTCTTGTTCACCAAGCCTAAACCCCATATTAGTCTCTATATATATCCTGTCTATGTAATTGCAATATTGGTCAGAGCTTAATAATATATCCCTAGTTGCAGCCTGTGGACGTAGGTTCCCCACTGGAACCGAACCACGTAAAATTCTCGTGTTCGTGTGTCGTGCTTTATATTTTCTCGTTTATTATTGAGTGTTCATTGTGAATCGGTTATTCCACTGCGCCACTTAATCCTAACAAGTGGTATCAGAGCTACGACTCGTTGGATTCACGTAACAATTCGCAGAGGTGTTTATTCTGTTTTGAAGATTGGAGGTTAGGGTTTGCGATAACCCTTGAGAACCGTCGGATTTTCTGTTCGAAATTAATCAAGGAAAGCTGGTCGATATAGTACCGGGTTAGACCAATTGAATCGACGCCGTTAATTGTGACGTTGTTGGGAACGTGCCGTTTACAACCGTTTTTAGCCACGATTAGGAAAGACAGGTTCACTCGTTCTTGTTTATTGATTAGGTTTGTTTGGGTTGCTGTTCGGGTTTTGGGTGTTCAAGTTTTCGGGTTATTCGGATTGGTTTGTTTGTCAGTTTTTGACCGGTTATTATCAACTTTGGAGCCAAATAACTTTGGTCTATTTTTCGTTTGTCATTATGGCTGAAGACGGAAAATTGGTGATTGAAAAGTTTGATGGTTTAGATTTTAGTTGGTGGAAAATGCAGATAGATGCATTGTTGGGTCAATAAGACTTGGATATGGTACTGGAAGAAAAACCGGAGAAAATAGATAAAGCTAAGGAAGCTCTGTGGAATGCCAAGGACAAGAAAGCTAGAGGTTTGATGGTTCACATTGTCGTTGATGAGGAGCGTTGCATTTAACATCATGTCTAAAACCACGGCTCGTGGTATGATTTTGGCTCTGTCAAACATGTATGAAAAACCGTCTGCAGCTAACAAAAGGGTTCTTGATGAGAGAGTTGTTCACGATGAGAATGAAAGAGGGAAGCTCAGTGACCGAGCACATAATTAATTTGAATTCTCTTCTTTCCAGATTGTCGTCTGAGGGAATGAAATTCGATGATGAGACCAAAGCTGTGATTTTGCTATCTTCAATGTCTGATAGTTGGTCTGGGACAGTGACTGCTATCACTAACTCATTGGGGCCTGAAGGGTTAACATTTGAAAAGATCCGGGATTTGGTATTGGGTGAGGGTGTTCACCGCAGGAATACTAAAGGGTCGTCTTCTGAGATGTTACATGTTGGCATGGGAGAGGTAATAGCAAGAATAGTGGGAGCAGCAAGGGTCGGGGCAGGAGCTCGTCTAGGGCTCGTCTGAGTGTGCGTTGTTGGGACTGCAATAAAAAGGGACATTATAGGAATGAATGTCCGAACAAGAATTCTAACGGAGCATCGAAGAATTTTGGTGGATTGAACACTACTGCGGTAAGCGATTATGAGGATGACGCTTTGATACTATGTGTTGAAAGCAGTGTGGAATCATGGGTCATGGATTCCGGTGCATCATTCCATGCTACCCATAGCAATGATGGCATGCGGAATATTAACAAGGGCGATTTTGGCAAGGTTAAGCTGGGAAACAGTGAAATTCTTGATGTGACTAGCATGAGATATTTGGATCTGGTTACTACTTTGGGCACTACTTGGACTTTGTGTAACGTCAGGGTTATTCCAAGGCTTGAAATGAAGTTGATCTCCGTTGGGCAGTTGGATGAACAAGGTTTGGACGTTAAGTTTGGTGGTGGCAAGTGGAAGGTCGTTAAAGGTAATCTCGTGGTTGCTAGCGGTTTCAAGAAGGACTCGTTGTATATGGTACATGTTCCGTTTGGGGAAGTGACCGCCCCTGTTATGACGAACGCCAAAGTCGGGCTCGCAGATTCGACAGCTAAACGAGTCCAGTTTGCAGAAAAGGACTTTGGGACTTCAGGTAATCAGTTTGAGCGTATTCGGAGGTCTGAACGTGTACGGGATTTTTGTAGCAGTGGGAGCACGCGGAGTGTTCCGACACTGTCTGGAAATCGACGTTGGGTTCAGAAGACCAGGTTTCCGAATGAAATCTCTCCTGAGAAGTTTCTGTTAGCGGGGAGTATTTCTCTGAGAATCCCTGTATCTGATGGTTTGTGTCTATGGGAATCGGTTGGGATTGAGGATGTGAAGACAGGGTATTTTGAGACCGAGCTGAAGCCATCTGGGGCTTCAACTAGCCTTTCTGTTTATTGATGATGATTGGCTGGTTGTAACTAGGTTGATTGGGGATACATGCATAGTTTGAAGTTTGGTTTGTTCTTGGGAGCTGGACTGGAAGACTTCTGTTCATGTGTGTGTTTGAACTTTACGGATTACTAAAGACATGGATTGCTTTGTGCTTGTTAGCGGACTTGGTGTTTATCGCAAGGTCTTCAAGTGGGAGATTCTTGGGTGTGAAGTCCTTGTGCTAGGTATTGCTATCGGGCTTGTTTTATTGGATGTTTAGGAAGCCCATTTAGGTTTTCTTGTTCACTAAGCCTAAACTCTAGATTAGTCTCTCTATATCATGTCTATGTAATTGCAATAGTGGTCAGAGCTTAATAATATATCCCTAATTGCAGCCCGTGGACGTAGGTTCCTCACTGGAACTGAACCACGTAAAATTCTCGTGTTCGTGTGTCGTGCTTTATATTTTCTCGTTTATTATTGTGTGTTCGTTGTGAATCAGTTATTCCGCTGCGTCACTTAATCCTAACAATAATGATGGTATGATAAAACTACACGAAATGAAGCGACATTTTGTGATTGATTGATTTTTATCGATAGTATTCCCTCCCTATCCCTAAGAAATGTAATCTATTGTTGTTTTTTTTGGATCGGCGTCCCAGTGGTCTATGACATATCTAGGTGAGACGTGGCCTGAGTTCGAGACGGGGCCAAAGGTAATCTATTGTTGTTATTTGTGTTTTTGAAATATTATTTTAATCTAAAGTGTGGTGTATTCCCAACACCTTTCTATATATTACCAGTTGCATTTTGCCACTATATAAGCATAACAAAGAAACCCAATTTGTCGAACACACAAACCCAAACCAGAGATGGCTCGTATAGTTTATGACTACATTGTTTTCATTCTCTTTTCACTCATCATCCTACACTATGTTTCCATAATTGCTCAATCCAAAGAACTAGACGAGAACAAACCATGCAAGAGATTTGTGCTCTACTATCACAACATCCTATTGGATGACATAAACGTTGGTAATGCCACATCAGCACAAGTCACAAACCATACTAAGCTTGGGAACTTCAATCATGGGGCGCTTGTGATCTTTGATGATCCCATGACCAAAGACAAACACCTCTCGTCACCACCTTTGGCTCGAGCTCAAGGGTTTTACTTCTATGATATGAAAACCGAGTTTAATGCTTGGTTTTCTTACACGTTGATATTCAATTCCACTGAACATAAAGGTACAATTAACATTATGGGTGAGAAGACAAGGGATCTTTCGGTCGTTGGTGGCACTGGAGATTTCTTCATGACACGAGGGATTGCTACTTTTCGCACTGATGGCTTCCAAGGAAACTATTTTCGCCTTGAAATGGATATCAAATTGTATGAATGTTATTAAATTAGGTTATCATATATGTGTGTGCTATGTGTGTGCTTGTTTGTGGAGTTCTAAGGCTGAAGAGTTTTAGTATTGTAGTATCTTAGTACCAAGGTTGCTAAATGTCGAGTGATGTAATATGTATCTTTATTTGAAGTATGTTTGTCTTATGCCTTTTAATTAAGCTAATATATCATATTGTACCAACAAAACTAAGGGCTGGTGGGTGCAGTGGCGAAGCTTGACCCGAAGGTTCGGGGGGTCGGAAGTCACCGGGAGGTCGGAAGTCACTAGTTTCGGGGGGTCGAAACCCTATATTTTCAAAATTTTCTATACGAATACTATATAATCGGAACTTCTGCGCGAAAATCCGGGGGGGTCGGCTGCCCCTCCCCGCCCTTACTATGCTTCGCCAGTGGGTGGGTGTGGTGCCTAACCGTCATTGAGGACGGGCCGTCGTGGAGACGGCTCATAGGTCCCGATCACGTCACTAAGAGCTTCAGTGGAGAACTAATGGAGAAGCGACATGTGTTCAAAATATATTTAATTATTAATTTTTCTTGTGACTTGAATAAAGGAGATAAGAATAATAATAATTTCAAACTTTCCAAACCCAATGCAAAGTACAATTCATCCGTAACAAAAATATATTAAAATAATGTCTCATACTTCTTCTTCTTAACAAAACATCAGAGGAGAACAGAAGCACTACCGGAGCTTCCACCTCCACCTCTGGACTTTAACAGAGGATTATTATTATTATTATTATTATTATTATTATTATTATTATTATTATTATTATTATTATTATTATCCAACCCACCACCACATCTACCACCACTAGACAAAAACATATCAGATCGCTCCGGAGTAGTACAGCGTCGGAGGAGGAGAGAGAAACGGAGAGACCGAACAGGTGGTGGTGGTGCCGGAGACGTCAGCCGGAGAGTTGATGTCTTTTTGATGTCTCTGGTCTCGATGACGCCTCTGGACATCTCTTTTTGACGTCTCCGGTCTCGGTGACGCCTCAGGACATCTCTTTTTGACGTCTCCGATCTCAGTGACGCCTCAGAACACTCCTATGACGTTTCACGAAAAACCTCTCGGTGACGCATCGGGACTTGTGAGTCGTCTCTCCAAAGACGGTTGAGGTGGCCATTTTGGTGATTTGTCTCGGTCAATGGCCATTCTGGTGATTTTCTCATTTTTTTTTTTTTTTGTAAAATTGTGTTAAAATTGATTAAAATAGAGTGTATTGATATTATTAATTGAAATCGTGTTTTGCTTCAATATCACCTAAAATTAAAAAAAAAAAAAATGTTTGTCATACGTAACTTGTGTTTAAGCATTTCTTCGTTGTATTTCGTTGTATTTGGGGTTGTCGATAAAATAATACTGTCTTAAAACTTCTTAACCTTTTTCACGATCACGTTCCGCAAATCATCTACTAGATGTTGCAGTGTCTTGTTCTACGGCTCGCGAGACAATATCCGTCATAAATTCTAATCTACTATCCATTGAGAATATATCATCGTCACGTGGAATGATTACTCCAAGAGATCCATTTTTTTTAAAACTTTGGTTTTAACTTAGCTACTGGGCTAAACCCCCAAAACAACTGGGCCAAATAACACCAACTAAATTTGGGCCTAACTTTGTATACAAATTACTTTTTTACAGTCCCTATAGCGGTTACAATTTACAAACCAACTCTTTCTTCTCCATTGTTTCAGGAAACCGCTCATTTTTTTCCGTTATTTTTAAAGATAATTTACGTTGTTTGCATGTGTCTTGAAATTCTGTGTGTACCAACCGAACCATATATCAAATGCATACACCTGTAATATATATATATAGCTATAGATAGAGAAACATATATACATATATCGAATATTTCTGTCCCCTAGAAACCAGAAATTATATTGTACACATGATAAAGCAACGGACATAGGCCATTTCAATTAATAGGAATTAAGGAAACAAATTTTATTAGTATCTATGGATTGTTTCTCCATGTTGTGATCAATAACTGTAAATTTTCATATAGTTTGCATTTTTTGATCATTCAAGAATATTTGAAGAAACATAAGTTATAGATCAGGCGTCGAATCGTAAGTTTTGTTTCCTTTTTCATCTTTTAATTTTATTTTCTTCCATTGCATATGTGAATTAGTTTCATATTATATGTTAATAGATTGTAGTTTGTGTTTTGACAATTTTTTTGGTTGGAAAATGGTTATTAGGATTTGAAATAGAGAAAAGATGGAGCAAAGAAGCGCGTTTATGTCGGCGTTGAGTATAGGAATAGGAATAGGAGTTGGGCTTGGAATGGGAAGGACAGTGAATATGTTGACCAGCGGTGGTGATTCGTCGGCAAATGGTATCACACCACAGATAATGGAGAGAGAGATGCTTAGTATGATAATTGATGGTAGAGACAGCAAGGTCACTTTTTATGAATTTCCATATTATCTCAGGTATGATGATCCTTGTGCAATTTGGATTTTTTTTGGATGATTTTCGTTTATGGCCTGCTTACGCACATATAATGTATATATGTGTGGCCCTCGGGGGCAAAAGTAAAGCTGCACTAATTTTAACGTTATTTTACTAATTTCGTAAAAATAACGTTAAAAATGACGGACGGTTAATCATGCATCAGGTGGTGGCGTTGATAGCCAAAAGACAAGGGGGTACATGCACCAGTCGGGTTTGTCCCGATTGCTAAGTGTTATGTGCCTTATGTCTAAGGCTTGATACAAAATCACTGTTGAGCCGGGGGTCTCACTGGAAGCAGCCTCTCTATTCTCACAGGGTAGAGGTAAGGTTGTCTACATCTTACCCTCCTCAGACCCTACCTTAGCTTTTGCTATTGGTGGGATTAACTGAGTACGATGATGATGATGATGATGATGATGGGTGATTTTCGTTTATTTCGTAGATATAATATTGTACCATTATGGTTATTGTATGCGCAAATTAGCCTAACAAGATCTCTGATCATTGAATCGTGTTGTATAACTTCGCTATTGAGGATGAAACATATTGTATGGTTACTATGCGAAAATTTGAAATGTCACCTTATATGGCTTGTTACCAATAATTATTTTGATTGGTATGACAGTGAGCAGACAAGGTCCTTACTGACTAGTGCTGGTGTTGTTTATTTAAAGAATATCGATTTTTCTAAGCATATAAGGAACCTTGCTCCTGCCAGCCGAACCATATTGCTATCAGGGCCTGCTGGTTAGTTGTCTACCGTTGTTGTTGTTGTTGTTGTTATGTTTGTCTTGCTTAAATTCTTTCCTAATTTTCTTGGTTCTTGTGAGTTTTGAAGAACTTTATCAGCAAATGCTTGCCAAGGCTTTGGCTCATTATTTTGAAGCCAAACTGCTATTACTGGATGTTACCGATTTTTCACTAAAGGTGAGTAGTGTCAATGGTATCGTTTTTTGTTTTTCGATATTTACTTCTACTAAACTTGTTTATTGTTTTGTATCAGCTTCAAAGCAAGTATGGGGCTGTTGCTAAACCAAATGTAAGCATTTTGACTAATTCATAGTCTGTTATTTCTTGGATTGGATTACGGGTCTGTTTGGTAATAAACTGATGCGTTATTTTTCTAGTCCTTGAAAAGGTCTATATCAGAATCAACTTTGGCAAGAATGTCTAGCTTATTCGAATCAGGAATGTCTGTGGTCCAACCCAAACCAGAAAGAAAAGGTATTAAAGTTCATTTGTCATGGACTTAAGGTTATATAAATGAATATACAGAAGAGAATCCCTTATATTCTTTCATGGTGTTGTATTTGCCTTTTTTTTTTTTTTTTTTTTTTGATGTTGGTCAGCGTTTCTGCAGGGCACTTACGTAGACAAAGTAGCGTTGCTGATTTTGGATCAACGTATGGATATGATAACCTTAGTTGTTGATTGAATTATTTTGCATCCTGCAAATTGGTGGTTGTGTTATATATTGTCACTTTCAATTGCAGTGGGCCTGAAGCTCTCCAGAATCCGCCAAACCTGAAGAGAAATGCATCTACTGCAGCTAATATGACCGAGTTTGCTTCAAACTATACTCCTGTAAATCCAGGTAAAAAGCCAGAAAAAGTTTCAACGATGCTAACTAATTGGTTTCTTTAGAGCGAAAAATGGTATAGCCGGGTTGGGTCTACTATGGGGGTGTTTGGGATTGATTATTCAAAACAGATTATGCGTTTTGGAAAAGCAGGGGTGGAGCTGCTTATAGATTATTGCGTTCTGGTAGCCTAAAAAACTGATTATTTGTGTTTTCAAAACGCAATCCCAAACACTAAAAACTGATTATCTGCGTTTCAAAACGCAGTAATCTAAAAATCAGATTCAAAACGCAATCCCAAACACCCTCTATATTCGGTTTGGTACTAAATGGTGTCTTTAGAAGGGGCAAATGCTATGATTAGTATTTTGATTGTTGTTAATAGTCAAAGTTCTATGTTACGAGTCTTAGATATATGACATTTTATTTTTAATTTGTGACACTGCCTTCTTCTCAGCTCCACTTAGAAGCAGCTGGTCTTTTGATGAAAAGCTTTTTATACAGTCCCTGTACAAGGTATCATGTCTTCCTTACTTTCCTTTGCTATAAAACCGAGTTGTCATTTTTTGACCCGTTTGCTTACGAACAAGTGGTTTTTGATTGTGTTTTATGTCAAATGAGTAAAAATCAGATCAAATAAAATAAAATAAAACTAAGTTGCCGCTCGGTCCACCTATCTTGCCACCTCTACATACAAGGTTAAATTGGCATGAACATATATTTTTCCTATGCTTGTAGGTTCTTACTCAAACGTCGAACAACTCTCCCATTGTGTTATATCTTAGAGATGTCGAGAAGTTCCTAGGAAAATCACAAAGGATAAATACCTTATTCCAGAACATGTTGAAAAAGCTATCTGGACCAGTACTAATTCTAGGTTCACAAGTTGCGAATCTTGATACAGAGTACAGTCTAGTCGACGAGAGGCTTGCTTCTGTGTTTCCATACACCATTGATATCAAACCTCCGGAGCAAGAAGACCATCTCGTTAGTTGGAAGAACCAATTGCAAGAAGACATGAAGATGATCCAGTTTCAAGATAACAGAAATCATATTAGGGAAGTTCTTGCAGCTAATGATCTTGAATGTGACGATCTTGGTTCTATATGTGTATCTGACACAATCGCTCTCAGTAAATACATTGACGAAGTGGTGGTATCGGCAATCTCTCATCATCTAACGAGTACTAAATATCCTAACTACAGAAATGGAAGACTAGTTATTTGTGCTGCAAGGTCTGTTTATTAGCATTATATGTGAATATGAGCCGACTAACGTTTGTCATTGCTAACTTGTTGTCTTTAAAATGGAGCAGTTTGGCCCATGGATTGAGTCTGTTCCATGAAGTTACATCTATAAAAAATAACACTTCTGAGGTTAGTTCTCTATTCGTATAATTTTATGACGGTTAAATATGGGAATTTCATTTTCATTACGGATATTATACGTTAGTTACAGGATGTAACAGGGAAAGATGCTGTTGGCACAAAATCAGAAACAAAGCCTGAAACAAAGACTGAAACCGCAGCTCCTAGTGAAGCTGAAGCATCGGCCCCTAAGAACGCTGATAATGTTGCTCCCCCCGCTCCCCTACCAGAAAAAGCTCCAGTAAGTCCAGCATTCCCAAACAGTTTTTGTTGCATACTAGATGCTAGAAGTTACAAAATAGGCAAGGCTAACGTGTCGGGGTTGACCCAAGACACTCTTCTTCCAAGTTTCATTTTTAATAGTTATTGACTCAAATATGATCATGAAAATCATATCATTTGGTTAAGTTATTGAATAGTATTAGGAAAAAAAGTGAACGCCCGTGACAAAAAGCTCGCACAATAGGAAAGATTAAAAAAAATTATATATGATAAGCACATAATTTTTATAAAGCGCCTTGCTTGCGCCTTGAGGATGGTCCTCGTGTTGCGTTTACGTGAGGCGTAGTTTCCTGGTCTTGCCTCCTTTGGCTACTATGGTTTGTTGAATAAATGGGTCTTTTGAGTTTTATGCATAAAATATACGCTTTGGGCTAATTTTGATCTGTTCAACTTAATTCACGACGTTTATTTAAAATCAGACTTGAACCATTTGCTGTCATTAAAATAAAATAACATACGTTTTGGCCCTTTTTGACCGTACAAAAAGTATTAAAACACATCTTATTTCAGGAAGAACCGGACAATGAATTTGAGAAGCGCATTAGGCCAGAAGTCATACCAGCAAATGAAGTTGGCGTAACTTTTGCTGACATCGGCGCCTTGAGTGAGATCAAAGATTCACTTCAAGAATTAGTAATGCTACCTCTAAGAAGACCAGACTTATTTGTGGGCGGCCTTTTAAAACCATGCCGAGGAATATTACTATTTGGCCCTCCTGGAACTGGAAAAACTATGTTAGCTAAAGCTATTGCGCATGAAGCCGGAGCAAGCTTTATTAATGTTTCTATGTCTACTATCACTTCAAAGTGGTTTGGTGAAGACGAAAAGAATGTTCGAGCATTGTTCACTCTTGCAGCTAAGGTGTCACCAACTATAATATTTGTGGATGAGGTTGATAGCATGCTCGGTTCACGATCAAAAGGAGGAGAGCATGAAGCTATGAGGAAGATTAAGAATGAGTTTATGACTCACTGGGATGGACTGTTATCTAAAACTGGTGAAAAACAAATTCTTGTTCTTGCTGCAACTAATAGACCATTTGACCTTGATGAAGCAATTATCAGGCGTTTCGAAAGAAGGTAATCTATTAAGACTATTCGTCATATGTTTGAAGTTATCGACCTCCTATAACTGGTCAAATGCGTAAACTCTAAAAGTAAAACACAGTTAAAAATGGGACGTGTCAAATGGGTTGAAAGTGTCTAAGTGTCCCAATTATTGCAGCCGTAAATTGTTTTAGTAAAAACGGATTGAATTAGTATTGTAATATCGTTTTTGCTATCATATTTAATACATAGTTGTAAAATTCAAGAAAAAGGGACATATTATGACCCGAACTACCAACAAGCCCATATTGCCATTTGTACGCAAAATGGAAGTACGCAATTAAAGTATTATTTGGTGAATAGGATAATGGTTGGGCTACCATCTGTAGAGCAAAGGGAAATGATCATGCGAACTCTTTTATCGAAAGAAAGTGTCATAGAAGGGTTGGACTTTAGAGAGCTTGCCAACATGACAGATGGATTCAGTGGAAGTGATTTGAAGGTGATATATATTCTCTTTTCTTAACATATGATTAAAGATAATCCAAATTTGCAATTAACAAAGGTTACTTTTGAAAATGCAGAATTTGTGTACAACTGCGGCTTATCGACCTGTTAGAGAGTTGATTCAACAAGAGAGAAAAAAGGATGTTGTAAGTATTATATTCCCCATTTTTGTTTTGCTTTCATTACTTCTCAAGTGTCTAACAATGGCATATTTATAACTAAAGGCGAAAAAGATCAAAGTTGAGAATGGTGAAGAGTCACAAACCGTCGAAGATCCTAAAGACAGGGTGATAACTATCAGGCCACTTAACATGAAGGACTTCAAGGAAGCTAAAAGCCAGGTTCTCTCTCTCTCTCTCTCTCTCTATATATATATATATATATATATTATATGTCTTTCGCTTATATGTCTTTCGCTCTTTCTGTCCCCTTATTTTGTTCGCTCCATGATCAAAGACCAAAAGACGGTTCTCATTTGAACTCATCACTAATACATAATTAACCGTGTGATAGCTTATATCAGATAGACATATTGATTTCATTTTTCGTGAACTTCATTACAGGTGGCAGCTAGTTTTGCAGCCGAAGGCTCAATAATGACTGAGCTGAAGCAATGGAATGATCAGTTTGGGGAGGGAGGCTCAAGGAAGAAAGAGCAGTTGTCTTACTTCCTGTAAGTATAATCACCTACTAATTAATCCTCTACAGTTGTCTTCATAATAAATAAAAAAATCAGCGAAGTCCCTAACATTATCCGATAACATGAATCCTACTTGAATCTTAACAACTCATGTTCCGGCTAACATATGCGACGGTTAACCACAATGTATCAACACTTTGGGTCAGTCAGATGTATGATTAGGAAGTGCAAGAAAGACCCGTTATAAGGGAAACCGTGCTGTGTAATTATTAATATTATGTTTTCGTTTTTCTATTTTTCATACGGATATACGGAGTGTAACACTTTTGTGTTGTATATATTGTAAACTGATGATTATTTGTCTTGTGACTGTGTCATAAATAAGTGTGGTTTATGTCTTAATGTTCTTATGAAATCTCACATTTGGGAAATTTGTTGAAAAATGGCTCATTAGTTTGTGATTTGTGAATGCCATTGCAACAGTTTAATAAAATCTACACAATTTGCAACTTCATAGCATGCACCAAAACTAATCAGACAAGATGCCAATAACAGTTGTATGTGTCAATAGGTTCACAAAACCATTCCAGAGCCGAAATCATAAAACAATGGAGTATTGGATTTAAATAATCCCAACTACTAGCTATGGGCCACCACTGGTCCCAACTAACAACATGTGTGTGTCCACCAACGGACAATGACTAACAGAATACTAAGAGGGAATTTGACACGCAAGAGGTAATTTGATACAGTACGATACACAAGCATGCCACATAAGTTTGGACCGGTGGCGGCCAACAGATGATAGTCAAAAGGTGGACAATATGTTAGTCATGGTCCATGGTAGACAATATGTTAAAAGGTGGGACTGCCAGTACATATTTCGTTAGTTGGGACCGATGACGGCCAATAGCTGAAGTTGGGATTATTTATAAATTTAATACTCCTAGTGATGGTAATTTTTGCACCATTTTAAACCATTTTCTTGTCATCTTTCAAAGACCTTGGGATCTTACTTATCACCTCTTCTCAATCAATATTTTTCTCTGCAACATGTGTCTGTCTTATCCTTGCATTTCTTGTAAAATCACAGGCACGGTGTGGACCGAAATGAATAACAAGGACAAACCATTTAAAGTTCAATAACAAGGACAAACCATTTATAACAAACTAGTAATGAAAACAAATAGATATTACTTTGCTAGATTGACACTATAATAAACATAAAGAGAGCTTAACGCGGTTTGTTTTCTTCAAATGCCATGTCTGTGTTGCTCGAGTAAGATTCCCTGTCACGGGTACCATATGAAACTAATGGGACCTCGTAAAGATCAGATTGCTCAACTTCTAGGACCAAGTTTCTAGTGTCCTGAAATGTTTGTTGTTGAACCCAAGGATGAGCTGTGAATTTCCTCAACCTATCTAGCTCCACTGCTACCTCTTTCATTGTAGGTCTATCCATGCCTTGTAAATTAAGGCATTTTTTTACGAGATCACCTACAGCTTGTATTTGGTCAAGTGTCCCTTCACGCAACATTCGAGGTTCAACAATTTCGTATAAACGATTTTCCGTAACTAATTTGACAAAATGTGTTGCTAGATTTTTTTCAACATTGTATCTATCAACACCAATCGGTTTTTTTCCAGTTATGAGTTCTGCTAGGACAACTCCAAAGCTATATACATCACTTTTCTCAGTTAGTTGGCTTGTGTTGAAGTACTCTGGATCCAAATACCCTAGTGTTTCTTGTATAAGAGTAGTTACTTGTTCGTGATGTAATGTGACTAACCTTGATGCACCAAAATCTGAAATTTTTGCAGTATAGTTATCATCTAGTAATATGTTGGTAGACTTGACATCTCGGTGTATGATTGACATAATAGTTTCTGAATGAAGGTATGCAAGTGCACTAGCAGCTTCAACAGCTACCCTCAATCGATTGTCCCATGATAACCAACTCATTCCACCTAATCCAGAATGAATGTGATGGTAAAGAGTGTTATTAGAGACGAATTCATAAACTAGTACAGGGACTTCCTCTTCCAAGCAACACCCTAAAAGCTTTACCACATTTCGATGATTAACTTGTGTAAGGATCAAGACCTCATTTATGAACTGCTCTGCTTGGCTCCCATCCACCATTTTAGACTTCTTTATTGCCACTACACGTTGATCAGACAAGACTCCCTTGTACACTATACCATAGGCACCTCGAGACCCTTGTGAATTAATCTTTTGTTTTAGCAACACACCCCCGTTTTGCTCAAGGAACTTTTCTCGGAGCTTCGTTAGCCTCCTCCTCCTTATACCATATAAAATCCCTGCTATACCTGATAGTATTGCTAAAAGTGCACACACCGTTGCTACAAGTGAAATGAAAATGAAAACTTCAATTAGTGGTTGTTGTGCGATCAGTTTCACCAAAAGAAAATGGTTTTCTAAAAACTAACCTTTTGAAAATATGTATTTTCAAGGTTAGGCTAGTTGACATACACATGTTTATTTTTTGATGAAAGACTTACCTATAATGAATTTGGTTGAAGAAAATTTTGACTCTTTATGCTTTTGACAACCATTTTCTGTTTTTGCATCACCAAAAGATCCTAGTTGACAAGTACAATTGTAACTCCCTGGAGCATTTATGCAATCACCATAGCAAGGGTTAGTTTCTGGATCCTCGCACTCGTTGATGTCTATAATTAGGAAAAAATACACACGGTTGTTAGGGCACATGGGGTGGTAACATATTTATCACACCCATCACACTATCACACCCAATCATCTTGTGACACCTTATTTCATCACATTCTATCACATTTCATCACTAAACTCATGTGGCAGTGTTCACAATTATCACTAAAACTATCACACCCAATCACCTTGTGACACCTCATTCCATCACACCCCCACTATTTTTTTTATAAATAAAAACAAAAAAAAAAGATCGTTTTTAATAGGGACCATCACCTACTTGCGGTGGAAATTAAAGTGAGATTGATTGCTTTTCAGTGGGACCACCCACCACCTTCACATTTCTTCAATTTCTACGTGATATATATCACGGTAACCTTCAATCGCTGGCGTGATAAATTGGGCCGGCCGGTGTTTCGCGGGCATCAAGCCATCACGGGGTGGCCATCACGGACCACCCCGTCTGCCCTTAGAAATTTGAAAACGTCCTAACTTTCATGTTTATTGAAAAAGAGAAAAGAAATAACGTTAATTGAAACTTAAACTAACTTGAAATTGGCAGTGAAGAGTGGTTTTTTTTTTTTTCTGAATGACAATCGCTTTATATATAAAGAGCCAGCCAACGGCTGAGACAAACACCAAAAGACACATTACAACACTTCGGAAATATCAAAATAGACCCAGTTATAGGGTAAATTTCGGTTTCATCCTTTATGTTTATACCAAATTTTAGTGGATGCTCTTTACCTTTCAAATTGACAAGATTCATCCTTTACATTGTATAAGCTTGCATTGTTTGCCCTTTGACACTAACCCAGTTAAAATTTCCAGTTAAATCTGGTCACTTAAGGGTAGTTTTGTAATTTTACATATTTATTTAATTAATAATATCTTTATAAACAAATAAAAACAAGGAAATAATGTGTAAAAAAAATGAAACACTCACGCATTCTCTGCCTCTAACACGGTGTTACAGAGATTAGTAAATGAAAGAAAAGAAAAGAAAAGAAAATGAATGAAAGAAAATAAAAGAAGTGAAGGGAAAGGGAATTAATGGAGAAAAGTAAGAGAAAGAAAATATTAGTTTTATTTAATGTCTCGGAGTTCAAAAGAAATGAAAGGAAACTAAGATAAATCTTCCTTTCTCTCCAATAACTTTCTTTTAATCATTTAATCTTTCATATTGTAATTGATTGGAAAACATGAGTCAACTTACATAAGGATAGCAGGTAGGCAGGCAACACGCTGGGGTACCAACCGATACCAATCCCGAAAATATCGATTCTGAAAACTCCCAAAACCCAATACCAATACCGATACCAATACCAAAAACATACGGTACGGTATGGTATCGGTTCGGTACCATATGGTATCGGTATTTGTAACAGCCCAAGGTAACCCATACCACAATATTGTCCGCTTTGCCACAGCTCATGTTTTGCATTGGTCTCACCCCCGAAGGACTGGCCAAAACACGTAGTGATAGTGAGGGTGGCCATTCCCTTATAAGGAGTTATGTTCTCCCTTACACAACCGATATGGGATCTTACATTCCACCCCCCTTAGGGAGCCCAACGTCCTCGCGGGCACGACTGGCACATCTATCCGGGCCCCGGCTCTGATACCATCTGTAACAGCCCAAGGTAACACGTACCACAATATTGTCCGCGTTGCCGCAGCTCACGGTTTTGCATTGGTCTCACCCCCGAAGGACTGGCCAAAACGCGTTGTGATAGTGAGAGTGGCCACTCCCTTATAAGGAGTTCTGTTCTCCCTTACACAACCTGTGACACCCCAGGAAAATCCCACATCGGCCGTGGCCAGGAGAGATCCTTGGTTCATAAGTAATGTCTTGCCTTTTAAATCACCAACGCGTTTTGGGGCTTAATGTTAGTGGATGAGATGAGAACTCCACAGTTAAGCGTGCTCAGGTGGGGGAAATTTCAGGATGGATGACCTCCTGGGAAGTCTCCACTAGGCAACCAAAAACAAATCCGTGAGCTCTGGATGGGCAAAGCGGACAATATTGGTGATGAGAGGGGCGGGATGTTACAGATGGTATCAGAGCCACTCCTGTGCCGTTCGGGATGGTGGGTGCATACCTCACCAGGGACGATGAGACTCTAACGGGGGGTGAATGTGACACCCCAGGAAAATCCCACATCGGCCGTGGCCAGGAGAGATCCTTGGTTCATAAGTAATGTCTTGCCTCTTAAATCACCAACGCGTTTTGGGGCTTAATGTTAGTGGATGAGAGGAGAACTCCACAGTTAAGCGTGCTCAGGTGGGGGAAATTTCAGGATGGGTGACCTCCTGGGATGTCTCCACTGGGCAACCAAAAACAAATCCGTGAGCTCTGGATGGGCAAAGCGGACAATATTGGTGATGAGAGGGGCAGGGTGTTACACAACCGATGTGGGATCTTACATTCCACCCCCTTAGGGAGCCCAACGTCCTCACGGGCACGACTGGCACACCGATCCAGACCCCGACTCTGATACCATCTGTAACAGCCCAAGGTAACCCGTACCACAATATTGTCTGCTTTACCGCAGCTCACGATTTTGCATTAGTCTCACCCTCAAAGGACTGACCAAAACGCGTTGTGATAGTGAGGGTGGCCACTCCCTTATAAGGAGTTCTATTCTCCCTTACACAACCGATGTGGGGATCTTACATTCCACCCCCTTAGAGAGCCCAGCGTCCTCGTGGGCACGACTGGCACACCGATCTGGGCCCCGACTCTGATACCATCTATAACAGCCCAAGGTAATCCGTACCACAATATTGTCCGCTTTGCCGCATCTCACGATTTTGCATTGGTCTCAACCTCGAAGGACTGGCCAAAACGCGTTGTGATAATGAGGGTGGCCACTCCCTTATAAGGAGTTCTGCTCTCCATTACACAACCGATGTGGGGATCTTACATTCCACCCCCTTAGAGAGCCCAGCGTCCTCGTGGGCACGACTGGCACACCGATCTGGGCCCCGGCTCTGATACCATCTATAACAGCCCAAGGTAATCCGTACCACAATATTGTTCGCTTTGCCGCATCTCACGATTTTGCATTGGTCTCAACCTCGAAGGACTGGCCAAAACGCGTTGTGATAATGAGGGTGGCCACTCCCTTATAAGGAGTTCTGCTCTCCATTACACAACCGATGTGGGGATCTTACATTCCACCCCCTTAGGGAGCCCAGCGTCCTCGCAGGCACGACTGGCACACCGATCCGGGCCCCGGCTCTGTTACGATCTGTAACAGCCCAAGGTAACCTGTACCACAATATTGTCCGCTTTTCCGCAGCTCACGGTTTTGCATTGGTCTCACCCCCGAAGGACTGGCCAAAACGCGTTGTGATAGTGAGGGTGGCCACTCCCTTATAAGGAGTTCTGTTCTCCCTTACACAACCGATGTGGGATCTTACAGTATTTTATCATACCGATCTCGTATTGATACCGAAAATACCAAAACCGAAAACCTCTAAATGTGAGTACCAATACCGATTCCAAAAACTCTCGGTTCGGTACGGGATCAGTTCGGGACCGGTTCGGTATTCGGTGCAATATGCTCATCCCTAAGCTTCCCGCCACCTACATAAGCACATCAGTTGCGTTGATTATTAGTATCAATTGAACCAGTCAATTGCCCACATAAGTAGCCCATTATGGTAAGTGAACTAGTTAGTAGTAATATATCATACTAGCTTGTTTTAAATATTGTTAAGATGGCCATTGAAAATGATCTGCTATATATTGAAAACTGACCTTGGCAGCCTGGATCAAGATAGGGGTTACCCTCATAACCATTGTTGCATCTACAACGATACCCACCGTCATCTACCTCCTAGCATGAACTGTTTTCTTTGCATTCTGCAAACTCAGAACGACCTTTTTCGGGTGCAATTACCCAATTTACCACAACAGGGACACTGGACTCTATCCTCTACAGAACACCCGAATCCGCATATAAATATTTTACACCACGGAACACAAAACTGCCTTCCTCACCAAGAAATGCGTAGCCACAGGTGCTGAAGGGCTAGACAGCAGTATGGTTATTTAAGGTGTAGAGCGTAACATTGTAATTGCTTATGCCTTTCGGTATAGATGTCTGACAACATCCCATTCCTGAGCACTGCCCATCATCAGGCATATCCTGTGGTTTGCTACAGAGTCCCAAACATCCATTAGAAAAGTCTGCACCGTTTATCCCTCTTATCAAAAGGACTGTGAACTTGTTCTTCTCAGAGAAAGTGAATGCACTTAACCGAATCCACCGATCATAATCATCTTTTAGTGTTCCATCTATGTTGTAGCACGCATAAGCAACAGTAGTGCCAATGCGGAGCTCTGAATCTGAAATGCTGTGTATTTCAATGTCACTTGAACGAAGGAACAACTTTGGAGGTTTGTAAGACGTGTTACAGGTCACGAGTGGCGAAGCTTGAGAAATTCATTTAGGGGGGGGGGGGGGGGTAGGAAAATACCAATCACGGGACGAGACCTAATTTTTTTTCTATAGCTATGTTTCAGATTATATGTTCGGGTCGGTGATTCGATTCAGGCCGAGTCAAACATTAAATACAATAATATCAAATAGCATAAACATTAAATCAATTCATAATTATTTTCAACCCTAATTCTTAAACAATGTGATAACTTGACACAAAAGATTGAATAATAAAAAAACACCATCGTCCAAAGCAGTACCAACGTCCAACAATTATAAGAAAATGAAAGCTAAAGAGAAGACGATGGTTATAGTTATCTTGTGGCATTTGGATAGTGACACGGACAACAATCGACCCCCATTTGTAAATATTATATTGGGTTGGTTTAATCAACATTCAACAAGAAAGCAATCTATTAATCTATCCATTAATTACTAACTGCCAAAAAATATATAATTAATAAATTATTAAAGTAGATATACCTTGATTCTTTGAATGAAGATGAAAGTATGAAACTATCAACTATATATGCGCAGGGGTTAAGAAGAGAGATTGACAGACAGCAGAGAGTTTAGAGTTTTTACTTAGGTTAAGGGTTTTAATTGGGCTTTTCCTAAAGAAAAAATGGGCAAAATCAAACAAGTGGGTTGTACCTCTCATAATGGACACATAAGAAAAAAACAAAGAAAAACGATAAACTCGGTAAAACAACCGATATTTGGGAACCTTGTATCATCCGATATATCGTTAGTTCTGGTTTATATAATGTACCTATTTTTTCCAAAAAAAAAGGCTCGAAACCGTATATACCTAAAAAATTTTATACGTATACTATAAAATCGAAACTTCTGAGCGAAAATTCGGGGCCCTCCCGCCCCTTAATACATACGCCCCTACAAGTCACGTGGAACGAGTTGTCAATGGAACAATCTGTGTTGTTCCCATTCCCAAAAGGGTAAGGAACTGTTATGTTCCCGCAACGAGTTGGGCAGTTTGGCTTTGCTATATTGTTAATGGTTGAACCTTGAAGAGTTCCCAAGCCCATTGTGAAAGGAAATGAAAACAAAGATAGGATAATATGAAGAAGCATGTTTCTCAATTTGGTTCACTCTCTTTTGTAATATGTAATAGGAGTAATGGAAATAAATAATTCCAACTATTGTTCTTTGGCTGATAATGGTCCCAACTACGAAAATAACAACTAGCGGTCCCAACTTTCAACATATTGGCCACCAACGGACCCAAACTAACTGAGGCTAACTCCATTAGTGTGATGCTGACGTGGCATGCCACCTAGGATGCCACATAGGATCATTTTGCCACCTAGGATACCACGTAGGATCATTTTGCCACCTAGGATGCCACGTAGGATCATTTTGCCACCTAAGCATGCCACGTCAGCATCACACTAACGGAGTTAGCCTCAGTTAGTTTGGGTCCGTTAGTGGCCAATATGTCGAAAGTTGGGACCGCTAGTGGTTATTTTCGTAGTTGGGACCATTATCGGCCAAAAAGCAATAGTTGGGATTATTTATTTCCATTACTCCTATGTAATATCTTTTTGTGAGTGTTATTTTGGTTTACATACACACACACACACACACACACACACACACACATATATATATATATATATATATAGTATAAGGATAAATGGAAAACCTTCCTAAACTAGAAAACTTTGGAAACTTTAACTTCCCGAGCTTTTTTTTATATGAAAAGTTTAGGGTATGTAATATACATGATTTTAACCATTTTGAGCCAAAAAAATCAAAAAAGCGCCGAGTACTTTTTTAAAAAAAAAAAATAAATAAGTTTTTGGGTAACACATTGTTAACACATGTTAATTTCGCTTAACATGTGTTACCCGGAAACTTATTTAAAAAAAAAAGTGTTCGGTGCTTTTTTGATTTTTTTTGCTCAAAATGCTTAAAATCATGTATATTACATGCCCTAAAATTTTCAGGCCCTAAAAAGCTTGGGAAGTCAGAGTTTCCAGAGTTTTCCAGTTTAGGAGGGTTTTCCATGGATCCTTACCCTATATATATATATATATATATATATATATAGGGTAGGGTTCAAATAGGAACCAACCCTTAAGTAGGAACTGTAAGAACCAATCTGAGCCATCCATCTTCAATGGCATGATTGTAAATAAGTAAAACTTTAATTAATTGTTATTTTAATAAAGGGGTATTAATGTCTTTTGTTCAATATCATTGTTATTAGGTAATTAATAAGAAACTCCTGTATAGTTGGAAACAGCAAATTAGTGTTTATGGTATACCCAAACGTATTTATTGAATATATACTATTAAAATTATATCTCAGCATATATACAACAGTGTACATTGGTGTATATCAGTTTTTTTTGTTCATTCATCATCATCATCATCAACACATATATACAACGGTGTACATCAGTTATACATTAATGTATATCACTTTTTTTCTTTTGATTCAACATCATCAACACAGATATACATTGGTGTATATTCGTTTTTTCATTCATCATCATCACCAACACAAAATATACATTGGTGTATATCAGTTTTTTTTTGCTCATTGGTGTGAATGAAAAGAAAAAAAGTGATATAAATATATACAACAATGTACATCAGTTATACATTGATGTATATCACTTTTTTTCTTTTCATTCAACATCATCAACAACACAGATATACATTGGTGTATATTCGTTTTTGAAGTGTACATTGGTGTATATCAGTTTTTTTTTGTTCATTCATCATCATCAACACATATATACAACGGTGTACATCAGTTATACATTGATGTATATCACTTTTTTTTTCTTTTCATTCAACATCATCAACACAGATATACATTGGTGTATATTCGTTTTTTTCATTCATCATCATCACCAACACAAAATATACATTGGTGTATATCATTTTTTTATCATCATCATTGACACATATATACATTAATGTATATCAGTTTTTTTCTTTCATTCAATATCATCAACACAGATATACATTAGTGTATATTCGTTTTTTCATTCATCATCATCACCAACACAAAAATACATTGGTGTATATCAGTTTTTTTATCACCATCATCATCAACACATACCACAGCTTCAAATCAGTCGGAACCCTAATACTGTCGCCGTCGTCGCCTTCCTTATCCACGTGGATAACTGTAGTAGGCACCACACTACGTAGAATAATAGTGTCGTATTTTCTTAATCGGCTAAACTCTGCTATGTAACAAATTCACTATTAACATTAATTATATATATACACACAGACAGAACACAAATAATATAAATAATAATACCTTCGATTCCTCATTTTTAGTAGGCTCAACTAACATATATTTGATAGGGCCTTCCACAAACTCCTCACCTGAATTCAACGACGACGTATCGGTGTATGCCGGAGAATAACCACCACTTAACATGTTGTTTGGGACGGTGTCGGACGCCCAGCGACGTTCGTGACGAGGTTTGGTTGGTAATACATGATGAAATGAGTGGAGAAGATGAGAAGAGGTTTGGTTGGTATATGATGAACGGAAGAAGAAGATGCCTCTCATGATACAGGGATAATGAAATTAACCCTAATTTAATAAATGATAATGACAAGAGGTTTGGTTGGTAATACATTCATAATTAAAAAAATAAAAAATAATTAATTAGATGTCTAATTACCCTTATACCCTTTAGATCAAAATCAAGGATGGATGGCTAGGATTGGTTCCTAAGTTCCTAACTAGGGTATTGGTTCCTATCCGATCTTATTCCTATATATATATATATATATATATATATATATATATATATATATATAGGAATAAGATCGGATAGGAACCAATACCCTAGTTAGGAACTTAGGAACCAATCCTAGCCTTGCATCTTTGATTTTAATCTAAAGGGTATTAGTGTAAATGTACATTTAATTAATTATCTTTTTTTTTATAATTATATTTGATAATCATGGCAGTTACATGGTTTTCTTAAATCTATCATCCACATCATCTCTAATTCAATTTATATAATTAACACACGATCAATTCATATAATTAACAACTAGGTTTGAGCCCCGTGTGTACACGCGATACATGTTCATGTAAAATGAAAAAAATTCTATAAATATCGCAGTATGCAAATTTTATTTATTGAAAGTTACGTAATACAATTCGTATGAATTTTGGTTGATTGTAAATTATCATAAAAAAAGTTTGGAGTAAACGAGAAATTTTGGTTGAGCCAAGAACACCCGAGATGCCAGCTTAGAGTGTACTACTACTACTACTACTAATAATAATAATAATAATAATAATAATAATAATAATAATAATAATAATAATAATAATAATAATAATAATAATAATAATAATAATAAAATGAAAAAACAAAAATACCAAAAACAAGAATGTGTCATCGAGATGGGCTAAAAAGTCAACAGAGAAAATAAAAAAACCCTACATCTATATATGAGAATTGGAGCGGCACTTTACAGTGGGACATAATATTACTATCGAGAGAAGACATTAGCAGCCGCCATTGAGGATATCACATTGAGGAACACAGCAGCGCTCCTAATAATTTTGTGAGAGGTTAATTGAAGGAGGAAAGGCTTGGAACGATTGGTTAAGGCTTGGGTTCGTTTACCTCAAACATTAGTTTCGATTTATGATTACTTTGTGTTCTCAAATACTCGCTATTATGTGTTATTATTATTTTGAACCTATGTTTTTCTCGTTCTCCATGACTATTATTGGCTAAATATTTTATGGCTACATAGGTTGTATGATGACTGCACGTTAAATTTATAGTTCTCGGTTTTGGATAAATTTTTGAGTGGTTAATGTTTTGGTAAAAGTTTGGTTGGTGTTTATTATGATGTGTGTGCGTGCTTAAGTCTAATTTATTATTTTTGAGAGTTCCATAATCGTCTTAGTGAATGTCTTTCATGTTTGGATGATTATTAGGGTTACCTGCTAGGTGCTTGTAGCTTAGTTTATGGTTTTGGTACCAAAAGCCATAGGAACTTGATTAGAGAATTTAGAGGACTTAAGTATTCTTCCATTCTTGAGACCGGGAGGTGATGGAATGTTGGGTTGTCTAGAGCTTTAGGTGTTAGGTTTGGGTGAGACAGGTAGGTGATCCTATCCTAGTTGTCTTTAGTTCTTGCAATTCGAAGTCATAGTTAACCCAATTAAATTACTCCTTTACATCTTTGGGTGTATTGTGATTAGAGAGACCGGGAGGTGATCGAGTCATTAGAGTACCTTTACATTCTTAGTGAGGTGAGACCGGGAGGTGATCTGAGCTAGATAGCCAGTGTTTTATTCTTTAAGATTCTTTGGGGTGTGTTGGTGAGACCGGGAGGAGATCTAGCACGTCTTAGGGTTTTTTAAGTTATCTTTAGAATCTGGTAAGCCATTCAGTTTTCCATTACCGAGAGTTGTGAGTTTGCATGTGGGATTCTTAACCTAGGTAGTTGCCTTCCTATCCTGATATTTTCCTCAATTATCCTTGCAGTCGGTTTATCTTGTTTATTTACTTTATTTATTTTATTTTATTTAATTATTAAAAAAACCAAAACCATTTTAAAATCATTTAGTTTAAGTCTTAGTCGAGTCTAGTTTTGTTTTCTATTAGTGTCATGTGGGTTCGATACTCGAACTTAATTAGTCTGTACTGCATTGATAGGTACACTTGCCTATCGTGTGGTCTAGTTTAGTTGAGTCTGTTTTATATTACTAGGTGTCTAGGTTAGTTTATTATTTTTAGACCATACATAGCACATCATACATTGATAATATACAGTTACAATTAAGGAGATTAGCCTACCTATTTTGTGGTTGAACAAAAGTCCTAAATACCCCAAGATTAAAATAATTAATTAATTAATTTTCTAATTATTTACAATCATGCCATTACAAATCAATGGATGTAAAGTGATTCTTATGGTTCCTACTTAACATATGGTTCTTATTTGAACCCTACCCTATATATATATATAAGTTTATAGAGTTGCTGCAAGGTAGTGTTACATAACTGTCAACTACAAAATAAAAGTTTCTTTTTTTTAAGTAACAATTTTTATTAACACATAACCGTGAAAAATTACATCAAGATAGCGGGCAGGCGGGCAACAAGCTGCGCCGCCAACCCTTTCTGAATGACAAACCCTAACCTATTAAAAACAACCAATGCTCGCGTGGCGCCGAGGCACTGCTATGAATAACCTGTTGGACTTTGGTCAGGAAACGGATGGCTTTCGGTGCCAAGGAGCCAAAGGTATCAAATGCCAGGAGTACGAAAATGTGTTGGTTCTCCTCACAAGCTTTAGCATGTTTCTCAACTTTCTTCACCTTTACTTTCCACACCGTTTGCGCTACTACAAAATCATTATCCCTCAAACCAACCAGGGGAGATACACCTGTTAGGTCGACACAAGCGTGTTTCCCCCGGCCCATCCAAAGACAAGCAGGTCAGCTGGACGAAGGGTGGATCTCCCTTCTGCGGGGTCCGAGAGGAAATTCACAGGCGCCTCCTTTTTTGCTGAGATCCCAGCCCTTCTTAAAATATCCCAAAGTACGTCCCGGACCCAGACATGCCTATATTTGAAACATGGCAACTCTTTACAGTGAACCGCGTGTTCCCCGTATTTGTCCAAGCATGCCTTATAGCAAATCGGGCAGACTTCAACTTCATGGTACATGGGGATCATCAAACGATATTTGAGAATTGCCCTATATTCAACCCCAGACATGGTTTGGCCCAAACCTTCGATCGGGATAACATTCAAGAACGTCGACAACTCCACTATTCCTTAAGAAGTGGTCTTGGAGATTCCAAAATTGAGCTCGGGATGCCACAAAAGCATACACCCCAACATCCTTTGCTGAAAGAAGCCCTAATCCTCCCAAATGCATCGGCAAGGAAGCTAGCCGCCACTGTAGGTCGCCAAAGAACGGACCCCCACATACCACTATGTCTTCGATGGCTTCCCGCAGACCATTGTCTTTGCATTGACCGATTCCCTCTACGTGTGTTATGGCTCGTTGAATATGGGTTTGATCGTATGGAACACTTCGAAGAAAGACTTTGACTGAGCTTATTCTCTAGGGAAGACTATGCAAAGGTATTGAGAATAACACCAAAGACTTCTCAATTGGTCCCAAATGAATATCTGTCATAAAAATTTCTTCTTGTTTGCATTTAACTGCAATTAAAACTTAATTGTGGCCCCATTTTTTTGTTATGATATATTAGACATTAAACTATTTAAAGTGGACGTGAAAGCTGGTCTTTAGTCCACCATGATATTAATGAATGTCACAATCTGGAATTACATGGTAAGTGTAATCAAATAATCACAAGTTATGACATAACCGTAAATCAGCTATGCTAAATATAATTCTATTAATGAAATGGATCAATACCATTCCATGTATTGTTTGGTAAGCAGGAAAAGGAGAAGGAATAAAATCGGGGATGAGTGGCGGTGGTGGTTAATGGTGGTGATGGTGGGTGGCGATATGTGGTGGTGGTGGTCGGTGGAGGTGATGGTAGCGGCGGTGGCAGACGACGGTGATATATGGTGGGTCAGTGATTGCAGTGGCGGTGGTGGTGGTGGGTGGCGATGGCGGCAGTGGTTGATGGCGGCGATGGTGGGTGACAGTGGTAGGTGGAGGTGCATGGTGCGGGTGGTGGGTGGGTGACGGTGGTGGGTAGCAGTGGTGAAGGGTGGTAGTGGATGGCGACAGTGGTGGGTCGGTTAAGGGTGGCAGTGGATGGCAACGGTGGTGGGTGGGTGAAGGTAATGGGTGGCGGCAGCGACGGTGGTGAATGGCGGTCGGTGGATGGTGGATGGTGCAAGTGGTGGGTAGCGGCGGTGGTGGTGGTGGGTGGCGGTAGGTGGATGGCGTCAGTGGTGGATGGCGACGGCAGTGGTAGGTGGAGGTGGGTGGCGGCGGCAGTGGTGGCAACGATGTTGGTAGGTGGCGGTGGTAGGTGGAGACGATGGTGGTAGTTGGTGAGTTTGGATGTTGTTAATGAAGGGTGAAAGAGATAATGGAATGAAAAAAAAACATGGGGTGGATCGAATGATTTTGAGAGAATGATATGTCATGTGAACTGAGTGATTCCATTTTATTGACCAACAAACACATAATCTTTCATTACCTCGTAATGATCCATTCCATTCCGACTTCCATTTAACATACCAAACGCTACCTAAGTTCGTGTGTAGTGGAGGGGGGTTATAGGGCGTTATGGGGTTTAAAATATTATAAAGTAATAGAAGAGGGGTTATGGGGCGTTATGGAAAAAGAGGGTGTAGTGGGAAGAGGCGTTATGGGGCTTTATAAATGATTGGATAATCATTGATTAATTATTTTTTTCTTATTTAAATAATAATATTAATAATAGTAATAATAATAATAATAATAATAATAATAATAATAAGCCGAAAATTTGTTAAATTAATAAAAAAATATATTTCATATTAAAAAATAATATTTATTAAAAAAATAAAAAAAATATATTCAAACATTTGAATTTCAAACGGTTACTGTTAATTTGTATGGCAGACCACTTACTATAGATCTGATCGACATTACGGTTGTTCGTTTGGGTAAGTTGGTTGTACTCGTCCAAGACATTTTGCCAAAAATACGCCCTAGTGCTTGGCGGGTTGTCTTTTGTCTTGATCCACGCCGTCACCAAATGGAGTTGATCCTGATTAGTCCACGCGGCCATTGGTTTGTTTTTGGGTTTGTTTTTGTTTAAAGTGTATGTGTTTGTGTTGTTTGTGTATGTTGTATGTGTGTGTATGTGTATATATATATATATATATATATATATATATATATATATATAGTATAAGGTTATATTGGAAACCCTTGTTATAGTGAAAACCTTGGAAACTCTATCAAACTCTAACTTCCCGACTTTTTTTTTCTATGAAAATTTTAGGGTATGTAATATACATGATTTTAAGCATTTTGGGCCAAAAAAATCGAAAAAGCGCCGAGCCGTTTTTTTTAAAAAAAATAAAAACCGTTTTCGGGTAAAAAATGGGTAACACGTGTTAGTTTGGCTTAACATGTGTTAGTCGAAAATTTATTTATTTTTTTAAAAAAAAAGTGCTCGGCGCTTTTTTGATTTTTTTGGCCCAAAATGCTTAAAATCATGTATATTACATGCCCTAATTTTTTCAAAATTAAAAAAAATTTGGAAGTCAGAGTTTCCAGAGTTTTCACTATAAGAGTGGGTTTCCACATTATCCTTACCCTATATATATATATATATATATATATATATATATATATATATATATATATATATATAAGAGTTTGTAAAAAAGAATTAAAGAAAACAACCGTTGTAAAACGGTCAAATACACAAACCCCAATAAATTCAAACCCAAAACGCCCGTTATATATAAAACGCCTCAAGTTCAAAACGCCCTATAGCGCCCAGGGGCGGTGTTCCCCGGTGCTATAGGGTTTCACAACGCCCTTTAACGGCCCCTACGGATGACCTAAGTGTTGTCGATTAAAGATAATTGCCAAGATGTTGCCACATGTGATGGAGTGGACTTGTCAAACTCGCTGATGGTCGTCACATAATGTCAAATGGGTTTGCCAAACCCACTCCCATCACCCCAAGGTGAGTTTAATGATACGAATATTCAAGCTTTCACTAAAGCGGTTTCTTCCGCATCAACCCATTTTTTTTGGGGGGGGGGGGGTGTTGCTCAACGGCTTTCTTCTCTTCGGTTTTCTGCCTATGACTTCTTTTTATTTTTTTTTAAAGAGCCGTCGTTAAACGGCTCTTTTTAAACCAACCAAAAACCGACACGTCACCTTCCTCACTTGCTCCACGTTTGTGGAACATCTCACGGTGGTTGCCCCACGCCGGACTCCACGCTGGACACAGGGAAGTATGGTTGGCGTGGAAGGCCTTCACATCCTTCCACGCCCCCACACCATGTAGTCTAAGGATCCTCTCAACCAATGATTGTTTTTAAGCATTTATTTTGAGTAAAATATACGACAAGAATCCTTTAGGAAATCACTAATATATGACATATACCGACATGGTCTAATTTGTATTTGAAATAGGATCTCGTATTGGCATGTTGTGTTTGTAAAACAAGGCCCTTGATGTCAAATAGAGAAACACTCAAACATGAGATTGAATGATCTCCTTAAACTGTTTTATTATTATTTATCAATGAAAGCACACAAATTATAATAACTCTAAACATCTATTTATGCTAAACTAATAGTCTTTCTAACCAAACTTAAATTGTATTTAATAATGGGGTATTGCATTTTAATAATTCAAACTTTCACCCCTTGGCCGACAATAATCGGTACTTCAAAAATTCCCAACAGCGATCCCAACTTTTAACGTATTAGCCGACAATGAACCTTTGTTAACTGAGAACTAACTCAGTTAGTTGATGCTGACGTGGGCGCTGACATGGCATGCCACGTCATCATCCACGTCAGCGTGAGCATGCCACGTCAGCGTCCACGTCAGCATCCACTAACTGAGTTAGTTCTCGGTTAACAAAGGTTCATTGTCGGCCAATACGTTGAAAGTTGGAATCGCTGTTGGGAATTTTTGAAATACATATTATTGTCGGCCAAAATTTGGATTATTAAAATCTAATATCTCTTAAATAATATATAAACTCATAGAAAAACCTATACGTTAAATCGATAATTCTAACTATTTAAACAAATAAACCAAACTATGTTTATCTTGAACCTATTTAAACTTTATGGATTTATGGAAAAAGCCTCTATATCCTCACGGATAGTGGAAAGGTATGCCTGCATCTTACTCTCCCTAGACGCTACTAATAACTTTTGGTTGTAGTGAGATTTAATGAGTACGGTTGTTATAAACTTTATGGATTTGTTTATATATAGACTATTAAATGTAGAAATCACAAGAGTAAGCTCACACATTTTAAGAATGCATCCGAAGAATGTTGTAGCCTTTAATACTAGGGGCACGAAGGTGATGCAGTAAGAATATCAGTTTGACTATCATGTTAGGGATATGCCATAATAACGAACAAAGCAACCAGGTCACTAAAATCTTTGAAGGCACATAATCGCTTTTAGATTGAATCAATTCGACGGTTCAATCGAAATATTCAATCGGATACAATCAGAGATTGGAAATTTTTTGTAATGTTTGAGAGAAGAACCAGAGAGAAATTGACCAAGATGAAAAAAGTACTTTAATTAAGGCCTTTTAGGCAGTTATTTTCAAGGTTTCAAAATTGCCAAATTTAGTTCCTCAAATTCCGAAAATTAATTTTCTTAGATATTTTTACCATAGCAATTTTAATCAAAATAAAAAATTTCCGCACTAACCTAGCAGCTCGACCCCAATCAAGGGCTCTGCACCTTGGACTCCGCTCCCAGGGGCGCTGCCCTCAGACCCTTGTCCCTTAGGGGCTTTCATAATAAATTCAAATAGTCGTGTACTCCGCACTTCCAGACTTATATGATGTCTTATTTTAAAGATATTGGTTAATCAATCAATCTATTTACACTAAAAAAAAAATCCAAGATATCAGAATTTGGAGAAGACTAACTTAGGATAATGTTTATGTTTATAGTTTTAACTTTTAAGTATGTATTGATCTTGCTTTTAGATAAATAAAGTTTTCGTCATTTTTATCTTTGTTATCTAAGGTAGCGTTCGTTTCACGAAAATGGAATGGAATTCAGATGGAATTAGAATGTGTATTCGAATTCTTATGTTGTTCCTTAAAACAAAAGAAGTAATTGTAATTGATCAACATATGGAAGTGAATCCACATTTTAATTCCGTTGACATTTAATTCTATTTTATGAAACGAACACATCAAAATTCAAAATCAAATTATGGTTCTCGCGCAAATTCCAATCGCAATTCCTTTGCAATCCATGAAACGAACGCTACCTAAGTGTTTTGTGTAAATCCACGCACATGGCAAACGCTCAGGGTCAGAACTGAAGATGGGCTATGAAATACGAGTTTGTGCTTAAAAAGTGTTGTGGTGGTGAGATATGTAAAACGATTTAGATGAAAAGTTGGGCCTAGGCCCAAAATAGATGGAACACGACTAAGGGGCTGTTTGGTAAGCCTTTTAACCATTCAGCGCTGAATGATTTAGCATTCAACGCGTTTGTTTCAGCTTCTGAATGGAATTGTTAAGGCTGAATCATTAAGATTTGAGATGTTGTTGAACCATTAAGCACTGAACTAGGCTGAACTTTAATGAGACTCTCCAACCAATGTGGGACAAGAATACTAACCGTTACGAGATCCAACTTAATGATTCATCACTTAACCATTCATACCTCTTATTGATTCAACACTTAATCAACCAAACAACCCCTAAAAATACGTGGGTCATAAGCTTCTTATGGCATTCCACACGGATCTTGGTAAGATCCGGATCCACCACCAATTATATATCCAAACCAAAGGAAACCGTAGATCCATCAAACGAAGCCATATGTGCAGAAAAATTACTTAGACCACCATTCCACCATTGACCACCACATTGACTTCCAAATCGACCACTATCGACCTCTTATTTGATTGATGTTGCAAAATAGCAAAAGCAGAATGGTTGGCCGGAAGGAAGCACAGTTGAATCAGGTCACCGGTAGCTCTCATACTATCAAGAATGATATCAAGCTCTCACTATGACCGAAATAATAACATGTGTATACAATAAAATGCTCTCCTCTATATATATGAGGAGCCATGGGGTAATAACAATAACAAACTGTAACTAACTCATAACTAACAACTCAACTGAATATATACACTAGTACAAACATATATAAACTTCATAAAAGATGCTTAAGAAAACGTAAAAACAAATCTTACACTAGCTTAGTAAGTTTTACATAGTTTTTTACAAGGAAGTATTGCAATAAGCCAAATAACATAAACTTAAAAGACAAAATCTATAACTTTACTAACCATGATTGGTGGAATGTGGGAATTGTTGTAATTAAACACTAAAGAAATCACAAAACAAGAACAATCAAGAACAAAGATTAACCCAAACGATTCTTTATTGATTATCTAATTCGTCATCACAGATTGAGATGAATACAAACGAATTGAAAACTGGAAGAAATTGAAAGGAAAATTACAAGTGAATCGAAAGAATTAATAATGTGATCAGCTAAGCTATTTATCCCCAATTCGAAGCTCTAACTGATTTTAACAGCCATACTTCAAACTTGACAACTCCAGTCCCTCAACTTTTCACTTATTCAACTTTAACCAGAAACTGATGCGCGGTTGCACGCATCATGTTTATTTGCCAGTTTTGTATATTTTTGAGTCGTTTAAATAGTATTTTTATTAGTTTTAGGTCCGTACTCTATTATTTTAGTATTGTATATATTTTATTACATTTTAGTTGTTTTTTCTATTAATTTGTTTATTTTATATTTTTGGTAGGTGATCGAATGGAGCGGGGCTAAAACAGTACAAATTATATTCCAGACCCGAACACCCGAGTCAAGAGCACGGGGTCATAATACCATTTATAATAATAATAATAATAATATATAATATATTTTAATAATAATAATATAATAACAATAATAATACTAGACCACATCTCGCACAAAAAGAAAAGAAATGAAAATGTGACAAGAGGTCACAAGCCCAAGGCAACCCATGAATTGGAGGGTTTTATTATTTGGATGTGGAGGATTTTAGTCGGGGAGTTTTTTAGGGGGCGGCTCCAATTTTCTCGGAGGAGAGATCGAATTTTTCTTGGGGATTTTTATTATTCTTTAGCCACCGTAGGGGAGGAGAGATCAAAACAATTGAAGGTCACGCAAGAGGGCAGAAAGAGACAAAAAGAAGATTCAAGATCCAACTTATAGGAGCAAGCTTCATGGCCATGAGTGGCTAGTCCCTTTGTATCACATTAGGGATGTAAACTTTTGAAGAACTAGGGTTAGCAATTGGGTATTGTTCTTGAACTATTTGATTGTGTTTTTGTGTGTTTGAATTAATTGTGTTAAATTGTGATTAACCTTATGTTGAACTCATTTTAGTTAATTGATCTTGTGCCAATTTCTAATGTTATGAACATGGTTCCTTGCTTTAACACAACCATAGGATTGTATGTTCTAGGTAATGAAGTGTAGTTTATTCTATCTCTCATATTGATAAAACTTGACACCTAAGCCTATTGAGCAATCACTCCGTTAACACCAATCACATTACCATTGTTTACCCATTTATGAAATCCCTAGTATTCAATTGTTGAAACCCTAGTGTGATCTTTTTAATTAAATTGTTTACATACATCATTACTTTTTATTCTTATAATTTCAATTCAAGTCTTAGTATAATAAGCAAAACTTTCCAATCAAATTCTTAAATGAATACAATAGCAAGCTTCATAATCAATTAGACACCTTCATAAATAATACCGTTTAATCAACTAAGCAATATTCACTAACCACACGCTCCTTGGATTGATACCCTACTTACCCTAGCTACCTAGGTTAATTAGGTTTTGCATGGCCCCTAACGACAGGTCATCAGAAACATAAGAATAATAACTATTGAAAAATGACCAGAAGGCCCCTCAACTCCGCTGCACCACTCGGATCATATTATAACTTGGATTATGGACTCTATACTTCAACAATCTCCACCTTAGAGACATAATCCTCAACATAGATCCAACATTTGCTTGAACTCATTAAACTTTGACCTTTGAATTGCCTTTGTCATCATATCTGCTGGATTAGACTGAGTACTGATCCATTTGACCTCTATCTCCTTTGAGTTAACCACATCCCGGATAAAAAATAACTTCACCTTGATGCGTTTGGTCCTTTCATGAAACACACTGTTTTTAGGCAGCTGAATAGCTCTTGAATTATCACAATATACCTTAACTTGATCCAAAACCATTCCCAAATTAGTAACCAAGCCTTTAAGCCACAATGACTCTTTTACCCCTTCTGTCAAAGCAATGAATTCAGCTTCTGTGCTTAACAATGCAACTACATGTTGCAGTTGAGCTTTCCAACTGACTATATTCCCCATAACTAAGAAGGAATGGCCAGTTATAGACCTTCCTTTATCCAGATCCTTAGCACAATCTGAATCAACATAACCAGTGACCTTTTTATCCTCATCACTTATTCTATCACCAAACATAAGACCAACTTCAGGAGTCCATTTTAAGTACCTCAATATCCATTTTACAGCAGCCTAATGCCCTTTACCTGGTGGCCCTCAATCGCTTCCTTTCCAATTATGCATCTAGATATTTTCCATTTGTAGACACACTAAAAAATTGTCTGAGAAAAAGTAATTTCCGCTGGAATCCTGAGGCGGAAAAAGCTTTCCAAGAAATGAAATAGTGTCTTGTAAATTTACATACTCTTACTGCGCCATTACCCAAGGAACTGCTAACGCTATACCTCTTCGTCACGGAGAGGGCCATTGGCGCGGTACTCCTCGTAGACCGCAATGGAGTTCAAACACCCATTTACTACATTAGCGCACCTTGTTAGATGCAGAAACAAGATACTCAACAATGGAAAAACTAGTGCCAGCACTAATACACGCCTCGCGCAGGTATTTCCACGGGCACCCAATCAATGTCCTAACGGATTACAGAATCAATGAGGTACTCCAAACAACCAGAAATGTCGGGCCGCTTAGCAAAATGGGCCATTAAACTTAGTGAACACACCATCAATTACAAATCACGACCCGCCATAAAAGGACAAGTGCTCGCCGACTTTGCAACAGAAATACCGACTAAAAAAGTACAAGATTGTCTGGCAGAGAAAGAACCCGCGTGCCCCACCAATGAACTCGAAAAACGGACCCTATACACTGACGGAGCCTCAAATAGAGATGGAGCAGACGCGGGTTTACGCCTAGTCAGTCCAAACAACAAAGAATACACATACGCTATCTGCCTAGATTTCCCCACGACAAACAACGAAGCGGAATACGAGGCGCTATTGGCAGGCCGCCGAATAGCGAACAAAATGGGAGCTTCCCATCTCGAGGTGCATGTGGATTCAATGCTTGTAGCACGACACATCAATGGAACATATGATGCACGCGATGCCACAATGGCGCTCTACCTCCAACAGGCCAAGTTGCTCATACGCAGGTTCGTCTCTTGTACTATTATTCATATCAATAGAAGTGAGAACAAACCCGCAGATGCGCTGAGCAAAATGGCCTCAACGGTCTTCGAACACATGGGTAAAGATATCCATGTAGAGTTGCAAGAACAACCATCCGTCCCGCTGCGACAAGTAAATGTCATCCAAACAGGCAACGCGTCCTGGATGACACCCATCAAAGTGTATTTGGCTTCCGGAACCCTTCCTGAGAACAAAGAAAAGGCTCGAAAAATACAGTACAAAGCCCTACACTACTAACTTACTGACGGTGTTCTCTATCGCCGATCCTACCTAGGCCCGCTACTCCGTTGCGTCGATTCTGACGATGCCTCATTTCTCATTCGAGATATATACGAGGGCATTCGCGGCTTACATGCAGGGCCCAGTTGTGCAAATGCGACTCTTGCCACCGTCATGCTCCAAATACGCTACGCCCAAAAAATGACTTAGTACCTGTGACATCAGCATGGCCATTTCAAAAAAGGGCAAGGGATCTCGTTGTCCCATTCCCTACAGCGCCAAGAAACGTTAAATTTCTAATAGTGGTCATCGATTACTTCACCATGTGGATTGAAGCCAAACCTTTAGCAAAGATTGACGGGGCGCATATCAAAAAATTAATCTGGGAATTCATCATCTGCAGATTCGGCTTACCATACCAAATCGTGAGCGACAACGGAACTCAATTCACAGACCAACATTTACATGAATGGCTGGCACAAATGGGAGTTCAACAGATTTTTACATCTGTCGCGCACCCACAAGGAAACGGACAAGTCGAAAGAGCAAACAGAAGCATACTCGAGGGCATCAAGACGCGCCTCGGTACTAAAATAACCGGCTGGGTTGATGAGGTTCCGCATGTTTTATGGGCCAATCGCACTCTCACCAAGTCAAGCAACGGCGAAACCCCATTTAGCTTCACCTACGGATCCGAAGCCGTCATACCCGCCGAGATAGGTTGCCCATCCAAACGAGTACTCATGGCGGACAAACAACAAAATGAACAAGAACTCCGCCTAAACCTAGACCTACTAGAAGAATGGCGAGAACTCGACTCAATCAAAGAGGCTAGATACAAAAACCAGTTGGAACGCTACTATAATCAAAAGGTCAAGTTACACCAATTCAACATAGGGGATTACGTGTTCCGCAACAACGAAGCCTCTAACGCAGAAAAACATGGAAAACTGGCTCCAAGATGGGAAGGACCATATAAAATCCAAGAGGTCCTGGGAAAAGGCGCTTACGCACTTGAAAAATTAGACGGAACCCCTATCCCACGCTCTTGGAACGCGGCACAACTGCGCACTTGTTTTATGTAAATTATTGCCATATTAATATCAGGGCTATACACGCCTTTCTTTTCTGATTCACAAGTGAATATTTTCTATCTATTTATTGTGTTCACTACTTAAAGTTTTGGTCTTCAAGGCGTGGCTATCTCAAAACCAACGCCAGACTATGAAATTTAAGTGAAAAAGCGAAGTGTGCGCACAAAATAAAGAAGAATGATTCCATTCATCAAAAAGAGGTGGAGATCGCCTTGATAATTACAAACATAAAAGGGAACATACAACACAACAATCTATTCCCTATCAGAGCCATCAAAGTCTACCAGCTGCTCTTCTTCATCATGCGTCGTTCCAGACGTACCTTCACCCCTGGCCGCTGCATGCTCTCGGGCTAACCGGTCCTCCTCCTGCTGCTGCGCTTTCTTCCGTGCCTCCGCACCCAGATGATCAGATTCTTTGATAAAGTAACGGAGGGCGCCGGCCGGATTAGCATATTGATTACAGTCTTCCACTGTCTTCAGTATAGGGAATTCAATTTGGTCAAACTTGGTAAGTTCGGCCACATACTCATTTTCCCGCGGTTTCCCATAATGCGCACCTTGATCTAAATGACCACGGTTCAAAGAATGGTGAAACCCGGTATCAAATCCCTCAGCCTCCCCGACGGCTCGAGCAGCAGCAGCAATGGCGACAACCTGATCACCAAGCTTGGGTTCGTTCCAGAACCGCTTGAAGATCTGCAAAAACAAAAAGTGTTAGAATATTTACTAATACAAACAAACATAGGTAACGCAACTTATGGTGCTTACCCCGGCAATGCCTGTGGTCATCACCCAGCGGATGGACTCCCGGGCCTTCTCTTGCGCGACGGTGGCTTCATCAAGCAAAGTCTTGGCATTTTCTGCCTCAGTCTGCGCCACCGTCTGAGATTCCTCCAGCGAAGCCCTCTCATCTTCTAGGGCCGCCTTCTCCTTTAACCAGGCCACCTTCTCAAATTCTATCACAGACAGGCGCGAGGTCGCAGTAAGTAGCTCATTATCCTTAGTTTGGAGCTCAGAGCGCGCCTCTGCCACCTGCGAATCCTTCTCCACAAGGGCCTTTGCATGACTTTCAGCGGCCACACGAAGTTGAGCATTCTCATTTTTTAGAGCTTGAATCTCATCCCTCAAGTTCTTCATCTGAAGATTAGTAACCTGACAAGAGTCCACCCATCTCTTGTTCGCCAAGGCATGATCCTTTTCCAGGACCTTTATCTTGTCTTCCGCCTTATAGGCCCTTTCCCTATAGCGCTCCACTTCAGACTGAAGCTTATCCTCCCTTCGCGCCTGCACCCTTTTCTCAACATTAAAATCGGCAATGCTGCGAGCAAATGCAGCATCACGCCTCTTCAAAGAATCTATCACCGCAAACTGCTACGCTTGGCCGACGCAGATGTCAAAGATCAAGGCGGACCGCTCAAGACCGTCCTGATACTCCCTTTCCTTGGGAGGGACGAACTCATCCATAAATTCCTCCGCGATTAGAGGATTAGCAAACTGAGAGTTCTCCTGGATATTCCAGTGAGGGCGCCCGATAGCATCACCCTTAGAATAACTGGAAGTTGGTCTCTCCATACTTTTTCAACCCACCGAACGATAGCATCACCCTTAGAATAACTGGAAGTTGGTCGCTCCAAAGATCCAAACGGCATACCGCCCGTCTGGCCAGAAATGGAACCACCTCCCGCCCTCAACTAGGGACATTTCAGTCAACGGCTGGGTCAACTCAGCCTCTTTGGTGATAGCCTCGGCCTTAGCTTTGGCTTCTTCTGCCAGCCTCTCATCTTCTAAGCGCAACTTTTTAGCCGCAACCCTGTCTTCCTCAAGCTTTTTTGCGGAAGCTTCATGGGCCCTCATCTCGGCCTCGACTGCCTCCTTCTCCTTCCTAATCCGCTCCTCATCCCGCTTCTTCAAAGCTTCCGCCTCAGACGGAGACGGAGCAAAAACGGAGGTAGGAACGATCAAAGGAGAAACAACTACAAAAAAAGGGGGGAAGAAATTCAGAAAAATATGCAAGCATTAAAAACCATGAGAAAGTACAATCTTTTTACTCACCAGTCACCTTCTTCACACTCTTCTGGATAAGAGGTCTGCACTCCGGCGAAGGGACAATAATCAAGGAAAACGGCGCCTTCACCGTTTTGTCCACTGATTCAGCCTTAGAGGGGTCATATTTGCCCTCACACGTGCCGGATGTCTTAGGCCCCTTCACCAGCCTTCGCTTCTTCTTCAGAGGCGACTCAGGCGCGTCAGGAGCAGAGGAAGACGAATCCTTCCGCTTGTCTTTCTGCCCAAACAACGGCCCCTCTACACCTACACTCAAAGGCGCAGGGTCTGATTGGGTCGATATATTATACCTATGAGTCCGGGGTGCCATTTTCCTACGCCCCCGACTACCAGGAATCCTAGAATGACGCGCTGGATGAACCAGCTCCTCAGAGGATCCTGTAGACTCCTCATCGGACAAAATAATCACGCATGGAATTGATCCATGCGCATTAAACGACAAAGAGTCAGGTCACAAGGTTGCTCACGTGAGATGTTCATACCAGCAGGCTTGAATTCAAGATTGGGTAGATAGAATCTATCCACCAATCAATCAACAATAGGGACGCTTCCCTCAACAGGCGCCCTCCACTCAAGCTTCGCCTTATCACGCGCCAAAAAGCTTCAAACTCGCTAACCGCTACATTAGACACAGGCAGTCAACACAAATGCCAACAAAACAATTTATAAAATAAGCGCAAAAGACAAAATCTATGATCACAGGCTCCTGCCCAGGAACCATTTGTCTACGGCTCAAACCAAGGAGCGCCAACATCGCCTCCGTGCACATGGCGGAGTCATATTGGGATGCGTTGGCAGTCAGATGCTTAAACCATTCCTCCTCATTGAAACCCGCCATAACAGGATGATCTCGCACCCTCTGCCGCTCAATAATCACTTTCCAGGGCATATCCATAGGAATCACCCCGCGCTTAATATAGAAAAACTTCTCCTTCCAGTCATGAAGAGACTTAGTAGGAGTTGTTCCCATCGCCTGCACTTGAGAGCGGGGGGTGAAGTTAAACCATGACTGCTCCATGGTCATCACATAAAACACATTGAACCTCTCAAAAGTAGGTTCAACATCCAGAGCATGACAACAGGCCTCAAAATGTACAAGCCTTAACATACCAAATGCACTCAGTAGGGTTATATGGATACCATATTTTACCAACATATCCACCTGAAATTTGGTTGCTGGCAACCGGAAGCCACAAAGGGCATAATGAACACCATAGAGTGTCATTTTACCAGTCGGAGGAGTGAGGGCAGTTGACTTCCCTGTCGGAAGTTCAATCTCCCAGGTGGGATGAAACTCCATGGCCTTGAAGAACTTGGCAAAGCTTTTATCACTCCATTTACAGGGAGTATCAAACATCAACTTGGCAGCACCCTTCGTCTTCTCCGGCCCTTTTTCCAGTGCCTTTTCAGGGTTCTGGCCACCACCAGGTGAACCGACACGTGAAGATTCTGACATCTTTTGCTACAGAACAGAAAGAGCTAAAAATTACAGATGCAGATCAACGGAAACTTGAACACTCGCTGGAGATATGGAAAAAACCCAAAGGAAAAACTTGAAGAACTTGAGAGGATAAAGGAGAAAAGAAAGGATAAACGGTTGAAAAAGTGAGGAGAGAGGGTACAAAGCCACCTACTTATACCCATCGCATTAATTGCGATGGGTAATAGCTGACAGACGACCACACATCTTCCTCCGGTGGCTTCATCCTGATGCCACTGGCATCAATCAGTGGAAAAACAGTTGTCTGCTGCGCGTGGTGCTCACTTGCCTGACACAGCTCCCTGGCACTCACCACGTGTCAGCTTCTCAAGGAATGCACACCCCATTCGCGCGTGTGGGCGGCTACCCGCCTGACACAAGACGAAAAAACTTCCACCCACTTGCTGACATGACTGTCAACAGACAAACATCCCTCCTACCACCTGACACGTCTACCAACCTTCTCAGCTTCCAAGACATGCCCCCCCCGGTTTTCCCTCCAATTTATGACACCTTTCAATTTCAAGGCACATTAACTCTGAATCATTCCTGTAGTTAATGCAACTTTGGCTGCGCATTGATTACACTTCACCAGCCAGTGTGCCACGTCATCATCTGGCGTTACGTTGACGTAAAATCTAAGGGCGTTCTCCGCGGGATTTTACATTTCACCAGCCAGAGTGCCACATTACCATCTGGCGTTAGGTTTACGTAAAATCCAAGAACGTTCTCCGCCAGATTTTACATCTCACCAACCAGTGTGCCACATCATCATCTGGCGTTACGTCGACGTAAAATCCAAGAATGTTCTCCGCCGGATTTTTCATCTCACCAGCCAGTGTGCCACGTCATCATCTGGCGTTAGGTTGACGTAAAATCCAAGGTCGTTCTCCGCCGGATTTTACATCTCACCAGCCAGTATGCCTCGTCATTATCTGGGGCTACGTTGACGTAAAATCCAAGGACGTTCTCCGCCGGATTTTACATTTCACCAACCACAGTGCCACGTCACCATCAGGTGCTAGGTTGACGTAAAATCCAAAGACGTTCTCTGCCGGATTTCATGAATCATCAGCATGAATGTCGCGTCATCACCCGGCGCTGGTCTTATGACTTCTGCCCGCTTTCCCTACAGGTACAGCACAGGAAAACGTAAATGATGACACAGCAAATTCAACCCCCATCCCCCTAAAGCCGAAAGAGCTCAGAGAAGAATAGGATTATTTCTCTCTCATCATTTACATTAATCTAAAAAGGAACATATGCAAAGATAAAGGGACGTTTTTATCTTGATATATGTTAAAGAGCTGCAACACACACTCTTTTTTATCCTCATATACGTTAGAAGTGCAAGGAGTACTCTCTTCAAAACACATATATGCCAAAGAGCTGCAACGCGCACTTTTTTTATCCTCATATATATTACAAGTGCAACAAGCACTCTCTTCAAAACACATATATGCCAAAGAGCTGCAACGTGTACTCTTTTTTATCCTCATATATGTTACAAGTGCAACGAGCACTCTCTTCAAAACACATATATGCCAAAGAGCTACAACGCACACTCTTTTTTATCCTCATATATGTTACAAGTGCAACGAGCATTCTCTTCAAAACACATATATGCCGCGCACTCAGGTTAGATGAGCCATCATCCAACACCCAACACATTTTTAATCCAACACACCACCAGACCTCTTGGCAAGCCCAGGAGATGCACTGGACTGGGGGGACGTAAAGGGGTAGGGTATCAGCGCTTAGGCACACCCTACCCGCCAAAATTGTCCACCATGTATCAGCAAAACTATGCAGACAGACAAGAGCAACGTCTTCCGCGGAGAGCATCCGCGGAAGGTTCCTCTGCCAAGGTGCAGCCCCCTGGAGCTCCACTTGCTGCACGCCTCCTCGGGTGTCAGATGTCACCTCAGCTAACACCTCTTGCCACCAGGAAGAAAAGGAGGATCCTGCAGGCCACAACTTGGCGACACGTGTACCAATGGCAGGGCACCGCCCCTAACAGCCAATCGCAGGGCGCCACGTGGACCAATCACAAGGCAACATTCTTGACTAGTTTGCTTTATCTAACTAAGGATCCAAATCCAACTACGTGGGCCTCTAAGAAGACCGGCCCAACTCCGAAGCCCGGGCCCAGCTCTCCAAAAGTGGGCCACAAGCCTCTGGCCCTCAAGACCTATATAAAAGGGGGGCATCCACACCTTTTCAGAGGTCGAACGATTCTCCAATTATACATACACACACACACACAGACTTGTATTTCCGATTTGTATTTTCTGTAAGTTACACTTGTAATCTCTCGAGTAATAGAAGATTGTATATTTACAATGGACGTAGGTTAACGAGACCGAACCACTTAAACCTTGTGTGTGCATTACATTATTTATTAACTTACCACATATTTAATCGGACCACGGATCTATCATCGTTGTGAGCAAAGGATAATATCCTGTAGCGAGCACAAGTAGCCACCTCCTCATCATACCCGAGTCATACTCGTTGTTTCTTCAGCTCCTAATGACAATAGACTTCTCTTTAAATCAGGAATATACTTGACTCCTTTGAGTTCAAATTCCATTCCATTTTCCATCTTAAACACCACAGTCCCAATTCTCTTTATTGCACAGGACCTGTCATCCCCTAGTTTAACAAAACCATAATCACCATACTTTATAGTTTTGAAAAACTTCTTGACAGGAGTCATATGAAATGATCCTCCTGAGTCCATGACCCATTTGTTGATCACTTCATCACACGACAGAACCATCAAAACATCTGCACTATCATATCCATCAGAGGAGTATGAATCTTCCTGTGCAATATGACTATTCTGCCCTTTAGATCCATTCAACTCCTGTTTGTTTTTCTTCCATTCTGGGCAATCTCTCTTTAAATGATTTTCAGAATTACATATGAAACATTTTCTTTTAAACTTGGACTTGGATTTTGATGAATTTCTACCTTGTTTCTTGAACCTTTTCTCAGTTCTTCCTCTCACAAATAACCCATCTCCACCTTCTTCTTTTTGTTCTGATCTCTTCTTTAATTCTTTAGAATTTAGAGTAGCTAACACCTCTTCCATAGACAATGTATCTCTTCCATACATTAAAGTGTCTACAAAATGCTTAAAGGTTTGAGGCAGATAAGTAAGGAATATTATGGCTTGATCTTCATCTTCTATGGTGACTTCAATGTTTTCCAGATCAAGAATGAGTTTGTTAAACTCATCTGTGTGATTTGCAATTGTCTTTCCTGGACTCATTGCAAAAGTGTACAATCTTTTCTTTAGATACAACCTGTTTGCTAAAGATTTAGTCATGTACAACCCTTCCAATTTTGCTCATACACCAGCAACAGTGGTCTCTTTTGACACTTCTCTCAAAACCCTATCACCCAAACTCAAGATAATTGCACTATGTGCCTTTTCCTTCTTTTCTTTATCTGTGAGACCAACAGGTAGGTTGGCTTCACCCAACAAGGCATCAACCACCCCCTGATGAACAGGCCCTCATCTTCAACCTCCAAAGGATAAAATCATGCTTTCCATCAAATTTTTCCAGTTCGAGTTTTGTTGACACCATGATCGTCTTCTTCACTTGACCTGCAACTTTTGATCAATCATCGACTTCTTTGAACGAGCCAGAACCTGGCTCTGATACCAATTATTGTAATTAAACACCAAAGAAATCACAAAACAAGAACAAAGATTAACCCAAACGATTCTTTATTGATTATCTAATTCGTCATCAAAGATTGAGACGAATACAGACGAACTGAAAACTGAAAGAAATTGAAAGGAAAATTACAAGTGAATCGAATGAATTAATAATGTGATCAGCTAAGCTATTTATCCCCAATTCAAAGCCCTAACTAATTTTAACAGACATACTTCAAACTTGACAACTCCAGTCCCTCAGCTTTTCACTTATTCAACTTTAACTAGAAACATAAGAAAAATAACTATTGAGAAATGACCAGAAGGCCCCTCAACTCCCCTGCACCACTCGGATCATATTATAACTTGGATTATGGACTCTATACTTCTACAGGAATGCTCACACAATCTACACTATTATCATCAAAACCTTTTTACCCTGATTTATTTGTTCAAACAACGCGTACAAATGTGTTGTTAGATTAAGACCTCTTTTCATTAGTGCCATATGAAACTAATGAGACCTCGTAAAGATCAGATTGCCCAACTTCTAGGTTAAAACTTCTAGTGTCCTCAGATGATTTTTCGCGAATCCAAGGATGGGTTGTGGATTTCATCAAGTTGGCTAACTCCAATACCACTTCTTTCATTGTGGGCCTGTCACAACCTTGTATATTTAGGCAACTTCTCACCAAACCAGCTACATCTTTTATCTGCTCAGGGGTCCCTTCATCCAATATCCGAGGTTCAATAACTTCGTGTAAGCGGTTTTGTGTAACTAAATTGATAAAATATGTTGCTAAATTCTTTTCATCATTGGATCTATCAGCACTAATTACTTTTTTACCAGTTATGAGTTCCGCAAGGACCACTCCAAAGCTATATACATCACTTTTCTCCGTTAGTCTGCTTGTGTTGAAGTACTCAGGATCCAAATACCCTAGTGTGCCTTGAATAAGAGTCGTAACATGCTCATGATCTAATGGGATCAATCTTGATGCACCAAAATCTGAAATTTTTACGGTGTAATTTTCATCTAATAATATGTTGGTAGACTTGACATCTCGGTGTATGATTGGCATAGTTGTATCGGAGTGAAGGTATGCAAGTGCACTAGCAGCTTCAATAGCCACTCTCAATCGATTTTCCCAAGATAACCAGCTCATTCCACCAATTATAGAATGAATGTGATGGAAAAGAGTGTTATTAGAGATGAATTCATAAACTAATACAGGGACTTCCTCTTCCAAGCAGCACCCTAATAGCTTGACTACATTTCGATGGATGACTTGTGTAAGAATGAAGACTTCATTTATGAAGTGCTCTGCTTGGCTCCGATCGACTATTATAGATTTCTTTATTGCAACTACACGTTTATCAGACAAAACTCCCTTGTACACTTCACCGAAAGCACCTCGACCAATAATGTTCTCCTGAGAATAATTATTACTCGCTTTCCGAAGTTGTGAAACGCTAAACAAAGTCATTGCCTCTTGTGACCCATGTGATTTGATCTTTTCTTGTAGTAACAAGCCTCCATTTTTTTCAAAGAACTTCTCTCGAAGCTTCATTAGTTTCCTCCTCCTTATACCATAGGTAATCCCCAATATACCAGATAGTATTGCTAATAGGCCAAACACCATTGCTACATGTGGGGAAAAATATTTGATTAAGGTTGTGTTAATCTCACTTTGAGTGAACATGGTTTTTAAAAGCTAACTTCTTGAAAAAAATGATTTTCAAAGTTATACTAATTGACATATACATACATATACTTTCATAAATATTACCTATAATGAATATGGGTGAAGAAAACTTCGAAGTGTTAGGGTGTTGACACCCATGTTCTAGTTTTGCATCACCAAAAGATCCTGAAGGACAAGTACAATTATAACTCCCTGGAGTATTTTTGCAATCACCATAGCAAGGATTGGTTTCTCGATTCTCGCACTCATTGATGTCTATTAACAAAATAAATAGTATTATTAACATGTCCAGAAAACATCATAATATGTAATTCTAATTAAATTAGTATTTTTGCAATCACCATATATGACGGTGTACAAAGATCACGATATCTCCATTTAGTACACTAAAATAGTGTGGTGGCCATATTATGTAGGGCGGGCCTTAGTGATGTGTAGACTGGCCTCGGCCCGGTCTCTTTTTCGTTTTGTAGTGTAAATTTTACCGAAGATTTTCAAAAATTTGTATATGTATTGAATCCGGCCTGCCCAGATTGAGCCCGGCCCTACCAAGTGTTTGGTTCAAGATCCGTATATATTTCTAGGAAGGTGTATTTGTATTACCATTATTATAACATCAAGTTGGAATAAACTTTATAGCACACGTAAATTAAGTGGCCCAATTTGAAGTAAACTAGTAATAATACTTGTCAATAAAATGCTATTTGATAGATATTGAAAACTGACCTTGGCAGCCTGGATCAAGATAGGGGTTACCCTCGTAACCATTGTTGCATCTACAACGATAACCACCGCCGTCTACCTCATAGCATGAACTGTTTTCCTTGCACGCGGCAGACTCAGAGCAGTTCTGAGTGTCCCGTCTAATTACCCAATCTACCACAACAGGGACAGTGGCATATATCCTCTCCCAAACACCCCCCTGATCAGGAGATAAATCATCGGTGCCCTGAAACACAAAAGTGCCTTCCTCACCAAGAAATGCAAAGCCGCAGCGGTTGAAGGACCAAACATCTGTGTGGTTTTGAAATGAGTAAAGTGTAATATTATAGTAGTTTAGGCCTTTTGGTATAGATATCTGACAACAGCCCATTCCTGAACACTGCCCATCATCAGCCACATCCTGTGCTTTGCTGCATACTCCTATACAGGCACTAGAAAACTCTGCGCCGTTTCTTCCTCTGATGAAAGAATAATCATCACACCCAAGGACTGTGAACTTGTTCTTTACAGAGAAACTGAATGCACTTAACTCAAGACTCCAATAATAATCTTCAGATGTTGTTCCATTTCGGTTGTAGCATGCATTCGCTAATCCATTGTGAATGCGGAACTCTGAATCTGAAATGCTATATATTTCGACGTCTGTTGAACCAAGGAACAACTTTGGAGGTTTGTAAGAGGTGTTACAAGTGACGTAGAATGAGTTGTCGAGGGAACAACCCGTGTCATCACCGATACCAAAAGGGTACGGAACTGTCACGTTTCCGCAGTGGGTTGGACAGTTTGGCTTTGCTATAGCACTTGTATTAGAACCTTGAAGGGTTCCCAAGGCCATTGTAAAAGGAAATGTATAAAGAGATAGAATAATATGAAGAAGCATGTTTCTCCTTTCTCTCCCTCTCTTCTGTATCTTTTTGTTTGTGTTCTCGTTTATAGTTATATCACTTTATATAGAGGGTGGCTGCAAGGGAGTGTTTGGGTTAGGGCTGGCATAACAGGTTACCTGAACCTGTTAAGACACGAACCTGTTAAGACACGAACACGAAACATGTAAACACGAACACGACACGAAATTTAATCGTGTCATTTTTTTCAAACACGAAAACGAACCTGTGTATAACAGGTTAACACGATAAGACACGACAAGACACGATAAGGAACACCTAGTAAAATAAGTTAACACGACAAGACACGATAAGACACGACAAGACATGATAAGAAACACGATAAGACCTGTTAAGACACGTACACGATAAGACACGAACACGAAACATGTAAACACGAACATGACACGAAAATAAACAGGTCTTAACGTGTCGACCTGTTATAGACACGAAACCTGTTAAGGCCAAACACGAAACCTGTTAAAATCGTGTAGGTTCGTGTCAGGTTATCGTGTTCGTGTCTAAATTGCCAGCCCTAGTTTGGGTTAAGGTGTTGGATAACACTTTATTTTTTCATATAGTGAGAGTTCAAATCCTGATAAAAATGTCGTTAAAAAAGTGTCCAACCAAAAGTCACGCCCGTAATTATCTGAAAGTTTCAAAATTAAATGTTAATTCCCTCGCACAATCAAACACCGGTAGAGTTTATTAATATTTACTCACTTATGACTTACCACATAATAATATATATCATTCTAATGGAAAATTAATGGTTCAAATTAACCAATGTTCAAAAAATGGTTCAAATTAACCCGCCCAGACCATTGAAATACTTCTTATACCAATCATAGATTCATGTTTGCGCACTAATACGTGGTGTGGAATGGAGCTTCTAGGGGCTTTATTCTGTCATCTCAGCGTCAAAAGGGGGCTTCATTCCTCAATTCTAATAACACCCACGAAATAGAATAAAGCCTCTCATGTCATTGCCCAGTCATTTATTTATTTATTTATTTATTTTGTTTTTGATTTTGTATTTAAATTTAATATAATAAAAGTAAATAAAGCCCCTCAATCATTGCCCAATCATCTTGATGAATTATCGATACGTAGTGGATGATATTCCCCAAGTCGGTATTGGGGTTCGTCACCCACCCACAGGGAGTCTTGCGTTTGTATGTTACGCAGGTTGTTGGGATCAAATGTGTTTTGGTCATTATACGGAAACATAGTGGAAGTGGATTTGCCAGCATCGGAAATCCTGTCCAGAAAACTTGTCCAATTTCGTAAAGTTATTCGTCATATCTTTCACAGATTCATTGTTCGTCATCTTCGAAAATTGATTCAATCTCTTTTGGGGATTTACAGTAAAACAAACGAACAACCGGATAACAGAAATTTCTGAAGGTACGTAATCGCTTTCAGATTGAATCAATTCGACGGTTCAATTGAATATTCAATCGGATACAATCAGAAATTGAAAATTTTCTGTATGTTTTGATTGAGAGAATAACCAGAGAGAATTTTCGACTCCCGCTAGGGGCTTTGCTCCTTGGACACTGCTCCCAGGGGCACTGCCCCCGGACCCCGTCTTCGCCCCTAAGTTCATAATAATATCAAATAGACGTGTACTCCGCACCAGCATGCCTATATGATGTCTTATTATAATAGAATACTGAATAATATTATTGAAATGTTAGGTTACAATATATAGAGATCACAAGGAACCCTAGAAACCTATCTGAGCCCGTGGGCTTATCTCAATTAACCAGAATAATAATAGGGTCCAATACTCCTCCGCAGTCAAAGTGGTAGAAAATCAGTCGCTTAGACCGGGAAAAAAAAGATAAATAAAAAAATACATAAAAAAAACTAGTCTTAATCTCGGTTCTTGACTTGACTTGTAAGTCCAAAATTTTGTCATAAATCCACAACCTTTAGGTCAGTCCCGTATTCCTGCAATCTTCTTTGCCCAAAAAAAAAAAAAAAAAAAAAAAAAAACCCGTACTCTTCAATAATGACTTTACTTCGGTCAACAAATTCCCTATGTTTGGTTTCGTTTCTTATTTCCCATAATGAGAAACAAGATCTACTAGATCCCAATAAAGTCGCAATGCCAGCTTTGTTGTCCATGACAATACAAAAGATAAAAGAAAGGATAAAAGAGAGGTTGTGGGAAAGAACAAAAAGGATAAAAGGAAGAACAAATATTCACCCTACGACTCTTGTCGCGAGGCGGGCTGTCAAAGAAATGGTGTGTAAGTCCAAGATCCATCCCGGGTATCAAACAAACCAATCAATGGATGCGGAATATCAATTGAATGGTGAAGAACCTTTAAATCTAGCCCAACATGGTGAAAGCCCGGTGACCGTCAGGCGACGATTTTGAGAAGAAGTGAGATGCTTAGATCAAGGAAAGATGTCCGATTAAATCGTCGTTTAATCTGCTGAGATCGGTAGTAGCGGACCGTGATCCGGCTAGAGAATAACAATAAGAAAAGAAATAGAATAGAATATATATAAAGCAAAAGAAAGCAACTAAAGATCAGAGGGATGAAACTCAAATAAGAGAAAGGAAAATAAAATAAAATAAAAAGAAACAGAGGATGTTTGTGGTGAGTGAATGAATCGGTGTTTGATTTTTGAAAAAAATAGAAGAAACAAAGGGATGTTGGTGGTGGGAAGAAAAGACAAACATAGGCGGCGAGAAAGGGATTTGTGGTGGGGAGAGGTAGATGGATCAAAGGAGATAAATAGTGGGCGAATACATGAGTAATGGTTGGGATCTATAACCGAAACTGAGGCTTTATTTAGAACGAAATATAAGAAAAGAACAAGAAACAAACAATGGCCGGACAGGGTGGCGGCGGCAATGGCGGCACGCCGCCCTGTCTAGGGTTTTTCTCAAAGTGATGACGGCTAGGGTTTGATTATTTGTGTATGGCGTGGTGGAGACAGTAGAGAGCCTTGGCTGGCTCTGATACCATGTAAGATAATAGAATACTAAATAATATTGTTGAAATGTTAGGTTACGATATATAGAGATCACAAGAACCCTAGAAACTTAACTGAGCCCGTAGGCTTATCCTAATTAACCAGAATAATAATAGGGTTCAACAGAGTTGCTGCAAGGTAGTGTTTTTTTGTTTTTGTTTTTGTTTTTTTTTTTTGTTTTTTTTGTTTTTTTTTTTTTGGTTTGGGAATTCAGTGGTGGCCCAACTGTCTTTGCATTGACTGATTCCCTCTACGTGTGTTATGGCTCGTTGAATATGGGTTTGATCGTATGGAAAACTTCGAAGAAAGACTTTGATTGAGCTTATTCTCTAGGGAAGACTCTACAAAGGTCTTGAGATTAAGAGCATGTTTGGCTCTCCTTATTTCCACCTCCTTATAACTTTTTACAAAAAGTCATAAGGAGTTTTGAAAAGTTACTCTCCACTTACTTTTCAAAAACTCCTTTTTCATGTTATAAAATCTCATAAGTAGAAGTCATAAGTCACCTTTCCCAAACACTTTTTTAACTTATCAACTTTTTGAAAAAGTAATAAGTTATAAGGAGGTGGAAATAAGGAGAGCCAAACATGCTCTAACACCAAAGACTTTTATATTGGTCGCCATATAAATTTCTTCTTGTTCGGATTGAAGTGCAATTTATACTTTATTGTGGCCCTTTTTTTGTTATGATTAGGGCTGTTCAAATTGCTCGTCGCTCGTGGATCGCTCGCCGCTCGTGGATCGCTCGTCGCTCGTTCGGAAAATGCTTGAAAAATGCTTGTTCGATCTTCCGCTCGGTTATATATGAGCAGATCGACTCGGTTCGGTTTGTAAATGAGCCAAGCACGAGCAAAGGTACGCTCAGCTCGGTTCGGTTCGAATAAATTTTTATTTATTTAATAATAAATATACACACAACTTACAGATAAATTTATGGTTTTATATATAAAATTCTATTGGATTTGACTCAATATATGCAAACAAAATCTAACCAGCCCACTTAACTCAATAAAAAATTAACACTAGATTTAATAGTAAAACAATAAGCCATGAGGTGACAGTCTTGACTTCTTTATGTTATTAGTCGTCCATCGCTAATTGTCGCTTGATATCACACCTACGTCACAAATGCAACAACTGTTCTCTGACGTATGCTCATCACCTCACCAGCCTCAATCTAAGCCTCATCCTTGGACACTGGAATCTCAATATTAGTGTTATGACTGTTATCATCGGATATTTCAACCTTAGTTGTCACCCGTAGTGAAAACATCGAAGGAAACATCCCAATTTTATGATCGTCCATATTATTCTCCGCTCGATTCTCGCTCGGCGCTCGCTCGAAAAATTTGTACTCGAAGAATGCTCGTTCGGTTTTCGGCTCGATTGTAAACGAGCCGCTCCGCTCGGTTCGGTTTGTAAACGAGCCAAGCACAAGCAAAACTCCGCTCAGATCGGCTCGGCTCGTGAACAGCCCTAGTTATGATATAAGACATTAAACTATTTAAAGTGGACGTGAAAGCTGGTCTTTAGTCCACCATGATATTAGTGAATGTCACAATCTGAATTACATGGTAAGAGTATAATCAAACTAATCACATGACATAACTATTGGATATTTTAGTGAAATTGGATTGACTGTTTGACTAATATCTTCATAATAAGACATCATATAGGTATGAAAGTGCGAAGTGCACGCCTATTTGAATTTATTATGAACTTAAGGGCAAAGCCCCTATGGGACGAGGGTCGGCGGCAGCACCCGTGGGGGCAGAGTCCCTGGCTGGGGTTGAGCTGGTTCTTCTCTTAAACATACAGGCAGTTAATGGGCCTTTTAGGCAGTTATTTCCAATAAAATTGCTATAGTAAAAATGTCGTAGAAAATTAATTTTCGGAATTAGAGGGATTAAATTTGGCAATTTGAAAACCTTGGAAATAGTTAATGGGCCAGAATTCATTAACGAATTTAATGATCTTCTTGGTCAAATTCTCTAGTTCTTCTCTCAAACATACACTTACAGAAAATTCTCAATCTCTGATTGTATCCGATTGAATATTTTGATTGAACCGTCGAATTGATTTAATCTGAAAGCGATTACGTGCCTTCAGAGATCTCAATTATCCGGTTGTTTATTCGTTATTACTAAATTTCCCTAACAATAACCGTAAATTAGCTATGATAAATATAAGTCTATAAATGAAATGGATCAATACCATTCCACTTCTTGTTTGGTAAGCAGGTAAAATCGTTGATGAGAGGCGATGGTGGTTAATAGCGGTGATGGTGGGTGGTGATATGTGGTGGTGGTGGTGGTGGTGGGTGGAGGTGATGGTAGTGATGGTGGCAGATGTCGGCGATAGTGCATGGGTGATTGCAGTGGCGGTGGTGGTGGATAGCGGAAGTTGTGGGTGTTGCTAGTGGTGGTGACGATGGTGGTTGGCGATAGCGATAGTGGTGGGTGTTGGTTGATGGCGGCGATGGTGGGAGACAGTGGCAGGTGGCAGTGGCGGTGGCGGTAGGTGGAGGTGCATGGTGCGGGTGGTGGGTGGGTGACGGTGGTGGGTAGTAGAAGTGAAGGGCGACAGTGGACAGCGACGGTGGTGGATGGGTGGCGGTGGATGGCACGGTGGTAGGTGGGTGAAGGTAGTGGGTGGCAGAGGTTGGTGGCGGCAACGACGGTGAGTGGCGGTGGTGGTGGTGGGTGGCGGTAGGTGGAGGTGGGTGGTGGTGGTGAAGGGTGGCAGCGGCAGTGGTGGCGACGATGTTGGTAGGTGGCAGTGGTGGGTTTTTATGTTGTTAATGAAGGGTGAAAGAGATGATGGAATAAAAAAATATGGGGGTGAATCGAATGGTTTTGAGAGAATGAAATGTCATGTGGACTGAGTGATTCCATATCATTGACCAAACAAACACACAGTCTTTCATTACCTCGGAATGGTCCATTCCATTTCGACTTCCTTTTAGCATACCAAAAGCTACCTAAGTTTTGTCAATTAAAGATAATTGCCAAGATGTTGACACACGTCATGGAGTGGACTTGCCAAACTCGCTGATGGTCGTCGCATAATGTCAAATGGGTTTGCCGAACCCAATCCCGCCACCCCAGGGTGAGTTCAATGATACGAATATCTAAGCTTTCACTAGAGGGGTTTCTTCCGCATCAACCCATTTAGGGAAAGGGGGCGTTCAACAGCTTTCTTCTACTCCTCGGTTTTCTGCCTATGACTTCCTTTTTAAATTTTTTAAAGAGCCGTTGTCAAACGGCTATTTTTAAACCAACCAAAAACCGCAACGTCACCTTCCTCACTTGCTCTACGCTGGTGGAAAATCTCATAGTGGTTGCCCCACGTTAGACACAGGGAAGTATGGTTGGCGTGGAAGGCCTTCACACACCCCTCCAAGCGCTCACACCGTGTAGTCTAAGGGTCCTCTTGACCCGTGATTGTTTTTAAAGTTAAGCATTTATTTTGAGTAAATTATATGATAGGAATTCTTTAGGAAATCAATAATATATGACATATACCGACATGGCCTAATTTATATTTGAAATAAGAACCCGTATTGCATGTTGTGTTAGAAAACCAGGCCCTTGATATCAAACAGAAAAACACTCAAACATAAGATTTAGTTCCTATTGCATGTTGTGTTAGAAAACCAGGCCCTTGATATCAAACAGAAAAACACTCAAACATAAGATTTAGTTCCTATTGCATGTTGTGTTAGAAAACCAGGCCCTTGATATCAAACAGACAAACACTCAAACATAAGATTGAAAGATCTACTTGAACTGTTTTATTATTATTTATCAATGAAAGCACACAAGTTACAATAACTTTAAGCATCTATGTATACTAAACTAATACTATTTCTAACCAAACTCAAATTGTATTTAAATATTATATAAACTCCTAGAAAAACCTATACGTTAAATCGATAACTCTAACTATCTAAACAAATAAACCAAACTATGTTTATCTTGAACCTATTTAAATTATCTTTAACCATTTAAACTTTATACATTTGTTTATATATAGACTATTACACTTAGAACTCACAACAGTAAGAGCATTTAAGAATGCATCCAAAGAATGTTGTAGCCTTTAATACAAGGGGGCAAGAAGGTGATGCAGTAAGAATATTATCACTTTGACTATCATGTTGGGGATATGCAGTAATAATGAACAAAATAACCGGATAAATGAAATCTCTGAAGGCACGTTATCGCTTTCAGATTGAATCAATTTGACGGTTCAATCAAAATATTCAATCGGATACAATCAGAGATTGAAAATTTCTATATGATTATGTTTGAAAGAAGAACCAGAGAGAAATTGACCAAGATGAAAAACGTATTTGAATTAAGGCACATTAACTGCCTTTTAGGTGGTTATTTCCAAGGTTTCAAAATTACCAAATTTAGTCCCTCTAATTCCTAGAATTAATTTTCTAAGAGATTTTTACCATAGCAATTTTAGTGGAAATAAATATTTTCCGCGTTGACCTGACAACTCGATCCTAGCCAGGGGCTCTGCCCCTTGGACCCCGCTCCCAAGGGTGTTGCCTCTGGACCCCGTCCCTTAGTTCATAATACATTCAAGTAGGCGTGCATTCTGCACCTCTAGAAACTATATGATGTCTTATTATAAAGATATTACTCAATCAGTCAATCCAATTACACTAAAATATCCAACATATTAGAATTTGGAGAAGACTGACTTAGGATAATGTTTATGTTATAGTTTTGAGTATATATTGAACTTGGCTTTTAGATAAATAAAGTTTTCGTCATTTTTATCTTTGTTATCTAAATGTTTTGTGTAAATCCAACGCACATGGCAAACGCTCAGGGTCAGAACTGAAGATGTGTTATGAAATACGAGTTTGTGCTTAAAAAGTGTTGCGGTGGTGACATATGTAAACCGATTTAGATGAAAAGTTGGGCCTGGCCCCAAAATAGATGGAGCACGACTAAAAATGTGTGGGTCATAAGCTTCTAATGACCTTCCACACGGATCTTGACTTCCAAATCGACCACCATCGACCTCTTATTTGATTGTGCATCACTTGCTATAGATGTTGCAAAATAAAAAAAAAGTAGAATGGTCGGCTGGAAGGAAGCACAGTTGAATCAAGTCACTAGAAAACTGGTAGATCTCATACTATCAAGAATGATATCAAGCTCTCACTATGACGGAAATAATAACGTGTGTATACAATACAATACAATGCTATCCTCTATATATATGAGGAGCCATGGGATAATAACATTAACAAACTGTAACCAACTCATAACTAACAACTCAACTGAATATATACACTAGTACAAACATATATATACTTCATACAAGATGCTTAAGAAAATGTAAAAACAAATCTTACACCGGCTTAGTAAGTTTTACATAGTTTGTTACAAGGAAGTATTGCAATAAGCCAAATAACGTAAACTTAAAAGACAAAATCTATAACTTTACTAACCATGATTAGTGGAATGTGGTGATGCGCACACAATCTACATTATTATCATCAAAACCTTTTTACCCTGATTTATTTCTTCAAACAACGCGTATAAATGTGTTGTTAGATTAAGACACCTTTTCATTAGTGCTATATGAAACTAATGAGACCTCGTAAAGATCATATTGCCCAACTTCTAGGTCAAAGCGTCTAGTCTCCTCCCATGATTTTTGGTGAATCCAAGGATGGGTTGTGGATTTCCTCAACTTGGCTAGCTCCAATACCACTTCTTTCATTATGGGCCTGTCACAACCTTGTATATTTAGGCAACTTTTCACCAAACCAGCTACATCTTTTATTTGCTCAGGAGTCCCTTCATCCAATATCCGAGGTTTAATAACTTCGTGTAAGCGGTTTTGTGTAACTGAATTGACAAAATATGTTGCTAAATTCTTTTCATCATTGGATCTATCGACACTAATTACTTTTTTACCAGTTATGAGTTCCGCAAGGACCACTCCAAAGCTATATACATCACTTTTCTCCGTTAGTTTTGTCAGAAATTTAACATGATACCAGGAAAACTCATAAAACTTTATTAATCACAAAGAATCAAAATAATACAGATCTAACAACTCTCAAAGATTAAGAACAAAATCTCTAAACAAAAACATCTCTCAAATACAATAACTCTCAATACCTATCAACATCTCACAAAGATCAAAGAAGATCAAAGATCAAAGACAAGGTGTCTCTGATCTATACAAACCCTAGAAACTGTTTAGATGAAAGAGAGTATACGAGAGAAAAGTGATCGAACAGTTGGAATTGAGGAGAGAGGAAACACTTATATAGGAGAAGCTAGGCTCAGTAAGAAACATAACCGAGCCTATATAAGCTGTAGGAACATCCATAAGAAAACACAAGTAGAGCTTCTCTGAACCCTTGACGTGTGCGTAACTATACATATTTTACAATGGATTTTAACACACGTTTTGCTTTAATATTTATAAAAATGGTTTAGACCTTAATATTAAAACACACACAATAGGGCAAGTGTACCCTGTCATATATGTAGTAACGTACAGATAAGAACCAGATATCGATCCATGGACGCGCGCGGAGAAATTGTACTAAAACTCTGTCCCCGATCTACCAGTAGGAAAAGATAAGTTTGAGTTTTGTTTAAAACTAAATTAATTCTAAAACATATAAATAACTTAACTACGACTCCAAATAGAAAATATAACTATATAAACTATATTTTTGCCAATCCTAGCATGTTATCTAAATATAATAAGTAATATAGGCGCGTGATCAACATTCCCATTTTCCGACAGTTAGTGTCCCTTTCGGGCATCCTAACATGACAACTATACAGAAAGCTAACACGAATACACACGTTAACCGCTTCAAGTCGTTCATTAGCGAGCAGCTGATATGATCTCACGCAGATCTTCTAAAGATAAGTTAGTCATCCGTTAAGAGTATTCTAACCTCACTAATTTAGGGAAGCGATACCGAATACACAATACAACCACCTAAACTAGCATAAAGTAGAGCATTTCACAACCTATTCCATTTTACCAACTTTGACCCCAGATCTACTAAGATCGCTATTTTTACCAAAATAACTACCAAAGATCATTAACCGTGTCAAAGACTAGTAACGGCACCATTAGGCTTTTTAAACCCTTTTACGTGCCGGTAAGCATTTTTAACCGTTATTCGACTGACTTTAACCAAACAAATACCCGGTTACAGTTTCATGGCATAAACTATTTAACAAGTTAACTAGTCTACTACCGGACGATTAAACGGACGGTTTTTCAACATTTATCCGCCTAACACATTCGACAGTCATCAAAGTCATCCGAACACAACTACAAATCTATCAACAATGAAACAAGGTTGCATTATGATCATCAAGATCTAATACGTGAAAAACGCCAAATTTATACAAAACATGATTACATGCTAAACGATTGTTTTTTCTACTAAAGATTACTAAACATGATTACTAGACTATAATGTATTACATAAACAACACAAACAAGCTTAAACAAACTGATTTGAATCAAATGAAAGCATAATAGATCAAACCATAAAACTCGAATGTGATGGATTGGATGATGATCGATGATCCGGATGAGTTCCCGAGCTCGTTCCTCGCCTTTGCAGCTGCTCACATGTCCAGAAAATCGCCCAGAATCGCCCAGAGACCACCCAATATTTGATCAGTGGGTTCTGCTCTGTTTTTATAGAAATTTTGATCTTTGGCACGGCCGTGCGCATAAAGTGCACGGCCGTGCACTTTAACTTTTTGAGTTGACGTGCAAGTGGGCAAGTGGTTGGGCTGCTCCTGGAAATATCTAGATATTCCGCACGGCCGTGCACCTAAGGTGCACGGGCGTGCGGGTCTGGTTGTGGCCGAGTGCTGATGGTGCACTGCCTGGTGCACTGGCAGTGCACCCGGGAACTTGAGTCGCACGGGCACCCGCACGGCAGTGCTGATCAGGGTGCCCGAGAACATTAGTTCCACGCCAGGTCGCACTGGCAGTGCAGCTCGTCTGTGTCCGAGTAACCTGAGTCCGCACGGGCGTGCACCTGGGGTGCACGGTCGTGCACTATTTCCAGACTTGGCTGATTTTGCAGAAACTTTCCGTCTTGTCTGATTTTCGCCTGGTTTCTTCGACTTTGCTCGTGGGACGTCGTTTAAGACCTGCAATAAACATATGAAGCGGTTAAGTACCGAATTCGTGCAATTATGGTCGAAAACGCGTAATTTGGGAGTTAAATCGGGGACTTAAATATGTATATTTTAACGTATATCAAACCTCCCCACACTTCAACTTTGCTTGTCCTCAAGCAAACGACTAAATAGAAATAAACGAAAAACTCGCCAAGCGGCAACAAAGACAAAATATAACCTGTACCGAAATTAATATACAAGCCGACAAAGATATATAAACAGGTGATAAGATAACTAAAAAGCAACGACTCACTTTTGATCTATAAACGCGCAAACCCGTACACGACTCACAATGTTCACACACACTCGGTTTTATTTATGATACATACGTGTAATGTGTATGTGTAAATCGCTCCATTGCCAAGACAATGAATCGTGCAATATCATAAGCTTGTCAAAAGATCTAATCTTCACCAACTAACGTGTGAAAAGGCACAAATCAAGAGGTCTTTTACGGGTTGTAATGTTAGGCAAAGGTAAGGGTGCGGAATGGATATTTGCAGTGACGAATCGGCTAAAACTCGGCGGTTATGTCTAAATAATATCAACTAGTACAACTGTACAAAACAAACGCGAATATAGGCGATTTTTATTTTAAATCGAGCTAACTTATAATTCTTAACTTTAAAGCTCTAAAAACTGCTCGAATACTGCTAATTCACCCTATTTTAGGGTGTTCTCTTTTTCTGGATTTTTTTTATTTAATATATATCTATGATATATATATATACTAAACTGAAACTGAAATACAATCAAGAAACGGGTTCTAAATATATAAACCCGAAACGAACTATTTACAACGTAAAAATTAGTCAAACAATAACCTAAACCGAGCTTTAACACAAAAAGGTTTAAGAGAAAAAGGCTATTTGGTTTAGTGGTGAAATGGTGTGGTAAATAAGAAAAAACACGGGATTAGGTTCAACATGGTTAACTAGTGGATAATATATGGGTGCGGGAAACAGATAGAACGAAACGAAAAAGGCTAAATCAAAAGGGTATCCTAAATGCCTCAATCATGTTCGTACAATCTCACACGTATCTGGTCTAAACAACTATACTAGTGACAAGTTCTAAACTGCACAAAACATCCGGCTCACTCGCAAGCATGTCAAAGAAATGTAATCTATTCTAAGGCTCAAACGCTCACGTAACCGGAAGGAAATGGGTGCAAGTGTACGAATATAACACGCTCGTGTCTCATCTGTTTGTCGCGCCTCGAGTTATCTTTATCAAAATTTAGTTAGGCTTGATGTTTATATGAGAATATATACATATATGTACTTTTAAAGGGTTTTATATATATATATATACAAGAGGACAAACACGATTATAATCCCTCCCCACACTTGAACTTCACATTGTCCCCAATGTGACAATAGAAAGCGTTTATGAATTAGCTATCTATAGTGGGAAAAAGGAGAATAATACTCCCCTTGTGTCGAAGAAACGCCCCGGGTAAATAGACGGCATGAGCCCCGATAACGGTGCTCGCCAGTTACCTGCATAATCAACATTCTTGACAAAACCAAAAGACATCAAACACATCCGTACATCATCACAATTATTCAAACAAAGCAAATATACTGAAAATTAAAGTGCAGAAAAGTAAATAGTTCAAATGCAAAAACTAAAAAGTCTTGGGTACGCAGACCCGAATACGAAATTCATAAATAAATAAAAAGTACTAACAACTGCATGCAATAGATGGTCGTGGCTACTGGTCGGCGTCGTCCCCGTGGTGCTGACCGGAGCTTCCTGGCTGGTCGCCAGGAGCACCATAAGGGAATGAGGGAGGGTTACTGAAATAACCCGGATGCACCTGCTCTAACCCAGCGAAAAGGTACTCAAAACTGTGCCTGACATCCTGCTGCACACGATCCATAGTGGACCGCATGTACCGCTGGTCCTGCCTGATCTCCACCTGGTTTGCACCGATGTTGTGCATGTTCAGCTCCATCGCCTGGAACCGCTGGTAGAACTCAGGGTATGTCGGGATGCCTGGAGGCCACTGCTGGTCCTGGGGCTGGAAGTGCTGAGGAGAGTGGTGTGGAATGTCGTGTGGCGCGTCACCACCGCCTCCTGCATGCTGCTCCTGCATCTCCTCATCCTCCTCGTCCTGTGGTGGCACGGGGTCCCATATAATATCCTGACTAGTAAGTCGTGGACCCCCGTCCGTGTCAGCTAGCAGGTTCTGAGCCCTGAGTGATCTAAAGTCCAGCATAACCCCATTAGTTACCCATGTCAGCGTGGCCCTGACCTCGTCGGTCAGAACTCCCAGTGCCACTGCAATCTGGGTGACGTACTCCCCGCCATGGATCTCACTCCCGTCCTTGGTGCCCCCAGCAGTGAGAAAGAACTCGGCCATCCGTGCGGCCAAGTTCAGCGGGGCACCCTCGTAAAAATGATTCAGATAGAGAAGATCGGGAGTGGGACAGTTCCCTGAACTGTCCTTTCGGCCACAGATCGTGTGGCTGAACACATGGTGCAAGAGGCGGAGTAGCGGGTCCTTAATCCTAGTGGCCTTGGCAGACCTTGGATTATAAGGTCCACCAACGGCAATGGATGCCCAAAATGCGGCCCGCTCGTCATTATCCACGAAGCTGTGGATCCCGCAAAAGTCTTCAGAGTCAGTCTCCAAATGCTCATATATCCCCAGCTTCCTTCCCAGTCGCGCAACCGACCAATGGTACCATTTTCCACAAAGCCTAAACCGAATGTCTTTCGAATGGAAGTCCTTATACATGTAACATCACGAAATTTTCTTTTTTAAAAAGCCCTTATATTATATATATATACACATATATATATATATATATATATTTAATAATAATAATAATAATAATAATAATAATAATAATAATAATAATAATAATTATAAAACACAAAAAAAATCTGAATTTCTCTTTTGTAGAATTATTTTTTTTTCAACACTCATAAACCAACACAACCAGCCCAAACTCTTCCTCATGAAGTGCTGCAGCCCACTCCCATCTTGTTTGTTGTTTGGAGCCCACTGTGCCTGGCCCACGAAAACAGCCCAAGACAAGACAGAACCCGGCCCACAGTCCCTTTCTTCCTCCTCTCGACCAGTTGACCAGCCGGTCAACAAGCTGAAATTCCGGCGAGTTTCCAAAAGCGTCTCAATTCGCGATTAATGACCCCGCGTGTTCTCCCTGCCTTTGACCAACATCTTTTCAACGCGTATTTATGTCGTCAAACGGGGATTAATAGTGATTTCCGTGAAATCCGGCGACACCAAAAATACCAAGCCTTAAACGCGTTCCTGTTTGGTATAAATACGGCACCCTCAAGCTCGGAAAACTCACACCAAACCAACCCCAATCTCTTTTCCGGTGTAAAAAGCTCTGCTCGTGCCTTATTTCAATCGCCGGCGTCAAGCTTTTCCGGCCACCTTCATAACCCTTCAAATCCCCATTTATTTCGGTAAATTACAACGCCATTCTGATCGTGATAGTCTGTAATGCATTAGCCCTCACGTTAATCAGAATTTAGACAACAGGCTTCGAGTCCAATTAGCTGGGATCAAACCTAAGGTTTCAATGGAGAAGATGGTCCAAAACTGTTAAGGTATATAACGAATTCGTTCTGTGTAATAATTGTTCTCAGGGTGATGGCTTGGTGGTGGCCACACTTGTGATTAAAACCCAACCCGGTCATAGACCCGGGTTCGAGCCCCATAACCACCAAATATTTTTTTGGGATTTAAACATATAATTTTTTTATCCTAAACTTTTATTATGCATTTAAAATACCAAAACAACTTTATAAATCCTATAAAATTTATTTTATATAATTCAAATGGTCAAGTTTATTAAACAATTTTTAATTTTTCAAAAATCTTTTATTTATTATATATAATAAATATTACAAGTTTAGTCATTTATAATTGTAAAATTCTATAAAAATATCAAAACGACTTTATAATATTCCACAAAAATTATTCTAAGTTTTTATAACAATAAACTTTTCTGAAATGATTTTTATTTCAGAAAAATCATTTATTTAATATTTGTAATCAATTTTTGTTAGTTTTAATCATAATTAAATCATAATAAATCCAATTTTTAATATTTTTACACCAAAATTTTATAGAAATTATTTCTGATCATTTAGAACAGAAATATAATTTTTAAACTAATAATTCTTTAATTTTAGTATTTTTAAATATTAAAGTTAAAGTTTGACAATTTGTAATAAATAGATTTAATAATCTATTTTAAAGAAAATAATTTTATAAAAATTATTTTTTATACTTTAAACAACATTCTTGTGAACATCTTAAATTTAAATTTTATAAAAAGAGTTTTGGTCATTTATTTACTAAATTTCTCTCAATTGGCGAATATTTTTAATATTAATCAAACGAGCAATTATCCCCAATTCGAAGCCCTAGAAACTTATACATTTGTAGACTTGATAGACTTAGACATATTTATTACCTCATTATAGGGTGATACTTGATACATTTGGGCAACACAATTTCTCAACAGATATAACATTTTACCAAGGTGAGTTTTACATAGCCCCTTTTCTATTTATCACCATTTTTGGGGTGAAACATGTTACAACATTATATATGCAATTCAATCATCAATGTGTCTATGTGTTTTTCTATGTTGCATTATGTCTTGAACATGACTAGGGTAAGCACAATTCTAGCATAATCATTAACATTGATCAGCCGACGGTATACATTGATAGATCTATTAGACTGACAATCCCACCCGGATACGTGCCTCCTACAAAGGTAGCGTGGGTGTTTGTTATCGTATAACATATTTAGGTGAACTATGAGCGTATGGGAGGTACCACATTATAACAGTCATCAGGGTTGGTTATGCACTCGATTTATTTCTAGTATGTTCTCACATATGGACTAGATTGACATGACACATGAATTGCACAACATTTTTATTCAATTATCAAAAACCTATGTAATTCTCACCAACTTTTGTTGACCCAAAACCTTTTCAACTTAACATGTTTCAGGTTCTATTTGCTTGAAGATTTGAATTGATGCTTGAAGATATGTGTATAGTTTTATTCAATTTGATGTACAAATTCTAGAACAATTGTATGTAATTCAATTAAATCATTTAATGGAATTTATTATTTACCATGAGCTACTGAACAATCATCAATACGTGACATCCCGATGTTTCCGCCATCGGTTGGGGTGTTACAATACACCCCCTCCTTTGGTTTTTTGTAGGAGAAGGATGACAAGAACTCGATCGTAATCTCTCTGTAAACAGGCTGGTTTATACTCAGCAGTTTCGCCATCTGGGGCGAGACAAATCCATCATATCGTTCACGCTGATTCAGCGCGGTGAGTAGGTCTAAGTTAAGCCGAATAGGAACACCGAATGAGTTCCTCCTAGCCTAGAGCTTCATGAACTTGTCGATACATGGCCCTTCCTTTTTGTCACGGTTGTCAAAGCCGAGGAAAACATGAGCCATCTGCATGCAAAAATTAATATACAGCTGTTAGTACACAAAAAACGGAGGTCCCGGATGCCCAAAACGGACCTGCGCGCATTCTGACCCAATTCTGCAACTGATGCACGGCCGTGCGCTTATGGTGCACGGTCGTGCACCCTTGGTCATTTGTCAGGTCAGAGGCTGCACGCCGGGTTGCACTGGCAGTGCAACCTGATTTCTCGGCCCGCACGGTCATGCGCACGACCGTGCAGCTGACCGTGCACAGTCCCAGATTTGCGAAAAAATTCACAACAACACCCAAATCTCTCTAAGGTTGCAAATAAACTCATAATATCAGTGACTTAGGCCTGGGTGTGCACGGTTTTAACATCAACAACAAAAAACTACACTACATTAAACTAAAACAAACCAAAATTAGTGGGTTTATTAAACTTTATGAAGAAAACCCACAAATCTTGCCCTAAAAATCAAAAGTAAGACAGATCTAAACTAAAAATACATAAAATAGGTGCAATATTATGAAGGGGTTCATACCTTAGTTGATTTGGAAGGAAAAGATTGAAGATTTAGGCCTAAAGAGATGATTAATCGGGTTGTTTGGTTGGTTGGAACGCGGGTGCAGATTGGGAGTGCAAGTCTTTAGGGTTTTGAAGTTAAAGATGCTTAAATAGCCACGAATTTGGGCTGGGCTTTTGGGCCCGCACGGTCGTGCGCCTGGGCCGCACGGTCGTGCATCATCGTTGCACTCCCCCTTGCATGCCTGTGCTGATTAGGCTTGCTGGTCAGCCAGGTCCGCACGGCTGTGCACCTATGTCGCACGGCCGTGCACAGTCTGCAGATTTGCAGAAATGCAGCCTGCAGCTGTATGTTCCCGCGCAGCAACCCTGTTTTGTCCGAAAACATCATTTTAAACTATTGAAACCTGTTTGTCGACTGTTCACGCTCCATTGCTCCTTCCCGCTTTGTTCAAAATCGGTACGAACCTGCACAATACTTGAAACAACGTTAAACTACGAAAATTAAAATAAAGCAAGAAATATATACACTAATTACATATTTACCCTTTGGCGCGCCCATACACGCCGTGCTATATTTATTAACGAGTCGCTAGCTAGACTCACTTCCCCGCACTTATTAGGCGCGCGGGTCGTAGAGATCGATCATCTCCACGGATTTGTCAACCGGTCCATCAATGTAAATTTTGAGGCGATGACCGTTGACTTTGAAAGTCACACCCTCCGAATTTTCAATCGAAACAGTCCCGTAAGGATATACTTCCTTAACAGTGTACGGTCCTGTCCACCGGGATTTCAACTTTCCTGGAAAGAGACGCAAGCGCGAGTTGTAAAGCAGGACCAAGTCGCCTACCTGAAAATCTTCTCGGTGTTTCAGGCGACTGTCGTGCAACTTCTTCGTGCGCTCTTTGTACAATATCGAGCTCTCATAGGCTTGTTGCCTAAGCTCCTCCAGCTCGTGAATCTGTAAGAAACGGGTCTCACCGCCGGTCTTCAGATCCAAGTTTGCCGTTTTAAGAGCCCAGAATGCCTTATGCTCCAACTCGACTGGGAGATGACACGCTTTGCCATAGACAAGCCTAAAGGGAGTCGTCCCAATAGGCGTCTTGTAAGCCGTCCTAAAGGCGCACAGCGCGTCATCAAGCTTGTCCACCCAATCCTTGTGGTTTTGATTAACCGACCACTCAAGGATTCGCTTCAATCCACGGTTAGTGACCTCCACCTGTCCACTTGTCTGTGCATGATACGGGGTGGATAACCTGTGGTGGACACCATAACGAGCTAACGCGCGATCAAGCTGCGCATTGCAGAAATGCGTGCCACGGTCACTAATCAATGCCTTTGGGGCACCAAACCGTGAGAACAAGCTCCTAACAAACCTCACTACAACTCGGGCATCATTTGTGGGCAAGGCTTGCGGGCCCACTTTGATACGTAATCAACAGCCACGAGTATATATCTATTGCCCCGTGAGGAGGGGAACGGTCCCATGAAGTCTATGCCCCAAATGTCAAAGACCTCACAGACTTGAATCGGGTTTTGCGGCATTTGGTCACGTGCCGATATGTTCGTCGCCCTCTGGCACGAATCACAAGCACCGACCAGTATCTGGGCGTCACGAAAGAGTGTGGGCCAGTAAAACCCGGAGTCTAACACTTTCTTAGCAGTGTAATTCGCTCCATGGTGACCTCCGGTAAGCCCCTCGTGACAATCGCGCAAGATCTGCGCCGCCTCCACCCCAAACACACAACGGCGAATCAACTGATCCGCCCCGACCCGGAACAAAAATGGGTCATCCCAGAAGTAATGCTTTAGGTCCGCGAAGAACTTCCTCTTTTGCTGGTGCGACAATCCTTTGATGAGGATCCCGCACGCGAGGTAGTTCGCAAAATCCGCGAACCATGGTGATACATCTTCCACCGACTCGACGCTCATCAAGAACTTGTGGGGAAAGTTGTCATTAATGGTATCCCACGCGCAGTTCTCGGCATCATCATGCTCGAGCCTGGACAGATGATCAGCAGCGACATTCAGGGCACCCTTCTTATCCTGAATCTCTATATCGAACTCCTGCAGCAACAGGATCCACCTAATCAAGCGCGGTTTCGCGTCCTGTTTGCTGAAAAGGTATCGGATCGCTGCATGGTTCGTATAGACAATGGTCTTCGACAGCACCAAATATGATCTAAACTTGTCGAATGCAAATACTACAGCAAGAAGCTCTTTTTCAGTCGTGGTGTAATGCTCCTGAGCATCATGAAGAGTCTTACTCGCGTAGTAGATTGGGTGGAAGTGCTTGTCCTTCCGCTGTCCCAAGACCGCCCCTATCGCGAAGTCACTCGCGTCGCACATAATCTCGAATGGCAGCTCCCAGTCGGGTGCTACCAATATAGGGGCCTCAACAAGCAAACGCTTCAGAAGGCCAAATGCCTTCACACACTCTGCACCAAACACAAACGGTGCATCCTTTTCCAACAAACGGGTCATCGGTCGGGCGATCTTTGAAAAGTCTTTGATGAATCGCCTGTAAAATCCCGCATGACCCAAAAAGCTGCGGATCGCTCTGACAAAGGAGGGTGGAGGGAGCCTAGAAATGATATCTACTTTGGCAGGATCAACCTCTAACCCACTTTGGGAGACCTTATGCCCCAGGACTATTCCTTCCTTCACCATGAAGTGGCATTTTTCCCAGTTTAGCACAAGACTGGTCTCCTCACACCTCTGAAGCATCCGCTCCAGGTTCCCCAGACATTGATCGAACAAACTCCCAAAAACGGAAAAATCATCCATGAACACCTCCATGGAGTCCTCGATCATGTCATGAAAAATGGCAACCATGCAACGCTGGAAGGTCGCCGGCGCATTGCACAGCCCAAACGGCATACGCCTGTAGGCGAATGTGCCAAAAGGGCATGTGAAGGTCGCCTTATCCTGGTCCACAGTAATACAACTTCCCCGACAGTCATTCCAACATCTGATCGATGAATGGAAGCGGGAAGTGATCCTTGCGGGTGGCGTCATTGAGCTTGCGATAGTCAATGCAAACTCTCCACCCCGTGACGGTCCTCGTAGGAATAAACTCATTCCTATCATTTGTGACCACCGCCATGCCACCCTTCTTGGGCACGACGTGCACAGGACTAACCCAAACAGAGTCCGAGATGGGATATATCAATCCAGCATCAAGCAGTTTAATTACCTCGGATTTAACAACCTCTTGCATGTTCGGGTTCAGACGCCTCTGGTGCTGCGCACAAGGCTTGTAGACATCCTCCATCAAGATTTTATGAGTACAGAAAGAGGGATTAATCCCCTTGATGTCCACGATCTTCCAGGCAATTGCCCGTTTATGAAGTTTCAGAACTCTCAACAACTCGCTCTTTTCTTCCACAGTGAATGAAGACGATATGATCACCGGTAGACGCCCCTCCTCATCCAGAAATGCATACTCGAGATGCGGTGGGAGCTCCTTCAGCTCTAGAGACGGTGGATCCTCAACAGACGGCTTCGCCTTCTCCTCTTCCTCTCGCTCAATTTCCACAAAACGCTCCCGACTTTGGGAACCATCATCACCGATCTGATAGACCGGCTGCTCATCTATATGGCCCTCCTGCATAATGCCATCTAGGCTCCCACACAACAGATGTGTGTCCGAAACATCTCTCTCCCAAGCACATCTAAAATGAGAGCTGACACACTGGTCTACTATATCGAGATAGTATAGTGTATCGTCTTGGCTCTCATGATGGCGCATCGACCTCTGAATGTCAAAAGTCACGTGCTCATCATTGACTCGGAGTGTGATCTGGCCCGCAGCCACATCAACAATCGTCCTTGCCGTGTTAAGGAAAGGACGTCCGAGAATCAAAGGGACTTTAGAGTCCTCATCCATATCTAGGATAACAAAGTCCACAGGGAAAACATATTTGTCAATCTTGACAAGCATATTTTCTACAAACCCCCGTGGATACTTGATCGAACGATCAGCAAGGCGAATACTCATCCTGGTGGGTGAAGGTTCACCCAGATCCAACTTCTCGAAAACCTTATAAGGCATAAGGTTTATGCTGGCCCCCAAGTCTGCGAGTGCATTACTGACAGTCATATCACCTATCAGACAAGGGATGGTAAAGCTACCAGGATCGCCCATTTTCATGGGCAGTCTATTCTGCAGAATTGCAGAGCAGTTCTCGTTCAACAGAACGCAGGACAGGTCCTCAAGTTTTTGCTTGTTTGTGAGGATGTCCTTCAAGAATTTGGCATACTTAGGCATCTGTGCTAAGGCCTCTACAAACGGGATGTTTATATGTAGCTGCTTGAACAGCTCGAGAAATTTCCCGTATTGCGCCTCGTCTTTCTGCTTCCTAATTCTACCAGGATATGGAACAGGAGGAGTGTAGTCAGTGACTGGCTTCGGCAGCTGTGCTGTACTTGCTGGGACTCGCCTAGCGTGCACCTCGTCCGAAGACTCAGTCTGGACCGTCTCAGTGATCGGTGGTGAGCCCGATGTGTCAGGTCCCGTGGTTTTACCACTCCTCGTCGTTATGGCATTCACATGCCCCCTTGGATTTGGCTCAGTGTTGCCTGGGAGACCACCCTGCTGTCTCTCAGACATCATCTTTGCCATCTGGCCAACCTGGTTCTCTATGGCCTGCATCGACGCCTTTTGGCCCCTCATTTCTCCCTCATAATTCGTGAAGCGCTCCTCATGCTGCTGGTAGAGCTGCTCAGCGATCTGATTTGTATTATAGGTGTTGGTAAGGAGCTGAGACATCATTTCCTCCAGCTTAGACATACCATGAGGGGCGTGCTGTTGGGAGCTGCTCCCGGCGCCCTGGTTCTGGTATTGGTTCGGTCTCTGCTGGGACGATTGACCACGAGCCTGGTATGGCTGTTGGTTGGACTGGTAGGACTGTTGGTTGGACTGGTAAGGCTGTTGGGACTGGTAGGACTGTTGTGGTGCGGCGGCTCTCTGCTGGAATCCGAGAGGGTTCTGATTGGAAGTACCAGATCTCCACCTGAAGTTCGGGTGATTTCTCCAACCCGGATTATAAGTGTTACTGTAAGGGTTATTCTGGGGTCTCGTTTGATTACCCATGTAGTCCACTTCCTCGTGGTCTGTATACATCACCCCCTGAGCACACGAGCCAGGCTCGTGAGATACCCCGCACTCCACACACAAACAATCGGACTGCGCTACGTGTTGCTGAGAGTTATCGAATCTCGTAGCCAGAGCCGCTATCTGTGCCGAATTCGCCGTATAGTTATCCACGGCATGCACACCAGCCTTGGCAGATGAAGACCTAGATCTATCATTCTGCCGGGATTTAGATTTTAGGGACGCCTTCTCAATAATGCTCCACGCTTCCCTAGGAGACTTTGTTCCGATGTCTCCCCCAGCGTATACATCAAGGCGTTCCTGAGACGCATACCCGAGTCCCTGATAAAAAGTTTGCACCAAATGCCTTTTCGAAAGCTCATGGTGCGGGCAACTCAAGAGTAAGTCTTTAAACCTTTCCCAGGCTGTGTATAATGATTCATCGTCATCCTGACGAAATGTCATGATGCGATTCCTCAGTTTTTGTGTCTTTTTAGGAGGAAAATACTGCTGCATGAATTGTTGTGACAACTCTGCCCAAGTCGTGATCGACCCTGCGGGTTGTGACAGAAGCCAAGTCCGGGCTTTGTCCCGCAGTGAGAATGGGAAGAATCGGAGACGGATAGCATCATCGGAGATGCCCGTCATCTTAAAGGTGGCTAAAACCTCTAAGAATGCAGCAATATGTCGGCCTGGATCCTCGTGCTCCAGTCCACCGAATTGCACCGAGTTTTGTATCATATTCACGATACTAGATTTGATCTCGAAATGGTCCGCCAAAATAGCCGGACGGACAATACTCGGCGCGAGTCCATCTCCTCCTGGACGACCACTATCATTCAGCGGAATGTCGTCATCCGCCATGATAATGTCGCTGTGGGCGTCCGACCCGTTGTCGTCGGCCAGATCGTGCCTCGCCTCCTCAATTGGGACCTCAACAGTAGGAGCAGCAATAAGAATATCAGAAACAAGACGCAATTTATGAAGTCTAATCTGCTCGCTTCTCCTCAGGCGCCTTAGCTCCTCGTCAGAAAGATCACCAGAAGTCCCTGGGTTTGTGGACATCAACCTGCATGTAAGAATGATACAGTTGCAACAGGCGAATATATGACAAACCCAAAAAGGCGATAAAAGACAGAAAAATAAATAAATGAAATAAAGAATCAATAAATTCATGCGAAAATAACGGAAAGCAAATATATTCACGAAAATCAAATATAAACACATAGAATCAATAAAATGAACAGAAATAAGCAGACTAAACCTAAAACTATACAAATAATGAAATTAATAATTAGTCCGAATACGAACAAATAAATCTAATTAATCAAATAACGAACAAATCAAATTCATAGACAAATCAATTGATCCAATATTCAATAAATTAAATCTATCAACATCCTAATGAACGAAAAATCAAATCAAACAATCCTATAAGCAGATAAATGAACGAATCTATATGCAACCTATAAACCAATCTAAAATTAATCCAATATATCAACAGACAGATAAATCTAATAAAAATTCAAATAATCATATATGCAAATAAATCAATGAAATAACGAATCAAAGAAGTATAAACAAGTATTCACAAGCATGTACACTGGTAAAAAGTTGACTCGGTTCGTTCCTAAAGCTCGTCGCGTCCCCGGCAACGGCGCCAAAAACTTGACGTGTGCGTAACTATACATATTTTACAATGGATTTTAACACACGTTTTGCTTTAATATTTATAAAAATGGTTTAGACCTTAATATTAAAACACACACAATAGGGCAAGTGTACCCTGTCATATATGTAGTAACGTACAGATAAGAACCAGATATCGATCCATGGACGCGCGCGGAGCAATTGTACTAAAACTCTGTCCCCGATCTACCAGTAGGAAAAGATAAGTTTGAGTTTTGTTTAAAACTAAATTAATTCTAAAACATATAAATAACTTAACTACGACTCCAAATAGAAAATATAACTATATAGACTATATTTTTGCCAATCCTAGCATGTTATCTAAATATAATAAGTAATATAGGCGCGTGATCAACATTCCCATTTTCCGACAGTTAGTGTCCCTTTCGGGCATCCTAACATGACAACTATACAGAAAGCTAACACGAATACACACGTTAACCGCTTCAAGTCGTTCATTAGCGAGCAGCTGATATGATCTCACGCAGATCTTCTAAAGATAAGTTAGTCATCCGTTAAGAGTATTCTAACCTCACTAATTTAGGGAAGCGATACCGAATACACAATACAGCCACCTAAACTAGCATAAAGTAGAGCATTTCACAACCTATTCCATTTTACCAACTTTGACCCCAGATCTACTAAGATCGCTATTTTTACCAAAATAACTACCAAAGATCATTAACAGTGTCAAAGACTAGTAACGGCACCATTAGGCTTTTTAAACCCTTTTACGTGCCGGTAAGCATTTTTAACCGTTATTCGACTGACTTTAACCAAACCAATACCCGGTTACAGTTTCATGGCATAAACTATTTAACAAGTTAACTAGTCTACTACCGGACGATTAAACGGATGGTTTTTCAACATTTATCCGCCTAACACATTCGACAGTCATCAAAGTCATCCGAACACAACTACAAATCTATCAACAATGAAACAAGGTTGCATTATGATCATCAAGATCTAATACGTGAAAAACGCCAAATTTATACAAAACATGATTACATGCTAAACGATTGTTTTTTCTACTAAAGATTACTAAACATGATTACTAGACTATAATGTATTACATAAACAACACAAACAAGCTTAAACAAACTGATTTGAATAAAATGAAAGCATAATAGATCAAACCATAAAACTCGAATGTGATGGATTGGATGATGATCGATGATCCGGATGAGTTCCCGAGCTCGTTCCTCGCCTTTGCAGCTGCTCACATGTCCAGAAAATCGCCCAGAATCGCCCAGAGACCACCCAATATTTGATCAGTGGGTTCTGCTCTGTTTTTATAGAAATTTTGATCTTTGGCACGGCCGTGCGCATAAAGTGCACGGCCGTGCACTTTAACTTTTTGAGTTGACGTGCAAGTGGGCAAGTGGTTGGGCTGCTCCTGGAAATATCTAGATATTCCGCACGGCCGTGCACCTAAGGTGCACGGGCGTGCGGGTCTGGTTGTGGCCGAGTGCTGATGGTGCACTGCCTGGTGCACTGGCAGTGCACCCGGGAACTTGAGTCGCACGGGCACCTGCACGGCAGTGCTGATCAGGGTGCCCGAGAACATTAGCTGCACGCCAGGTCGCACTGGCAGTGCAGCTCGTCTGTGTCCGAGTAACCTGAGTCCGCACGGGCGTGCACCTGGGGTGCACGCCCGTGCACTATTTCCAGACTTGGCTGATTTTGCAGAAACTTTCCGTCTTGTCTGATTTTCGCCTGGTTTCTTCGACTTTGCTCGTGGGACGTCGTTTAAGACCTGCAATAAACATATGAAGCGGTTAAGTACCGAATTCGTGCAATTATGGTCGAAAACGCGTAATTTGGGAGTTAAATCGGGGACTTAAATATGTATATTTTAACGTATATCAACCCTCTATTTGGCTCGGGGATTGCCAGCTTGGCAATCCACAAATGTCTTCGACATATAATCAAATAATGGGCTGGATCATTTTCATAAGTATCATATCTGGGCCCATCCTTTCTCACGTAAGTCCAACAAGATCCTCAGCAACCGGGCTTGATCCTCTTCTCAGCTACAAGCCCAATCCTGCTGCAAGACCAATCCAGAATCCAATCCATCTTTTATAAAAACTACAAATAATAAAAACAAAAGACTATAAAAAAAATATTTTATAAAAAACTAATTAAGTAAACGAATCAGAACAATATACCTGATTGATGTTATTATTTTAACACCCCCCCCCACAATTCGATTACTTAACTGAATGGTCAAATAACCAAAGCCTTTCACACAACTCCTCATGTGCACTAGCCAGAAGTCCTTTGGTAAACAGATCAGCAAGCTGATCTCTAGTGTTAATAGGAACAGTCTTGATAACTCCTTTGAGAACTTGATCTCTTAAGAAATATAAATCCAACTCAAAGTGCTTGGTTTTATCATAAAACACAGGATTGCCAGCTATTGAAATAGCTGCATCATTATCACAATATAACTCAATAGGAGTTTTAACCAACACACTAAGTTCCTCAAGCATATTTCTAAGCCACATGACTTCACAAGAAGCAGCACACATGGCTCTATATTCAGCCTCAGCTGAAGAGCTGGATACTGTCGACAGTTTTTTGCTTTTCCAGGATACCAAATTATCTCCTAAAAAAACACAAAAACAGTCACAGACTTCCTGGTACTAGTACACTTCCCCCAGTCATAATTAGAAAAAACTTTTAGATTAAACTGATCATTTTTCCTGAATTTTATTCCTTTACCAGGAGAGAGTTTCAAGTACCTAAGTAATTTAAATGCAATTTTTACATGGCCACTTAAAGGTGAATGCATGAACTGACTTAAGTAATGAACTGTATAAGATATGTTAGGCCTGGTATGTGACAAATAAATCAATTTCCCCACAAGTTGCTGATAAGCAGTGATATTGATAATAGGGTCAGACTCATTAATAAGACCAGTCAAAACATGGTTTTGTTCAATGGGCACATTTACAGGTTTACAACCTAACATACCATACTCAGTTAGTAGGTCAGTGCAATATTTTCTTTGGGTCAAAATCAAATCCTCTTTATTTCTTATAACTTCAATCCCTAAAAAATATTGCAACTTCCCTACATCTTTGATTAAAAACTTAGTTTTAAGACAAACCTTAAGTTTCTCTATTTCACAAATACAATTTCCAGTGACAACTATGTCATCTACATACACAAGCAGGATAACAATCAAAGAATCAGAAACTTTAAAAAAATAGTGAATGATCACATTTACTTCTTTGAAAACCAAATTCATACAATACATTTACAAGTTTCTCATTCCACATTCTTGGGGCTTGTTTAAGACCATATAAGGATTTTTTTAATTTACAAACCTTATTGTTATCTTTATCATAGTAGCCCTCAGGAAGTTTCATATAAACTTCCTCTTTTAATTCACCATATAAAAAAGCATTGTTTATATCTAACTGAAATAATTCCCAATTATTAAACACAGCCATAGATATAATACATCTAACAGTTACTATTTTAACCACAGGAGCAAATGTTTCATCAAAGTCAATACCTTCCTTTTGACTATAACCCTTAGCTACTAACCTAGCTTTATATCTTTCAATTTCACCATTGGACTTTTATTTTATTTTAAAAATCCATTTACACCCAACTATGTTTTTATCTTAGGTGTATCTTCAATAGTCCAGGTGTCATTTCTACATAAGGCTTCTATTTCATCATTCATAGCCTGAACCCATTCAAGACTTTTAGAACAATATAATTTCTAGGTTCATAACCTTTTGAAAGATTAGTAGCAAAACACTGAGATTCAACAGGTACTTAGAACAATTGACAACCTTATCTATACTATATTTGATTTTACCATCAATCATAAAGTCATTATATTTAGAAGGAAAAACAGAGTTCCTAGAGGATTTCCTAACAGTTTCTGGTTCAACAGACTCTGAAGTATTACCCTCAGAATTATTCTGGTTATCACTTGCAGTATTCACATGTTCTGCCATATCCTTACCACTCACCCTGTTGTTTGACTGCTGACTACCAGCCATGTCATCAACAATAGGTTGAATTATGGATTGCTGAAATTCATGTGCTCCTACATCTAACCTACCTAGCCCCTTTCCATCATCATTGGGATCATTTACTTCAAAACCATTTAGAGAGTCTGTGTTTTCAAAATTATCAAAAAAGTTTAGACTATTAATATGTTTTTCAGAATTAGCATCAAATGATTCAAAAAAAATTTGTTCTTTAAAAGGAAAACAATTTTCAAAAAACTTAACATCTCTGGAATAGCCAATGGTCTTGCTATCTAGACTAAAAACTTTGTACCCTTTTTTCTCATTTGAATATCCTATAAACACACATTTTTCAGCTTTACTATTAAACTTATCTGAATTATTTAATATAGTACAAAAACACAGATAACCAAACAATTTTAAATGATCAAGAAAGGGTTCAAATCCAAACAACAATTCATAAAGGGTCTTTCCTTCTAATACTCCTGATGGTGTCCTATTTATAAGATAAGCAGCAGTCAACACACACTATGTCCAGAATCTTATACGTAAATTACTTTGAAACAACAAAGCTCTAGCAACATTAAGAAGGAGCCTATGCTTCCTCTCAACAATACCATTTTGTTGAGGAGTATAGGCACAAGTTGTTTGATGAATTATCCCTTTATCTTTACAAAACCTTGACATTTGGTTGTTTACAAATTCAAGACCATTATCACTTCTGAAACACTTGATATGTTTATTAAACTGTGTTTGAACAATATTGAAAAAATCTTTAATATTTTCATACACCTCAGTTTTATTTTTTAATAAACATACCCAAACAGCACAAGATTAATCATCAACAATTGTTAGAAAATATCTAAAACCATCCCTACTGACAACCTTATAGGACCCAGACAACTAAGTGAACCAATTCACCAACCTGAGTTGACTTATGTTCACTAAGTGGAAAGGGTTCTCTATGTTGTTTAGCTCTTAGACATATTTCACAAGGTTGATGTTTATCATATTTTTCTAAGTTGAGCTTGGTTTTAAGAACATTAACAGCTTGTTCAGAAGGGTGTCCTAATCTAGCATGCCATATTTCATACAACTCAGAATTAAAACACACCTTATCATTCAAACAAGCATTACCACAAAAATACAGGCCATCAAGTTGATTACCAGTCACCAGGACTTTCTTGGTTAACCGGTTCTGTATATAACATGTATCTTCATCAAAACCAACATACAACTTATTATCCCTAGCAAGTTTGTGTACAGAGATAAGGTTACCTTTGTATTTAGGAACAACTAATACATCTTTTAAAACAACCCCATTAGCAAGATTAACATTCCCAATTTTAGTAACCAAAGCTTTACTGCCATTAGGATGATTAACATGAATGTTTAAATCAGACACTTCAACAAAATCAGTTAATTCAACTTCATTAGAAACCATATGTTGACTAGCCCCTGAATCTACAATCCACCCAATCCTAACCTTATCCCCTACATTACTAGCAAAGCCAAAAATAAGTCTACCACAAACATTGGCACAGAAAAAACTACCTGAAACACTGCAGCTCTGTGGACTTTCCTTTGTTTTTTCATTCAAAGACTCAACAGTTTGGATAATTGTTCATTAGTCAAAGAAGGAATAGCAGAATTAGTTTCAATATTAACATTGTTACTATTATTACTAACCCTTCCCTTTTTTGACTGATTCCCATAGACCTCATCCAAAGAGGATATCCTATTAATTCAAAACATTTATCAGCCAAATGACCAGTCTTATTGTAGTGAGTACATTTTAAGGAAGACTGACTAGTATTTTTTTTCCAAACTTTTTACTAAAATCAGCAAACTGTTGATCAGTCTTAGCAAGAAAGCCAACAGTTTGAGTTTTCTTATTTGTTCCACTAGAGTTCCTATGTGACTCTTCTCTAGACACAATAGCATATGCTTCTTTAACAGAAGGCAATATGTCTCTGGTTAACAAATTAGTTCTTACAGTTTGGTAACAACTATCTAATCCCATAAGAAACTGCATAAGTTTGATCATTTGACTAAAACTGTTAAAATCTTTAGCATCATCACAGGTACATGGAGGTAATTGGAGAATCTGATCCAATTGCTTCCACATAACATTTAATTTTTGATAATATTCAGACACTAATGTTCCATCTTGACAAAAACTATTTATTTTTTGATATAAATCAAACACCACAGAACCATCTACTTTATCATATGTTTCTTTTAGTTCTTTCCAAACATCACTAGCAAGTTTAGAGAATACTTGTCCTAGATACAATTCATCAGACATAGAGTTAAGAATCCAAGTAAGAACAATGGAATTACACCTATCCCATTGTCTGGCAAGCACATGGTCATCAACAGGTTTAACACATTCTCCATTAATGAATCCTAGTTTATTTTTAACTTGTAAACCAAGGATCATAGCATTAGACCATACACTGTAATTATCAGTACCTTTTAGTTTTATACTAACAATAGTCAAATTTGTAGAGTCACTAGGGTGAAGATAGAGAGGATCTCCTGCATCAATTTTATTGACCAGAGTTACAGGGTCAACAATACCCCTATTGTTAGGGTCTACTGGACCCTGTCTTTGATCCCCTCCACCTCCACCATTTCCATCATTAGCCATAACAAAACAAATAACAAGATACAAGCAAACAGCAGATCACACAGAGGAGAAAAAACACACAATCACCACAAACAGAGATCAAACAATCAGACAATTAAGACACACGGCGAAGCTGTACTGGTGATCCAGATCACTGGTTCATCACTCAAAAGGTGCCAGTGCAGGTCCTAGTACAGGAGCCACTTAATTTCTAGACCAACCTTAAATCTAAAACAGGGATGCAAACCCTGGCACAGACTCTCCTTAATTAGGACAACTCTAATAAACAAGAAAATATAAAGGAAAGATCTCACCAGATCAACCCAAGTTAGGGTTCGCCACAAACTCGTAGTATTATAGCCTTCACTTAGGGCTAAAATACCAGAGAGCAAAGAAAAAATTCCTTCCAATTAATTCCACAGATCTCGAGAGTAGATCTGACTCCTATCGTCCAGCTAAAACTTCAAGAACACAAACCTTAGATCTGTTCAAGTAGATCTACACCAGTTTGTTCCAAGAACTGAACAGCAGAATAACCAATCGATCAAAGATGAATCAACACCTTCAATCAACCAAGAAACCCTAATATCAGTGGAAGAAGATAACCAAGACCGATTACAAAGCCTAGAGCTCTGATACCATGTCAGAAATATAACATGATACCAGGAAAACTCATAAAACTTTATTAATCACAAAGAATCAAAATAATACAGATCTAACAACTCTCAAAGATTAAGAACAAAATCTCTAAACAAAAACATCTCTCAAATACAATAACTCTCAATACCTATTAACAGCTCATAAAGATCAAACAAGATCAAAGAAGATCAAAGACAAGATGTCTCCGATCTATACAAACCCTAGAAACTGTTTAGACGAAAGAGAGTACACGAGTGAAAAGTGATCGAAAAGTTGGAATTAAGGAGAGAGGAAACACTTATATAGGAGAAGCTAGGCTCGGTAAGAAACACAACCGAGCCTATATAAGCTGTAGGATCTTCCACAAGAAAAAACAAGTAGAGCTGATCTGAGGCGTTAAGGTTTGCTAAGTCGATTGGGGGAATTAGAGTTTTTATGATAAATCGCATTAATGTAAAAGTTGTATGTCAAAAATAATATATCAAAGTTTGTAAATGTGGTTTAGGTAATATAATTATTACCAATTGAATATTTAGATAAAAATATGTTTTGAATAATTAAGACAAAATAACTTAGTTAATTACTTTAACTAATTATTGTAAATAAATACAATAATCATAAATATTCAAACAAATAATTATGAGTTACACAATGATCTAAACAAATTAGAATTAAGATTTTCAAACATAAGACTATCTCTATTTTATAAGAAAAGTATTTATAAAATAGATTTTAAATAGTATAAATAAATAAATGATTAATTATGTCTAATTCACCATAAATAAGACTAAAAATACAAGATATGATCCAAAAATATATTTTTTATAGAAAATGAATGTTTTCTTATGTAACTCAATGAAAATAATTTTCTCATAAATTTTCTCCATTTATATGCATTTAAATCATGTTTAAATGATTAAAAATAGGAAAATCAATAAAAATGAATATTTTTCTGAACCAATCATTTTTATTTCAGTTCATGGTGATTAGAAATAATTTTCTAAAAAGTTTGAGATTAAAATCATTAAAAATGAATTTTTAATCAATTAAATATGATTAAAACAAATTAAATCAATAAAAATATAAAAATAAGACTTTTTCCAGTAAATAAAAGTGTAGTAATTTTCTTTATGGTGTCAAAATGTTACACCTAAATTTTCATAAATTTTGGATCAAAAACGGATTTATTATGAATATTCTAATTTTATATATTATATATATATATATATATATATGTATATAATAGTAATAAAATAAAAGAAAATGAAAAGGAAAAAAATGTAGAAAAGAATGGTGGTGGCTGGGTTCGAACTCATGACCTTGGTTCAGTAAGCAAGGGACTCAACCACTAGACTACAAGCTATTTTTAGAAATCCAATACCTTGAATTCAACAACAATGGAACCCGAATCAATAGGGCTTTTGTAAAGGATGATCTAACTAACAAAATGGCACAACAAAAGGGGACTTACAATCACGTTTCAGACCCGAAAAAGAAGATGTAAAACAATCACACATGGTGGCCGAATAAACAGAGTTTCAGATCGTTTTTGTGCAAGTTTTGATGTGGGTTATGATGTGCAGAAGTTCCCTCATGAGATGGAATGATTAGTTTATATAATCGTGATGAAACACAAACGTTTTGATCTTGATATGAAGGCCGGCAGTTACATATACTAAATCGAATTAAACTCACTTAAAACATGTTAATTGCGAGATATTGGGTTCGATTCAGTTACACAATGATGAGGAAAACGTTTTGCATACACTAAAACGAGTCAAATCAATAAATGTGGGTTTATGGACTTGCCGGAACTTGGCCGGAAAAACGTGGGAGGCAATAGGGGGGGGAGTTATTTTTTTTTAAACTTTCAAATTTTGACATAATTGATCCCCTCACTTTAACCAAGTTAGTTAAATAATGAATTTGTTAGTTTTTCCTTTATAAAAAGTTAACTTGGTTAACTAATTTAACTTAAAAGTTTTTTTAAAACTTGATAAAACTTGAATTTTTTTATAGAATCTTTTACGAATACGTTTCAACATACACATTTGATTAAAACTTATACCCGATCCATAATAAATATAAATGATAAATTTTTTTAGTTCGCTCTAAAATTAAATTTGAAACGACGAACTTACAGGGACTATAATGGAAATATTTGAAGGGCTATTATTGTCAATAAGATGAAAGACGAGGGTGACGGATGTCACACTCACGGTGGTTGCCCCACGCTGGACACAGGGAAGTGTGGTTGGCGTGGAAGGCCTTCACACCCCCTCCACGCCCCCACACCATGTAGTATAAGGATCCTCTCGACCAATGATTGTTTTTAAGCATTTATTTTGAGTAAAATATACGACGAGAATTGTGACACCCGGCAAACTCAGGTCAGTAACATTGACTAAACTAGTAAGTCTACCTTAGCGAGTCATGCATATTACATACTTAACTGGGTCAGTTGAGTCGTTACGATGGTTCTGGGAATCATCGGGAGTCGTTACAGTGATTCGCTGGATCATTGGGAGTCGGTCCATAACCATGTGTACAAGGATTGGTGATTCGTGGAATCACCGGGTTTAACGCACACACGCAAGTCTCGAGTCCCAGGAATTGGTGAACGATGGTGAACGTGTTAGTTATCATGCATTATGTGTTTATAATGATTACATGACTTGTCGGTATGTGAATACGTGTTTATATATGTTAAAATAGTGTTTAACACGCCAAAAACCCGAAATGGGATGCTGCAGGCGAGTAGGGGGCAGGGGGCGAGTAGGGCAAGCGATTGGGCCTAATCACGTATAGTTACAGGCGATTAGGCCCTAATCGCATGTAACTATAAGCGATTAGGAGCCCTAATCGCCTGTAGCTGTCTGTAATCGCATGATCTGTTTTGGACGAGTAAAAACACCTATAAATACAACCCTTGACTCACAAAACACCATTAGTGCAACCCTAACAGATCCTAAGCCTCCCACACACCTCAAAACACCTCTGGAACTTGTTTAGCTTCAAAAACTCACCATTTCCAAGCTTACACACCTTTCTTTGATAAAATACAAGGTGTGTTCTTCATCGCAAGCCTTTGCAATGTTATTGTTTTGGTTCCCAAAGGTCCAGACCTTGTTTTACTAAGTGTGTGTCTTTAAAAACCTCTGAAATGAGTTTCTAAAACAAGTCTAAACCATTATACTTGCTATATGTGAAGTATTCATGCATATGATGATTTTTGGGGGTTAGAACATGAATGTTTCCATGTAATTGATGTACTTCTAGTGTGTAGGAGTTATTAGGATGATTATCTAAGGATTTGAGCTATTGCTATGGTGTTTTGATGAAAGTATGCTTTTTGACCCAGTTGGATGATTCTTGAAGAATTAGGATGTTATGATATGATTCAATGATTGTTTGTTGTTAGGATTCACATTAGAAGGATGTTATAACATAGGGATAATGATTTGCATGGTTGTAGGTTGTGAAATCTGATTATTGCCATTTAAGGAAAGATTTGCATAGTTAATGAAACCTAGTACTTTGCCATTTTTGGAAATAATCGCACCGAGGGTGTAAGAGCAGAGATAAATTGGGGTTTTTTGCTTGAAATGGGTTGGTAAATAGTTTAGGTTTGATGTTGGGTGTTTTTACAGGTTTCGGATCTGATTTGGAGGGTTAAACGCGTGAAAACGCGTCACGCGTCTGCAGCAGGCGATTGGGAATCCTAATTGCTTGATGCAGGGGCGATTAGGACCCCACTCGCATGAACATCAGGCAATTACACTCCCTAATCGCCTGTTGACCCCTCACAATCACCAGTTGACTTTTGCTAATTGCATGTTAGTTTCCTAATCGCGTGTACTGCTGTTGTACGCGTATTTTGACATCCCGAAACATGATTTGACACCTAGGAACATGATAGGGACCCCGTGACATGTCCAATGACATAGTAACACATGTTCGGACTCGTTTATGCATTAATTGAGCGTTATGCTAGACTAGGTGAACTTTTGCGCGTACTAAGTGTTTAACTACATATGTTGCATGATATCTTGTATTTGGCTAACACGTGGGATGTCGGGTCACCAATGGGATGTCGGGTCTTGTCTGGTATGGTCAGTTTAACAGTCAAAGGTGTTTTTTAAACGTACATGGTTATGGTCTGGACATTCGGGGACTAATTAACCTACGGGTTATTAGTCTAGGTACTTATATACATCTTATGATAGGTCGTCGCTATTTGGGGCTATCATAGCTTACTGAATTAACTATTTTCAAGTAATACAACCTAAGGTGAGTGTCACAGCCCCACTTTTACTGTTTTGCTTTCGGGGGAGAAACATGCTACATACTTACGCTTTAAAGATCATGTTATACTATGGTTATGGATATTTACTATACGGGCATTTCATCAGGGAGTCCCAGGGGGAAACCATGAGTATGTGGGAACACATATCGGGAAAATATGGATAGATCTATTGGGACGGGCAAACCCCACTCGACGGCTGGGAGCTGGGCGGGTGCATATTGTCTCTACTACCAGGGTCGCCGTGGTGACGGTGGCTCGCGGCTGGGCAAAAACAGGAAAACGTGTCAGTAATGGTTTCCCACTCGTTGTAGTAAACACACTTAACGTCTAGCTAACGTTCGTATAACATAGTAGTAACGGGAATGATCTTTTCAAACTTATAACAACTCTTTTATAAAAGAAAACCTGTGAACTCACCAGCATTATATGTTGACATTTTTGGCATGTTTTCTCAGGTCGCTAAGGTAGCAGTTAACGGACTAGGCGCACGGAGTCTTGCACAGCGTCTAGAGTTTTGTTGCATATTAAACAATGTCTTGTAAACTATAATATGCCTTTTGGTTGTAAACAAGAAATGCTTCCGATGCTGGTTTATGGCTCAAAGCATAATGTTTTGGTTTCAATCTATATATTTAGTGTTTGTTTATTGTGATCGTTGACTTGGATCCTGGTATGTCACGCGCCTCGCGGTAAAACCCCGCAAGTGGAATTTGAGGGTGTGACAGATTGGTATCAGAGCCAACAGTTATAGTAAACTAGGACTGCATGTAGAGTCTAGTCTATAGCCGAGTTACACACACTAGATGGTCACATATAGTCAAGTATTAACATGTGGGTAACATTATAACTTGTCGGGGTGTCGGTGTCATCATCTTCTACGCTACATCATCTGCTTACTCATTATCATTCTACTCCTTAACTCATCCTTATCATGATTCGACGGCGAACAACATATTATTGAACTTTCTTGGCGACGGTGTACATTGGGGTAGCTTCGGCATACTTTTGAGATCTGTCCAGGGATTCGGACATCTCCCTTCTATGCCCCAATAGACACGCTCGTCCTCGCACATCCTATATTACACTTATATTTATGATAATACCATGATTGGGTGCTAGTGTCCGGTGACTTGAACTTCAAGCCTAGAGTACACCTGGAGGACCATGTATAACAGTTTATCATGTCAGGTGCACACGAGATCATAAACTGAAATGCATGGGAACCCTAGTGGACTTTGCGTTTGAACGAATGGACCCGAATTGGACCCGGTTTAGTTTCTTGAAATTCCTAGTGGGTTATACCACGGGCAATCCTAAGTCTTTTGTTCCATGTTTTTACAGAAGATGTCAGGAGCTCGTGGAGGTCGCAGGGGCGGCCGTGCTGGCGGCTGTGGTGGCGGCGGTGGTCGCGGTAACGTTAATATGACCCAAGAGGAGCTAAACAATCTACTGCAGCAGCAGGTGAATGTAACCTTGGCTGCGTTCCAAGCTGCTCATAATGTTTTGGGTGGTAAGTTGATTTCCACCTATTCTACCTTGTTTCAGGGTGCTGTACCTTCTTCCTTGTTATTTATCTGTGTGTTTTGTCCTAGGTGGTGCCGTCAATCCACCCCCACCCCAGTGCTCCTACAAGAAGTTTATGGATTGCAAGCCCCATAACTTTAGCGGGACTGAAGGGGCAGTGGGACTGCTCCGATGGCTGGAGAAAGTCGAATCTGTGTTCTCCATGTGCAGTTGCCCGGTGGGCGACCGTGTGAAGTATGCTTCAGCGACCCTTGAGGGTCAAGCACTGACTTGGTGGAACTCCACCACCCAGATCATGGGGATTGGGGAAGCCCATGCTATGCCTTGGGCAGAATTCGTGCAGCTTTTGAAAAAAAAGTACTGCCTAAGGGATGAGATCCAGAAGCTCGAGCATGAGGTTTGGAATCACAAGATGGTGGGGTCCGAGATTGAAGCATATACAGCTAGACATAATGAACTGGCGGTGTTGTGTCCGGATCTGCACTCACCGGAGTACAGGAGGATTGAGCACTATATTTCTGGGTTAGTGCCGGAGGTTGCGGGGTTGGTGGCTGCGGGTAACCTTACCGTGTATTCTGAGGTTGTTCGATCGACTCACAGGCTGACCAATATGAAAGTAGCTGAAGGAGTCTTGCCTCCCCGAGGCGCTACTGTGAAGGCTCCCGAGAATAACAAGCGAAAATGGGAAGGCGTGGGTAAAGGCTCGAGTTCGGCTCAGCCTCAGCAGGTAAAGAAGTCTGATGTTGGGGGATCATTGTCTGAGCAGAAACCGGGGGTTATTTTGGGAGAATGTGTAACACCCTTGAACCGTTCTACAGAAAATACGCAGCGGAAATACGAACCGAAAAATTTCTTACTTTATAAGAACATACTCGAATGTTTGAAAAACATATCTCCAAGATAATATAGGTATTACATATTTTATTGTTTCTTAATTACATTCAATATAACTTATCTTTTTTAGGTAATGTGACCGCGACCCAGTACAATCCGCGTCCTAACTCGATCTCCAACCATTCCTTGCTTTGTGAGGTAGACTAAACAACCTGCAACCACCACATAACTATTGTGTTAGTTCATTAAGTGACTTCATGCAATTATTCACAATGTGGAGATAACATCCAACAATACTCAATGCTCATGTTCAGCCGCCTTTTTCAAGTTCAGATCCGATCTCTAGATCCTAACCTCCAATTTTTCATTCATTCATACTTACATATCTGCATCTTTATTACCATCCTCATAATAAAAGGTTAATAACACAACAATACATACGCGCATACGAATCCCAGATCCAAGTTATATTTACCTGTCATACTATTCTCCATTCATGTATTTACTAGGACAACATGACATCCCTGATCCTATAACCAATCTACACATAATAACCAACCTTTACATACATAACACTTTCACACTTACTCGAGTGTAAGGAACCTATGCATACACCCTATATCATAATCATCCAATGCGTGACAACTCCACTTACCAAACGGTTTACCTCATGTATAACCTTGCATAACTATATAATTTAATCTAAATAGTACACCCATGAATAAATGTATCTCTCTCTCTCTTTAAATATATGCACACGCATACTCTATACATTGTACCATTCATTCTTATGCTATATTTGCAAATCTCGGGTATGTTTCATGCTTAAAATTCCTTCACTTTATTTTTATTTTTATCTTTGTTGACCCATCTATCCCAACTACTTTCATTCGTTGTTGTGAGGTGAACTATACTTGTCCACTAACAACATCCATTCACTTGTCTTACTACAAATTACCATTTCATTCTTGTTTCCGATTATACATTAATACATAAACGTGCATTTACTAAACTAAGAGTTTAGTTCATAAGTCACTTACCTTTGTCCGAAGGAGTGTTGTCGTTCATTCCATCCATTTGACCCATTATCTTTCAATCCGTGTCATTCCTACTTTAACAAGTCGAACTTGCAAACCATTAGAACATATAACCGGTCACTTTATAGAAAATAGTGCACGTTATGTGTGCACTTCATAAAAATAGTGCACACATGAATTCAAGACATCTTACTTTTAATTCAGTAATAAACCAATGTATAAGTGTTGGATATAATCCAACATGTTTAATTCATTCACCCAAGTGACCCGTTTGGGTGATTCTCCCATTATTGACTTAACCAACTATCATGACATTATGATCACTCATAACAATTAAATCCACCAAATGAGTTAACCTAAAGTTTATACTCACTTATCCATCCTTTCATTATTAGCATTCTTTATACACATGTGTATTCAATTACATAAATAGAGGTTAAGTTTGGGAATAACTTACAAATGCGAGTAGAGGTCGAAACCATATCAAACGAACTCCAATTTAGGTGATTTAGGAGTCCATGAAACTGTCTCACTGAGACCTGCAACCCCTGTTAATTTCCGTCACCTGAAACTGCGACCACCGTCGCTGAAATGGCAAAACAGTGGCTGGAAAAACCATTTTCGAGCTGCTGTTTTCTGGTTAGTAAAAACCCCTCTTCCAGGCCTCTAAATCGTAAACCCACCGTTGGATATGATCGTCTGTATGTGTTATAGCTTCTGTCAAAAATTGAGAACGATCCGACGGTTCAATCTTCGGGAAATCCCAATTTATGACAGGTAGAAAACCTAAAAACGGGATTTTGGACTTTGATGGTTCTCTCTCTCACACACACACTCTTTTCTCTTTCTAGAATTTGGGGGTAAGTATCAATGAAACAATAGAAACATTCTCATCTCTTTTATACTACAAGTTTGTGTAACACCCTGGTTTTAGGGCCCAGAATTTTTCGCACAATATTATTAATTGATAATTATTAAACAACCAAAGACGAATAATAAACCATATGTTTTGGTACGAAACTGAAACCCGAACCGTTACATAAAATTATCATATATGAGCATACGTTACGTAACCAAACTAATACACATTAACAAACCCGCCCGATACCACTTTGATTAGTCATTAAGGGGGGAGGACAAGCTTCACACCATCCATTGCCAACACAAACGAAACCATATGTGGTTTTGTGAAAAACTATTATAAGTCCAACCATTATAAATCCAACCAATCCATCCGTTGAACAAGCTTCACACCACACACACTCACTATTTTAGAGAGAGAGAGAGAGAGAGATCAAAGATGACCGAACGAGAGAGAGGCCGGTCTTGGTCTCTGACCGGCCGGCGCTCGTGGGTTCAGAAACAGAAAGGGTTTTAGGCAATCAGTAGGACGCCGATGGTGACGGTTCACCCATTCGAGCGACGGTGGCTAAGTTTCTGTTCTAGGTTTCCGGTAGAAGATGAGTAGATTCGAGCATGATTCTGATTAAGTACTGACCAGTTGGTAAGATTTATTAACCTTTCTTATTTTCGACTGTTATTGATGGAAATATTATTAGGACTATGTTGATAGCTACAAGTAACAGTGGGGATTTTGATGGTTGTTTCGGGTGGTATTCAAAAGAGGAAGGGAAGTGATGATTGTTAATGATGATATTATAGGCCTTGGTCATTTGGGTTAAGGTTAGTTATATGAATGGAATTCATGGCAGATTATTATCGATTAGGCTTGGGTTATGATGTTGGTCAAATAATGGTAGACATGGTGAGTTACGGTTGGTGTTGGAGGCAAGAAATGAGGTATTAGAACCATAACTCTTGTAAAGAAGATTAAAGGGCAGTTAACTCGGTCAACATGAAGACAAGAACGGGTCAAAACAGCCAAAACAAGAAGCTATCAGGAGGTACGACGCTAGCGAGAATTATTGCTACTATTTATATAAATATATATGTAACGATCGCGTGTGACACGTGTGGGACTTGGATAATATATCATACCCAAACCGACCATATAGACTATATAATGGATTGCTATTTTTAATATATATACGGGATGAACTAATAATAGTATGTGCTAACACGACGATTGTATATGCCTAATTTGGATATATGGGCGATTAAGAGATAGAACCTTAGCTAGACGACCAAGGTATTGAACGAGATAGATTCATGGAGCATTGGATCTTAGGTGAACCATTCGAACATGAACATGGCGAGTAACTTGAATATTGAGTATAAATTGGACATGGAAACCAATGGACATAACAAACGGACATGAGGTTTCTAAACACACTTAAACATGTAATATTGGCATGTAGACATACAACTAACCTTAGATGTAAAATGATGACTGATCAATATGGGTGAACATGTAGACTATGGATCATTAGTTGTACGTTTGACTATTAGGCGATTCTATAAAAAACTAAAATATCATAATACGCAAGATTTATGATGACGAACAATATATGTATAGGACGCGAGACATTACGCTTGACATATGGGACTACGGAACTAAGAACTATATAAATATCAAGGGATAAGTAGAACCGTAATCCAACAAATAGAATAAACTTACGAAAACAACTACAGGTCCTAGTACTCACACGTGTAACCGCAATATATGATTATGCATACTAATATGTACAATGATAGTAGGAACTTGCATATGAAACATAAAGGGGATCCCGACTTGGAATATTATACAACTATACGATGATGTGATACCATACAAAGGTGAGTTCCATGTACAATCCCCTCTTTTTGTGTTTTAACTGATTTAGGGGAACATATGCTTGCTTGTGTGGATTAGAGATTATCATGTTAGAAGGTTCGAGCTTTAAGCGTTGCAGTTTAGAGCATCTAGAGATAAGCGGGTTAGAGATCGGATCGGCTAGTGGACTACACCTCATGAACTGCTTCGACGACCGCCGCGTCTCGTCCCTGCATAGATATTAGCCTATTTTATTTAAATTATGTATTTATATTTTGGATTAGAAATTGTATAAACAAATAAATAATAGTTATCGTTGCTTCCGTTGTGCAAGTCTGTTACCAAACTGTCGTAACGTTCAGCCCCCACCTGGTCGGGTTGTTACAGTTTGCCAATTAAGCCAATCTACCCCCTTGAACTTCTAAAAGATTGTAGACTAGTCCATACACTTTGTTAATATTAGAAATGTGTCAAATATAGCATAATTCCAACATTAGCTCTTACTAATAAATTCATATACTCTACATTTACTATGCATTTCACTTCTAATTCACAATGAAACAACTCATCCAACACGTTGTAGGCATCTTACCAATCAAGTATAGAGTAAAAATCTTTTAATGCATAGTTCTAATAAATCACACCATCAAACTATATTTCAAAATGAATTTCATCTAACATGCATTTCTACATGTTAATTATAGATCTTTTAACAATATAAAATCATCAACCACCCTTTATTTCTTCCATTACATAGATTCTCACGTTCATTTTTCAAACCTTAACAAGAAGTTAATCATTCAATTTCTTTGACTAGGTTAATCATTCTAGCTAAGTATTCCATGCAATAGTACAACATAAACATGCTAATAAATAATTAGTCGGGTTTTTGGGCGTTACAAGTCTACCCCCCTTAATGAAGGTTTCGTCCCCGAAACCTGTTTCATTTAGTTTTATTTTTATTTTTCAACTCAAGTTTACTCTTACCTTTTGTTTGTTTATACACTCACATGACATACTTAGAATGCATACCCAGTAAATTGTGTATAAACTTCTTACCGTATATTCACAATGCATATCCCGGGTCGCTATACATTATAACCCTCGGGCACTCGTTCCAATGTATCAAAACTCATTTTCTGGCGTAATGCTAGTTCCCTAACAAACATCATTGCTGCTTATTTATTTAGTCATTCATTTCGTTTCAAAATTTTATGCCATGTCGCATGCCCTCATTATAAAACTAAAAAAAATAACTTTACACATGACAAGCATATTCATATGTTTATTCCTACGCTCTTACATTTACAAGAGGCTTTCATGCATTTATTAATCATAATAAATCGATTAGTTCTATTTTTAACCGATAAACCCTACTTAATCTTTCATTCCCGCATTAGTCTCAAGGAGCTCATCATGAGATTACTACAAATTCCACTATTAGTATACCTAAAGTGTTTTCTAAACACAAATAGTTAGCCTATATACATACGTATTTCGCAAACATTCAATCATGGTATCCTTATCATAACATAGTTACTATCTCTTTCCTACTAATTCATACTTATTCAAATGTTAAACCTCATTTTATACCCACTACAATTAAATTTACTATGCACACCTGTTAGGGTGAAATTTCAAGTCGTTTCATTCATGCTTATTTGTTTCTTAGTTCGTTTCATGCACTACTAACAATTCACACACATGCATATTTCTCAATGATATCAAGTAGGGGATGAAAGTCATTCATTCATTTTCTTGACCTTTAAAACTCAAACATTCCATACCACATCATACTTGAACTATCACTTATTCGTACGGAGGTACTATTCAATTTAACTCTTTCTATCTAACAATCATAAGCTAAGCATTTTACTAACCTTGCTTTCATGGCGTTAGCCAACAATATGTAAGCCGAATAGGTTCGCTTCTAGCCAATGTTGATGCCATACTTGTCTTGGTCTAAATCATTCACATGACTAGTTCCAACTTGTAGACATCCTTTCACCAATTCTAATGGTTTCATTATATCAAGGGTTAGATTATTCGTGTCTACAAAATCAACAGTTAGTCATATAGGATACTTTCAACAGTCCATTGAAGGTTCCTTTCACATTCAAGGTCTATTTATCTATAATTCTTTCATAAAATTTCCATCCAAATACAAAACCATGTCACACATTTAACATTCTTGCATAAGATCCTTACATTTTATTTGTTACTTTCATAAACCTTTCAACAGTTTGACCTTTCATATTGTCACTTCTTACTAATTTATGACATTCGACCATCAATTCTTTCTAATCTTTCTAATGATAGTTGGAAGTATGCTTTGTACTTCCTTTTTAATTTAGAAAGCTTATGAAAACAATATTCATTCATTTCTTGCAAAAATAAAATATTCATTTCCTTGTCAAATTAAGTTATTCATACGATTCTTAGCCACGTATTTATGTTTACTTGTCACACCAACAACTCCTAGTTGATAATTGATTATGTTTATTTCATGCGATAAGCATTTCATGCAATCTTATTAATACATGTGTTACTCTTACCAATCAACTTTTTTTTTTTTTGACTTTTCACATAGTCAAACCATTAATGCATTCTTAACTATCTTTCCACAATTCGTTTCTACCGTTAGTTACTTTGTATTTCTACCCACATCAATAAAACTATAGGTATAATACCTATTCATTTCATTGGTCGCACAACATGTTTATCCCAACGAATTATTAACTACATACTTACAACTTTTAAATTTTTCATTGTTGGAGACAGGAATGCAATTCTCTTCTTCATCCCCGTTCAACACTACATATAATATGGATTCTACCTCTCATTCATGCATGTTTGAGTCGTACTTACCTATAGTTTCAAGAATATGCATTCAACGCATATTTGGGCCATACTTATCTATTAACTCGATCCATTCATTCAGTACATGTTTGATCCATGCTCACCTATGGACATCTCAATCCGTTTCAAGGGTTATTCTACATTTCTACAATGTTCTACCTAATTTGACCCCTCACGTGGGTCATTTTACATTTCTATTTTTTTTTTTTTTTTTTTACCAATGTGACCCATCATGTGGGTTATTCTGCCTCCTCAATTTGCTAGGCATACCTGTCATGATTCTCACGGTCCCACGTGTATATACGCTTCTTGCTAAAAAGTTAATTATCTACCCCTTTTTGACTCGTGCATCATGCCCCGAAGTCATTTCCCACACTTTTGACATGTGCAACTTGCCACGAAGTCAATTTCCACACGTTGACTTGCGCATCTTGCCACAAAGTCAATTTCCACACTTTGACTTGTGCGTCTTGCCACAAAGTCAATTTCCACATTTTGACTTGTGCATCTTGCCACAAAGTCAATTTCCAAACGTTGACTCGCACATCATGCCACAAGATCAATTTCCACACTTTGACTTATGCATCTTGCCACAAAGTCAATTTCTTATCAATTGAATTTGCATCTTGTAATGATTCATTTATCATCCAATTATCAATAAAGATATGCTACACTTGTTCTACCATACCCACTTACCATCCTTTCTGACCCCATATGTGATTTTATCAATTTATAAGAATCCATATGTATGGTAGGGGCTAATACTTGGCCAGTGTATTAGTAAATCCTACCGTACACATGGCGTCCCATAAATCACTATGTCACAGTATGAGAAAGATGAATTGTAACTCATGTCTTATTTCTTTACCCACCCCTAATCCCCTAGACAACTTATTGGGGTTTTTTTTTCACTTGGATATCTATCCTCCCTACTGTCATACTTTTTATCCACATTCGTATTCTCAACTTCATTACGTCTACATTCTACTTACTAGTTACTAAACTAATAAATCATACCTTTCACGCATTCCTTCCAAGGTGTATAATATGTCTTCATGTACGTGCCATATTTGATTTGTGACTTCCTTTTTTTTTTCTTTTCATTTTCATGAAGTAGGAATTTATCCTCTTCACCCTCTGATAGATGACATTTCCAAATGTTCCACATGTCTGCCTTGAACCGCGACCTAGAGGCATATTCATCATCCACTAAAGCTCACCTTAATAAAACAACTCAATTAGTTTTGTCGTATCACGTGAATTATTAATAAAATTCTACCTTCATGTACTGATGGAGTCTTGGATTGTACGGGTCACTAATCTCAAGAGCACATGGGTTTGAGTTCAAGTACTTACCTTCTTGTACTCGATTTCACTCAACCCCGGGCTCTGATACCAACTTGTAACACCCTTAAACCGTTCTACAGAAAATACGCAGCGGAAATACGAACCGGAAAATTTCTTGCTTTATAAAAACATACTCGAATGTTTGAAAAACATATCTCCAAGATAATATAGGTGTTACATCTTTTATTGTTTCTTAATTACATTCAATATAACATATCTTTTTTAGGTAATGTGACCGCGACCCAGTACAATCTGCGTCCTAACTCGATCTCCAACCATTCCTTGCTTTGTGAGGTAGACTAAACAACCTGCAACCACCACATAACTATTTTGTTAGTTCATTAATTGACTTCATGCAATTATTCACAATGTGGAGATAACATCCAACAATACTCAATGCTCATGTTCAGCCGCCTTTTTCAAGTTCGGATCCGATCTCTAGATCCTAACCTCCAATTTTTCATGCATTCATACTTACATACCTGCATCTTTATTACCATCCTCATAATAAAAGGTTAATAACACAACAATACATACGCGCATACGAATCCCAGATACAAGTTATCATTACCTGTCATACTATTCTCCATTCATGTATTTACTAGGACAACATGACATCCCTGATCCTATAACCAATCTACACATAATAACCAACCTTTACATACATAACACCTTCACACTTACTCGAGTGTAAGGAACCTATGCATACACCCTATATCGTAATCATCCAATGCGTGACAACTCCACTTACCAAACGGTTTACCTAATGTATAACCTTGCATAACTATATAATTTAATCTAAATAGTACACCCATGAATAAATGTATCTCTCTCTTTAAATATATACACACACATACTCTATACATTGTACCATTCATTCTTATGCTTTATTTGCAAATCTCGGGTATGTTTCATGCTTAAAATTCCTTCACTTTATTTTTATTATTATCTTTGTTGACCCATCTATCCCAACTACTTTCATTCGTTGTTGTGAGGTGAACTATACTTGTTCACTAACAACATCCATTCACTTGTCTTACTACAAATTACCATTTCATTCTTGTTTCCGATTATACATTAATACATAAACATGCATTTACTAAACTAAGAGTTTAGTTCATAAGTCACTTACCTTTGCCCGAAGGAGTGTTGTCGTTCATTCCATCCATTTGACCCATTATATTTCAATCCGTGTCATTCCTACTTTAACAAGTCGAACTTGCAAACCATTAGAACATATAACCGGTCACTTTATAGAAAATAGTGCACGTTATGTGTGCACTTCATAAAAATAGTGCACACCATGAATTCAAGACATCTTACTTTTAATTCACTAATAAACCAATGTATAAGTGTTGGATATAATCCAACACGTTTAATCCATTCACCCAAGTGACCCGTTTGGGTGATTCTCCCATTATTGACTTAACCAACTATCATGACATTATGATCACTCATAACAATTAAATCCACCAAATGAGTTAACCTAAAGTTTATACTCACTTATCCATCCTTTCATTATTAGCATTCTTTATACACATGTGAATTCAATTACATAAATAGAAATTAAGTTTGGGAATAACTTAAGAATGCGAGTAGAGGTCGAAACCATATCAAACGAACTCCAATTTAGGTGATTTAGGAGTCCATGAAACTGTCTCACTGAGACCTGCAACCCCTGTTAGTTTCTGTCACCTGAAACTGCGACCACCGTCGCTGAAATGGCAAAACAATGGCTGGAAAAACCATTTTCGAGCTTCTGTTTTCTGGTTAGTAAAAACCCCTCTTCCAGGCCTCTAAATCGTAAATCCATCGTTGGATATGATCGTCTGTATGTGTTATAGCTTCTGTCAAAATTTGAGAACGATCCGACGGTTCAATCTTCGGGAAATCCCAATTTATGACAGGTAAAAAACCTAAAACCGGGATTTTGGACTTTGATGGTTCTCTCTCACACACGCACACTCTTTTCTCTTTCTAGAATTTGGGGGTAAGTATCAATGAAACAATAGAAACATTCTCATCCCTTTTATACTACAAGTTTGCCAATTAAGCCAATCTACCCCCTTGAACTTCTAAAAGATTGTAGACTAGTCCACACACTTTGTTAATATTAGAAATGTGTCAAATATAGCATAATTCCAACATTAGCTCTTACTAATAAATTCATATGCTCTACATTTACTACGCATTTCACTTCTAATTCACAATGAAACAACTCATCCAACACGTTGTAGGAATCTTACCAATCAAGTATAGAGTAAAAATCTCTTAATGCATAGTTCTAATAAATCACACCATCAAACTATATTTCAAAATGAATTTCATCTAACATGCATTTCTACATGTTAATTATAGATCTTTTAACAATATAAAATCATCAACCACCCTTTATTTCTTCCATTACATAGATTCTCACGTTCATTTTCAAACCTTAACAAGAAGTTAATCATTCAATTTCTTTGACTAGGTTAATCATTCTAGCTAAGTATTCCATGAAATAGTACAACATAAACATGCTAATAAATAATTAGTCAGGTTTTGGGGCGTTACAGATTGTCGAAGTGTGATCGGTGCGGATACCATCATACTGGCCTTTGTGATAAGAACCGCTGTCTTCGGTGCCATAAGTTGGGGCACCAAAGCAAGGATTGCAGTGTAACACCCCAACCGATGGCGGAAACATCGGGATGTCACGTATTGATGATTGTTCAGTAGCTCATGGTAAATAATAAATTTCATTATATGATTTAAATAAATTACATACAATTGTTCTACATGAATTCGTACATCAAATTGAATAAAACTATGCACACATCTTCAAGCATTAATTCAAATCTTCAAGCAAGTAGAACCTGAAACATGTTAAGTTGAAAATATTTTGGGTCAACAAAAGTTGGTGAGAATTACATAGGTTTTGATAATCGAATAAAATTGTTGTGCAATTCATGTGTCATGGCAATCTAGTCCATATGCGAAAACATACTAGAAGTAAATCGAGTGCATAATCAACCATTGTGACTGTTGTATTGTGGTACATCCCATACGCTCATGGTTCACTCGTTTATATTGCAGTAACAAACACCCACGCTACCTTTGTAGGAGGCACGTATCCGGGTGGGATTGTCAGTCCAATAGATCTATCAATGTATACCGTTTGGCTGATGAATGTTTATGCTAGAATTGTGCTTACCCTAGTCATGTTCAAGACATAATGCAACATAGAAAAACACATAGACACATTGTTGATTGAATTGCATAAATAATGTTGTAACATGTTTCACCCCAAAAACGGTGATAAATATAAAAGGGGCTATGTAAAACTCACCTTAGCAAAGTATTAAGTTTCGAGAAATAGAATATGTGTAGCCCCAAAGTTGCCAATTACAAGAGCTTATAATCAAAGTTTCAAGTGTAGAAGTAATAGACTATAGAAGAAATGTATGAGGGAAAGTTTAATCGGATTGAAACAACTAGAGGTGCAAAGTATAATGGGTCATAGGTGAGTTTTTATACTAGTTTTGGATTCAATTAGCCATTAAAATTGGTCAACGCCATAAAGTAAGGTTTTATGATGAATTGACTATTTGACTAAGACTTTGACTAGGACTTTGACTATTTGACTCAAGGCTTTATTTAAAAAAAAAATCTTGTATGTGAAAAAAAAAAAAGAATTTAGAATCATATTATTATTATTATTATTTCTATACATTTATGTATGTATATAAGTTGTGAGTTAGGATAAATAAAGACTTAGGCACATTTGTATAATATTAATGATAAAGGTGTAATAAAAAAAATATATATATATATATAAGGGTTTTTTTATGTATTAAAATTTTGGGGAAAATTTTGCGATGTTACAGTCTCCCCTACTTTTGGAAACTTCGTCCCGAAGTTTATTGAAAACACAGGGTTGAAGGTGATTGGGTAGAAATTAGGACAAGGGTGGTTTGGGAAGTTTCGAGTTAAGGCATGACATAAATTTATAGGTAACAGAATAAACTGTGTCGAATAATTTGGGTAAGAGTTTTGATATGTGTGAGTTTTAAGGGTTGGATTAGGTTCATCTGAAATAGCTAGGAGAATAAGAATCTTAAGTTTTAGGACTCCTAAAAGAAATGCATGAGTTGATTGACTATAGAAAGACTAAATGAACTACTAGGTAACTAGAGTTTATAATTGGTTATTTACTGAAAACCTTGATAGAATTTCACACTACCTTAACGTACCTGTAAATTCATGATTACGTTCCGGACCGCAATCACCAATTTACCTTACATTAAAGTTTTGCGTCCTTCTATATCTCCACCGATTGTTGAGCAGGTCCGATAGCCTCCACCAGTCGTGGAGTAGGTTGTAGGGCCTCTCCCGACTGTTGAAAAGGCATAATGACCTCTACCAATCGTTGAGTAGGTTCGATAGCCTCCACCAGTCGTGGAGGAGGTTGTAGGGCCTCTCCCGACTGTTGAAAAGGCATGATGACCTCTATTAAGTGCAGCATTTATTATACACATAGGTTGCAAATTGATAACATGTTTATGCAAGCAAGTATAACAAGCACAGTATATGAGTTGTAGTTGTATAGATTTATATAATTAGTTCACATTCAAACAATCATGCACCATGTAACAACTCTCAGACAAATATTTTATTACTTGAATCATATAGCGTCAATACATAGAATAAAAGCAACCAATAGTCAAATGGTGAGACTTGCGGTTAGGTAGCTGGAGGATCTTGATCTCTGTTTAGTTTAGGGCATCGGTTACGGAAGTGATTTGGGTAATGAATGTTCAATAAGATATGGGTTGAATGAAGGACAATGAGGTAATATAAGGAATGTAATCATTTATTCATTTAATTAAAACGAATAAACGAAAACGTTGACTTATCAAAGATTCTAAATTCTAATAACATATGAAGACATGCTTTAGCCTATAAGTGAACACTCATCCCGAGAATTCCCAGGTAGGCATCCGGGTCCCTCGTCTGATTGGGATATATGCGCAATGCCAGCCTAGACAGAAGACAGAATACAGGCGTTCACCCTTCGAGATTGCACGTGTTCGTTATTAAAATCTAGAACTTCGACGAGATCTCAAGGTGGTTCAGGCTAAACCTGAGGATTTTGTCCTATTAGTCTAAGAGTAGATCCAATGGTGGAGAGCGACCTTCTTGTAAGGATGAAAGTAGGGATAAGAAGTAGGAGGGAGATAGAGAATGGCAAGTAAAAGAAGCAAATACTGGTTATAATCCTATGGTTATAGACTAGATTATTTTTCTAATAACCTAATTCCCTATAACCATGTCTCTGATACCAATCTGTAACACCCTAACCGATGGCGGAAACATCGGGATGTCACGTATTGATGATTGTTCAGTAGCTCATGGTAAATAATAAATTTCATTATATGATTTAAATAAATTACATACAATTGTTCTACAAGAATTCGTACATCAAATTGAATAAAACTATGCACACATCTTCAAGCATTAATTCAAATCTTCAAGCAAGTAGAACCTGAAACATGTTAAGTTGAAAATATTTTGGGTCAACAAAAGTTGGTGAGAATTACATAGGTTTTGATAATCGAATAAAATTGTTGTGCAATTCATGTGTCATGGCAATCTAGTCCATATGCGAAAACATACTAGAAGTAAATCGAGTGCATAATCAACCATTGTGACTGTTGTATTGTGGTACATCCCATACGCTCATGGTTCACTCGTTTATATTGCAGTAACAAACACCCACGCTACCTTTGTAGGAGGCACGTATCCGGGTGGGATTGTCAGTCCAATAGATCTATCAATGTATACCGTTTGGCTGATGAATGTTTATGCTAGAATTGTGCTTACCCTAGTCATGTTCAAGACATAATGCAACATAGAAAAACACATAGACACATTGTTGATTGAATTGCATAAATAATGTTGTAACATGTTTCACCCCAAAAACGGTGATAAATATAAAAGGGGCTATGTAAAACTCACCTTAGCAAAGTATTAAGTTTCGAGAAATAGAATATGTGTAGCCCCAAAGTTGCCAATTACAAGAGCTTATAATCAAAGCTTCAAGTGTAGAAGTAATAGACTATAGAAGAAAGGTATGAGGGAAAGTTTAATCGGATTGAAACAACTAGAGGTGCAAAGTATAATGGGTCATAGGTGAGTTTTTATACTAGTTTTGGATTCAATTAGCCATTAAAATTGGTCAACGCCATAAAGTAAGGTTTTATGATGAATTGACTATTTGACTAAGACTTTGACTGTTTGACTAAGACTTTGACTAGGACTTTGACTATTTGACTCAAGGCTTTATTTAAAAAAAAAAATCTTGTATGTGAAAAAAAAAAAAAGAATTTAGAATCATATTATTATTATTATTATTTATATACATTTATGTATGTATATAAGTTGTGAGTTAGGATAAATAAAGACTTAGGCACATTTGTATAATATTAATGATAAAGGTGTAATAAAAAAAAATATATATATATATAAGGGTTTTTTTATGTATTAAAATTTTGGCGAAAATTTTGCGATGTTACATGCAGGGTCCATTTACAGGGTAATTAGAACCCGCCTGCTACACCTGCCCCTACTCCCCAGACTGCTGCCCCTCAGGGAAATCAGGGAAAACATGGGTGTTATAACTGTGGTGAGCTTGGACACTACAAACGCGATTGCCCCAAGTTGAAGCAGGGCGAGGCTGGGAAGAATGGACTGGGTAATGGGAACAATGGGGGCAGAGGCAGGAATGCTCGCGCCTTTGTGATTGGTTCGAGCGGGGCCCGACAGGACCCTAACACTGTTACCGGTACGTTTCTTCTTGATAATCGCTATGCTTCGGTTTTGTTTGATTCTGGTGCCGATAAGAGTTTTATATCTCTTGGATTTAGTCAATTGCTTGATAGGGTACCTACACCTTTAGAGGCTAAGTACTTGATAGAGTTGGCTGATGGTAAGAAAGTTGAAGCGACACACGTCCTTAGGGAGTGTCGCCTTGAATTGTCGGGTTATTCTTTTCCTATTGATTTTATGTCGGTGTCCTTGGGTAGTTTTGATATTGTTGTGGGTATGGATTAGTTATCCTTGTATCATGCTGAAATCGTCTGTTTCGATAAGATCATTCGACTTCCTCTCCCTGATGGAGAAATTCTGTTGATGCATGGTGAGAAGAGCGGTGTCTCTTTGAGTATCATTTCGTGTATGAAAGCCTATAAGTATCTTCGAAAGGGGTATTCTGCCATTCTGGCCCTTGTTTCGGTTTCGTTGGAAGAAGAGAAGAAGATTGAAGATATTCCTGTCGTCTGTGATTTTCCCGATGTATTTCCCGAAGATCTACCTGGCCTTCCGCCTTATCGTCAAGTCGAATTCGGTATTGAACTTGCTCCGGGTGCAGCCCCGATTGCCCGAGCCCCATATCGTCTTGCACCTCCCGAGATGCAGGAGTTGTCTAACCAGTTACAGGAGTTATTGGAAAAGGGTTTCATCCGACCTAGCTCATCCCTGTGGGGAGCCCCTATCCTCTTTGTCAAGAAGAAAGACAGAAGCCTGCGTATATGTATCGACTACCGTAAGTTGAACAAGGTTACCATCAAGAATCGTTACCCTCTTCCTCGTATCGATGATTTATTTTATCAGCTCCAGGGTTCTAGTTTCTATTCGAAGATTGACTTGAGATCGGGGTACCATTAGTTGAGAGTCCAGAAAGCCGATATTCCAATGACCGCTTTTCGAACTCATTATGGCCATTTTGAATTCTTGGTCATGCCTTTTGGTCTCACCAATGCGCCCGCCGTATTCATAGATTTGATGAACCGTGTTTTTAAGCCATACCTTGATAAATTCGTGATTGTATTCATTGATGATATTCTAGTCTATTCCAAGAACGAAGTGGACCACCGAGAACACTTGCATCTTGTCTTGGAACTCTTGAGATGAGAACAGTTGTATGCCAAGTTCTCGAAATGTAGCTTCTGGTTGCGTGAAGTCCAATTCCTTGGTCATGTGGTTAATGAAAAAGGAATTCACGTCGATCCAGCTAAGATAGAAGCTATCAAAGACTGGGAAGCACCGAAGACGCCATATGAGGTGCGGCAATTCCTGGGTCTTGCAGGTTATTATCGTCGTTTTATCGAGGGGTTTTCGAAGATCGCTCAACCCCTCACCTTGTTTACCCAGAAGGACAAGAAGTTCAATTGGGGTGATTCGCAAGAGTCAGCCTTTCAGATGCTAAAGGCCAAACTCTGTTCTGCTCCCATTCTGTCCTTGCCTGAAGGCACAGACAATTTTGTGGTTTACTATGATGCTTCTATTCGGGGTCTCGGTTGTGTGTTGATGCAACGCGAGAAGGTCATTGCCTATGCTTCTCATTAGCTTAAAGTTCACGAGAAAAACTACACCACCCATGATCTGGAATTTGGTGTAGTAGTCTTTGCTTTGAAAATCTGGAGGCATTACTTGTACAGTACCAAGTGCACCATTTATACCGATCACAAGAGCCTCCAGCATATCTTTGATCAGAAGGAGTTGAACATGCGACAACGTCGCTGGGTCGAGCTCCTTAATGATTACGAGTGTGCTATCAAATACCATCCTGGCAAGGCGAATGTTGTAGCAGACGCCTTGAGCAGAAAGGAATCCACTAAGCCTCGTCGTGTTCGAGCCCTTCAGCTCACTAAGCATTCTAGTTTGCCTAACCAAATCCGTTCGGCGTGGCAAGAAGCTTTGAAGGAGGAAAACCTTAAAGCTGAAACCATGCATGGTGCCGATAGTCACCTCGAACTCAGGTCCGATGGCCTACATTATTTTGCTGAACGTGTTTGGGTCCCTTTATTCGAGGGTTTGCGGGAGCTCGTTCTTGATGAAGCTCACAAGTCCCGGTATTCTATTCACCCTGGCTCCGATAAGATGTATAAAGACTTAAAGATACTTTATTGGTGGCCGAACATGAAGGCGGATGTAGCTTCATATGTAAGCAAGTGTTTGACATGTGCCAAGGTCAAGGTTGAATACCAAAAGCCATCCGGCCTTCTGCAACAACCTGAAATTCCCGAGTGGAAGTGGGAACGAATCACGATGGACTTTGTGACCAAACTCCCGAGGTCGCCCAATGGGTGCGACATGATCTGGGTGATCGTCGATTGGTTGACAAAGTCTGCACACTTCCTCGCTATCAAGGAAACTGATGGCCTTGAGCGATTGGCTCGTCTGTATCTTAAGGAAGTGGTTTCTCGGCACGGGGTGCCTGTTTCTATTATTTCTAATCGTGATCCTCGTTTCGCCTCAATCTTCTGGAAATCCTTGCATAAGGCTCTGGGTACTCAGTTAGACATGAGCACAGCCTATCCTCCGCAAACTAACGGTCAAAGTGAGCGGACGATTCAAACACTAGAAGACATGCTTCGGGCATGTGTGATCGACTTTGGCAAGGGTTGGGAGAGTCATCTACCGTTGGTGGAATTCTCCTACAACAATAGCTATCATTCTAGTATCAAGGCAGCTCCGTTCGAGGCCCTTTACGGGCGGAAATGCCGGTCCCCTCTTTGTTGGGCCGAGGTGGGTGAGAGTCAACTCACCGGCCCGGAACTTGTGTACGAAACTTCCGAGAAGATCGTACAAATTCGTAACCGCATGGAAGCAGCTCGGGATCGTCAAAAGATCTATTGTGACACCCCAGGAAAATCCCACATCGGCCGTGGCCAGGAGAGATCCTTGGTTCATAAGTAATGTCTTGCCTCTTAAATCACCAACGCGTTTTGGGGCTTAATGTTAGTGGATGAGAGGAGAACTCCACAGTTAAGCGTGCTCAGGTGGGAGAAATTTCAGGATGGGTGACCTCCTGGGAAGTCTCCACTTGGGCAACCAAAAACAAATCCGTGAGCTCTAGATGGGCAAAGCGGACAATATTGGTGATGAGAGGGGCGGGGTGTTACATCTATGCCGATCATCGTTGCAAGCCTCTAGAGTTCGAGGTTGGCGACAAGGTTTTATTGAAAGTGTCTCCGTGGAAGGGCGTTATATGTTTTAGGAAGCGTGGCAAATTGAATCCTCGGTGTGTGGGACCGTTCGCAATTCTGGAACGGATTGGACCGGTGGCATATAGGCTTGATCTGTCAGCTGAGCTCAGTAATGTTCATAATGTCTTCCATGTCTCTAACCTTAAGAAGTGTCTGGCGGATGAATCTTTGGTTGTTCCTCTCGAAGAGATTAAGTGTAACACCCCAACCGATGGCGGAAACATCGAGGTGTCACGTAAGAATGAGTATTCAGTAGCACATGGTATTCAAGTTTTAATTGAAATTTATTTAAAGTAAAATATCCAAAATTGGAAAATACATAACCAAGTCTTGAATGAAATTCTAATACATCAAACAACCAAACAAAGCATAAACTTCAATTTTCTCCTCATGCTAGCTCTAGACTTCAAGCATCATTATTTCCTGTGGAGTTTGGAAAAATGGGGGCGGTCAACTAGAAGTTGGTGAGAATACATAAGCCATGACAAGCAATTAAGTTTTAGAATAAATAAAGTTTAGCAATTCATATGTCTATCGTAAGTTTAAGTCTGCATGAATAAACATGAAGTATAGTATGCACATAATCAAACCTCCGACAAGTTTAGGTCCATCCCGTCATCCACGGTTCACCTTAATATCACGTTGGAACGATAATAATCACCCGCGCTCCCCATAAAAGATGGTCAACGAATCTAGGTGGGATTGTCAATCCAATAGATCTATCATTGAATATCGCCGGCTTGGCCATAGCTAATGATTATGTAAGTTTAAGTTTAAGTCTAATAGTATTTGTCTAAATCATGAGGCATTAAAGTTTACAACTAGACATGTATGTAGAATTACTTAAGTATAAAGTTTCAAGTATAAAGAATTGCATAAACATGGTTACGTAAACTCACCTTAGCAAAGTGTTAAGTCTCGTGAAATAGAATATGTGTAGCCCAACGTTGCCAAGTATTACCCTATGTATAAGGTAATAAATAAGTCTAAGTCTTTCTAGTCTACAAGTATTTTCTAGGGTTTCGAATTTGGGGATAAGTATTCGTTTAATTATTAAATAAATTGTTAAATAAATAAAAGAAATTCGAAAAATAAATAAACAAGAGTCTTAATGTAGGTTTTTGATTAAGGATGATCACATCATAAAGTTTTAAGTATGAAAATAATTTTTATAAAATTATTTTCTCAAAGGTTGAATATTTAGTGTATTTATTTTTATTTGTCAAAATATAACTTTAATATCTAAAAATATTAAAATTAAAGAATTTTTAAATTAAAATTTGTAATTCTGTTCTAAATGGACAGAAATAATTTATAAAAAATTTTGGTGCAAAAATATTGAAAAATGAATTTATTATGATTTATTTATGATTAAAATTAACAAAAATCGATTAAAAATATTAAATAAATGATTTTTCGAAAATAAAAATCATTTCTGGAATGTTTAATGTTTTATAAACTCAGAATAATTTTTGTGGAAATTTATATAATCGTTTTGATATTTTTATAGAATTTTATAATTATAATAGAATAAATTTGTAATATTTATTATATATAATAAATAAATAATTTTTGGAAAACTAAAAATTGTATGTTAAACTTTTCTATTAGAACATCATAAAATAATTTTTGTAGAATTTATAAAGCGTTTTTAGTATTTTAAAACCATTTTTATAAATAATAATGAATATATAAGTAATAAAGGTTTTTTAAAAAAAAAAGTTTGCATATGGTGAGGCTCGAACCCGCGTCAAACCCGGGTCAGAGTCTTTAAATCACAAGCCCAGACCAGTTGGTTTGGACCCTGAGAACGATTAAACCTTTGTTGAAATAATTATATAGTTATACTTGAAACAGATATATAATCATTTTAAAAGAAACGAAAAAGATGTGTGATACGGGACTCGAACCCGGGCCATCAGGCCGATTCGTGTTTTATGAAAAGAGACCACACCAACTGATCTGTTGATCAGTTGGTGATGATTATGGTTCTGAAATAAATAAATAATCAAGTCTGCAAAAACAATTATCCCCAAATCGTGGCATACGAGCCCTAGGTTTCTTAATAACCAAAAGTAACATCCAATAGCCCCCTGATATGATGGGGCTATTGCACGTAGGGTGCCGAAGGTTAAAACCAACAAAAGATTTCAATACTTACAGTGCGTTATCGCGTGATTAGAGACAGTCAACGAAAAAGTCAAACACGAACAATTGAAGCTTGAAAAGGGATTTTTAGCAGAGAATTAGAGAGGGGAAAGGTTAATCGGCGAGTATAGGATGTGAAAGAGGGTCCAATTTATAGTGAGGGGCTCGTGTGATTCGAATTGGAAGTTTGACCCGTGGTTAAATGCTATGACGTGTAATTGGCACAATTTAGGTATGAATTGATAGTGATTATGCGTGTATCACACGCGTGTTAGTCAAACAATTACGAAATTTACCATATTAGTGATTAAAAACGCGGTTTGTTATGCTAATTATGGATGATTGGTTCGCAGTTGACTTTTCCAAAGTCAACTACACTGTTAAATATATTATAAATAAATTATAAATCAGAGTTATACCCAAGTGAAGCTGTAGACCAGCTGGTTATGCTGTGTGTGTGATGGGTTGAACCGGCCTTGGGCACGGGTTCGAACCCCAGCCCAGGCAATTATTTTTTTTACAATTATAACACCACTTTAACACTAATATATGTTTATAGTATGGTACTAGGGGTCCAAATGCGTCACAAAATATTTTTTAAAAGGGACGATAATGATAAAATTCGACGTTTTATTCAATAATAGTCGTATCGTACATAGAATTTAATGCGAAATGTTACATTAAGGTGGATGATCGTCTGCGTATTGTGGAAGAACCGGTTGAGATTCTCGATTACAAGATCCGTAGCCTTCGTCGGAGTAAAATCCGCATTGTTAAAGTTCGTTGGAACTCAAATCGTGGACCGGAGTTCACGTGGGAACGGGAGGATCAGATGAAAGCTAAGTATCCTCATTTATTTCCTAAGCACGCATTCGAATCAAGATATGTCTCTGCTGGAGTTGAATGAATCTCGGGTCGAGATTCCTTTCAACAGGGGAATGATGTGGCAACTGGAAAATTTTCTTCTCTTTCGTCTCTTCCTTTTGGCCTTGGGCAATTTTCGGGACGAAAATTCTTTCAACAGGGGGATGATGTGACACCCGGCAAACTCAGGTCAGTAACATTGACTAAATTAGTAAGTCTACCTTAGCGAGTCATGCATATTACATACTTAACTGGGTCAGTTGAGTCGTTACGATGGTTCTGGGAATCATCGGGAGTCGTTACAATGATCCGCGGGATCATTGGGAGTCGGTCCATAACCATGTGTACAAGGATTGGTGATTCTTGGAATCACCAGGTTTAACACACACATGCAAGTCTCGAGTCCCAGGAATTGGTGAACGATGGTGAACGTGTTAGTTATCATGCATTATGTGTTTATAATCATTACATGACTTGTCGGTATGTGAATACGTGTTTATATATGTTGAAATAGTGTTTAACGCGCCAAAAACCCGAAATGGGATGCTGCATGCGAGTAGGGGGCAGGGGGCGAGTAGGGCAGGCGATTGGGCCTAATCACGTATAGTTATAGGCGATTAGGCCCTAATCGCATGTAACTATCGGCGATTAGGAGCCCTAATCGCCTGAGCTGTCTGTAATCGCATGATCTGTTTTGGACGAGTAAAAACACCTATAAATACAACCCTTGACTCACAAAACACCATTAGTGCAACCCTAACAGATCCTAAGCCTCCCACACACCTCAAAACACCTCTGGAACTTGTTTAGCTTCAAAACTCACCATTTCCAAGCTTACACACCTTTCTTTGATAAAATCCAAGGTGTGTTCTTCATCCCAAACCTTTGCAATGTTATTGTTTTGGTTCCCAAAGGTCCAGACCTTGTTTTACTAAGTGTGTGTCTTTAAAAACCTTTGAAATGAGTTTCTAAAACAAGTATAAACCATTATACTTGCTATATGTGAAGTATTCATGCATATGATGATTTTTGGTGGTTAGAACATGAATGTTTCCATGTAATTGATGTACTTCTGATGTGTAGGAGTTATTAGGATGATTATCTAAGGATTTGAGTTATTGTTATGGTGTTTTGATGAAAGTATGCATTTTAACCCATTTGGATGATTCTTGAAAAAATTAGGATGTTATGATATGATTCAATGATTGTTTGTTGTTAGGATTTACATTAGAAGGATGTTATAACATAGGGATAATGATTTGCAAGGCTGTAGGTTGTGAAATCTGATTATTTCCATTTAAGGAAAGATTTGCATAGTTAATGAAACCTAGTACTTTGCCATTTTTGGAAATAATCGCACCGAGGGTGTTAGAGCAGAGATAAATTGGGGGGTTTTTTGCTTGAAATGGGTTGGTTAATAGTTTAGGTTTGATGTTGGGTGTTTTTACATGTTTCGGATCTGATTTGGAGGGTTAAACGTGCGAAAACGCGCCATGCATCTGCAGCAGGCGATTGGGAATCCTAATCTCTTGTTGACCCCTCCCAATCACCAGTTGACTTTTCCTAATTGTATGTTAGTTTCCTAATCGCGTGTACTGCTGTTGTAAGCGTATTTTGACATCCCGAAACATGATTTGACACCTAGGAACATGATAGGGACCACGTGACATGTCCAATGACATAGTAACACGTGTTCGGACTCGTTTATGCATTAATTGAGCGTGATGCTAGACTAGGTGAACTATTGTGCGTACTAAGTGTTTAACTACATATGTTGCATGATATCTTGTATTTGGCTAACACGTGGGATGTCGGGTCACCAATGGGATGTCGGGTCTTGTCTGGTACGGTCGGTTTAACAATTAAAGGTGTTTTAAACGTACATGGTTATGGTCTGGACATTCGGGGACTAATTAACCTACGGGTTATTAGTCCGGGTACTTATATACATCTTATGATAGGTCTCCACTATTTTGGGATCATATCTTACTGAATTAACTATTTTCAAGTAACGCAACCTAAGGTGAGTGTCACAGCCCCACTTTTACTGTTTTGCTTTCGGGGGAGAAACATGCTACATACTTATGCTTTAAAGATCATGTTATACTATTTTTATCGATATTTACTATATGGGCATTTCATCAGGGAGTCCCAGGGGGAAACCATTAGTACATGGGAACACATATCGGGAAAATATGGATAGATCTATAGGGACTGGCAAACCCCACTCGACGGCTGGGAGCCGGGCGGGTGCATATTGTCTCTACTTCCAGGGTCGCCGTGGTGACGGTGGCTCACGGCTGGGCAAAAACAGGAAAACGTGTCAGTAATGGTTTCCCACTCGTAGTAGTAAACACACTTAACGTCTAGCTAACGTTCGTATAACATAGTAGTAACGGGAATGATATTTTCAAACTTATAACAACTCTTTAGTAAAAGAAAACCTGTGAACTCACCAACATTATATGTTGACATTTTTGGCATGTTTTCTTAGGTCGCTAAGGTAGCAGTTAACAGACTAGTCGCACGGAGTCTTGCACAACGTCTAGAGTTTTGTTGCATATTAAACAATATCTTGTAAACTATAATATGCCTTTTGGTTGTAAACAAGAAATGCTTCCGCTGCTGGTTTATGGCTCAAAGCATAATGTTTTGGTTTCAAGCTATATATTTAGTGTTTCTTTATTGTGATCGTTGACTTGGATCCTGGTATGTCACGCACCTCATGGTAAAACCCCGCAAGTGGAATTTGAGGGTGTGACAGGAATCCTTTAGGAAATCACTAATATATGACATATACCGACATGGTCTAATTTATATTTGAAATAGGAACTCGTATTGGCATCTTGTGTTAGAAAACCAAGCCCTTGATATTATACAGAGAAACACTCAAACATGAGATTGAATGATTTCCTTGAACTATTTTTTTATTATTTATCAATGAAAGCGCACAAATTACAATAACTCTAAACATCTATTTATACTAAACTAATACTATTTCTAACCAAACTCAAATTGTATTTAAATAATTTATAAACTCATAGAAAAACCTATACGTTAAATCGATAATTCTGACTGTTTAAACAAATAAACCTAACTATGTTTATCTTGAACCTATTTCAATTATCTTTAACCATTTAAACTTTACGGATTTATGGAAGCAGCCTCTCTATCCTCACAGATAGAGGATAGGTATGCCTGCATCTTACCCTCCCTAGACTCTACTAATAACTTTTGGTTGTAGTGGGATTTACTGAGTACGGTTATTGTTGTAAACTTTATGGATTTATTTATAAATAGACTATTAAACTTAGAACTCACAAGAGTAAGCTAACACATTTTAAGAATGCATCCGAAGAATGTTGTAGCCTTTAATACAAGGGGCAAGAAGGTGATGCAGTAAGAATATCAGTTTGACTATCATGTTGGGGATATGCCGTAATAACGAACAAAACAACCAGATAACTGAAATCTTTGAAGGGACGTAATCGCTTTCAGATTGAATCATTTCGATGGTTCAATCGAAATATTCAATCGGATACTATCTGAGATTGAGAATTTTTTGTATGATTATGTTTGAGAGAAGAATCAGAGAGAAATTGACCAAGATAAAAAGCGTATTTGAATTAAGGCCTTTTAGGCATTTATTTTCAAGGTTTCAAAATTGCCATATTTAGTCCCTCAAATTCCGAAAATTAATTTTCTGAGACATTTTTACCGTAGCAATTTTAATGAAAATAAACAATTTTCGCGCTAACCTAGCAGCTCAACCCCAGCCAAGGGCTCTGCCCCTTGGACCTTGCTTCCAGGGGCGCTGTCGCACGGTAGCAGTTAACAGACTAGTCGCACGGAGTCTTGCACAACGTCTAGAGTTTTGTTGCATATTAAACAATATCTTGTAAACTATAATATGCCTTTTGGTTGTAAACAAGAAATGCTTCCGCTGCTGGTTTATGGCTCAAAGCATAATGTTTTTGTTTCAAGCTATATATTTAGTGTTTCTTTATTGTGATCGTTGACTTGGATCCTGGTATGTCACGCACCTCGCGGTAAAACCCCACAAGTGGAATTTGAGGGTGTGACAGGAATCCTTTAGGAAATCACTAATATATGACATATACCGACATGGTCTAATTTATATTTGAAATAGGAACTCGTATTGGCATCTTGTGTTAGAAAACCAAGCCCTTGATATTATACAGAGAAACACTCAAACATGAGATTGAATGATTTCCTTGAACTATTTTTTTATTATTTATCAATGAAAGCGCACAAATTACAATAACTCTAAACATCTATTTATACTAAACTAATACTATTTCTAACCAAACTCAAATTGTATTTAAATAATTTATAAACTCATAGAAAAACCTATACGTTAAATCGATAATTATGACTATTTAAACAAATAAACCAAACTATGTTTATCTTGAACCTATTTCAATTATCTTTAACCATTTAAACTTTACGGATTTATGGAAGCAGCCTCACTATCCTCACAGATAGAGGAAAGGTATGCCTGCATCTTACCCTCCCTAGACTCTACTAATAACTTTTGGTTGTAGTGGGATTTACTGAGTACGGTTATTGTTGTAAACTTTATGGATTTATTTATAAATAGACTATTAAACTTAGAACTCACAAGTGTAAGCTAACACATTTTAAGAATGCATCCGAAGAATGTTGTAGCCTTTAATACAAGGGGCAAGAAGGTGATGCAGTAAGAATATCAGTTTGACTATCATGTTGGGGATATGCCGTAATAACGAACAAAACAACCAGATAACTGAAATCTTTGAAGGGACGTAATCGCTTTCAGATTGAATCATTTCGATGGTTCAATCGAAATATTCAATCGGATACAATCTGAGATTGAGAATTTTCTGTATGATTATGTTTGAGAGAAGAATCAGAGAGAAATTGACCAAGATAAAAAGCGTATTTGAATTAAGGCCTTTTAGGCATTTATTTTCAAGGTTTCAAAATTGCCATATTTAGTCCCTCAAATTCCGAAAATTAATTTTCTGAGACATTTTTACCGTAGCAATTTTAATGAAAATAAACAATTTTCGCGCTAACCTAGCAGCTCGACCCCAGCCAAGGGCTCTGCCCTTTGGACCCTGCTTCCAGGGGCGCTGTCGCACGGTAGCAGTTAACAGACTAGTCGCACGGAGTCTTGCACAACGTCTAGAGTTTTGTTGCATATTAAACAATATCTTGTAAACTATAATATGCCTTTTGGTTGTAAACAAGAAATGCTTCCGCTGCTGGTTTATGGCTCAAAGCATAATGTTTTTGTTTCAAGCTATATATTTAGTGTTTCTTTATTGTGATCGTTGACTTGGATCCTGGTATGTCACGCACCTCGCGGTAAAACCCCACAAGTGGAATTTGAGGGTGTGACAGGAATCCTTTAGGAAATCACTAATATATGACATATACCGACATGGTCTAATTTATATTTGAAATAGGAACTCGTATTGGCATCTTGTGTTAGAAAACCAAGCCCTTGATATTATACAGAGAAACACTCAAACATGAGATTGAATGATTTCCTTGAACTATTTTTTTATTATTTATCAATGAAAGCGCACAAATTACAATAACTCTAAACATCTATTTATACTAAACTAATACTATTTCTAACCAAACTCAAATTGTATTTAAATAATTTATAAACTCATAGAAAAACCTATACGTTAAATCGATAATTCTGACTATTTAAACAAATAAACCAAACTATGTTTATCTTGAACCTATTTAAATTATCTTTAACCATTTAAACTTTACGAATTTATGGAAGCAGCCTCTCTATCCTCACGGATAGAGGAAAGGTATGCCTGCATCTTACCCTCCCTAGACTCTACTAATAACTTTTGGTTGTAGTGGGATTTACTGTGTACGGTTATTGTTGTAAACTTTATGGATTTATTTATAAATAGACTATTAAACTTAGAACTCACAAGAGTAAGCTGACACATTTTAAGAATGCATCCGAAGAATGTTGTAGCCTTTAATACAAGGGGAAAGAAGGTGATGCAGTAAGAATATCAGTTTGACTATCATGTTGGGGATATGCCGTAATAACGAACAAAACAACCAGATAACTGAAATCTTTGAAGGGACGTAATCGCTTTCAGATTGAATCATTTCGATGGTTCAATCGAAATATTCAATCGGATACAATCTGAGATTGAGAATTTTCTGTATGATTATGTTTGAGAGAAGAATCAGAGAGAAATTGACCAAGATAAAAAGCGTATTTGAATTAAGGCCTTTTAGGCATTTATTTTCAAGGTTTCAAAATTGCCATATTTAGTCCCTCAAATTCCGAAAATTAATTTTCTGAGAGATTTTTACCGTAGCAATTTTAATGAAAATAAACAATTTTCGCGCTAACCTAGCAGCTCGACCCCAGCCAAGGGCTCTGCCCCTTGGACCCTGCTTCCAGGGGCGCTGTCCCTGGACCCCGTCCCTTAGGGACTTCACCCCTAAGTTCATAATAAATTCAAATAGGCGTGCACCCCGCACTTCCAGACTTATGTGATGTCTTTTTATGAAGATAATGGTCAATCAGTCAATACATATACACTAAAAAAATCCAACATATCAGAATTTGGAGAAGACTGACTTAGGATAATGTTTATGTTTATAGTTTTAACTTGGAAGTATTTATTGAACTTGGCTTTTAGATAAATAAAGTTTTCGTCATTTTTATCTTTGTTATCTAAGGTAGCGTTCATTTCACGAAAAATGGAATGGAATTTGGATGGAATTAAAATGTGTGTTCGAATTCTTATGTTGTTTCTTATAACAAAAGAATGAATTGTAATTTAACAACATATGGAAGTGAATCCACATTTTAATTCCGTTGACATTTCATTCTATTTTATGAAACGAACACATCAACATTCAAAATCAAATTATGGTTCTCACGCAATTCCAATTGCAATTCCTTTGCAATCCATATTACGAACGCTACCTAAGTGTTTTGTGTAAATCCAACGCACATGGCAATCACTCAGGGTCAGAACTGGAGATAGGCTATAAAATACGAGTTTGTGCTTAAAAAGTGTTGCGGTGGTGAGATATGTAAAACGATTTAGATGAAAAGTTGGGCCTGGGCCCAAAATAGATGGAGCACGACTAAAAATGTGTGGGTCATAAGCTTCTGATGACCTTCCACACGGATCTTGGTAAGATCTGGATCCAACATCAGACATATCCAAACCAAAGGAAACTTTAGATCCATCAAACGAAGCCATATGTGCAGAAAAATTACTTAGACCACCATTCCACCGTTGACCACCACGTTGACTTCCAAATCGACCTCTTATTTGATTGTGCATCGCTTGCTATAGATGTTGCAAAATAAAAAAAGCAAAATGGTCGGCTAGAAGGAAGCATAGTCGAATCAGGTCACGGGTAGCTCTCATACTATCAAGAATGATATCAAGCTCTCTCACTATGACTGAAATAATATGTGTATACAATACAATACAATACAATGCTCTCCTTTAAATATGAGGAGCCATGGGATATTAACATTAATAAACTGTAACTAACTCATAACTAACAACTCAACTGAATATATACACTAGTACAAACATATATAAACTTCATACAAGATGCTTAAGAAAACGTAAAAACAAATCTTACACCAGCTTTGTAAGTTTTACATAGTTTGTTACAAGGAAGTATTGCAATAAGCCAAATAACGTAAACTTAAAAGACAAAATCTATAACTTTACTAACCATGATTGGTGGAATGTGGTGATGCTCACACAATCTACACTATTATCATCAAAACCTTTTTACCCTGATTTATTTCTTCAAACAACGCGTATAAATGTGTTGTTAGATTAAGACCTCTTTTCATCAGTGCCATATGAAACTAATGAGATCTCGTAAAGATCAGATTGCGCAACTTCTAGGTCAAAACTTCTAGTCTCCTCACATGATTTTTCATGAATCCAAGGATGGGTTGTGGATTTCCTCAACTTGGCTAGCTCCAATACCACTTCTTTCATTGTGGGCCTATCACAACCTTGTAAATTTAGGCAACTTTTCACCAAACCAGCTATATCTTTTATCTGCTCAAGAGTCCCTTCATCCAATATCCGAGGTTCAATAACTTCATGTAAGCGGTTTTGTGTAACTGAATTGACAAAATATGTTGCTAAATTCTTTTCATCATTGGATCTATCGGCACTAATTACTTTTTTACCAGTTATGAGTTCCGCAAGGACCACTCCAAAGCTATATACATCACTTTTCTCCGTTAGTTTGCTTGTGTTGGAGTACTCAGGATCCAAATACCCTAGTGTGCCTTGAATAAGAGTCGTAACATGCTCATGATCTAATGGGATCAATCTTGATGCACCAAAATCTGAAATTTTTATGGTGTAATTTTCATCTAATAATATGTTGGTAGACTTGACATCTCGGTGTATAATTGGCATGGTTGTTTCGGAGTGAAGGTATGCAAGTGCACTAGCAGCTTCAATAGCCACTCTCAATCGATTTTCCCAAGATAACCAACTCATTCCACCAATTTTAGAATGAATGTGATGGGAAAGAGTGTTATTAGAGATGAATTCATAAACTAATACAGGGACTTCCTCTTCCAAGCAGCACCCTAATAGCTTGACTACATTTCGATGGATGACTTTTGTAAGAATGAAGACTTCATTTATGAAGTGCTCTGCTTGGCTCCGATCGACTATTATAGATTTCTTTATTGCAACTACACGTTTGTCAGACAAAACTCCCTTGTACACTTCACCAAAAGCACCTCGACCGATAATGTTCTCCTGAGAATAATTATTACTGGCTTTCCGAAGTTGTGCAACGCTAAACAAAGTCATTGCCTCTTGTGACCCATGTGATTTGATCTTTTCTTTTAGTAACAAGCCTCCATTTTTCTCAAAGAACTTTTCTCGGAGCTTCATTAGTTTCCTCCTCCTTATACCATAGAAAATCCCCAATATACCAGATAGTATTGCTAATAGGCCAAACACCATTGCTACATGTGAATTGAAAAAAAAGGAAAAAAGTACTTTGATTAAAGGTTGTGCTTATCTCACTTTGAGTGAACATGGTTTTTAATTATCCCTTTTAAAAACTAGCTTCTTGAAAAAGATGACATACACATACATATACTTTCATAAATGTTACCTATAATGAATATGGATGAAGAAAACTTTGAATTGTTAAAAGTGTTGTCAACCATTTTCTATTTTGTATCACCAAAAGATCATGAAATGTTACCTATTATGAATATGGATGAAGAAAACTTTGAAGTTCTAGGGTGTTGACAACCATGTTTTAGTTTTGCATCACCAAAAGATCCTGAAGGACAAGTACAATTATAACTCCCTAGAGTATTTTTGCAATCACCATAGCAAGGATGGGTTTCTGGATCATTGCACTCATTGATATCTAATAATTAACAAAATAAATAGCATTATTAACATGTCCAGAAAACATCATAATATGTATTTTTAATATGATTAGTATTTTTGCAATCACCATGACGGTGTACAAAGATCATTTAGTACACTAAAATAGTGTGGTGGCCATATTATATGTACACTAAAATAGTGTGTTACCATTATTATAACATCAAGTTGGAATTAACTTTATAGCACACAATAAATTAAGTAGCTCAATTTGAAGTAAACTAGTAATAATACTTGTCATGAAAATGATATTTGATAGATATTGGAAACTGACCTTGGCAGCCTGGATCAAGGTAGGGGTTACCTTGGTAACCATTGTTGCATCTACAACGATAACCACCACCCTCTACCTCATAGCATGAACTGTTTTCCTTGCACGCGGCAGACTCAGAGCAGTTCCGAGTGTCCCGTCTAATTACCCAATCTACCACAACAGGGACAGTGGCATCTATCCTCTCCCAAACACCCCCCTCAAGAGATAAATCATTGGTACCCTGAAACACAAAAGTGCCTTCCTCACCAAGAAATGCAAAGCCGCAGCGGTTGAAGGACCAAACATCTGTGTGGTTTTGAAAGGAGTAAAGTGTAATATTGTAGTAGTTTAGGCCTTTTGGTATAGATATCTGACAACAGCCCATTCCTGAACACTGCCCATCATCAGCCACATCCTGTGCTTTGCTGCATACTCCTATACAGGCACTAGAAAACTCTGCGCCGTTTCTTCCTCTGATGAAAGAATAATCGTCACACCCAAGGACTGTGAACTTGTTCTTTACAGAGAAACTGAATGCACTTAACTCAAGACTCCAATCATAATCTTCAGATGTTGTTCCATTTCGGTTGTAGCATGCATTCGCAAATCCATTGTGAATGCGGAACTCTGAATCTGAAATGCTATATATTTCGACGTCTGTTGAACCAAGGAACAACTTTGGAGGTTCGTAAGAGGTGTTACAAGTGACGTAGAATGAGTTGTCGAGGGAACAGCCTGTGTCATCACCGATACCAAAAGGGTATGGAACTGTGACGTTTCCGCAGTGGGTTGGACAGTTTGGCTTTGCTATAGCACTTGTGTTAGAACCTTGAAGGGTTTCCAAGGCCAATGTAAAAGGAAATGTATAAAGAGATAGAATAAAATGGAGAAGCATGTTGCTCCTTAATTCCCTTCACTGTTTTGTATTAGGTAACTAATATCTTTTTATGTGTGTTTCTGTTTACTGCATATATAGAATTGCTGTTAGAGAGTAAGTGTCAACTGTTGGTTTATTAATTAAGAAAAGGGGAATTGGATTTTAATAACCTGAACTATTTGAAATTGGCCACTGGCACCCCCAACTAAAAAATTGGTCATATATAACCTGAACTATTGGCTTATTGGAATCTAACACCCACTAACGGTTAAATCACTAACACCGTTAGTGGGTTCGCTGACGTGGCAAGATTTTCTGACGTGGCATGCTGACGTGTCAATGCACGTGTGCACACATCAGCGTGCCACGCCAGCAACTTGTGCCACGTCAGCAACTTGTGCCACGTCAGCGTGCCACGTCATCAACTTGTGCCACGCGCGGTCAGAGTCTCGGGCTCCTCCCACTGCTTGGGAGCTTACGGTTTCATGTTCTATTTCACTCCCCGATGGGGGTTCCCAACTAACGGCGTCAGTTAGTTGGGTGCTAGATTCCAATAAGTCAATAGTTCATGTTATATATGGCCAATTTTTTAGTTGAGGGTGCCAGCGGCCAATTTCAAATAGTTTGGGTTATTAAAATCCAATTCCCCTTAAGAAAATTAGAGTTTGTTTTAAATAAGGTTTTAGTTGGTCAAGTCAGGAAATTTGAATTTGGATAAGATAAGTATGGAAGGATTTATTTTATTATTTAATAATTGTTACAGTTTTAACTAGTGATCTTATGTTGCGATGCAGACGACGACGTGATAAAAAAAAATACAGCATTCTAACACAATACGGTTTGTTATGGTATCGTTTGAACTTCGCCCTTCATTTTAAGGCTATGCCATTTTAAGGTGTTGCTAAATTGATGGATCTTATCAATGTCCATGAGTGATAAATCATAGATCAAACCGTCGAATCGGAAAAATTAGGTGCTATGATATAACTTTGTTTCTTCACGTTCTTATTCATGTTGATGTGCCATTATCAACTCAAAGAACATCCACAACGCTACTGATGTGAGAGCGTTTAGATATCCGAACCCCCCCCCCCCCCCTCCCTCATTGTGGCTCTCATCTGCACCACTTTGTCCGAAATTCCAAACTTATAGCATATGTCATGCCTTATATTTTGTAATTGCATATTTATAGACAATCATTTCTAAATAAACAGTGCAAAATATAAGGCATGATATATGCTATTACAAACCCATTTCAAACGTGAGGATCTAACATATTTAATCAGTGACACTTACCCATGAATAACATAATAATCAAAAAACAAACACGTTGGGTTCATGGTATCTTTTCTTTTTTTCTTCTTCTTCTTTCTTTTTTTTTTTTTTTTTTTTTTTTTGATTGAATAAAGAATCTAACTTGCTGTACCTTAAGATCATCTAGAGAAGTCTGAAAAGTCATCTAGAGAAGTCTGAAAAGTCTTGAGAACGACAACAAAATAAGAATTTATTCAGTTGGCCAATCATGCTATTATATTGATAGAATGCCTGTGACACAATGCAAGTAAAGTCAACCAACCAGAAAACGAGTTATACCTAATCAATTTAAAACATACAGTGAAACTGATAGACTCGGATAATTAAGTTAAAACGAATCCCACTCCGTGCAATTTGCTTCAGGTGGGTCAAAGGTTTTATCACATTGGGCCTTAAGAAAGTGAATTCCTTTGGAATGATAGGCGGACCAGGTCATCAGTGTTGTTTGCGTTTGCAGGGTGTGATTGTGAAGACGTTAATCTTGAATTAAGAGATAATTATGGTGAATTATTTATTGTGTCTTTTATATAATTATTAGGGATAATTATTGGTTTAACTAGATAGGTTTATCTAGTTGGTTTATTTTATCTATATTATCTTATTAAGGAAGAGTGACGGCTAGGATAGTAATTTTTAATTCCGTACAACTTAACAAGCAACATGCACAAGTGATTTATGCTTACATAATAAGGGTAGAATTGGAACTTTGTGGACAATTAAAACACTTAGAAGGTTTCTATAGTAATTTTGTATTTTGTTTTTAGGTACAAAGTAAAATCTCATTCCCTTACTACCCCTCAATCCTTTCACCTTCCCTCTTGGACCATAGAGCTCTCCCAACTCAATTACTATAGTAATGTTGTGGTTTCGGTTACAAGTAAGCAAATACCTCCCCATTTAATCACCGACGATTGATTCATAGAGGAAAGGGCTCACAAATGGATGGCAATTCAGAAATCAAAGCCATGTTAATGAGGATTTAATGATCAATTCCACTCTGTTTTTTATGAATTCTTCTATTTTTATTCTTTAGTTAGTATAAATTCATAAACTTTGCAGATGATTATCAATCGACATTCATGGTGATGTTAACTGTTTTCTAGGTTATGGTTTTTCTTTTTTTCTATATTTCATGTTCATCCTCTGTGTTCTTATGGAAATCAGAGAAAGAGAGAAGAAACTCATATTTATGTTTGTGAACATTAGCAAAAAGCGAGCCGAAGAAAGAGGTAAGCGTTTGTAATTTGTTAAACTCAAATTCATTGCCCATATTTATTATTTTGAGAGACGATGCAATTTTATTAACGAGTTGTCTTCCAACTAATGTAGGGCTTGGAAATCTAGGGTCCCTTGTATGGGTCGAGGGTGATGCATAAAAGCTTACTTTAAGGTAGATAGATTTTCATTTTTCGGATATTGTATCCGGTATTCGGGTTCCTTTTTTGTGATTTTTATATTCTTTGTTGATGTTTGCAGCATTGGAACTACTCAAGGGAAGCCCAAATTCGTGTCGTTTAATGACAAATTGACTGAAACAACGATGCAGATTTACCAGACTTCTTTTGCTTTCAGGAACAGGTATTTGAAAACTATACTGTTGTTTCTTTACGTGCGTCTGCGGGTTGTAAATAGATAGACGGATGTAATCAAGTTGTAAACGGGTTGGGAGTGGTAAAAAAACATTCAACTCTTGAGCAGACATACGTATAGACTTTTTACATGCACTCGCCCTTGTAAAGCATTTTTTTTCTACAACTTTAAACGGGTTAGCAGGTTGTTATAATGGGTTAGGCGGGCCGTGATCAGATTGACGTGTTCACTTTTTAAAATAAATTTTTTTTTTAATTTTAAACGGGTTGTGGGTCAACATGTTTAATAAAACGGGTTAGATATGCACACGATATGTTTAACTAAATGGGTTAACATGAACATGTTTAACCAAACGGGTTACACATGTTAATTAAAACAGGACATGTTTATTAAATGTGATACAAGTGACAATCCGAAATATGATCTATCTATATAATAATTGAGGTCACTTGGGTTGAATCAAGGCCTTAGAGGTGGCCTTTATGATCCAGCAACTAATATGGAGCTCCAAATTATGACTATAAAAACCTTTTTCTTTTATTTTATTTTTTTTTTTTCATTCTCCATATAAAAACTCTCCTATTCTTCCTAATTCCTAACAAATCTTTCAATCTTTCTTCTTCACCTTGCATCATTTGTTGATTATCCACAACTGATTAAAGGTGAACATCCATACTACTCTTCTAATGTTGATTCCTATTATTATTTTGACTTTTTTTTATTGTTAACATTATTAAGAACAAATCAAACCGAATGAAAATTCTTATTCTTTTACGTGGAAATCATTCTTCTTAAACACATGTTCTAATGAAACGGATTTGTGATAAATGGATTTGTGATAAACGGATTTGTGATAAACACATATTCAATCGGATTTATTATAAAGTGATAACAAAGATACTATCAATTCCTATTGTTATTTTTTTTATTCTTTTTAAGATTTCCTAATCTAATAACCATTTGAAATCATTCTGGTGTTTATCACATGTTCTAATGAAACGGATTTGTGATAAACATATATTCAATCGGATTTGTGATAAAGGGATAACAAAGATACTATAGATTCCTATTGTTACTTTTTTTTTATTCTTTTTAATATTTCATAATCTAATTACCATTTGAAATCATTCTTGTGTTTATCACATGTTCTAATGAAATGGATTTGTGATGAACGTATTTGTGATAAACACATATTCAATCGGATTTGTGATAAAGGGATAATAAGGATTGCGTTCAATCAGATTTATGTTAATTTTATTATTGTCATCACGGTTTTTTTAGACATATATTGAATCGGATTTACTATTCGATCGGATTTAGTAATGCTATATTTTAACATTTGAAAAACAGGATTTGACCCGAAGACACAAACGCTATTATGTCTTATCATAATGGTTCTCAATTCTTCAAGGTATTGCATGACCCTTCGGCAACAGTTTTGGTATATTTGTTATTTTCATGTACATATGCCTATTTAATTTTCAAAAATGATTCTTTATTTTTTTAATGTTGTTTTTAATGTGTCAATCCAGACTGTGCTGAAGGCCATGAACAAATTTCTGTTGTCTAAAAACATACATAACAGGGACGTTACAGTTACCACATACGAAGGACAATCTTGGTTGGTATGATTTTTAATGTTTTTAATGTAATTTATTTGAATTACTATTTTTCGAATTTTATGTTTAATATTATTGTAATAATTGACTGTTTTTCAAAAAAAAAAAAATTTAATCACATTTATTTATATTACTGTTTTTCAAAATTATTTTAATATTATTGTAATATTAGACCGAATTTAATGTCATCAATTCTGAATTATTGTTATTTATTTACATCAATAATAATTAACCGAATTTAATGTCATTTAATCTGAAATTTGAATGTGAATTATTGTTATTTATTTACATTAATAAAAATTGACCGAATTTAATGTTATTTATTACTATCTTTTAATAATTCACCAAATTTATATTAATATTAATATGAATTTCAATTTACCATAAGAAGCCTCTTTTATTTTTTATTATGAATGATTGATTATTAATCAATTTAACCTTCATTTATGAACGAAATAACTCTCATTTATTTTTAATATTACGATTTTAGTTTTACTATTTGTAATAATAGTATTGTTGACCGAATATATTACTAATACTAATTGACATTAATAATAATTGACCAAATTGAATGTTATTTATTACGAATTTTTAATCTCATTTATTTATATTAATATTACTATGAAATTATGTTTAAACTATCTTTATGAATTATTATTGGTCTTGCCTGCAATTAATAGGATTTATTTTGTTTTTTAATGTTATTTAGTATGAGTTTTAATGAGTTTTAATGACATTAATTATAATTGACCGAATTATTATTGGTCTTGCCTGATGGTAAGAAAGTTGAAGAGACACACGTCCTTAGGTAGTGTCGCCTTGAATTGTCGGGTTATTCTTTTCCTATTGATTTTATGTCGGTGTCCTTGGGTAGTTTTGATATTGTTGTGGGTATGGATTAGTTATCCTTGTATCATGCTGAAATCGTCTGTTTCGATAAGATCATTCGACTTCCTCTCCCCGATGGAGAAATTCTGTTGATGCATGGTGAGAAGAGCGGTGTCTCTTTGAGTATCATTTCGTGTATGAAAGCCTATAAGTATCTTTGAAAGGGGTATTCTGCCATTCTGGCCCTTGTTTCGGTTTCGTTGGAAGAAGAGAAGAAGATTGAAGATATTCCTGTCGTCTGTGATTTTCCCGATGTATTTCCCGAAGATCTACCTGGCCTTCCGCCTTATCGTCAAGTCGAATTCGGTATTGAACTTGCTCCGGGTGCAGCCCCGATTGCCCGAGCCCCATATCGTCTTGCACCTCCCGAGATGTAGGAGTTGTCTAACCAGTTACATGAGTTATTGGAAAAGGGTTTCATCCGACCTAGCTCATCCCTGTGGGGAGCCCCTATCCTCTTTGTCAAGAAGAAAGACAGAAGCCTGCGTATATGTATCGACTACCGTAAGTTGAACAAGGTTACCATCAAGAATCGTTACCCTCTTCCTCGTATCGATGATTTATTTTATCAGCTCCAGGGTTCTAGTTTCTATTCGAAGATTGACTTGAGATCGGGGTACCATTAGTTGAGAGTCCAGAAAGCCGATATTCCAATGACCGCTTTTCGAACTCATTATGGCCATTTTGAATTCTTGGTCATGCCTTTTGGTCTCACCAATGCGCCCGCCGTATTCATAGATTTGATGAACCGTGTTTTTAAGCCATACCTTGATAAATTCGTGAGTGTATTCATTGATGATATTCTAGTCTATTCCAAGAACGAAGTGGACCACCGAGAACACTTGCATCTTGTCTTGGAACTCTTGAGATGAGAACAGTTGTATGCCAAGTTCTCGAAATGTAGCTTCTGGTTGCGTGAAGTCCAATTCCTTGGTCATGTGGTTAATGAAAAAGGAATTCACGTCGATCCAGCTAAGATAGAAGCTATCAAAGACTGGGAAGCACCGAAGACGCCATATGAGGTGCGGCAATTCCTGGGTCTTGCAGGTTATTATCGTCGTTTTATCGAGGGGTTTTCGAAGATCGCTCAACCCCTCACCTTGTTTACCCAGAAGGACAAGAAGTTCAATTGGGGTGATTCGCAAGAGTCAGCCTTTCAGATGCTAAAGGCCAAACTCCGTTCTGCTCCCATTCTGTCCTTGCCTGAAGGCACAGACAATTTTGTGGTTTACTATGATGCTTCTATTCGGGGTCTCGGTTGTGTGTTGATGCAACGCGAGAAGGTCATTGCCTATGCTTCTCGTTAGCTTAAAGTTCACGAGAAAAACTACACCACCCATGATCTGGAATTGGGTGTAGTAGTCTTTTCTTTGAAAATCTGGAGGCATTACTTGTACAGTACCAAGTGCACCATTTATACCGATCACAAGAGCCTCCAGCATATCTTTGATCAGAAGGAGTTGAACATGCGACAACGTCGCTGGGTCGAGCTCCTTAATGATTACGGGTGTGCTATCAAATACCATCCTGGCAAGGCGAATGTTGTAGCAGACGCCTTGAGCAGAAAGGAATCCACTAAGCCTCGTCGTGTTCGAGCCCTTCAGCTCACTAAGCATTCTAGTTTGCCTAACCAAATCCGTTCGGCGTGGCAAGAAGCTTTGAAGGAGGAAAACCTTAAAGCTGAAACCATGCATGGTGCCGATAGTCACCTCGAACTCAGGTCCGATGGCCTACATTATTTTGCTGAACGTGTTTGGGTCCCTTTATTCGAGGGTTTGCGGGAGCTCGTTCTTGATGAAGCTCACAAGTCCCGGTATTCTATTCACCCTGGCTCCGATAAGATGTATAAAGACTTAAAGATACTTTATTGGTGGCCGAACATGAAGGCGGATGTAGCTTCATATGTAAGCAAGTGTTTGACATGTGCCAAGGTCAAGGTTGAATACCAAAAGCCATCCGGCCTTCTGCAACAACCTGAAATTCCCGAGTGGAAGTGGGAACGAATCACGATGGACTTTGTGACCAAACTCCCGAGGTCGCCCAATGGGTGCGACATGATCTGGGTGATCGTCGATTGGTTGACAAAGTCTGCACACTTCCTCGCTATCAAGGAAACTGATGGCCTTGAGCGATTGGCTCGTCTGTATCTTAAGGAAGTGGTTTCTCGGCACGGGGTGCCTGTTTCTATTATTTCTAATCGTGATCCTCGTTTCGCCTCAAACTTCTGGAAATCCTTGCATAAGGCTCTGGGTACTCAGTTAGACATGAGCACAGCCTATCCTCCGCAAACTAACGGTCAAAGTGAGCGGACGATTCAAACACTAGAAGACATGCTTCGGGCATGTGTGATCGACTTTGGCAAGGGTTGGGAGAGTCATCTACCGTTGGTGGAATTCTCCTACAACAATAGCTATCATTCTAGTATCAAGGCAGCTCCGTTCGAGGCCCTTTACGGGCGGAAATGCCGGTCCCCTCTTTGTTGGGCCGAGGTGGGTGAGAGTCAACTCACCGGCCCGGAACTTGTGTACGAAACTTCCGAGAAGATCGTACAAATTCGTAACCGCATGGCAGCAGCTCGGGATCGTCAAAAGATCTATTGTGACACCCCAGGAAAATCCCACATCGGCCGTGGCCAGGAGAGATCCTTGGTTCATAAGTAATGTCTTGCCTCTTAAATCACCAACGCGTTTTGGGGCTTAATGTTAGTAGATGAGAGGAGAACTCCACAGTTAAGCGTGCTCAGGTGGGAGAAATTTCAGGATGGGTGACCTCCTGGGAAGTCTCCACTTGGGCAACCAAAAACAAATCCGTGAGCTCTGGATGGGCAAAGCGGACAATATTGGTGATGAGAGGGGCGGGGTGTTACATCTATGCCGATCATCGTTGCAAGCCTCTAGAGTTCGAGGTTGGCGACAAGGTTTTATTGAAAGTGTCTCCGTGGAAGGGCGTTATATGTTTTAGGAAGCGTGGCAAATTGAATCCTCGGTGTGTGGGACCGTTCGCAATTCTGGAACGGATTGGACCGGTGGCATATAGGCTTGATCTGTCAGCTGAGCTCAGTAATGTTCATAATGTCTTCCATGTCTCTAACCTTAAGAAGTGTCTGGCGGATGAATCTTTGGTTGTTCCTCTCGAAGAGATTAAGTGTAACACCCCAACCGATGGCGGAAACATCGAGGTGTCACGTAAGAATGAGTATTCAGTAGCACATGGTATTCAAGTTTTAATTGAAATTTATTTAAAGTAAAATATCCAAAATTGGAAAATACATAACCAAGTCTTGAATGAAATTCTAATACATCAAACAACCAAACAAAGCATAAACTTCAATTTTCTCCTCATGCTAGCTCTAGACTTCAAGCATCATTATTTCCTGTGGAGTTTGGAAAAATGGGGGCGGTCAACTAGAAGTTGGTGAGAATACATAAGCCATGACAAGCAATTAAGTTTTAGAATAAATAAAGTTTAGCAATTCATATGTCTATCGTAAGTTTAAGTCTGCATGAATAAACATGAAGTATAGTATGCACATAATCAAACCTCCGACAAGTTTAGGTCCATCCCGTCATCCACGGTTCACCTTAATATCACGTTGGAACGATAATAATCACCCGCGCTCCCCATAAAAGATGGTCAACGAATCTAGGTGGGATTGTCAATCCAATAGATCTATCATTGAATATCGCCGGCTTGGCCATAGCTAATGATTATGTAAGTTTAAGTTTAAGTCTAATAGTATTTGTCTAAATCATGAGGCATTAAAGTTTACAACTAGACATGTATGTAGAATTACTTAAGTATAAAGTTTCAAGTATAAAGAATTGCATAAACATGGTTACGTAAACTCACCTTAGCAAAGTGTTAAGTCTCGTGAAATAGAATATGTGTAGCCCAACGTTGCCAAGTATTACCCTATGTATAAGGTAATAAATAAGTCTAAGTCTTTCTAGTCTACAAGTATTTTCTAGGGTTTCGAATTTGGGGATAAGTATTCGTTTAATTATTAAATAAATTGTTAAATAAATAAAAGAAATTCGAAAAATAAATAAACAAGAGTCTTAATGTAGGTTTTTGATTAAGGATGATCACATCATAAAGTTTTAAGTATGAAAATAATTTTTATAAAATTATTTTCTCAAAGGTTGAATATTTAGTGTATTTATTTTTATTTGTCAAAATATAACTTTAATATCTAAAAATATTAAAATTAAAGAATTTTTAAATTAAAATTTGTAATTCTGTTCTAAATGGACAGAAATAATTTATAAAAAATTTTGGTGCAAAAATATTGAAAAATGAATTTATTATGATTTATTTATGATTAAAATTAACAAAAATCGATTAAAAATATTTAATAAATGATATTTCGAAAATAAAAATCATTTCTGGAATGTTTAATGTTTTATAAACTCAGAATAATTTTTGTGGAAATTTATATAATCGTTTTGATATTTTTATAGAATTTTATAATTATAATAGAATAAACTTGTAATATTTATTATATATAATAAATAAATAATTTTTGGAAAACTAAAAATTGTATGTTAAACTTTTCTATTAGAACATCATAAAATAATTTTTGTAGAATTTATAAAGCGTTTTTAGTATTTTAAAACCATTTTTATAAATAATAATGAATATATAAGTAATAAAGGTTTTTTAAAAAAAAAAAGTTTGCATATGGTGAGGCTCGAACCCGCGTCAAACCCGGGTCAGAGTCTTTAAATCACAAGCCCAGACCAGTTGGTTTGGACCCTGAGAACGATTAAACCTTTGTTGAAATAATTATATAGTTATACTTGAAACAGATATATAATCATTTTAAAAGAAAAGAAAAAGATGTGTGATACGGGACTCGAACCCGGGCCATCAGGCCGATTCGTGTTTTATGAAAAGAGACCACACCAACTGATCTGTTGATCAGTTGGTGATGATTATGGTTCTGAAATAAATAAATAATCAAGTCTGCAAAAACAATTATCCCCAAATCGTGGCATACGAGCCCTAGGTTTCTTAATAACCAAAAGTAACATCCAATAGCCCCTGATATGATGGGGCTATTGCTCGTAGGGTGCCGAAGGTTAAAACCAACAAAAGATTTCAATACTTACAGTGCGTTATCGCGTGATTAGAGACAGTCAACGAAAAAGTCAAACACGAACAATTGAAGCTTGAAAAGGGATTTTTAGCAGAGAATTAGAGAGGGGAAAGGTTAATCGGCGAGTATAGGATGTGAAAGAGGGTCCAATTTATAGTGAGGGGCTCGTGTGATTCGAATTGGAAGTTTGACCCGTGGTTAAATGCTATGACGTGTAATTGGCACAATTTAGGTATGAATTGATAGTGATTATGCGTGTATCACACGCGTGTTAGTCAAACAATTACGAAATTTACCATATTAGTGATTAAAAACGCGGTTTGTTATGCTAATTATGGATGATTGGTTCGCAGTTGACTTTTCCAAAGTCAACTACACTGTTAAATATATTATAAATAAATTATAAATCAGAGTTATACCCAAGTGAAGCTGTAGACCAGCTGGTTATGCTGTGTGTGTGATGGGTTGAACCGGCCTTGGGCACGGGTTCGAACCCCAGCCCAGGCAATTATTTTTTTTACAATTATAACACCACTTTAACACTAATATATGTTTATAGTATGGTACTAGGGGTCCAAATGCGTCACAAAATATTTTTTAAAAGGGACGATAATGATAAAATTCGACGTTTTATTCAATAATAGTCGTATCGTACATAGAATTTAATGCGAAATGTTACATTAAGGTGGATGATCGTCTGCGTATTGTGGAAGAACCGGTTGAGATTCTCGATTACAAGATCCGTAGCCTTCGTCGGAGTAAAATCCGCATTGTTAAAGTTCGTTGGAACTCAAATCGTGGACCGGAGTTCACGTGGGAACGGGAGGATCAGATGAAAGCTAAGTATCCTCATTTATTTCCTAAGCACGCATTCGAATCAAGATATGTCTCTGCTGGAGTTGAATGAATCTCGGGTCGAGATTCCTTTCAACAGGGGAATGATGTGGCAACTGGAAAATTTTCTTCTCTTTCGTCTCTTCCTTTTGGCCTTGGGCAATTTTCGGGACGAAAATTCTTTCAACAGGGGGATGATGTGACACCCGGCAAACTCAGGTCAGTAACATTGACTAAATTAGTAAGTCTACCTTAGCGAGTCATGCATATTACATACTTAATTGGGTCAGTTGAGTCGTTACGATGGTTCTGGGAATCATCGGGAGTCGTTACAATGATCCGCGGGATCATTGGGAGTCGGTCCATAACCATGTGTACAAGGATTGGTGATTCTTGGAATCACCAGGTTTAACACACACATGCAAGTCTCGAGTCCCGGGAATTGGTGAATGATGGTGAACGTGTTAGTTATCATGCATTATGTGTTTATAATCATTACATGACTTGTCGGTATGTGAATACGTGTTTATATATGTTGAAATAGTGTTTAACGCGCCAAAAACCCGAAATGGGATGCTGCATGCGAGTAGGGGGCAGGGGGCGAGTAGGGCAGGCGATTGGGCCTAATCACGTATAGTTATAGGCGATTAGGCCCTAATCGCATGTAACTATCGGCGATTAGGAGCCCTAATCGCCTGAGTTGTCTGTAATCGCATGATCTGTTTTGGACGAGTAAAAACACCTATAAATACAACCCTTGACTCACAAAACACCATTAGTGCAACCCTAACAGATCCTAAGCCTCCCACACACCTCAAAACACCTCTGGAACTTGTTTAGCTTCAAAACTCACCATTTCCAAGCTTACACACCTTTCTTTGATAAAATCCAAGGTGTGTTCTTCATCCCAAACCTTTGCAATGTTATTGTTTTGGTTCCCAAAGGTCCAGACCTTGTTTTACTAAGTGTGTGTCTTTAAAAACCTTTGAAATGAGTTTCTAAAACAAGTATAAACCATTATACTTGCTATATGTGAAGTATTCATGCATATGATGATTTTTGGTGGTTAGAACATGAATGTTTCCATGTAATTGATGTACTTCTGATGTGTAGGAGTTATTAGGATGATTATCTAAGGATTTGAGTTATTGTTATGGTGTTTTGATGAAAGTATGCATTTTAACCCATTTGGATGATTCTTGAAAAAATTAGGATGTTATGATATGATTCAATGATTGTTTGTTGTTAGGATTCACATTAGAAGGATGTTATAACATAGGGATAATGATTTGCAAGGCTGTAGGTTGTGAAATCTGATTATTTCCATTTAAGGAAAGTTTTGCATAGTTAATGAAACCTAGTACTTTGCCATTTTTGGAAATAATCGCACCGAGGGTGTTAGAGCAGAGATAAATTGGGGGGTTTTTTGCTTGAAATGGGTTGGTTAATAGTTTAGGTTTGATGTTGGGTGTTTTTACATGTTTCGGATCTGATTTGGAGGGTTAAACGTGCGAAAACGCGCCATGCGTCTGCAGCAGGCGATTGGGAATCCTAATCGCTTGTTGACCCCTCCCAATCACCAGTTGACTTTTCCTAATTGTATGTTAGTTTCCTAATCGCGTGTACTGCTGTTGTAAGCGTATTTTGACATCCCGAAACATGATTTGACACCTAGGAACATGATAGGGACCACGTGACATGTCCAATGACATAGTAACACGTGTTCGGACTCGTTTATGGATTAATTGAGCGTGATGCTAGACTAGGTGAACTATTGTGCGTACTAAGTGTTTAACTACATATGTTGCATGATATCTTGTATTTGGCTAACACGTGGGATGTCGGGTCACCAATGGGATGTCGGGTCTTGTCTGGTACGGTCGGTTTAACAATTAAAGGTGTTTTAAACGTACATGGTTATGGTCTGGACATTCGGGGACTAATTAACCTACGGATTATTAGTCCGGGTACTTATATACATCTTATGATAGGTCTCCACTATTTTGGGATCATATCTTACTGAATTAACTATTTTCAAGTAACGCAACCTAAGGTGAGTGTCACAGCCCCACTTTTACTGTTTTGCTTTCGGGGGAGAAACATGCTACATACTTATGCTTTAAAGATCATGTTATACTTTTTTTATCGATATTTACTATATGGGCATTTCATCAGGGAGTCCCAGGGGGAAACCATTAGTACATGGGAACACATATCGGGAAAATATGGATAGATCTATAGGGACTGGCAAACCCCACTCGACGGCTGGGAGCCGGGCGGGTGCATATTGTCTCTACTTCCAGGGTCGCCGTGGTGACGGTGGCTCACGGCTGGGCAAAAACAGGAAAACGTGTCAGTAATGGTTTCCCACTCGTAGTAGTAAACACACTTAACGTCTAGCTAACGTTCGTATAACATAGTAGTAACGGGAATGATATTTTCAAACTTATAACAACTCTTTAGTAAAAGAAAACCTGTGAACTCACCAACATTATATGTTGACATTTTTGGCATGTTTTCTTAGGTCGCTAAGGTAGCAGTTAACAGACTAGTCGCACGGAGTCTTGCACAACGTCTAGAGTTTTGTTGCATATTAAACAATATCTTGTAAACTATAATATGCCTTTTGGTTGTAAACAAGAAATGCTTCCACTGCTGGTTTATGGCTCAAAGCATAATGTTTTGGTTTCAAGCTATATATTTAGTGTTTCTTTATTGTGATCGTTGACTTGGATCCTGGTATGTCACGCACCTCATGGTAAAACCCCACAAGTGGAATTTGAGGGTGTGACAGGAATCCTTTAGGAAATCACTAATATATGACATATACCGACATGGTCTAATTTATATTTGAAATAGGAACTCGTATTGGCATCTTGTGTTAGAAAACCAAGCCCTTGATATTATACAGAGAAACACTCAAACATGAGATTGAATGATTTCCTTGAACTATTTTTTTATTATTTATCAATGAAAGCGCACAAATTACAATAACTCTAAACATCTATTTATACTAAACTAATACTATTTCTAACCAAACTCAAATTGTATTTAAATAATTTATAAACTCATAGAAAAACCTATACGTTAAATCGATAATTCTGACTGTTTAAACAAATAAACCTAACTATGTTTATCTTGAACCTATTTCAATTATCTTTAACCATTTAAACTTTACGGATTTATGGAAGCAGCCTCTCTATCCTCACAGATAGAGGATAGGTATGCCTGCATCTTACCCTCCCTAGACTCTACTAATAACTTTTGGTTGTAGTGGGATTTACTGAGTACGGTTATTGTTGTAAACTTTATGGATTTATTTATAAATAGACTATTAAACTTAGAACTCACAAGAGTAAGCTAACACATTTTAAGAATGCATCCGAAGAATGTTGTAGCCTTTAATACAAGGGGCAAGAAGGTGATGCAGTAAGAATATCATTTTGACTATCATGTTGGGGATATGCCGTAATAACGAACAAAACAACCAGATAACTGAAATCTTTGAAGGGACGTAATCGCTTTCAGATTGAATCATTTCGATGGTTCAATCGAAATATTCAATCGGATACAATCTGAGATTGAGAATTTTTTGTATGATTATGTTTGAGAGAAGAATCAGAGAGAAATTGACCAAGATAAAAAGCGTATTTGAATTAAGGCCTTTTAGGCATTTATTTTCAAGGTTTCAAAATTGCCATATTTAGTCCCTCAAATTCCGAAAATTAATTTTCTGAGACATTTTTACCGTAGCAATTTTAATGAAAATAAACAATTTTCGCGCTAACCTAGCAGCTCAACCCCAGCCAAGGGCTCTGCCCCTTGGACCCTGCTTCCAGGGGCGCTGTCGCACGGTAGCAGTTAACAGACTAGTCGCACGGAGTCTTGCACAACGTCTAGAGTTTTGTTGCATATTAAACAATATCTTGTAAACTATAATATGCCTTTTGGTTGTAAACAAGAAATGCTTCCGCTGCTGGTTTATGGCTCAAAGCATAATGTTTTTGTTTCAAGCTATATATTTAGTGTTTCTTTATTGTGATCGTTGACTTGGATCCTGGTATGTCACGCACCTCGCGGTAAAACCCCACAAGTGGAATTTAAGGGTGTGACAGGAATCCTTTAGGAAATCACTAATATATGACATATACCGACATGGTCTAATTTATATTTGAAATAGGAACTCGTATTGGCATCTTGTGTTAGAAAACCAAGCCCTTGATATTATACAGAGAAACACTCAAACATGAGATTGAATGATTTCCTTGAACTATTTTTTTATTATTTATCAATGAAAGCGCACAAATTACAATAACTCTAAACATCTATTTATACTAAACTAATACTATTTCTAACCAAACTCAAATTGTATTTAAATAATTTATAAACTCATAGAAAAACCTATATGTTAAATCGATAATTATGACTATTTAAACAAATAAACCAAACTATGTTTATCTTGAACCTATATCAATTATCTTTAACCATTTAAACTTTACGGATTTATGGAAGCAGCCTCACTATCCTCACAGATAGAGGAAAGGTATGCCTGCATCTTACCCTCCCTAGACTCTACTAATAACTTTTGGTTGTAGTGGGATTTACTGAGTACGGTTATTGTTGTAAACTTTATGGATTTATTTATAAATAGACTATTAAACTTAGAACTCACAAGTGTAAGCTAACACATTTTAAGAATGCATCCGAAGAATGTTGTAGCCTTTAATACAAGGGGCAAGAAGGTGATGCAGTAAGAATATCAGTTTGACTATCATGTTGGGGATATGCCGTAATAACGAACAAAACAACCAGATAACTGAAATCTTTGAAGGGACGTAATCGCTTTCAGATTGAATCATTTCGATGGTTCAATCGAAATATTCAATCGGATACAATCTGAGATTGAGAATTTTCTGTATGATTATGTTTGAGAGAAGAATCAGAGAGAAATTGACCAAGATAAAAAGCGTATTTGAATTAAGGCCTTTTAGGCATTTATTTTCAAGGTTTCAAAATTGCCATATTTAGTCCCTCAAATTCCGAAAATTAATTTTCTGAGACATTTTTACCGTAGCAATTTTAATGAAAATAAACAATTTTCGCGCTAACCTAGCAGCTCGACCCCAGCCAAGGGCTCTGCCCTTTGGACCCTGCTTCCAGGGGCGCTGTCGCACGGTAGCAGTTAACAGACTAGTCGCACGGAGTCTTGCACAACGTCTAGAGTTTTGTTGCATATTAAACAATATCTTGTAAACTATAATATGCCTTTTGGTTGTAAACAAGAAATGCTTCCGCTGCTGGTTTATGGCTCAAAGCATAATGTTTTTGTTTCAAGCTATATATTTAGTGTTTCTTTATTGTGATCGTTGACTTGGATCCTGGTATGTCACGCACCTCGCGGTAAAACCCCACAAGTGGAATTTGAGGGTGTGACAGGAATCCTTTAGGAAATCACTAATATATGACATATACCGACATGGTCTAATTTATATTTGAAATAGGAACTCGTATTGGCATCTTGTGTTAGAAAACCAAGCCCTTGATATTATACAGAGAAACACTCAAACATGAGATTGAATGATTTCCTTGAACTATTTTTTTATTATTTATCAATGAAAGCGCACAAATTACAATAACTCTAAACATCTATTTATACTAAACTAATACTATTTCTAACCAAACTCAAATTGTATTTAAATAATTTATAAACTCATAGAAAAACCTATACGTTAAATCGATAATTCTGACTATTTAAACAAATAAACCAAACTATGTTATCTTGAACCTATTTAAATTATCTTTAACCATTTAAACTTTACGAATTTAAGGAAGCAGCCTCTCTATCCTCACGGATAGAGGAAAGGTATGCTTGCATCTTACCCTCCCTAGACTCTACTAATAACTTTTGGTTGTAGTGGGATTTACTGTGTACGGTTATTGTTGTAAACTTTATGGATTTATTTATAAATAGACTATTAAACTTAGAACTCACAAGAGTAAGCTGACACATTTTAAGAATGCATCCGAAGAATGTTGTAGCCTTTAATACAAGGGGAAAGAAGGTGATGCAGTAAGAATATCAGTTTGACTATCATGTTGGGGATATGCCGTAATAACGAACAAAACAACCAGATAACTGAAATCTTTGAAGGGACGTAATCGCTTTCAGATTGAATCATTTCGATGGTTCAATCGAAATATTCAATCGGATACAATCTGAGATTGAGAATTTTTTGTATGATTATGTTTGAGAGAAGAATCAGAGAGAAATTGACCAAGATAAAAAGCGTATTTGAATTAAGGCCTTTTAGGCATTTATTTTCAAGGTTTCAAAATTGCCATATTTAGTCCCTCAAATTCCGAAAATTAATTTTCTGAGACATTTTTACCGTAGCAATTTTAATGAAAATAAACAATTTTCGGGCTAACCTAGCAGCTCAACCCCAGCCAAGGGCTCTGCCCCTTGGACCCTGCTTCCAGGGGCGCTGTCGCACGGTAGCAGTTAACAGACTAGTCGCACGGAGTCTTGCACAACGTCTAGAGTTTTGTTGCATATTAAACAATATCTTGTAAACTATAATATGCCTTTTGGTTGTAAACAAGAAATGCTTCCGCTGCTGGTTTATGGCTCAAAGCATAATGTTTTTGTTTCAAGCTATATATTTAGTGTTTCTTTATTGTGATCGTTGACTTGGATCCTGGTATGTCACGCACCTCGCGGTAAAACCCCACAAGTGGAATTTGAGGGTGTGACAGGAATCCTTTAGGAAATCACTAATATATGACATATACCGACATGGTCTAATTTATATTTGAAATAGGAACTCGTATTGGCATCTTGTGTTAGAAAACCATGCCCTTGATATTATACAGAGAAACACTCAAACATGAGATTGAATGATTTCCTTGAACTATTTTTTTATTATTTATCAATGAAAGCGCACAAATTACAATAACTCTAAACATCTATTTATACTAAACTAATACTATTTCTAACCAAACTCAAATTGTATTTAAATAATTTATAAACTCATAGAAAAACCTATACGTTAAATCGATAATTCTGACTGTTTAAACAAATAAACCTAACTATGTTTATCTTGAACCTATTTCAATTATCTTTAACCATTTAAACTTTACGGATTTATGGAAGCAGCCTCTCTATCCTCACAGATAGAGGATAGGTATGCCTGCATCTTACCCTCCCTAGACTCTACTAATAACTTTTGGTTGTAGTGGGATTTACTGAGTACGGTTATTGTTGTAAACTTTATGGATTTATTTATAAATAGACTATTAAACTTAGAACTCACAAGAGTAAGCTAACACATTTTAAGAATGCATCCGAAGAATGTTGTAGCCTTTAATACAAGGGGCAAGAAGGTGATGCAGTAAGAATATCATTTTGACTATCATGTTGGGGATATGCCGTAATAACGAACAAAACAACCAGATAACTGAAATCTTTGAAGGGACGTAATCGCTTTCAGATTGAATCATTTCGATGGTTCAATCGAAATATTCAATCGGATACAATCTGAGATTGAGAATTTTTTGTATGATTATGTTTGAGAGAAGAATCAGAGAGAAATTGACCAAGATAAAAAGCGTATTTGAATTAAGGCCTTTTAGGCATTTATTTTCAAGGTTTCAAAATTGCCATATTTAGTCCCTCAAATTCCGAAAATTAATTTTCTGAGACATTTTTACCGTAGCAATTTTAATGAAAATAAACAATTTTCGCGCTAACCTAGCAGCTCAACCCCAGCCAAGGGCTCTGCCCCTTGGACCCTGCTTCCAGGGGCGCTGTCGCACGGTAGCAGTTAACAGACTAGTCGCACGGAGTCTTGCACAACGTCTAGAGTTTTGTTGCATATTAAACAATATCTTGTAAACTATAATATGCCTTTTGGTTGTAAACAAGAAATGCTTCCGCTGCTGGTTTATGGCTCAAAGCATAATGTTTTTGTTTCAAGCTATATATTTAGTGTTTCTTTATTGTGATCGTTGACTTGGATCCTGGTATGTCACGCACCTCGCGGTAAAACCCCACAAGTGGAATTTGAGGGTGTGACAGGAATCCTTTAGGAAATCACTAATATATGACATATACCGACATGGTCTAATTTATATTTGAAATAGGAACTCGTATTGGCATCTTGTGTTAGAAAACCAAGCCCTTGATATTATACAGAGAAACACTCAAACATGAGATTGAATGATTTCCTTGAACTATTTTTTTATTATTTATCAATGAAAGCGCACAAATTACAATAACTCTAAACATCTATTTATACTAAACTAATACTATTTCTAACCAAACTCAAATTGTATTTAAATAATTTATAAACTCATAGAAAAACCTATATGTTAAATCGATAATTATGACTATTTAAACAAATAAACCAAACTATGTTTATCTTGAACCTATATCAATTATCTTTAACCATTTAAACTTTACGGATTTATGGAAGCAGCCTCACTATCCTCATAGATAGAGGAAAGGTATGCCTGCATCTTACCCTCCCTAGACTCTACTAATAACTTTTGGTTGTAGTGGGATTTACTGAGTACGGTTATTGTTGTAAACTTTATGGATTTATTTATAAATAGACTATTAAACTTAGAACTCACAAGTGTAAGCTAACACATTTTAAGAATGCATCCGAAGAATGTTGTAGCCTTTAATACAAGGGGCAAGAAGGTGATGCAGTAAGAATATCAGTTTGACTATCATGTTGGGGATATGCCGTAATAACGAACAAAACAACCAGATAACTGGAATCTTTGAAGGGACGTAATCGCTTTCAGATTGAATCATTTCGATGGTTCAATCGAAATATTCAATCGGATACAATCTGAGATTGAGAATTTTCTGTATGATTATGTTTGAGAGAAGAATCAGAGAGAAATTGACCAAGATAAAAAGCGTATTTGAATTAAGGCCTTTTAGGCATTTATTTTCAAGGTTTCAAAATTGCCATATTTAGTCCCTCAAATTCCGAAAATTAATTTTCTGAGACATTTTTACCGTAGCAATTTTAATGAAAATAAACAATTTTCGCGCTAACCTAGCAGCTCGACCCCAGCCAAGGGCTCTGCCCTTTGGACCCTGCTTCCAGGGGCGCTGTCGCACGGTAGCAGTTAACAGACTAGTCGCACGGAGTCTTGCACAACGTCTAGAGTTTTGTTGCATATTAAACAATATCTTGTAAACTATAATATGCCTTTTGGTTGTAAACAAGAAATGCTTCCGCTGCTGGTTTATGGCTCAAAGCATAATGTTTTTGTTTCAAGCTATATATTTAGTGTTTCTTTATTGTGATCGTTGACTTGGATCCTGGTATGTCACGCACCTCGCGGTAAAACCCCACAAGTGGAATTTGAGGGTGTGACAGGAATCCTTTAGGAAATCACTAATATATGACATATACCGACATGGTCTAATTTATATTTGAAATAGGAACTCGTATTGGCATCTTGTGTTAGAAAACCAAGCCCTTGATATTATACAGAGAAACACTCAAACATGAGATTGAATGATTTCCTTGAACTATTTTTTTATTATTTATCAATGAAAGCGCACAAATTACAATAACTCTAAACATCTATTTATACTAAACTAATACTATTTCTAACCAAACTCAAATTGTATTTAAATAATTTATAAACTCATAGAAAAACCTATACGTTAAATCGATAATTCTGACTATTTAAACAAATAAACCAAACTATGTTTATCTTGAACCTATTTAAATTATCTTTAACCATTTAAACTTTACGAATTTATGGAAGCAGCCTCTCTATCCTCACGGATAGAGGAAAGGTATGCTTGCATCTTACCCTCCCTAGACTCTACTAATAACTTTTGGTTGTAGTGGGATTTACTGTGTACGGTTATTGTTGTAAACTTTATGGATTTATTTATAAATAGACTATTAAACTTAGAACTCACAAGAGTAAGCTGACACATTTTAAGAATGCATCCGAAGAATGTTGTAGCCTTTAATACAAGGGGAAAGAAGGTGATGCAGTATGAATATCAGTTTGACTATCATGTTGGGGATATGCCGTAATAACGAACAAAACAACCAGATAACTGAAATCTTTGAAGGGACGTAATCGCTTTCAGATTGAATCATTTCGATGGTTCAATCGAAATATTCAATCGGATACAATCTGAGATTGAGAATTTTTTGTATGATTATGCTTGAAAGAAGAATCAGAGAGAAATTGACCAAGATAAAAAGCGTATTTGAATTAAGGCCTTTTAGGCATTTATTTTCAAGGTTTCAAAATTGCCATATTTAGTCCCTCAAATTCCGAAAATTAATTTTCTGAGACATTTTTACCGTAGCAATTTTAATGAAAATAAACAATTTTCGCGCTAACCTAGCAGCTCGACCCCAGCCAAGGGCTCTGCCCTTTGGACCCTGCTTCCAGGGGCGATGTCGCACGGTAGCAGTTAAAAGACTAGTCGCACGGAGTCTTGCACAACGTCTAGAGTTTTGTTGCATATTAAACAATATCTTGTAAACTATAATATGCCTTTTGGTTGTAAACAAGAAATGCTTCCGCTGCTGGTTTATGGCTCAAAGCATAATGTTTTTGTTTCAAGCTATATATTTAGTGTTTCTTTATTGTGATCGTTGACTTGGATCCTGGTATGTCACGCACCTCGCGGTAAAACCCCACAAGTGGAATTTGAGGGTGTGACAGGAATCCTTTAGGAAATCACTAATATATGACATATACCGACATGGTCTAATTTATATTTGAAATAGGAACTCGTATTGGCATCTTGTGTTAGAAAACCATGCCCTTGATATTATACAGAGAAACACTCAAACATGAGATTGAATGATTTCCTTGAACTATTTTTTTATTATTTATCAATGAAAGCGCACAAATTACAATAACTCTAAACATCTATTTATACTAAACTAATACTATTTCTAACCAAACTCAAATTGTATTTAAATAATTTATAAACTCATAGAAAAACCTATATGTTAAATCGATAATTATGACTATTTAAACAAATAAACCAAACTATGTTTATCTTGAACCTATTTAAATTATCTTTAACCATTTAAACTTTACGGATTTATGGAAGCAGCCTCACTATCCTCACAGATAGAGGAAAGGTATGCCTGCATCTTACCCTCCCTAGACTCTACTAATAACTTTTGGTTGTAGTGGGATTTACTGAGTACGGTTATTGTTGTAAACTTTATGGATTTATTTATAAATAGACTATTAAACTTAGAACTCACAAGTGTAAGCTAACACATTTTAAGAATGCATCCGAAGAATGTTGTAGCCTTTAATACAAGGGGCAAGAAGGTGATGCAGTAAGAATATCAGTTTGACTATCATGTTGGGGATATGCCGTAATAACGAACAAAACAACCAGATAACTGAAATCTTTGAAGGGACGTAATCGCTTTCAGATTGAATCATTTCGATGGTTCAATCGAAATATTCAATCGGATACAATCTGAGATTGAGAATTTTCTGTATGATTATGTTTGAGAGAAGAATCAGAGAGAAATTGACCAAGATAAAAAGCGTATTTGAATTAAGGCCTTTTAGGCATTTATTTTCAAGGTTTCAAAATTGCCATATTTAGTCCCTCAAATTCCGAAAATTAATTTTCTGAGACATTTTTACCGTAGCAATTTTAATGAAAATAAACAATTTTCGCGCTAACCTAGCAGCTCGACCCCAGCCAAGGGCTCTGCCCTTTGGACCCTGCTTCCAGGGGCGCTGTCGCACGGTAGCAGTTAACAGACTAGTCGCACGGAGTCTTGCACAACGTCTAGAGTTTTGTTGCATATTAAACAATATCTTGTAAACTATAATATGCCTTTTGGTTGTAAACAAGAAATGCTTCCGCTGCTGGTTTATGGCTCAAAGCATAATGTTTTTGTTTCAAGCTATATATTTAGTGTTTCTTTATTGTGATCGTTGACTTGGATCCTGGTATGTCACGCACCTCGCGGTAAAACCCCACAAGTGGAATTTGAGGGTGTGACAGGAATCCTTTAGGAAATCACTAATATATGACATATACCGACATGGTCTAATTTATATTTGAAATAGGAACTCGTATTGGCATCTTGTGTTAGAAAACCAAGCCCTTGATATTATACAGAGAAACACTCAAACATGAGATTGAATGATTTCCTTGAACTATTTTTTTATTATTTATCAATGAAAGCGCACAAATTACAATAACTCTAAACATCTATTTATACTAAACTAATACTATTTCTAACCAAACTCAAATTGTATTTAAATAATTTATAAACTCATAGAAAAACCTATACGTTAAATCGATAATTCTGACTATTTAAACAAATAAACCAAACTATGTTTATCTTGAACCTATTTAAATTATCTTTAACCATTTAAACTTTACGAATTTATGGAAGCAGCCTCTCTATCCTCACGGATAGAGGAAAGGTATGCTTGCATCTTACCCTCCCTAGACTCTACTAATAACTTTTGGTTGTAGTGGGATTTACTGTGTACGGTTATTGTTGTAAACTTTATGGATTTATTTATAAATAGACTATTAAACTTAGAACTCACAAGAGTAAGCTGACACATTTTAAGAATGCATCCGAAGAATGTTGTAGCCTTTAATACAAGGGGAAAGAAGGTGATGCAGTATGAATATCAGTTTGACTATCATGTTGGGGATATGCCGTAATAACGAACAAAACAACCAGATAACTGAAATCTTTGAAGGGACGTAATCGCTTTCAGATTGAATCATTTCGATGGTTCAATCGAAATATTCAATCGGATACAATCTGAGATTGAGAATTTTTTGTATGATTATGCTTGAAAGAAGAATCAGAGAGAAATTGACCAAGATAAAAAGCGTATTTGAATTAAGGCCTTTTAGGCATTTATTTTCAAGGTTTCAAAATTGCCATATTTAGTCCCTCAAATTCCGAAAATTAATTTTCTGAGACATTTTTACCGTAGCAATTTTAATGAAAATAAACAATTTTCGCGCTAACCTAGCAGCTCGACCCCAGCCAAGGGCTCTGCCCTTTGGACCCTGCTTCCAGGGGCGATGTCGCACGGTAGCAGTTAAAAGACTAGTCGCACGGAGTCTTGCACAACGTCTAGAGTTTTGTTGCATATTAAACAATATCTTGTAAACTATAATATGCCTTTTGGTTGTAAACAAGAAATGCTTCCGCTGCTGGTTTATGGCTCAAAGCATAATGTTTTTGTTTCAAGCTATATATTTAGTGTTTCTTTATTGTGATCGTTGACTTGGATCCTGGTATGTCACGCACCTCGCGGTAAAACCCCACAAGTGGAATTTGAGGGTGTGACAGGAATCCTTTAGGAAATCACTAATATATGACATATACCGACATGGTCTAATTTATATTTGAAATAGGAACTCGTATTGGCATCTTGTGTTAGAAAACCATGCCCTTGATATTATACAGAGAAACACTCAAACATGAGATTGAATGATTTCCTTGAACTATTTTTTTATTATTTATCAATGAAAGCGCACAAATTACAATAACTCTAAACATCTATTTATACTAAACTAATACTATTTCTAACCAAACTCAAATTGTATTTAAATAATTTATAAACTCATAGAAAAACCTATATGTTAAATCGATAATTATGACTATTTAAACAAATAAACCAAACTATGTTTATCTTGAACCTATTTAAATTATCTTTAACCATTTAAACTTTACGGATTTATGGAAGCAGCCTCACTATCCTCACAGATAGAGGAAAGGTATGCCTGCATCTTACCCTCCCTAGACTCTACTAATAACTTTTGGTTGTAGTGGGATTTACTGAGTACGGTTATTGTTGTAAACTTTATGGATTTATTTATAAATAGACTATTAAACTTAGAACTCACAAGTGTAAGCTAACACATTTTAAGAATGCATCCGAAGAATGTTGTAGCCTTTAATACAAGGGGCAAGAAGGTGATGCAGTAAGAATATCAGTTTGACTATCATGTTGGGGATATGCCGTAATAACGAACAAAACAACCAGATAACTGAAATCTTTGAAGGGACGTAATCGCTTTCAGATTGAATCATTTCGATGGTTCAATCGAAATATTCAATCGGATACAATCTGAGATTGAGAATTTTCTGTATGATTATGTTTGAGAGAAGAATCAGAGAGAAATTGACCAAGATAAAAAGCGTATTTGAATTAAGGCCTTTTAGGCATTTATTTTCAAGGTTTCAAAATTGCCATATTTAGTCCCTCAAATTCCGAAAATTAATTTTCTGAGAGATTTTTACCGTAGCAATTTTAATGTAAATAAACAATTTTCGCGCTAACCTAGCAGCTCGACCCCAGCCAAGGGCTCTGCCCTTTGGACCCTGCTTCCAGGGGCGCTGTCGCACGGTAGCAGTTAACAGACTAGTCGCACGGAGTCTTGCACAACGTCTAGAGTTTTGTTGCATATTAAACAATATCTTGTAAACTATAATATGCCTTTTGGTTGTAAACAAGAAATGCTTCCGCTGCTGGTTTATGGCTCAAAGCATAATGTTTTTGTTTCAAGCTATATATTTAGTGTTTCTTTATTGTGATCGTTGACTTGGATCCTGGTATGTCACGCACCTCGCGGTAAAACCCCACAAGTGGAATTTGAGGGTGTGACAGGAATCCTTTAGGAAATCACTAATATATGACATATACCGACATGGTCTAATTTATATTTGAAATAGGAACTCGTATTGGCATCTTGTGTTAGAAAACCAAGCCCTTGATATTATACAGAGAAACACTCAAACATGAGATTGAATGATTTCCTTGAACTATTTTTTTATTATTTATCAATGAAAGCGCACAAATTACAATAACTCTAAACATCTATTTATACTAAACTAATACTATTTCTAACCAAACTCAAATTGTATTTAAATAATTTATAAACTCATAGAAAAACCTATACGTTAAATCGATAATTCTGACTATTTAAACAAATAAACCAAACTATGTTTATCTTGAACCTATTTAAATTATCTTTAACCATTTAAACTTTACGAATTTATGGAAGCAGCCTCTCTATCCTCACGGATAGAGGAAAGGTATGCCTGCATCTTACCCTCCCTAGACTCTACTAATAACTTTTGGTTGTAGTGGGATTTACTGTGTACGGTTATTGTTGTAAACTTTATGGATTTATTTATAAATAGACTATTAAACTTAGAACTCACAAGAGTAAGCTGACACATTTTAAGAATGCATCCGAAGAATGTTGTAGCCTTTAATACAAGGGGAAAGAAGGTGATGCAGTAAGAATATCAGTTTGACTATCATGTTGGGGATATGCCGTAATAACGAACAAAACAACCAGATAACTGAAATCTTTGAAGGGACGTAATCGCTTTCAGATTGAATCATTTCGATGGTTCAATCGAAATATTCAATCGGATACAATCTGAGATTGAGAATTTTCTGTATGATTATGTTTGAGAGAAGAATCAGAGAGAAATTGACCAAGATAAAAAGCGTATTTGAATTAAGGCCTTTTAGGCATTTATTTTCAAGGTTTCAAAATTGCCATATTTAGTCCCTCAAATTCCGAAAATTAATTTTCTGAGAGATTTTTACCGTAGCAATTTTAATGAAAATAAACAATTTTCGCGCTAACCTAGCAGCTCGACCCCAGCCAAGGGCTCTGCCCCTTGGACCCTGCTTCCAGGGGCGCTGTCCCTGGACCCCGTCCCTTAGGGACTTCACCCCTAAGTTCATAATAAATTCAAATAGGCGTGCACCCCGCACTTCCAGACTTATGTGATGTCTTTTTATGAAGATAATGGTCAATCAGTCAATACATATACACTAAAAAAATCCAACATATCAGAATTTGGAGAAGACTGACTTAGGATAATGTTTATGTTTATAGTTTTAACTTGGAAGTATTTATTGAACTTGGCTTTTAGATAAATAAAGTTTTCGTCATTTTTATCTTTGTTATCTAAGGTAGCGTTCATTTCACGAAAAATGGAATGGAATTTGGATGGAATTAAAATGTGTGTTCGAATTCTTATGTTGTTTCTTATAACAAAAGAATGGATTGTAATTGAACAACATATGGAAGTGAATCCACATTTTAATTCCGTTGACATTTCATTCTATTTTATGAAACGAACACATCAACATTCAAAATCAAATTATGGTTCTCACGCAATTCCAATTGCAATTCCTTTGCAATCCATATTACGAACGCTACCTAAGTGTTTTGTGTAAATCCAACGCACATGGCAATCACTCAGGGTCAGAACCGGAGATAGGCTATAAAATACGAGTTTGTGCTTAAAAAGTGTTGCGGTGGTGAGATATGTAAAACGATTTAGATGAAAAGTTGGGCCTGGGCCCAAAATAGATGGAGCACGACTAAAAATGTGTGGGTCATAAGCTTCTGATGACCTTCCACACGGATCTTGGTAAGATCTGGATCCAACATCAGACATATCCAAACCAAAGGAAACTTTAGATCCATCAAACGAAGCCATATGTGCAGAAAAATTACTTAGACCACCATTCCACCGTTGACCACCACGTTGACTTCCAAATCGACCTCTTATTTGATTGTGCATCGCTTGCTATAGATGTTGCAAAATAAAAAAAGCAAAATGGTCGGCTAGAAGGAAGCATAGTCGAATCAGGTCACGGGTAGCTCTCATACTATCAAGAATGATATCAAGCTCTCTCACTATGACTGAAATAATATGTGTATACAATACAATACAATACAATGCTCTCCTTTAAATATGAGGAGCCATGGGATATTAACATTAATAAACTGTAACTAACTCATAACTAACAACTCAACTGAATATATACACTAGTACAAACATATATAAACTTCATACAAGATGCTTAAGAAAACGTAAAAACAAATCTTACACCAGCTTTGTAAGTTTTACATAGTTTGTTACAAGGAAGTATTGCAATAAGCCAAATAACGTAAACTTAAAAGACAAAATCTATAACTTTACTAACCATGATTGGTGGAATGTGGTGATGCTCACACAATCTACACTATTATCATCAAAACCTTTTTACCCTGATTTATTTCTTCAAACAACGCGTATAAATGTGTTGTTAGATTAAGACCTCTTTTCATCAGTGCCATATGAAACTAATGAGATCTCGTAAAGATCAGATTGCGCAACTTCTAGGTCAAAACTTCTAGTCTCCTCACATGATTTTTCATGAATCCAAGGATGGGTTGTGGATTTCCTCAACTTGGCTAGCTCCAATACCACTTCTTTCATTGTGGGCCTATCACAACCTTGTAAATTTAGGCAACTTTTCACCAAACCAGCTATATCTTTTATCTGCTCAAGAGTCCCTTCATCCAATATCCGAGGTTCAATAACTTCATGTAAGCGGTTTTGTGTAACTGAATTGACAAAATATGTTGCTAAATTCTTTTCATCATTGGATCTATCGGCACTAATTACTTTTTTACCAGTTATGAGTTCCGCAAGGACCACTCCAAAGCTATATACATCACTTTTCTCCGTTAGTTTGCTTGTGTTGGAGTACTCAGGATCCAAATACCCTAGTGTGCCTTGAATAAGAGTCGTAACATGCTCATGATCTAATGGGATCAATCTTGATGCACCAAAATCTGAAATTTTTATGGTGTAATTTTCATCTAATAATATGTTGGTAGACTTGACATCTCGGTGTATAATTGGCATGGTTGTTTCGGAGTGAAGGTATGCAAGTGCACTAGCAGCTTCAATAGCCACTCTCAATCGATTTTCCCAAGATAACCAACTCATTCCACCAATTTTAGAATGAATGTGATGGGAAAGAGTGTTATTAGAGATGAATTCATAAACTAATACAGGGACTTCCTCTTCCAAGCAGCACCCTAATAGCTTGACTACATTTCGATGGATGACTTTTGTAAGAATGAAGACTTCATTTATGAAGTGCTCTGCTTGGCTCCGATCGACTATTATAGATTTCTTTATTGCAACTACACGTTTGTCAGACAAAACTCCCTTGTACACTTCACCAAAAGCACCTCGACCGATAATGTTCTCCTGAGAATAATTATTACTGGCTTTCCGAAGTTGTGCAACGCTAAACAAAGTCATTGCCTCTTGTGACCCATGTGATTTGATCTTTTCTTTTAGTAACAAGCCTCCATTTTTCTCAAAGAACTTTTCTCGGAGCTTCATTAGTTTCCTCCTCCTTATACCATAGAAAATCCCCAATATACCAGATAGTATTGCTAATAGGCCAAACACCATTGCTACATGTGAATTGAAAAAAAAGGAAAAAAGTACTTTGATTAAAGGTTGTGCTTATCTCACTTTGAGTGAACATGGTTTTTAATTATCCCTTTTAAAAACTAGCTTCTTGAAAAAGATGACATACACATACATATACTTTCATAAATGTTACCTATAATGAATATGGATGAAGAAAACTTTGAATTGTTAAAAGTGTTGTCAACCATTTTCTATTTTGTATCACCAAAAGATCATGAAATGTTACCTATTATGAATATGGATGAAGAAAACTTTGAAGTTCTAGGGTGTTGACAACCATGTTTTAGTTTTGCATCACCAAAAGATCCTGAAGGACAAGTACAATTATAACTCCCTAGAGTATTTTTGCAATCACCATAGCAAGGATGGGTTTCTGGATCATTGCACTCATTGATATCTAATAATTAACAAAATAAATAGCATTATTAACATGTCCAGAAAACATCATAATATGTATTTTTAATATGATTAGTATTTTTGCAATCACCATGACGGTGTACAAAGATCATTTAGTACACTAAAATAGTGTGGTGGCCATATTATATGTACACTAAAATAGTGTGTTACCATTATTATAACATCAAGTTGGAATAAACTTTATAGCACACAATAAATTAAGTAGCTCAATTTGAAGTAAACTAGTAATAATACTTGTCATGAAAATGATATTTGATAGATATTGGAAACTGACCTTGGCAGCCTGGATCAAGGTAGGGGTTACCTTGGTAACCATTGTTGCATCTACAACGATAACCACCACCCTCTACCTCATAGCATGAACTGTTTTCCTTGCACGCGGCAGACTCAGAGCAGTTCCGAGTGTCCCGTCTAATTACCCAATCTACCACAACAGGGACAGTGGCATCTATCCTCTCCCAAACACCCCCCTCAAGAGATAAATCATTGGTACCCTGAAACACAAAAGTGCCTTCCTCACCAAGAAATGCAAAGCCGCAGCGGTTGAAGGACCAAACATCTGTGTGGTTTTGAAAGGAGTAAAGTGTAATATTATAGTAGTTTAGGCCTTTTGGTATAGATATCTGACAACAGCCCATTCCTGAACACTGCCCATCATCAGCCACATCCTGTGCTTTGCTGCATACTCCTATACAGGCACTAGAAAACTCTGCGCCGTTTCTTCCTCTGATGAAAGAATAATCGTCACACCCAAGGACTGTGAACTTGTTCTTTACAGAGAAACTGAATGCACTTAACTCAAGACTCCAATCATAATCTTCAGATGTTGTTCCATTTCGGTTGTAGCATGCATTCGCAAATCCATTGTGAATGCGGAACTCTGAATCTGAAATGCTATATATTTCGACGTCTGTTGAACCAAGGAACAACTTTGGAGGTTCGTAAGAGGTGTTACAAGTGACGTAGAATGAGTTGTCGAGGGAACAGCCTGTGTCATCACCGATACCAAAAGGGTATGGAACTGTGACGTTTCCGCAGTGGGTTGGACAGTTTGGCTTTGCTATAGCACTTGTGTTAGAACCTTGAAGGGTTTCCAAGGCCAATGTAAAAGGAAATGTATAAAGAGATAGAATAAAATGGAGAAGCATGTTGCTCCTTAATTCCCTTCACTGTTTTGTATTAGGTAACTAATATCTTTTTATGTGTGTTTCTGTTTACTGCATATATAGAATTGTTGTTAGAGAGTAAGTGTCAACTGTTGGTTTATTAATTAAGAAAAGGGGAATTGGATTTTAATAACCTGAACTATTTGAAATTGGCCACTGGCACCCCCAACTAAAAAATTGGTCATATATAACCTGAACTATTGGCTTATTGGAATCTAACACCCACTAACGGTTAAATCACTAACACCGTTAGTGGGTTCGCTGACGTGGCAAGATTTTCTGACGTGGCATGCTGACGTGTCAATGCACGTGTGCACACATCAGCGTGCCACGCCAGCAACTTGTGCCACGTCAGCAACTTATGCCACGTCAGCGTGCCACGTCATCAACTTGTGCCACGCGCGGTCAGAGTCTCGGGCTCCTCCCACTGCTTGGGAGCTTACGGTTTCATGTTCTATTTCACTCCCCGATGGGGGTTCCCAACTAACGGCGTCAGTTAGTTGGGTGCTAGATTCCAATAAGTCAATAGTTCATGTTATATATGGCCAATTTTTTAGTTGAGGGTGCCAGCGGCCAATTTCAAATAGTTTGGGTTATTAAAATCCAATTCCCCTTAAGAAAATTAGAGTTTGTTTTAAATAAGGTTTTAGTTGGTCAAGTCAGGAAATTTGAATTTGGATAAGATAAGTATGGAAGGATTTATTTTATTATTTAATAATTGTTACAGTTTTAACTAGTGATCTTATGTTGCGATGCAGACGACGACGTGATAAAAAAAAATACAGCATTCTAACACAATACGGTTTGTTATGGTATCGTTTGAACTTCGCCCTTCATTTTAAGGCTATGCCATTTTAAGGTGTTGCTAAATTGATGGATCTTATCAATGTCCATGAGTGATAAATCATAGATCAAACCGTCGAATCGGAAAAATTAGGTGCTATGATATAACTTTGTTTCTTCACGTTCTTATTCATGTTGATGTGCCATTATCAACTCAAAGAACATCCACAACGCTACTGATGTGAGAGCGTTTAGATATCCGAACCCCCCCCCCCCCCCCCCCCTCCCTCATTGTGGCTCTCATCTGTACCACTTTGTCCGAAATTCCAAACTTATAGCATATGTCATGCCTTATATTTTGTAATTGCATATTTATAGACAATCATTTCTAAATAAAGCAAAATATAAGGCATGATATATGCTATTACAAACCCATTTCAAACGTGAGGATCTAACATATTTAATCAGTGACACTTACCCATGAATAACATAATAATCAAAAAACAAACACGTTGGGTTCATGGTATCTTTTCTTTTTTTCTTCTTCTTCTTTCTTTTTTTTTTTTTTTTTTTTTTTGATTGAATAAAGAATCTAACTTGCTGTACCTTAGACCATGTGTAGTGGGGCTTTATATTTATAAAGCCCCTGAATGTGATTGGTCCACGTGGCTGCTGAGTCAGCGTGGAGAGAGAAACTGAAAAAGGGGTGTAGTGGTGGGGCTTTATTTATAAAGCCCCTATTAATATTTTATTATATCTTTTAAATAAAAATAATAATAAAATAATAAGAGGAGAGAGAGGCTGCTGATGTGGCAACATCTGATTGGAGGGGGCAAAAGAAACCTAGCGCTATATATATAAAGCCCCTAGCTGAATTTTGGTCATGGAGCCCCCCTGTAATGGTGTACAGGGGCGCTATTTTTTAAAATTTCTCAAAAAAACGCCCCACTACGGGTGGTCTTAAGATCATCTAGAGAAGTCTGAAAAGTCATCTAGAGAAGTCTGAAAAGTCTTGAGAACGACAACAAAATAAGAATTTATTCAGTTGGCCAATCATGCTATTATATTGATAGAATGCCTGTGACACAATGCAAGTAAAGTCAACCAACCAGAAAACGAGTTATACCTAATCAATTTAAAACATACAGTGAAACTGATAGACTCGGATAATTAAGTTAAAACGAATCCCACTCCGTGCAATTTGCTTCAGGTGGGTCAAAGGTTTTATCACATTGGGCCTTAAGAAAGTGAATTCCTTTGGAATGATAGGCGGACCAGGTCATCAGTGCTGTTTGCGTTTGCAGGGTGTGATTGTGAAGACGTTAATCTTGAATTAAGAGATAATTATGGTGAATTATTTATTGTGTCTTTTATATAATTATTAGGGATAATTATTGGTTTAACTAGATAGGTTTATCTAGTTGGTTTATTTTATCTATATTATCTTATTAAGGAAGAGTGACGGCTAGGATAGTAATTTTTAATTCCGTACAACTTAACAAGCAACATGCACAAGTGATTTATGCTTACATAATAAGGGTAGAATTGGAACTTTGTGGACAATTAAAACACTTAGAAGGTTTCTATAGTAATTTTGTATTTTGTTTTTAGGTACAAAGTAAAATCTCATTCCCTTACTACCCCTCAATCCTTTCACCTTCCCTCTTGGACCATAGAGCTCTCCCAACTCAATTACTATAGTAATGTTGTGGTTTCGGTTACAAGTAAGCAAATACCTCCCCATTTAATCACCGACGATTGATTCATAGAGGAAAGGGCTCACAAATGGATGGCAATTCAGAAATCAAAGCCATGTTAATGAGGATTTAATGATCAATTCCACTCTGTTTTTTATGAATTCTTCTATTTTTATTCTTTAGTTAGTATAAATTCATAAACTTTGCAGATGATTATCAATCGACATTCATGGTGATGTTAACTGTTTTCTAGGTTATGGTTTTTCTTTTTTTCTATATTTCATGTTCATCCTCTGTGTTCTTATGGAAATCAGAGAAAGAGAGAAGAAACTCATATTTATGTTTGTGAACATTAGCAAAAAGCGAGCCGAAGAAAGAGGTAAGCGTTTGTAATTTGTTAAACTCAAATTCATTGCCCATATTTATTATTTTGAGAGACGATGCAATTTTATTAACGAGTTGTCTTCCAACTAATGTAGGGCTTGGAAATCTAGGGTCCCTTGTATGGGTCGAGGGTGATGCATAAAAGCTTACTTTAAGGTAGATAGATTTTCATTTTTCGGATATTGTATCCGGTATTCGGGTTCCTTTTTTGTGATTTTTATATTCTTTGTTGATGTTTGCAGCATTGGAACTACTCAAGGGAAGCCCAAATTCGTGTCGTTTAATGACGAATTGACTGAAACAACGATGCAGATTTACCAGACTTCTTTTGCTTTCAGGAACAGGTATTTGAAAACTATACTGTTGTTTCTTTACGTGCGTCTGCGGGTTGTAAATAGATAGACGGATGTAATCAAGTTGTAAACGGGTTGGGAGTGGTAAAAAAACATTCAACTCTTGAGCAGACATACGTATAGACTTTTTACATGCACTCGCCATTGTAAAGTATTTTTTTTCTACAACTTTAAACGGGTTAGCAGGTTGTTATAATGGGTTAGGCGGGCCGTGATCAGATTGACGTGTTCACTTTTTAAAATAAATTTTTTTTTTTTAATTTTAAACGGGTTGTGGGTCAACATGTTTAATAAAACGGGTTAGATATGCACACGATATGTTTAACTAAATGGGTTAACATGAACATGTTTAACCAAACGGGTTACACATGTTAATTAAAACAGGACATGTTTATTAAATGTGATACAAGTGACAATCCGAAATATGATCTATCTATATAATAATTGAGGTCACTTGGGTTGAATCAAGGCCTTAGAGGTGGCCTTTATGATCCAGCAACTAATATGGAGCTCCAAATTATGACTATAAAAACCTTTTTCTTTTATTTTATTTTTTTTTTTTCATTCTCCATATAAAAACTCTCCTATTCTTCCTAATTCCTAACAAATCTTTCAATCTTTCTTCTTCACCTTGCATCATTTGTTGATTATCCACAACTGATTAAAGGTAAACATCCATACTACTCTTCTAATGTTGATTCCTATTATTATTTTGACTTTTTTTTATTGTTAACATTATTAAGAACAAATCAAACCGAATGAAAATTCTTATTCTTTTACGTGGAAATCATTCTTCTTAAACACATGTTCTAATGAAACGGATTTGTGATAAATGGATTTGTGATAAACGGATTTGTGATAAACACATATTCAATCGGATTTATTATAAAGTGATAACAAAGATACTATCAATTCCTATTGTTATTTTTTTTATTCTTTTTAAGATTTCCTAATCTAATAACCATTTGAAATCATTCTGGTGTTTATCACATGTTCTAATGAAACGGATTTGTGATAAACATATATTCAATCGGATTTGTGATAAAGGGATAACAAAGATACTATAGATTCCTATTGTTACTTTTTTTTATTCTTTTTAATATTTCATAATCTAATTACCATTTGAAATCATTCTTGTGTTTATCACATGTTCTAATGAAATGGATTTGTGATGAACGTATTTGTGATAAACACATATTCAATCGGATTTGTGATAAAGGGATAATAAGGATTGCGTTCAATCAGATTTATGTTAATTTTATTATTGTCATCACGGTTTTTTTAGACATATATTGAATCGGATTTACTATTCGATCGGATTTAGTAATGCTATATTTTAACATTTGAAAAACAGGATTTGACCCGAAGACACAAACGCTATTATGTCTTATCATAATGGTTCTCAATTCTTCAAGGTATTGCATGACCCTTCGGCAACAGTTTTGGTATATTTGTTATTTTCATGTACATATGCCTATTTAATTTTCAAAAATGATTCTTTATTTTTTTAATGTTGTTTTTAACGTGTCAATCCAGACTGTGCTGAAGGCCATGAACAAATTTCTGTTGTCTAAAAACATACATAACAGGGACGTTACAGTTACCACATACGAAGGACAATCTTGGTTGGTATGATTTTTAATGTTTTTAATGTAATTTATTTGAATTACTATTTTTCGAATTTTATGTTTAATATTATTGTAATAATTGACTGTTTTTCAAAAAAAAAAATTTAATCACATTTATTTATATTACTGTTTTTCAAAATTATTTTAATATTATTGTAATATTAGACCGAATTTAATGTCATCAATTCTGAATTATTGTTATTTATTTACATCAATAATAATTAACCGAATTTAATGTCATTTAATCTGAAATTTGAATGTGAATTATTGTTATTTATTTACATTAATAAAAATTGACCGAATTTAATGTTATTTATTACTATCTTTTAATAATTCACCAAATTTATATTAATATTAATATGAATTTCAATTTACCATAAGAAGCCTCATTTATTTTTTATTATGAATGATTGATTATTAATCAATTTAACCTTCATTTATGAACGAAATAACTCTCATTTATTTTTAATATTACGATTTTAGTTTTACTATTTGTAATAATAGTATTGTTGACCGAATATATTACTAATACTAATTGACATTAATAATAATTGACCAAATTGAATGTTATTTATTACGAATTTTTAATCTCATTTATTTATATTAATATTACTATGAAATTATGTTTAAACTATCTTTATGAATTATTATTGGTCTTGCCTGCAATTAATAGGATTTATTTTGTTTTTTAATGTTATTTAGTATGAGTTTTAATGACATTAATTATAATTGACCGAATTTAGGGTTATATATTATGATTTTTAAGCTCAATTATTTATTATTGACCGAATTAAATTACAAATATATTACTAATACTAAAACTAATATTACGAATTATTTTAAATTACAAATATATTACTAATACTAAAACTAATATTACGAATTATTATTGGTCTTGTCTGCAATTAATAGAATTTATTCATTTTTTAATGTTATTTAGTATGAGTTTTAATGACATTAATAATAATTGACCGAATTTAGTGATATATATTACGATTTTTAAGCTCATTTGTTTATTATTGACCGAATTGACCGAACTAATTACGAATATATTACTAATACTAAAACTAATATTGCGATTTTTAATTTTAATCCCATTTATATCTTATTGACCGAATTAAAATTTTCTATTACTATTTTTACGAATATATTACTAATTACTAATACTAACTAATACTAATACTAATATTACGATTTTAGTTTGCTTCAATTAGAAGTTATTTCCATTGGCGAATATTGTGTCTTTAAATGGTGTTCAATCCAACACAGGCTGTTTGTTACAAAGGTTCCAACACAAGAAGTCATTGATTTTCAAATTAAAATTACAATTTTTTATGTTTGTAATGTAATTTATTTGAATTATTGATTACGATTTTGTGGTTATTTATTAAGATTTATAATCTCATTTATTTATATTACTATGTTTACGAATTATGATTAGTCTTGATTGCAATCAATAAGATTTATTCATTTTTACTGTTATTTATTTAGATGTTTAATATTATTTATTGACATTAATAATAATTGACCGAATTTAATGTTATTTATTAAAATTATTAATCTCATTTATTTATATTACTTTTTTCGAGTTTATGTTTAATAAGATTTAATTATTTTTAATGTATTTTTAGTATGTTAGAATTAATGTTATTTATTGACATTAATAATAATGACTGAGTTGAATGTTATTTATTATGATTTTTTAAACTCATTTATTTATATTAATATTACTACGAAATTATGTTTAATCTATTTTTATGAAATTATGTTTAATCTGTTTTTATGAAATTATGTTTAATATTATTTATATTACTATTCATTCGAATTATTATTGGTCTTGCCTGCAATTAAAAAGATTTATTTATTTTTAATTGATATTTATTATGAGTTTTAATGACATTAATAATAGTTGATCGAATTTAATGTTATATATTACGATTTTTAAGCTCATTTATTTATTATTGACCGAATTGACCGAATTAATTTACGAATATATTACTATTACTAATACTAATACTAATACTAATACTAATACTAATATTACGATTTTTAATTTTAATCTGATTTATTTATTATTGGCCGAATTAAATTATGAATATATTACTAATACTAAAACTAATATTACGATTTTTAATTTAAATCTCATTTATATCTTATTGACGGAATTAAAATTTTCTATTACTATTTTTACGAATATATTACTAATTACTAATACTAACTAATACTAATACTAATATTACAAATTTAGTTTGCTTCAATTAGAAGATATTTCTATTGGCGAATATTGTGTCTTTAAATGGTGTTCAATCCAACATAGGCTGTTTGTTACAAAGGTTCCACCACAAGAAGTCATTGAATTTCAAATTAAAATTACGATTTTTTATGTTTGTAATGTAATTTATTTGAATTATTGATTACGATTTTGAGGTTATTTATTAAGATTTATAATCTCATTTATTTATATTAGTATGTTTACGAATTATGATTAGTCTTGATTGCAATTAATAAGATTTATTCATTTTTACTGTTATTTATTAAGATGTTTAATATTATTTAATGACATTAATAATAATTGACCGAATTTAATGTTATTTATTAAAATTATTAATCTCATTTATTTATATTACATTTTTTTCGAGTTTATGTTTAATAAGATTTAATTATTTTTAATGTATTTTTAGTATGTTAGAATTAATGTTATTGACATTAATAATAATTGACCAAGTTAAATGTTATTTATTATGATTTTTCAATCTCATTTATTTATATTAATATTACTACGAAATTATGTTTAATATGTCTTTATGAAATTATGTTTAATATTATTTATATTACTGTTCGTTCGAATTATTATTGGTCTTGCCTGCAATTAATAGGATTTATTTATTTTTTAATGATATTTATTATGAGTTTTAATAACATTAATAATACTTGACCGAATTTAATGTTATATATTGCGATTTTTAAGCTCATTTATTTATTATTGACTGAATTAATTTACGAATATATTACTAATACTAATATTGCAATTTTTAATTTTAATCTGATTTATTTATTATTGGCCGAATTAAATTATGAATATATTACTAATACTAAAACTAATATTACGATATTTAATTTTATTCCCATTTATATCTTATTAACCGAATTAAAATTTTCTATTACTATTTTTACGAATATATAAGTAATTAATAATAATTACTAATATTAACTAAAACTAATATTACGATTTTAGTTTTACTATTCGTAAAAATAATATTGTTGACCGAATATATTACTAATTCTAATTGACAATAATAATTGATCGAATTGAATGTTATTTATTACGATTTTTAATCTCATTTATTTATATTTATGTTACTATGAAATTATGTTTAATATATTTTTATGAATTATTATTGGTCTTGCCTACAATTAATAGGATTTATTCATTTTTTAATGTTATTTATTATGAGTTTTAATGACATTAATAATAATTGATGGAATTTAATGTTATATATTACGATTTTTAAGCTCATTTATTTATTATTGACCGAATTGACCCAATTAAATTACGAATATATTACTAATACTAAAACTAATATTACGATTTTTAATTTTAATCCCATTTATATCTTATTGACCGAATTAAAATTTTCTATTACTGTTTTTACGAATATATTACTAATTACTAATAATTACTAATACTAATACTAATATTACGTGCAAAAATTGTTTCACAAGTCGCTAGGTTTGTTATTTGCATATTCAACATTTATGTTTACAATATTCTTATTTTATAATTAGTTACACATTTTAAATTTTCTATACATAATTCTTTTGTAAAGGTTTACTGTGATTGGATGACCTGATTTACTTCAATCAAAAGATACTTCCATTGGCGAATACTGTGTCTTCAAATGGTGTTCAATCGAGCACAAAATGTTTGTTACTAAGGTTGCACCACAAGATGTCATTGATTTTGAAATTTAAATTATGATTTTGTTGTTATTTACGAAGAGTTTTAATGTTATTTATGACAATTTTAATGTCATTGATTTGAATGATTGATTATGATTTGGTTGTTATTTATTAAGATTTTTAATCTTATTTATTGATATTACTAATATTACGAAATTCATTTTAATATTGTTGACCGACTTTAATTTTGATATTACAACTTTCCTTTAATCAATTGTGATGAAACGATATTTTTTTTAAACATATACGACTTTCTTTCAAACATTTATTTAAATCTATTTTACAGTTTATAATTTAAATATAATCCGAAAATAACACTGTACATTTATTTTCCTACACTTTTATTATTCTTTTAATAATAAATATAATTTAAATATAATTAACAGTTTCCTAAAATATATATAATGTATTCAAAATAATTTTCAATGCTATTACTAATATTACGACCTTAATGTTAATATTGTTGACCGAATCTGTATAAAAACTTTTTACGTTTTTGTTAAATTGATGGAGGTCATTTCTTTGACTATATGTCTTTGAATTTGATTGTGCTAATTTTAACCGTTGTTGACTAATTCACGTCAATTACCAATCCTTCCCATTTTTATAATTCAAAGACTTTCCTTTAATCATTTGAAATGAAACGATATTCTTTTAAACATATACGACTTTCCTTTAAACATTTATTTAATTCTATTTAACAATGTTAAATCTATTTAACAGTTTATAATTTATATATAATCCAAAGATAGGAGTGTACATTCATTTTCCTACACTTTTATTATTCTTTTAATAATAAATATAATTTAAATCTATTTAATAGTTTCCTAAAATATATAATGTATTCAAGATAATTTTCAATGCTGTTAATAATATTACGACCTTAATTTTAATATTGTTGATCAAATATTAGTAAAAACTTTTTACGTTTTTGTTAATTTGATGGAGGCCAATTTTTTGACTTTATGTCTTTGAGTTTGATTGTGTTAATTTTAAGCGTTGTTGACCAATTCACGTCAATTACCAATCCTTCTATTTTTATAATTCAAATATATAAATAAATATTCCTACTCGATCACGTCAATCGAGGCACATTATTTCCGATTTTGCAGAATTGTTCGAGACACAACAATACTATATAAACCTTAACAAATAATAAAATCATTTAATTAATCGTCATACCAAATTTAACAACAAAATTAAATGATAATGTAAATTTTAAAAATGTTACTTTTGTTACAACTAATAATGATTACTAATGATGTCAATAATCAATTGTATATAATGGGTAAGTCAATTTGAGACGCGGATGATTTTAATGTCATTTATTTGAATGATTGATTACGATTTTGATGTTATTTATTAAGATTTTTAATCTTATTTACTGATGTTACTAATATTACGAATTTCATTTTAACATTGTTGACCGACTTTCATTTTGATATTACGACTTTCCTTTAATCATTTGTAACTAAACGATAATCATCATCTTGATTTCAATAAGTGTGCTAATTTTAAGATGTTAATAATAATTTGTATATAACGGGTAAGTTAATTTCAGACGTGGATTATTTTAATGTCATTGATTTGAATGATTGATTATGATTTTGATGTTATTTATTAAGATTTTTAATTGTTAAGTACTATATTTACACAGTTTAAATAATGACGTTTTTTTGGCGGCTTTTTGTAACATGTCAAAAGTTGCCTAAAGTGTGTGTACAATGGGTCCTTTTGGCTACATGTTGAAATGGGTCTGGGGTTGATCCTTTTGATGTCTATTTTTTAATAAAATATAGGAAATTTATATTACAACATGTGACATTGGACCCATTTTCTTATTAGTTGTTTTTTAGCTATGTAATCGGTTTGAACCATTGGAGAGATAACATGAAAATTTAAGCTACCCATTCAAGTAAGTGGGTTAAGGATTGTTTCTTGATTTACTTATCACCGTATCCATATCTTTACAACAACTATATTTTATGTAGAACACAAATATGGAATACAATGGTGGAGGTTTTCATAAATTATTGAAAATGAGCTGCACTCCGAGGATCGTGATGACAATGATAACAACTTCGAAGGTGAAAAATCAGCTATCAATGAACAAGAGTTGAAAGATTTTGATTGAAGTAATGAAAATGTACCATTGGTTGAAGTTCGTTAAGCCCCAACTAAATGATAAATGTTCTATGCTTAAGCTTAGTTATGATTATAATATAGATATTACCCTTACCCAAATGATGTAATGTGTGATATTGGTTGAAGTTCGTTAAGCCCCAACTAAATGATAAGTGTTCTATGCTTAAGCTTAGTTATGATTAGAATATAGATATTACCCAAATGATGTAATGTGTGATATTGTGATATTATGCTATGTAGTTTGCAGTTGTCAAATTAAACTTTACTTACTCGATATATCCATCATTTTGTTACATTAAACTGTTAGATGACATTTTGCATTTAACATAAAAAATCATACATATTGCATTATCAAACATTTAGTAACCAAAACAAATCGTATAATACAATTCTTATTTTCCTACTTTTTTTTCATTTTAGAGTAAATTCCTTTTTGAGTCCCTGTGTTTTGTTGATTTTAACTACTTGAGTCCAACATTTTGATTTTTAACATTCTGAATCCTAGTGTTTTAAGTTTGTTATGGTTTGAGTCCAATTTTCTAACGTCGTTAGCCAAGTCAGTTAACAATAAGGGTATCTCAGTCATTTTACACATAGGTACAACTCTGTAATGCATAAGATATAACGTACAAGTATTTAATGCATAAATAAAATAAAATATATAATAATAATAAATATAAATATAATATATAAAATACAAATATCTCTCTCTCTCTCTCTCTCTCACACACACACCTGCACACACTTTCTTCCCCACCCTTACCCCAACCGGCCACCCCCACCCTACCACCGCCTCACCACCATAAACCACCACCTTTCCACTGCCATTAGTATCACACGACAACCACCACACTACAATCTTAACCATAACCCCCAATATTATAAAGCAAGCAGATCCAAGATTACCACCCACCTCAACCTGTCCCGGACCCAACCGTCCTCTTTTTATGTTGACTTGGTTGATTGGTGTCTCATAAGTTGTTCTTTTGACCATCCATCATCTGAACAATTACAAACAGTGTCGATTCCAAACAATACCATCATCATCATCCTAATTAGTCCACCATATTCATCACCTAATATCCTCCACCATTAATTGTTGAACCCATTATCTTTAACTAATATAATGACCATACCTTGTTATAACACCATCGTGACCCTACTGAATCCACTATTTAGCCATGAATAAACAAACCATAATCCATCACTCTTATCCATCGATTACCACCATTGTCAACCTATATCCCCATAAACATCCTATAATTGTCACCCTAACCCCTAACCCCCAAATCTGGATCTGAACCCTAATGCTCAAACAAAAACGGGTCAAAACTTTAAAAAAAACTAACCTGCTATCTTTGATTAACACCAGTTTCCGTTGTAACAGATGATGGTGGTCGGCTGGAGACGGGGATGTATGGTGGTCGGCTGGAGAGAGAGAGAGAAAAAAAAGGAGAGGGAGCATGAGAGAAGAAAGAGATTAGAAAGAGGAAGTGGTGATTGCCGTAGGTGTATGGCGGTGGTGGTGGTGGTGTTGGTGATGGTGATGGTGATGTATGGTGGTGGTGATGTATGGTGGTGGTGGTGGTGGTGGTGGTGGTAAGTTTAGAGAGACAGATGGGTTGAGTGAAAGACTAGATGCCAATGTGTTATAGAATTATCATCTATTTATGTTTTTATTTTATTTATTAATTATTAATAACAGGGGCATAATTGTCTTTTCATAAAATTTTAACAGAATATATGGATGGTGTTAAAAAATTGGACTCAAATGGTTATAAAATTATCAACCAGGCACTCAGAATGTTAAAAATCAAAATGTTGGACTCAAGTAGTTAAAATCGATAAAACACAGGGACTCAAAAAGGAATTTACTCTTCATTTTACTTTCGGGTGAACCGTGGGTCCCCACGGGACTCTAACCTAGTTATTTATGTATCATGTGACGGATAGTATCAAAAACTATAAGCCCTTATTAGAATATGATATGAACTTTGTACAAACTGATTAAAGTTTTGACTATTAATTATGTTAGGGAATTTCTAATTGGAAATGGAAAAGCTTTGAGTTTCATCTTTGGAAGCAAGCAGTTCACAAGCAAGGGCGGTATGCACGCTGGAACAGCGACGACAAATGTTTACAGGAGTTCACAGTTCAAGAAAACTATGCAGGCGATGCAGACCCCGTGTTGCAGCCCAGACGAAGTCATTTTTGCGCCTAATTTTCAGAAATCTTTATACTGTCATCTCCTCTGTGGGATACTGCGCTTAAGTGTCTCTTCCAGCAATGGGTGTTCTAGATCCTGAATTAATTGTCTACGACGTAGTGGCGCGACTTCCCGCCAGGGACATTGGCAAGTGTAAGTGTGTATGCAGCAAGTGGCGAACATTAATATCAACACATGGATTTGAAAAAAGCCACTAAAGATGATGAGTATAGGCTATCTTATAAGGTGGATATTATGAAATCTAGTTCGGTTCTTTATTGGTCGAAGATTCAATACCGGGTCATACAAATCATTGCGCCATGGTTCTGCAAATATGGATGTGTTAATTGCATTGGGAACAAATGCAACCTACTTTTATTTAGTTTACTCTGTGTTAAGAGCTGCTGCTTCGCCACATTTTGAAGCTACTGATTTCTTTGGAACAAGTGCGATGCTCATTTCATTTATTTTACTTAGGAAGTATTTAGAAGTGATGGCGAAAGGAAAGACATCTGAGGCAATTGCAAAGCTTATGGATTTGACTCCCGATCGATACAGTGACTTTGTTGACTTCTGATACTCAAGGAAATGTTGTTAATGAAGAAGAGATTGATAGTAGGTTGATTCAAAGGAACGATGTGATCAAGATTCTTCCCGGTGCAAAGGTAGCTTCTGATGGGTTTGTTACTTAGGGACAAAGTCATGTAAATGAGAGTATGATCACGGGTGAAACTCGACCTGTGGGCAAGAGGAAGGGAGACCCTGTGATTGGGGGTACGGTTAATGAGAATGGGGTCTTGCATATTAAGGCAACACAATTTGGGTCAGAAAGTGCACTTTCTCAAATAGTTCAGCTTGTTGAATCGGCTCAGATGGCTAAATCTCCAGTTCAGAAACTTGCTGATCGGATTTCCAAATTCTTCGTGGCTCTGGTTTGTTTATAGTTCGATAATATTTCTAATGTCAAATTCTTTTCTTTTTTTTTTTTTTTGTTAAAAATGATTTATAAACATTGGTTTGTTCACTTTTCATAAACGTTTATACAATGAGTATTCGTTTCAGGTCTTTGTCTTTTCGTTTTCCACATGGCTTGCTTGGTTTGTTGCTGGAAAAATTGACGGGTACCCGGAATCTTGGATTCCTTCTTCTATGGATAGCTTTTAGCTTGCTCTCCATTTTGGAATCTCAGTTATGGTTATAGCCTGCCCATGTGCTTGTAGGTTTCTTCATATGTGTGAAGTCAAACAAGGTGAGTGGATGCTTTTCGCATGGGACGGAACCGATGCTCCACCATTAAGTGTTCATACAAAGTGAGTGTCGGTTCATCTTCGTGGTCAAACCTGTCTTCACTTACTGTGTGTGTGCAAATTAATAATTACATTGGAGTCCAAGATTTATACAAATGTTTTATTACTGTGTCATAGTATGATTGATTGCTTTGTGCCGAACTTTAACCTTAATATGATTTAAGTTTTGCAATATCTTTGGACTAGGTGAAATTAATATAGCATTTATGATAGTTTATACAAATCATAGAACCATTTCTTTTTTTACTTTGTTTGAATATGCAGGGCCTTGTAGTCTCTTCTTGCTGCATTATGCTTCCATGCCCAACTGTTTGTGGTGCAAAATTAGTTATTTTTTTTACTAACAGGTTAATTTAACTATTTTTTTTATATATAAGTTGAATAAGATTTGGATAACTTTCGGCAAACTCTTGAACATGGTTTAAAATGTCATTTAAGGTGTGCACGTAGGGCGCGCCTCGAAGCGAGGCGCTAAGAAAGCATGCCTAAGGCGTGCTTTATGGGTTTAGTTTGTACACACGTCTTTAAGGTTCGAGACATTCAGGAGTTTAGGGTGTTTTTGATGTTTTACAGGTTTTTGGTCAATAATAATATTTTTGATGTTTTAGACTTTTCTCGGTTAACTATTTCATTTTTTATAAGATATATAATTTTTATATTTATTTTTGGATTACGACTCAGTTTGCCTCGAGGTTCATTTCCGTTCTTTTAAACTTTGATCTTAAACCATTTCCCTTCAACGAAATATTAAGGTTTAATAGACTGGATATTATAGGCATAAATTGTAGTATGTAAGTACTGTGTTTATGTGTATGTAGCTTAAACTGATAGGTATTGTGCTTATGTGTATCTAGCTGAGATTGCTTATTTTCAGTTAAATAAACTTTCGATAAAGAATAATAAAAAGAAAATAATCCTTAATAGATTAATACTCCATCTTTTAAAGTCGGTGCATGTATAAACTAATTAGTACACATTTAATTGTTTCACCTTCAACTAATAGACTGAAATATTTAAAGTCTTTTTACCTTATTTAGTATCCAATGTGCACGAGTTGGTTTTCTACTAATATTTTTAGGCACAATTGGTAATATGTAGGTAATGTGCTTATGAGTATGTAGTCACACTTTTAATTTGAGCATTGCTTTTATGGTTCCTAAAGTCCAATTACATTGCACTATATTTGGAAACGACTATTCTATATATAATTATTTGTTGAAAGGTCTTAACAACAGTACAGGTTTCCAAGTTGCTTTTACCTGCAGCTGTAGGTTATCTATGATTCTATGAATTGGGTTGTTTTATCTATGAATCATAATTTTTATTTTATTTTAACATTGGTTGTATTAGAAGGATACTGTGATTTTTTAGTTTTAAACATTGTATGAACCTAATAATTTCATTAAATGTTTTTTTTATCTATTTGATGAATTGATTTTGATTTTTGATGTAGTTGTTTTTTGGTTAGATTATAGCGTGTAACAGTACTGTAACGAATGAGCCGCAAGAGTGATTTATCTATATAGTTCGCGCGACATGCTCACAAATTCATCTCCAAGCTTTGTTCTCTTTTAAAAATAAAAAATAACTATTGTGATTCATCCATTTAATTCTCTCAACCTGTGCATATACCACATAGCCTGTGATGAAACTAACTAATTATAAGTAGTAAGCTATAGTGAGTGTAGTTGTCGGCGAACATTACTGTTCCCAATATTTGTAATATCAAAAATGCTATCGGTGATCGCTTTTATAGTGTCTGATGAGCTGAACCAATAACGAACAAAGACACGCCAACCAAACTCCCGCCGCGTAGCGCGGGTGAAAATACTAGTTAAAGTTATAATTTGAATTGAATATTTCTAAAGATTGTTTTTGAAATTGCGCTTCTTGTCCATATCAGATGTCGGGTCAAACTTTTGATTTCTTTGAAGTGTCTGAATAATGAACTTCTATATTAAATTGGGAAATTGGATTGTATCGCACTCAACTATTTGGGATTGGCCGATAACGCACTGAACTATAAAAATGATCACCAACTTTAAACCTCTTGGATTGTGTCACACTATGGCTATGTTTGACCAGGTCCAAAACCACTAAAACGATTACTTAGTGATAAAGAGGTTTAAAACGATTACTTAGTGACAAATTAATACAATTAACACATATGGATTCTTCCATTTGGACCTTATCAAACACAGCCTTAGTGTGACACAATCCAAGAGGTTTAAAGTTCAGTGCGTTGGTGATCAATTTTATAGTTCAGTGCGTTATCGGCCAATAACAAATAGTTGAGTGCGATACAATCCAATTTCCCTATTAAATTATATTATTCTTATTATTATTTTTCAGAGTAGATATGAGTAGTCATGTGGCGTAACGTTACATATCCGAAACCTGCAACAAAAGTAAGTGACGAACAAAAGCCCATCAAATTGAAGGACAATGAGCAGTAGGAAGACGGGAACCAGAATTGTACTACGCAAGAGTTGCTGAATGACCTAAAGAATGGAGACTGAGATCAGGAGTCTGAAGTGTATGTTATGGCCAACAGTGTTGCGCCTTGGCATAGGTTAGACTTTTCTCCTAATTTGATTTTTATTTTAGTATTTAATTAGGTTGAAACTAAATACCATAATTAAGACCTAAATATTTACTAATTATCAATAATTATTAATTGGTTATTGTGAATTTGATGTTATGTAACGAATGTGGTTGTGAGACAAACACCGGTGATAGTGCTGGAATTCTTGTTGGACTTCCACGCGAGTTCTACAAGGATGTACATTAGTTATTTTTATAAATGAAGTTGAGATTCTATGCTTGCAAGTGATTATTGCCAATATTTGATTATTTTGACCTCAAATAAAGTCAAAGTTAGGATTCAATTTTACTCAAGTTCCTTGGATGCAGAGGTTTATGTTTATTGTCTTTTTGTTTGACCTGCAAACCAATCCAAATGCCCAACTTACCTACATACAATGGAGGTTAAACAAAACATACAACCAACTGACAGCCCACCATCTGCTGAGGAAAACACAGCCCCTGGACAACGAACACATAGACACCGACAATGACAATCAATCAGTGGCGGATCTAGAAAAAATTTTCAGTAGTAACGTTTTTTATTTTTTTCATTTTAGTAGCAACGTTTTTCAAATTTCGTAAAAAAAACCAAATTTTCCACTAGATTTCCACTACGCGCGCGAAGTTAAGCCGCAACGTCCGCACCCCCTGCTATAGTGTTAGATCCGCCCCTGCAATCAATGGTTCTCCAACAACATAGATGCAATCAACTTAGCTTGCAAGCAGTATGACCCCAAATGAATATGCTGATTGTTATATCTTTGGGAAATAAATTATGACTAGACATCTAAAACTTTTACATTACTATCGTTACAAAAATAACTTTGTTGTTCTATTTGTAGACTTCTTAACCATCTCTATTCCACTATTTTGTTGTTTTATGAAAAAACATCCAAGAGTTATGTTAAAAGAAGCCAAATAACCCCTAAAACCCCAATGCTATCTTGTTATACATATGCACACATTAAGGTGATTCTCCCAATTTTCATATGAACAACCACCTTCTCACTCTTATTCAATCGTCGGACTATAGCAAAATCCAAAAAAAAAAAAAAGACTATATATGTAACAACCTTCAATATATGTATTTTTCAAAAAAAGGCGAGCACCCGCAGCTACGCGCGGGCACTCCCACTAGTTATTTAAAATAGAGTTAGAGTTTGGTTAGAATTAGTATGTTATTAGTATAAATAGATGGTTAGGTTTATTAGATTTAGTGTGCTTTGGTTGATAATAAAAAGAGTCGAACGAGTTCGTTCAATTTCGTGTGTTTTGTCTTCGATCAAAGGGCCTGATTTTCCAACAGATTGGCCCTTTGTCAATGCGTTTGCCCAGGGTAGCACGGCTTGTATACTATCCCGTTGGCCGTTCAAAAATAAACCCGAATCATATTTTCACTCTCCTCCTTTTTCACCACGAAATTTTCTCCACCCTCTCCCTCATTTAAAATACCCGAGTCATTTGAAATGGATTTAATCTATGATGGAAAAACATACAATGTATGTAATGGGGTCGTTGTGAGAGCTGCTTAGTTTTTTTTCTTTGCAGGGTATTCTTTTTTGTTTTGTGCCTATGTTTGATTTTGTTTTCCTTTGTTTTCAGCTTCACGCTGGTGTTTGTTCCTGCTGTTTTCTGGTTTAATGTTATGCCAAAAGCCCCCCCAAAAAAAAAAAAAGATATCCACTAGTGGAGAGAACTTACACATTCCTCAACGGGCCATAAAGGTTTGCTTTTTCAAAGAGCATTTATTGCCCTGACACCCGCTACGGGCCATATAGGGCTATAGGCCTCTACCGGCCACATATGTTTGTGCAAACTTGAAAAGTGTTGTTGTGCAAATAACATGACCCTACTGTAAATCTTGGAGCTTGGTTTAACCCATACAAAGCTTTCAATAACTTATAAACTTTGTTTTTCTCTTTTGATTTCTCGAACTCTTCCTGCTTTCGCGGTGTAGGAAAGTCGTTTTCACTTCGAAATGATGAATTTTCCACAATTCGCAGATGAAGTGCAATCAATAGTTGTACCATCTCGAGGCGAGTCACTAATGCGAAAACTTATTCATAATCAATCCCGGGTTGTTTGATACGTTCTCAACCAAACCCAAAATGGTCATTACCCATGTTCACAGTAGTTATCATGCATCTCTTAGGCTTTTCAATATTCAGATACCCATGTTCTCCACTGTTCCACGTTTAGAAGTTAGGGTAGTTGTTTGTTTTCACTTTTGCATCTTGTATTTAAGTACCACATTGTGTTAATTAAAAGAGAAGAAAATATTTGAACAAAGCTTTGGCTTGAATCTCTCCTCTCTTGATTTTCTTGGAAGTTTTTCTAGGTTTTTCTTTGTAAAACTTATCATTGTTGCACATAACCTTTGCAACCAACCTAGCTTTGTACTTTTTTATCAAACCATCAACATTTCTTTTAACTTTAAAAACCCAATTTAAAACGATAGGTTTCGCCCCTTTCGGTAAATCGGTTAAAACCCAAGTTTTATTCTTCTTAATCGAATCAATTTCCGCCTTCATCGCTTTCATCAAATCCAGTGTCACCTTTTCTTCATTAAAATTTCTTGGTTCTTCATTAAACGATGGCATCAAATCTTCGCATGCCATGTTTAATTCATAATCACTTAATTTTGTTGGTAAAATGGAAATTCGGGTCAATTTTTTAACTTGGCAGAGATCATTATTTTTAACATTAGTGGCAAAGCTTGAAAAAAATATTGGTGGGGCCGAAAATCACGAGACCCAAATATTTTCGTACCGGTGAGGGCCGGAAGATCAAACGGTAGGGGCCAAACTTAATTCATATAAAAATAAAATACGGAAATCGCAAACTTCTACCACCGAGCCAAAGAAATAGGGGGACCGGGGCACCCGGCCCCATTATCCTTCGACTCAATTGAACACCCTGGGCTACACTACTGTTTCTTAATTCATTCCCTCAAAGAGCTGTTGATCCAAATTTAATTGGGCCGATTGGACTGTTAGTGACTTAGCATGACAAGACTGTTCAGTCCTCCTGGGCTGGTCTCCGTCTCCACTATAGTATCACTGTGAACTTTTGTTTTAGGCCCAGTTAGCGATTCAAATGACCCACTTGAAGAGCTGTTGGAATCGGACATGGCTGCAACAGATAGGCTGGTCATTTGTGGCCCAAGCCCAATATCATTCCAATAACACCAGTTCCATCCTTATTTTTTCATAAAACTCAATGTGTACACCTATGTTGCACGGGAACTGGTACGAGAATGAGAAACGGGTACGGGTACGGGAACGGAAAACGGCAAAAATCAAAAAATTAAGAAACGGGTACGGCACGGGTATGGAAATAAATACATAAAAAAATAAATATATGTTATAGATAATGTACCACAAACCCGAAAATATATTCATACGTTGATGTAAACTTCAAAATTCATACATCTTCCAAAGATAATGTTTATATACACAAACTAATTTTATAGTACAAATTTACAAGTATAAGGACCAAATGTTTATATACACAAACTAATTTTATAGTTTCTTTGTAAGATTTAAAAGTTTTAGACACTATATGTAGACAAATAAAAGATATAGGGGTTAAATGTGAAAATAGTTAATCTTTCTAACCCTAAAAAGGCTTAAAAGTTAAAATGTTTCACATACTGCCGCCATTCATCATCTTCTTCCTTGTTTCTCTTTCCTTTTGACCATCCAAATGAAGTAAACATATCACCAGCAAAAAAATAACCACCACCAAACTAGCAAAGCTGCTAGCTAACAGTACAACAGACACTCACGATTATACCACCTGTCCAACGCTAACTATCTTCCTCCTTGTTTCTGGCTACCGGAATCGTTGCCGGTTGACATAAAAAAACGTCCAGGACTGCTTGAAACTTTTAAAACAACGTCCCCAAAACTAGAAACAGTACAAGAAACGCCAGTTGACTTATTGAAGCGGTCAAGGAACGGCCTAGAAACGTTTCCAGGCTTCCCCGTACACGTTTCCGTCCCCGGCGAGTTTCGGGTAAGAGGTACGGCACCTGTTAGGCATTTCCGTGCATCAGAGGTGTACGCTCGAGAACCGGGGATGGAATGCACCATTGGATTTGAGTCATGTGACCTATCATCATGTTTATGTAAAATGCTTTGACAAAACACATTCATACGCCGAACAACTAAATTTTCCGTTTGGCGTTTCTCCCACCAATGCTCGTGTGGGAGTTCAGTTGATCAAATAACTTGTAATTTTTCGTTTGAAGTTTCTCCCACCAATGCTCGTGTGGGAGTTCAGTTGATCAAATAACTTGTGTGACGGATTGCCTCTCCCCATTACAGGATCGAGAGATGCAGAGATAATTGTTAAAAATATTAGAGATGCAATATATAAAAAATGAATATGAACATGGGTATTTATAGATAAGTAATAATACAATCTAATTATAATAACTTAGACTAAGAGGGTGTTTGGTATTGCGTTTTGAATCTGATTTTTAGATTATTGCGTTTTGAAAACGCAGATAATCAGTTTTTAGTGTTTGGATTGCGTTTTGAAAACGCAGATAATCAGTTTTTTAAACTATCAAAACGCAATAATCTATAACTAGCTCCACCCCTGCTTTTCCAAAACGCATAATCTGTTTTGAATAATCAATCCCAAACACCCCCTAAATCAAGGATTAGACTATCATTCTCCCCTTTAATTCTTGATTTTTTCTTCGTACTTCCTCAGCTTCTTTGTTCACAGCTGGTTTGTATCACACAAATTCTCTTGCCTTCTACTTTTCTTTAGTTGTCTCATACAACTTATTGAAGGCTACACAAAAGTAACTTCGTTTCCCATGGTTCTTCATATTGATCTTATTCTTCACTTCTCTGGTTCAGTTGAATCTATCACACACACATGACTTTCACAGTTTTCTTGATTTGGATTAATTCCTTCACGACTTTTATAGTATCATGTGATTCTTCTTTTCATGGTTGCCTCACACACCATGATCTTCATCTTAGAGCTTTAGTGCCTCACACGCCGATTCTTTATTTTGATCTTCCATTCACTGGATTTCACCTCTCCCAAGTTGTTGTATCACAAGGATTTTCCTCTTTGATGCACATTCTGTTTTTTTTTTTAAAATGTTCTAAAAGAATGTTTTTCCTCCAAGTCAAATCTGATTTTGATTTTTCGATAAAACATTATAGTCAAAATATCTAATTTTGACTTTTTTTACTTTAAACCCCTGATTATTGACTTTCCAAAAATCAAAATTGCCTAAATATACTCTGCTCTATGAAGGTGTTTGGAATTGAGTTTCAAAACAACTTATTGACTTATTGGCTTTTTCAAGAAGCCAATAAGTTAATAAGTTGTTTGTATAACCCAAAAGTACTTTATGTTTTGACTTTTGGCTTTTGGCTTTTAAGGGTGGAAAAGCTGTTTTTGAGAAGTTAGAACTCCTGGCTTTTGGCTTTAGGAAAAAAATTACAAATCTACCACCCATGCAACCAATATTGACAATAAGTTAAGCGAAACACTTAAAAAACAATATATTGACTTTTTGACGTTTCTCATCCCAAAAGCTAATCCAAGCACTTTTTTTTAAAACTCATTTTCAAAAAGTCATAATAAGCCAATAAGCACTTTTGCATTTCCAAACTCAATCCCAAACTCGTCCCTTTGGATCTTCAAACGATTTCGTTTATCGTTTCAACTCTTTGATCATTTAATCAGATTTGCTTATGAGTATGATTGATTCCCTTAATCGATTACTTCAATGTTTTGGATGTTATTTCTAATCTGGAAAACATTAATCTACGATTTGATTCTTTAGACGGTTCTTCTTCACAGGGTAACTTCCAGGAGCGTCACGCTCTGATACCAATTATAGGATATCTTAGAAGCATTATTAAGTTATGAATGTCTACATGGGTATTTATAGTTTGTGAAAGGGTGCGATACCCCTCACTTAACAGACGGGATGGTTCGCTATTGTGAAATCAATAACCGCCATCAACTTTAGAGTTTAGATAAACAATAAGAAAATTTAATTACAATAACTTAGGTTAAATCAAGGATTAGGCTAACAAACGTAAATTATTTGGAACATTTCTTGCCTTCATTATGCATCGCGTCATCTCCATTAGATTTCTGTTTCGATATTCTACAACACCGTTTTACTTTCTAAATGTGAACATGAGCTTTGTACATCACCTTTTTTTTTACTCATCTGTTGTTGATCCAAAAGATTAAAATGACCTGAAGCTTTAAGAAAATGATTCTAGGAGGTGATCCATCCACTTTGAAAACCCTTTATATATATTCATGTGACAGAACTTTAGAAATGTAACAAGGGGTTGCACAAAGAAGTACTACATTATATAGGAAAACCTTTAAAACAACAATTATAACCTTCGTAAGCGCTTACCATGTTTGGTGCAACCAAGGTGGTGATGCTCACATAGTCGACACTACATGAAGCATAAAACAAGTTTAACGTGGTTTGTTATCTTTAAATGCAATGTATGTGCTACTCGAGTAAGGTCTCCTATCATTTGTAGCATACGAAACTAATGGGACCTCATAAAGATCCGATTGCTCAACTTCTAGGGTCAAGCCTCTAGTGTCTTGAAAAGTTTGTTGTTGAATCCATGGATGACTTGTGAATTTCCTCAACTTATCTAGTTCCGCTGCTACCTCCTTCATTGTAGGTCTATCCTGGCCTAGTGATTGAAGGCATCTCTTTACTAGGACACATATAGCTTCTATCTGCTGAAATGTTCCTTCACGCAATATTCGAGGTTCAACAATTCCATATAACTTGTTCTCCATAATTGCATTGACAAAATATGTTGATAAATTCTTTTCAACACTGGATTTGTCAACACCAATTGCGTTTTTCCCTGTTATGAGTTCAGCAAGGACTACTCCAAAGCTATATACATCACTTTTCTCAGTTAGTTGGCTTGTATTGTAGTACTCTGGATCCAAATACCCTAGTGTGCCTTGGATAAGAGTAGTTACATGTTGGTGATCTAATGGGACTAACCGTGATGCACCAAAATCTGCAATTTTTGCAGTGTAGTTATCATCTATTAATATGTTTGTAGACTTGATATCTCGGTGTATGATTGGCATAATAGTTTCTGAATGAAGGTATGCAAGTGCACTAGCAGCTTCAACAGCTACTCTTAATCGATTTTCCCATGATAACCAACTCATTCCACCCAATTTGGAATGAATGTGATGGAAAAGAGTGTTATTAGAGATGAATTCATAAACTAATAGAGGGACTTCCTCTTCCAAGCAACACCCTAAAAGCTTTACCACATTTCGATGGATGACTTGTGTAAGGATCAGAACTTCATTTATGAATTGCTCTGCTTGGCTCTCATCCACTATTTTAGACTTCTTTATAGCAACTACACGTTTATCAGACAAAGCTCCCTTGTACACTACGCCGTATGCACCTCGACCAATAATGTTCTCTTGAGAATAATTATTTGTGGCTTTCTTTAGTTGTGCACTGGTAAACAAAGTCATTGCCTCATGAGACCTTAGTGAATTGATCTTTTGTTTCAGCAATACACCTCCATTTTGCTCAAAGAACTTTTCTCGAAGCTTCACTAGCTTCCTCCTCCTTATGCCGTAGAAAATCCCCAATATAGCAGATAGTATGGCTAGTAGGCCAAGTGCCATCGCTTCATGCGAATTGAAAAGGAAAAGCACTTTAATTAGTGGTGTGTTTCATCTCACTTTCAATGAACATGCATGATCTTTGAAAAAAAAAAACTAATTAACTTCTTGAAGAGACGATTTATAGAAGGCTCCCACTATTTGCACAAGGTTAGATTTTATTCACACAACCCTCTACGGCCCGTAGAGGCCTCTACGGGTCGTAGAGCCCTCTACGGGTCGTAGAGCCCATTTTTTACTTATTCTACGAGCCGTAGAGGCCTCTACGGCTCGTAGATAATCATTCCCCATGATTGGTAATCATTACCAATCATACTATCATTGGTAATGATTACCTACGAGCCGTAGAGGCCTCTACGGCTCGTAGAAGAAGTCTTATTAATTTTGAGAATGAAGAAGGAAGAGATGGATGTTTTATGATGCCTACGGCCCATAGAGGCCTCTACGGGTCGTATACAAAAAAAAAAAAAAAAACGTTTGGGACGAGGTTCGATCTTGTGCACCCGTGTTTTTGATTTTGTTTCGTATACTGAAGAAAGAAGACAAGGCAGAAGAATATATCTGGACCTCTACGGGCCGTAGAGGCCTATACGGGCCGTAGAGGGTTTAATGCTCCCAACAACCAGCTTTTCTATGGGCCGTATAGGCCTCTACGGCCCGTAGAGGGTTTGCTTTTTCAGACTGACACACTGAATGTCAGACTGTTCATTCAATGACCTCGTACCTCGTATGGCCTACGGGCCGTAGAGACCTCTACGGCTCGTGTAGGGTTTAAATGCACTCCACCAAACCACATCTACGGGCCGTAGAGGGCTTTACGGGCCGTAGAGGGTGTTCGCATTTATTACACTGACACCCTCTACGGCCCGTAGAGGGCTGTGCAAACTTACTTTTTGTTATTGTGTAAATAACATACCTCTTATAGAATTAAACTAGTTGACATAAACATACGTATAGCTTCAAGAAAAATTACCTATAAGGGGTATGGTTGCAGAAAACTTTGAATTGTTAAGGTGTAGACATCCATTTTTAGTTTTTGCATCACCAAAAGATCCTGAAGGACAGGTACAATTATAACTCCCTAAAGTATTTATGCAATTACCATAGCAAGGGTGTGTTTCTGGATCATCACACTCATTAATATCTACAAATGGGAAAAGTAGATAGCACCGTTAGAGACTGTAGAAAACATCAAAGAAAAAGAAATCTAAACACAAAAAGCTAAAGCTTAAAATTAAAGCCTAAATGCTAAACCCAAAATCTAAAATCGGGGTGCATTTGAGCCGGTTACAATAAAATAAAAATCCTTCACATCCATCTTTAGGAAAATTAAACTTCTTATTTTACAAAATTAACGTGATAGTTTAAACCTTAGACCATGTGTAATGAAATTGAGATTGAGGTATTTTTGGGGCAAAAAACGCCCCCACCTGATTTGCACACCGCCCCCACCACCTGAATTGGGGCGTTTTTGGGGCCAACAAAAAAAACACACGGTGTTTTCTTTTTGGTTTGAGCCAATCACATTCAATCTAGCTTTCTTTATTATATCTTTTTATTTTCAAAAAAAATATATAATTAATATTTAATAATTGATGCTCCATGAAAATTTTCATCCTACCACTACACCCAATCCTAATTTGAATCCCTTAATGGTTCCACATGCCACGTGTCGATTATTGCCCCATATCACTTGAAAATTTTTACTTTCCAGTACACATGGTCTAGATAGAAGAATTATCTCGTTTGTTTAACATAAAATTGTATCAAAACGTTTATGTTTTATCCAATTAAGAATTGTGTATACCTGCTAAATACTTTCATATGAAAACGAGATTACGTGATTTAGATAGTTATCCAAGTTAGGGATGACAACGGGTCGGGTTCATGCCAAGTATTAGTAATCTCATATCCGATTGTAAAATCGTGTCTCATACTCGGCATAATACATGTTATGTATATTTTGGGTAATTACCCGTTAATTTATTAAAAAAATACGCATTAGAATTCTCAAGTACATTTCTTTTTTACTATTATAACTAGTGTATTACTTTTATTTGTATAACTATTATAAATTACGAGTAAAGATCAAATACAAAGTGTTTTTCGGTAAGAACTGTGAGAATCAAAGGGGGTAAAAAATATTCTCCTTTGATTCTCACAGTTCTTACCAAAATATTTCAAAAAACACTATTATAACTAGTGTATTACTTTTATTTTTCTAACTATTATAAATTACTATGTTATACATTATATATATTTGAGTGTTAACATAAATAAATAATAATATTATAAAATTTATATAGTATTATGCATGTACTTAATTTTTTTTTTTTCATAAAGAACCTACTACTAAAATAAAAGCAATAATAGACAACGATTAAGGAAAAATATAAATATAAATTAAAAAAATCGGGTATATGATTCATATATATAGTTCGATAATTGGGCTAGATATCACTTAATCGATCTCATACCCGTCTCATACTCGCAAAAAATTTATAACTAAACTCGTATCCGCCAAGTTTTGAGTATACTCGTCCCATATGTTTCGGGTATACCCGTTGTGCTTAGTTTTTTTTTTTTTTTGACATCCCTAATCCAAGATTCCTAGTCATACAAAATACACCTACATCAAGTAGCCGGTTATTATAAATAAACTAGTACCGATTCTTGCTAAAATAAAGATGTACATATATAGCGGAAACTGACCTTGGCAGCCTGGATCAAGATAGGGGTTACCTTGGTAACCATTGTTGCATCTACAACGATAACCACCACCCTCTACCTCATAGCATGAACTATTTTCTTTGCATTCGGATGACTTCGAACAACCCCTAGTTCCTGGCGCAATTACCCAATCTACCACAACATGGACAGTGGATCGTATTCTCTGCCAAGAATCCCCATCAGGAGATAAATCACTAGCCCCGTGAAATACAAAACTACCTTCCTCACCAAGAAACGCAAAGCCACATTGGTTGAAAGACCAAACATCTGTGTGGTTTCGAAAGGTGTTAAGTGTAACATTATAGTAGTCTAGGCCCTTTGGTATAGATATCTGACAACATCCTGACCCAGAGCATTTTCCATCAGTAGGCACATCCTGGGCTTTGTCACATAGTCCTAAACAGCCACTAGAAAAGTCAGTACCCTTTGTCCCTCTAATGAAAGAATAATCATCACACCCAAGGACTGTGAACTTGTTCTTTTCAGAGAAAGTGAATGGAGTAACTAACCTACTCCACCATTCATATTCACTTCTTATAGTTCCATTCTTGTTGTAGCACCTATAAGGAGGCCAACTGCGAATTCGGAACTCCGAATCTGAAAAGTTGTATATTTCTATGTTGCTTGAAAGAAGGTACAATTTTGGAGTTTCGAAAGACTTGTTACAAGTCACGTAGAAGGAGTTATCAAGGGAACAATCACTGTCATCACCTATACCGAAAGGGTAAGGAACTTCCACATTTCCGCAGTGGGTTGGACAGTTTGGCTTTGCTATAGCACTTGTGTTAGAACCTTGAAGGGTTCCCAAGGCCATTGTAAAAGGAAATGCATAAAGAGAGAGAATAATATGAAGAAGCATGTTTCTCCTTTCTCTCCCTCTCTTCTGTAGCTTTTTGTGCAAAAGGAAATGCATAAAAAGAAAGAATAATATCACTTTATATAGATGGTGGCTGCAAGGGAGTGTTCAGCTGTTGGATAAGACTTTGTTTTTGCACAGTGGCGAAGCTTGAGAATTTGAACCGGATGGTAGGAAGCCCGCGGTTACGGGACAGGACCTATTTTTTCTTGTAGCCATGGTTCGGGTGATATGTTCGGGTCGGTGATTCGATTCGGGTCGAGTCAATAAATACAATAATAAATATCAAAGTTCTAAGCATTGTTTAACAAACAATTAAACAAAGACACTAAAACATTAAAAATGAGACAAATGGTTGGTACCTGAATGAAAAATTACAGTTAAGCCCGTCAACCTTTAAGATTTTTGAATTCTTCAATTATGGATAGGGTTGCAAATGAGAGCTCGAGCTCGGCTCGTTTACTATCTATTAATATCTTAAATAAAAATAATATAAATAATAGGCTCGGAACTTGATAAATGAAATTTGGCTCGAGCTCATTTAGTAAACAAACTTAAATGAGGGGGTAAATATTATTAAATATTAATAAATCTAATACTACACTAAGGCTCGACGAACGAGCTTCACATGCTAGGCTGAGCACGGTCTCGATTAGTAAATAAGCTTTGTTTTAAGCTCAAGCTCGGGCTTTATAAGGCTTGGCTCGGCTCGTTTCGAGCTTTTTATCAAGCCTAGCTCAAGTAGCTAAAAGATAACAACTACATCACTTGCTCATTAAATCTACTATCCCGCTCATGTAGTTGTTAAGCTTAGGACTCTAAGATTTGAGCTTTACATTTAATTTGTCTTAGTTTACATAACTTCTGAGTGAAAATTTGGAGGGAAGGGGAGTCAACCGTCCCTCCCCGCCCCTTGAATGGTACGCCCATGTTTTTCCGTACGATGAGAGTTCAAATTTCATCGGTGACGTTGTAATCTCTAAAAGTCACGCCCGTAATTATCTGAAAGTTTCAAAATTAAATGTTATTCCCTCACTTATGACGTACCACTGAATAATATATATATTATTCTAAAGGAAAACTAATGGTTCAAATTACCCCGCCAAGACCATTGAAATATAGACAATATGTAATGGTCGGTTAATGGGGTCTTAAAATGGAGTTTATGGCGCCCAATTTGCTTAGGAATACCGTCCCCTTCAAGCTAAAGGGGCGCTAATAAAGGGCAAGCGAAAATTTTCGCGTAGGTGAAAATATGGATGGGCCAATCAAAATTCAACACGTGGGACTAGTTACCGTTGGAAAATAAATATTGTTCGTTTAGTTACCATTGAAAACAAAAAAAAAAAACAATTAATTCATCACCTCTCACACTTTTTTTATAAATTCCCACCTCTCAACCTTTTCTCTACAAACCATTTGACCTCAAATTTTATAAACTCTCGCTCATTTTTTAAACCATCAATCAAAAAACATGCAAACATTCCGCTAACCTTTCGGTGTTCCATCTCGCCCGGGCAACCCAAACACGTATCGCCCGAATACCAAATAACCACAACAACCGTTTAACTTTCAAGATTTGGACACGAGCAACATGGGGTTTTCACAATTACTAAACATGCACCAACATTTTTTTCAAGGTCCCATGGGATACGCTAATATGAATATTAGCGTTGGGGTATGTCGGGGGTCTCAACCAGAACCCGAGCAAGTGTCGGAGACGCAACCCAAGCAACCACCCGAGAGCTCCCAACCCCAAAAAAAAAAAAAAAAACGGTCGCATAAATAAAAGGGAGAGCCAATCAAAACCAAAACCAAAAAGTTGTATCAACCGTGGACCAAAGACGAGGAGTTCGCACTCGCCTGAGCGTGGCTAGACATTTCGGAGGATCTCGCAGTTGGTATATGTTTCCTTTTTTTTTAACTTTTAAAATTGTAACACCCCAACCGATGGCGGAATCATCGAGGTGTCACGCAGTGACGATTGTTCAAAAGCACATGATACTAAAATGTAAATATATTATTGAATAATTTAAATTGTCTTACATAGATGAAATGGGAAAAATACAAAAGTCTGAACGAAACATGAAAATTGAAATAACTTAATAAAAGCAAGCACTAAAATCCAATGCTATGAAACTAAGATCAAACTGCACCTGAAACATGTACAAAAGAGGTTTTGTCAACATAAGAAATGTTGGTGAGCATTCCTAGTTTTAATATATATAGTAAGTTGGAAAATGTTATACAATTCAAGTGCAAAGCTACAGTGCAATTATGTAAACTATGTAACATACAAATGAGCGAAATCAATCCTGTGACTGTATAAATGTACTAAATGAACGGCGGTGTACTTATCCAATAAATGGATAATAACTTAACAATGACCACGGATTCTCCGATGAAAAAGGGGGAGAATCAACCTAGGCGGGTTGTCAATCCAAATAGCGCTATCCAATGTTAAGGTCGGCTTGTACAATGTTAATGATTTCACTAAGTACAAATGTATTCTACATGTAATGTCTAAGCATAAAGCACGTTTGTAAGCAAATGCACATAGTACTAGAATTGTATTGTAAAAATGTGAGCTTGTATTTATAATTTGTATAAGTGTACATGTAACACCCTAAAAATGAATAAAAACAAAAAAGGGGATAGGAAATACTCACTTTCGCCAAATGACTAGATGACTAAGCGAGCGTGAAAATGCGAGCAATCCAAAGATTCAACAACGAAACTAGTCCAATTTAGAAGAAAATAAACCGAATAGGAAAAATATCCAGCTTCCAATTCTTCAATTACGAGAGCTTATAATCAAAGCTTCAAATGTAGAAGTAATATGCTATAGAAGAAAAGTATAAGGGAGAGTTTAATCGAATTGAAACAATCGATTTAGAGGTGCAAAGTGTAATGGGTCATAGGTGAGTTTTTATACTAGTTTTGGATTCAATTAGGCTTTAAAATTGGTCAACACAATAAAGTAAGGTTTTAAGATGAATTGACTATTTGACTATGACTTTGACTAGGATTTTGATTGAGACTTTGACTAGGATTTTGACTGAGACTTTGACTGAGACTTTGACTCGGACTTTGTCTGAGACTGTCTTAGCGGACCGCGAGGGCTAAAATAATATTTTTTTTTCTAATTTAATCAATTTTAAGTTCTAGACTTGTTTCCTTCTGTTTCTAAGTTGTTTTAGGACCGAAAATTAAGGGCTTTGAGTATCAAGGTCTGAAACATACGTGCTCGGGTGTAGAAGTGAGTATAAAACGTGCATACTTTTACTTATAAAAATTATAAGTTTTATTAAATTGTAAATTTTGGTCCTATTAAAATACGAGGGTTAAAAATGAAAATTTTGAAATAGTTGAGGAACCAATTATGCACATTTATGAAAAGTGAAGGGTGCAGGTTGTCACAGTCTCCCCTACTTTAGAAAATTTTGTCCCGAAATTACTTTCAAGTGAAGGTTTCCATAAAACAAAAGACATTTGTAAAAAGGCAAGTAGATTTTAAGAAATGCATCAGCCATGATTTGACAAAGTTTGAAGTAGTTGTTTAAAGCGAATATCTTTGACGTTTGGCCCGAGGTTAGGAACTTGAGAGTGTAAGTGAGAAAGGTTTTGGGAATGTGTAACTGGTGAAGGGCAGAGGTACTAATGAAGCAGTCTCCCCTACTTTAGAAAGGTTATGATTAGAACTTTGTTAAGAGTACACAAGGTTTGAGTTTTCTGTGGGGTGGTCAATAAGGAAGGCTCCAACAAAACTAATTAAAGCTTATGTAAAATGTTCTTATTGAAAGGCTAGCTATTAATCAATGATCTAATGAAGAGATAGTAATGGGTAGGTTCATGGTCAGACTCCTAGTCCGCTCCCGCAGTATCGCTCGTGCTTATATATAGGGTGTACCGCAGCTAACCCACCACACTACTGATACTTTGGACTCGTACTGATTGTCTACCATTAGCCTAAGTAGAATCACACACCACCCCCATGTACCTGTAAATCCATGATTGCGTTCCGGACCGTAATCATCGATTTACCTTACACTAGGGTGCTATGATTTTCCATAACACTAACATAAGTAATACAAGAAACAATGCGTGCAACCAAAATGTGTTAAGTAATAGATACTGCTCAAGTATAAGATGCGGTTAGAGGTTCGTCCCCTTTCAGGTTCACCTTTTAACCGTAATGAGATTAATGTGTAAGTATAAGACATGATTAGGGGTTCTTCACCTTTCGGGTTCACCCTTAACCGGTAAATTTTTGTTCACATCATTGGGCTCTAAACAACCATATTGATAAACTCTGAGAATTACACCGTTCCCCTTGGGTTAGAGGAATACTCTGAACCGAGTCGTACATGGGAACTGGCTTAAATCTCATACGAGCTATCAATTAGTATGTTCGTTGGTCATGATGATGAACAAAATAATGTAACGTATAACAGGGTTTGCTCACACAAAATATATATATATATATGCATACCAAATATGCGTTCATGTAAGTATATAAGTATAGCATAAAATTTCAATTGAAAGAATAGCATAACGTAAATCGAGTAAATCGCACATTTGCACAAAATGAAAGTAAACGAGTTAAATTAATGCTCAAAACTAGTGTTGTAAGAATAACTACTAATAACTAGTGCGAGAATAGTTGCGAATAACGCGTGAAAATAACTACCAACAAAAGAATAATACAAAAATAATAAGATAATGTACGAACGTAACTATAAATAGAATGGTGTAAAAAAATAATGAAATTTACTGTAAATGAAAGTGCGCAGAACAGACGTATAGTCTACTGGTATGAGGATAACTTTTTGAAAACCAAAGAATGTTTTAAGTTCAAAACAGGTTCACTTGAAAAGATTTCGTAGGTACATATTTTCATGTGTTTACGAGAAGTCGAGTTTGAAAAGTGTTATAAGGTATATTATTAGTTGCAAATTCCTCCCGAAAACATATATTGGATACGTTATATGAAAACATGCAGATTTACATTTGATTTGTAAAATATGCAATGCAAGTTTATAAAATGCAAGATGAAACCATTTCATGAAGTGTGTGTAAATCTAATGTGTTTCGAAAGACCAAGACTTAAAATGATGTGAAGGTTGTGAATAATCCCAGATGCCTTGATGAATTTCGGAAAATAAAATTTTCTGTATTTAAACATTTCTTTAACTCGTGGGTTGAAATGTCGGAAATTTTTAATTGTTATGAAATGTTGAGAACATCGAAGTGTTACCCGTTAAGACTGGGTAAACTTGAAACCTTTTAAATTTTCAAACTTTTACGAAATTTATACATTGAAAGATCATTTATTTGCAGGATCGTTAAGGCATCTGTTTGGGCTCATAGCGGCTATTTGTTTCAAGGCACAAGGTGTATGAAAAGTGTGTTCTAATTTGGCGAATAGGCTTTGTGAAAAGACTTATAGAATAAGTTGTCAAATTAATCGTTTTAGAGAGTAGTGTACTAGTGCGTATCGTGTAGGTAGGCATTTATGTATGAGTTTAGTCTGACTAAAAAGTTCTAACTAATGGTAGTTGGCTATGGCTTAGGAGACTGGGTGCAACAATATTAGTATTAGGTATATGAGGATATACTGTGACTTCGATCAAGTAAGTTTGTAAACATGAAGGTATAAAACAGGTTGAAAATAATAAGTTTGGAAAAACCATGTTCATTTTTAATTGTATGATGATGCAACATTCCTAAAATCAGGATGTGTTAAAAATTAAACACGGAGTTTAAGACTTAAGTCTTGGGTAAAAATGTTTTAACACAAAACGAGTAATACCTTATAGTGTAAAAATCATGAGCATAAGTGAAATAGTGTAAGCTTTAATGCGATAATATATCAAACAAAAGTTTTAGTAATGATGATAAGGGATTCAAAAGCGAATGATCAATGAATAATGACATATGAAACATCAAGTAATTAAATGGAATCTTCAAATGATAAACAAACGTAAATATCAATGATATAAAACATTGGAATTGTTTCTATAGAAAACTTTGACCAACTCAAGTATTTGAAATTTCCTAGTGACTTGTGGGGGCGTACTTTAGCCTATAAGTGAATGCTCATCCCAAGAGTTCCCAGGTAGGTATACGGGTCCCTCGTCTGATTGGGATTTATATGAAATACCAGGCCTAGACAGAAAACTCAGGATACAGGCGCTCACCCTTCCAGATTGCACGTGCCCCATCAATAGTGAATTCCAAAACTTTAGCAAGATTAAAAACGAGATGCAAAAATAGATCCTTGAGATTTGGATTTCACTCCTAACTCAAAAGATGTATTTCAAAATTGAAAATGATTGTGGAATGAAACCAATCACTAAGTTAAGGATATCACTCCCAGCTTAGTGGTTAAGTTCCTTTTTGAAAGAAATACTCTTTGAGGTGTGGATGTCACTCCTATCTCAAAGATATATTCCTAAGATAAATAACATATAGAGGAGTGAAACTAATCACCAAGGTATGGATGTCACTCCTAACTTGGTGATATCATTTCATTTGTGAAATACGAGTATCTTCTTTTCTAAACAAAACACCGAAAGAATAACGAGAAAGAATCATAGTGAAAATATCTTGAAAGAAAATAATAGAATAAAGAGAAATAAACATGAGAGGACTCATGAATGTAAACTTGGTTATAGACTAGGCTAAAAGGCATTCTAATAACCTAATTCCCTATAACCATGGCTCTGATACCAATCTGTAACACCCCAACCGATGGCGGAATCATCGAGGTGTCACGTAGTGACGATTGTTCTAAAGCACATGATAGTAAAATGTAAATATATTATTGAATAATTTAAATTGTCTTACATAGATGAAATGGGAAAAATACAAAAGTCTGAACAAAACATGAAAATTGAAATAACTTAATAAAAGCAAGCAGTAAAATCCAATGCTATGGAACTAAGATCAAACTGCACCTGAAACATGTACAAAAGAGGTTTTGTCAACATAAGAAATGTTGGTGAGCATTCATAGTTTTAATATATATAGTAAGTTGGAAAATGTTATACAATTCAAGTGCAAAGCTACAGTGCAATTATGTAAACTATGTAACATACAAATGAGCGAAATCAATCCTGTGACTATATAAATGTACTAAATGAACGGCGGTGTACTTATCCAATAAATGGATAATAACTTAACAATGACCACAGATTCTCCGATGAAAAAGGGGGAGAATCAACCTAGGCGGGTTGTCAATCCAAATAGCGCTATCCAATGTTAAGGTCGGCTTGTACAATGTTAATGATTTCACTAAGTACAAATGTATTCTACATGTAATGTCTAAGCATAAATCACGTTTGTAAGCAAATGCACATAGTACTAGAATTGTATTGTAAAAATGTGAACTTGTATTTATAATTTGTATAAGTGTACATGTAACACCCCAAAAATGAATAAAAGCAAAAAGGGGATAGGAAATACTCACTTTCGCCAAATGACTAGATGACTAAGCGAGCGTGAAAATGCGAGCAATCCAAAGATTCAACAACGAAACTAGTCCAATTTAGAAGAAAATAAACCGAATAGGAAAAATATCCAGCTTCCAATTCGCCAATTACGAGAGCTTATAATCAAAGCTTCAAATGTAGAAGTAATATGCTATAGAAGAAAGGTATAAGGGAGAGTTTAATCGAATTGAAACAATCGATTTAGAGTTGCAAAGTGTAATGGGTCATAGGTGGGTTTTTATACTAGTTTTGGATTCGATTAGGCTTTAAAATTGGTCAATAGAATAAAGTAAGGTTTTAAGATGAATTGACTATTTGACTAAGACTTTGACTAGGATTTTGATTGAGACTTTGACTAGGATTTTGACTGAGACTTTGACTGAGACTTTGACTCGGACTTTGACTGAGACTGTCTTAGCGGACCGCGAGGGCTAAAATAATATTTTTTTTTCTAATTTAATCAATTTTAAGTTCTAGACTTGTTTCCTTCTGTATCTAAGTTGTTTTAGGACCGAAAATTAAGGGCTTTGAGTATCAAGGTCTGAAACATACGTGCTCGGGTGTAGAAGTGAGTATAAAACGTGCATACTTTTACTTATAAAAATTATAAGTTTTATTAAATTGTAAATTTTGGTCCTATTAAAATACGAGGGTTAAAAATGAAAATTTTGAAATAGTTGAGGAACCAATTATGCACATTTATGAAAAGTGAAGGGTACAGGTTGTCACAAAAATACTAGTTTTATTTTTTTTTAAAATAAAAACGTAAGTTTTATTTTTTTTTAAATTATACCGTTTTTTTAAATAAACCATATGTATTTTTTAAAAAATTATACCGTTTTTTTTAAATAAAACCGGTTTTTTATAATTTTTTTTAAGTAAGTATGTAATTTTTTTTAAACGGTATACTAATATATGTTTTATAATTTTTTTGTAGCGAACTATCAAAATTCACCTCTTTTTTGGATAAGAATTCGCGAGACGCTTTTCAATGCGATGGGTAGAGGAGAATATCGGGATAAGGGCTCGATTTCGGGAAAGTGGACCGACATCAATAAAAAATGTCATGGCGATGTTGATATTTTGACGAGAGCGTTAAAGGAGTACAACGCCGATCGTGGGATGTTCCCGAACATGAGGTGTTGGGAGCTTCTAAAGGGAAGCCCTAAATGGACAAACGTACCAGGCATGACGGCGGGTAGGCGCAAAGCCAAACGGTCGAAAACCACTTCTTCGATTGATCCAGATACGCCCACTTCGGATGCTCGGACCGTGGGTTTAAATAAAGAGGTTGAAGAAGAAGAAGAAGAGTTGCCTCGACCGCTAGGTAGAAGAAGCATGCGAAAGGGTGGACGTGCGGAGTCGTCTTCGATGGTTGTCGAGTTGAAAGACAACTTTGAAGAGATGAATCGACGTCTTCAAGATATACGAGACCTTGGAGCAAAGCTGTTGGAGACCATGCAAGAGAGAGCCACCGAAAACAAGAAGTTCGTCAATATTGAAGAGGCACGTCAAATGGAGAAGGACATCAAGTTTCTGTCTCCGAGGGACTCATAGGAGATGCCCTGATATTGTTTAACCTTCGCACGCAACAAATTCGGGCAAAATATCGTCTTTAGATTGTATTTTTTTAGCATGAGCGTTATTTTTTTTAATATTTCCGTTTTTTATTTTAGGTAATTTCGTGAATTAATGTAAATTTTTTATGTTTAGTTTAATGAAATATTTAAATGAAATATTAGTTTGTTTATTTAAATTTAAAAAAAATGGCATGTGACCCGCATACCAAATGTCAACAAATGCCCCACATGCCTCATTACACCCCTTTTTAATTTCAAGCCCCTTTCACCCACCAAGTGACACCACATGCCACATGTAAAAAAAATTCAATTTCACCCACCAAATTTCACCACCACTACACATGGTCTTATACCAAATGTAGATTCATGTTTGCGCTATAAGGCTATATGGTTTGGAATGAAGCTCCTGGGGGCTTCATTTCACCATCTCAGGGTCACATAGGCGTCAAAAGGGGGTTTCATTCCACAATTCCAATAACACTCGGGAAATAGAATAAAGTCCCTCAATCATGGCCCAGTCATTTATTTATGGGGAAATGGAATCTAATAATCCCAACTTTGGGGAGTTGGAAGGCAGCAGTCCCAACTTGCAACTTGTACCACAGCAGTCCCAACTTGTCAACCATTTAACTTGGTTGGTCCCAGACTAACCTCAGTTAGTTTTTCCAGTTAAGTGCCACGTAGGCATCCCACGTGGTAGTCCTACATGGCAAGAAAGTTGTATCTGTCAAAAAAAACGAGGTGGGCCCACATGTTTTAATCAAATATAATTATTTTTCAATTAAATAAAACGAGGTGGGGCCCACATGTTTTAATCATATATACACATATACAAACACCTTCCTTTTTCTACCTTCCTCCTCCTCACCACCACCACCACACTGAAACCCTAATTCCATATCTTCTGTTCATCCTTCAAATCATAACACATCATGCTTCCAATCCTCACACCCTTCTTCAAACCCCCAACCCCTCATCTCCACAATACCCCACACTTACTATTATTACTATTATTAGAGAGAGAGGGAGTGAGCCAGAGAAAGAGGAAGGAGAAAGAGAACTCGGTGGGAAAGAAAGGAGGAAGACGACGGCAACAGTGAGGGTATCACGAGTTCCAATCGGTCCAGATCTGACAATAAGGTAAAACCCCTAATTAACTCGGTAGTTATGGTGAGGGATTATTGTTAAGTGGGATGCGATGGTGAAGGGTGACTGGCGGCAGACAGACGACGGAGGTTAGGAAGATAGGCGACGGGATGGTGGGATGTTGCTGGTGGTTGTGGTTCAGTTGGCGGTGGCTACAGAGGTTAGGATGGTTGGTTGTTGACACAAGGTTCGGGTCAAGAGTCGGGTCAAGGAGACGGGTCATGAGGTCGGGTCAACAGAGGAGGAGGAGGAGGGAGGGTGGTGGTGGTGTTTGTGGTGGTGGTGGGTGTCGTCGGAGATGGTGGTGGTGGACGGTGGTGGCAGGTGGTTGTTGTGGTGAAGATGATGAAGATGTAGGGGTATATATATATATATATATATATATATATATATATATATATATATATATATATATATTGTAACAACCGGCAAAAATAAGGTAATTCCGTACTAATTAACTAATATATGATTAACGTAATTAAATGCAAATATGTGTTGATTTATTTATCAAGGCCTTAGAAGATAGCAATTCCCAAATAATACATAGGAATGCATACGTTTAATGACAAAACATGATAGGATCATGTGCGAGTAAACTTATCCGGTATGGACGTTGGCGATTACCCGGTAAAAATTAAATAAACGAAAAGGATCCCGGACACCCAGGATGTAAACTAAAGGGTAATTTCACAAAATATAATGGGTTTGGAACTCCAAAGCCATAAGTGAGAGCCTTTCATACGAATCTCCCGGTAACGAATAAAGTGCGCGTACCACACCCGATACGCGTATAACTTATAATTTCACCCGACAAAAGCCTAAATAACCAATCAACACTTAAACTAGGCTATTTTTAAGGGTTATTAAAGGTATTTTAAATGTCCGAATAACCCGCGGTTAAAACCCGAAAAATACCCGAACGACACCCGAACGAAGAGGGATTTAACTTAACAAATAATGGGTAAATATTTGGTGTTGTGGACCCCACCTAAACCCTTAAAGGGGCCGGCCTAAAACACCCGTACATAATATCTTTTCTTTTTTTTTCTAAGTATCCCACATATATCCAAAAGATAATCAAGATTAAGCATGCAAGGATGAACAAGTGTGTAAGATTTGATAGTACAAAAAGCAAGCCTAAACCATGCTTTTTCTTGTCCAAAAATCGGCCAAGGATCCACAAGTGGACAACACCAAATCATTCACTAAGATCACACTTGCACACTTGAGATTTATTTAAATCTAGGAAAGATTACATGAGGATTACCATATCTAAGTTAAACTCACAAAATCCTTCTTTTGCTTCCTAAAACCCACGGCCAAACACACACATATACAATCTTCCTAAGATTACAAGTACACCATACAATCTTCACTAGATTTTACATAATCCATGGAAGATACATGTGATCGTTAGAGATATAGAAAGGATATTATAAAGATACAAGTGTGCATACATAAACATTCAAGCAAAAAATCTTCTTCTTTTCTTTCTCCCTTGGCCGTAGATTATAACACACACACACACACACACTTTTCTTTCAAGTTTAACACATCCAAATCACCTCTAAATATCCATCTTTCAAAACCCCATTGTGTGTTTCAAGAGCTTGGAGCTTAACCACTTGGAAGAACACACTAAACCCCATTCAAATCCAAGGTTTTTGTCTTCCCTAGCCTTGTGCTAGTAGTAAGCTTCTTAACCTTGCTTTGATCATTAATATTCATGTTATGTGTTCTTACAAGCAAGTTGTACATGAAGGGTTAAAATGTGGTTTTGAAACATAAGCTTTAATATATTTTACATAAAGTGAAATGAATGATTAAAGACATGTAAATGGATCATAGATTTGATGTTAGTAATGTAGTATTTCTAAAAGTTATAAAATCTACACATACACTTATGAAGGATGATGATTTAAACATGATTTGTGAAAGTAACTTAAATATGCTAAAAGGTAGTTTTAATCATCATAAAATGACCATTTAAAGTCTAATATAAGTTGGAATATGTTAGAAGATCATAAATGTAGAAGTTACATATTTAAAGTCTACTCACTTGGATGAGTGAAATTTGGATATATTGGACAAAACACTAAACACACATATTAGTAGCCTTATTTATGGAATATAAGACTATTAAAAGTGGTATGATGTAAAAATAATCTAACATTAAGAAGATGATTCTTCAAAGTCCACTAATTTGGGAAAGAAAATGCTAACTTTGGAAGTTAGGATGGAAAAATACAACATTTGTAAGTTAAGGGACTAATGTTGTAACTTTGAAAGTTGAGGGACTAAAATGGATATTTTAGAAACTTTGATCCAAAAATGCAACAATGGAAAGTTTGGTGTCAAAAGCATAAATAATGATTTTCCAAGGATGGTTTGATAAACACTAGTAAACTACTTGTGTATTTAGTATAAAAAGTGTATTTTTATAAAAATGGAAGTTTATAAAAATATGGACTTGTATTAACATAAGGGTTTTATAAAAATAGAGGTTTTTATAAAAATGTTGAACAAGATTAAAAACTTGGGAAAAACTTATACAAAAATGAACATTTTTGTATATAAGTAACAAGTTTGGGTTAAAAATACAAAAGTATTTTTGAACCTTTCAAGTAATATGTGTTAGAGAATTAGAAATATAAATAATATTTCTATAAAACGCATATTGGGAAAAACTTGGAAAAATCAACTATCGGACTTAGATACATAAACTAACTATAGCGGATAAACGGACAAACAAGAGAAAAATGCCATTGCGGCAAGATAAGAAAATATATATTTTAGGAAGTAAAATATATATAACATGGGTGAAAATTATATAACACTTTCCTAAGTGTTGGAGAAAACATTCGTGGGAGAAAACATAACGTTAAACAACGTATAGACTTAACAAGAAAAATTACACGTTTATATATATATATATATGCTCGACTCGACGAAATTCTAGTATATCTACTTAATGGGAAAGTAGATATGCGGGAAGGAAAACCGAGACGAGTAGAAAAAATATATATATATATATATATATATATGTGTGTGTGTGTGTGTGTGTATACCGAACCGACGAGATCCTAGTATATTTATTTGAATGGGAAAATAAATATACGGCATGGTAAGTCGAGTCAGGCATTAAGAATATACTACCGAACGACAAGACCTTAGCATATTTATTTGAATGGGAAAATAAATATGCGGCAAAGTGAGTCGGGTCGAGTCTTAAGAATATATTATATCGAACGATGCGATCTTAAGTATAATTATTTGAATGGGAAAATAATTATACGTTAGATGAAGTCGAATCGAGGATAATAATATACAAGTTAAAAGGATATTAACGAGAATAATATATAACTTGTAAGAAAAGGGTAATCCATCGCCAACGAACCTAGGATACGCGTTTAATTAAACGGGAATTGGAATAACACGTGGTCGGGGAGTTGGGTGTACAACTTGCCAAGGCACATGCACTATAGGTGTAGTGACTTATACGTCTAGGACGTTTGTAGGTGCGAGACCACAAATTTGCTATCTTTCCATTTGAGCCGGACACAGATTCAGGTGAGTCTCACGGCCCCATTTTAAACTATTTTACGTTTTTCGGGGGAAAGATATGTTAGGGAAAATGTTTGACGGGATAATTACTTGAGTTGTGATCGCCACTCGGGGTTGAGACCTCTCTTCTATAATCATTAATTCAGGGAAATGAAACCGAAGGAATATTTGAATAGTACTATTGGTGCCTGACAAGGCCCACCTCTAATCGATAGCGTTGATTATGCATCGGCGTATGCCTGGGGTGCACGTATTCTGAAATCAAGTCGTAGGATACCGAGTAACGACTTGGAGCGGGGCATTATTATTATTTGTCTTGGTTTGGTTATAGGCTCAAGTAGAATTGTAGGAACTTGCAACTCCTATAAATTGTCATAACATGGTATTTCCCAAGAGTTAAAGTTTTGGAAACTAAAACCTGTGAACTCACCAATATTTATATATTGACGAATTTTAAACATATCTTTCAGGTAATTGATTGAAGATGGACAACATGGCGAGCTGGGTCAGGGGAATCTCTCAACTGGGCGTCGGGTGTTTTGAAGGGGTTTCACCTTTATTTCCCAAGGATTTGGGATATATTTGAGAAACCTCCTTACTTGTATTAAAAACAATTTCGTTTATGTTTTTTTTTGAACATTAAAACGAAGCTTCATTTCACCAAAATATAATTATACATCAATGGTTACACCCAGGCACATTAAGCAAGAAGCTACCTGGGCCGACCCAAAATAACATACACATAGATATCACAAAACACAACTATCTCCGAACCTAATAACACTTCTAGACTCGCCCATTAACCATTATCAAACAAAGAGAAATCCCACCAAGACGCCTTTTGGGTACCTTCAATCTTGCCCCGTTTGACCATCCACCAAAAAGAATCCAGCTTTATGTCTTCTAAAAGTATTGGTGTTGTTGTATGCACATCTTGAAATAGCTTTTCATTTCTTTTAATCCATAACTTCCAAAGCGTTAAAGAAACAACCGCAGCAATCGCCTTTGATTTCTTATCCACAACCTTAGGACAAACAAAGAGTTCGATAATTCTATCCACCTGATCCGTTCTCTTTAAAACTTCCAGCTTCAACCACTCGGCTATGTTCCACCATATGGCCCTAGCCCACACGCACCCAGAGAATATATGGTTGACTGTTTCAGGTTCGCTTCCGCACCTTTTACAAAGTCCGTCGCCTACTTGAACGCCCCGAAAGGAGAGCGCTTCTGCAGATGGAAGACCTTTCCTGATTAATCGCCACACGAAAACCATCACTTTAGGCGGCACTAACCTGTTCCAATAGAAAGCCGGTCCCTGCAGAGCAGACCCCGACAGCTGCAGCAGGTCCCTTCTAACACGTTTTACCGAAAAGTCATTTGTCGTCCCAGCCGTGACCCACACCCAATTATCAGATCTGTTGCTGATTTTCTGTTTACTTATCGTCATCCAGAACCTGTTCATTTCAGCCCACTCCGCATCAGAAGCAGGTAACCTGCTCCATGGCACGTCCCACCAGATTATGCCGTTAAGAAACTTATAACAGTCGCTAACCATCAGGTTCTTTCCTTTACACAGCTCCATTAATCCAGGAAATTCGTCCTTTAATGGCTTGTTTAACGCCCAGTTATCTTCCCAAAATCTTGCAGAGTTACCGTTTCCCACCTGACAAAAAAAGTTAGATTCAATAAATAATCCACGGCTCCCAGTAGCCTTCTGTACATCAGCAATGTTTGACCAGACACCAGGGATGGACTTCTTCCATGGAATAAAGCCCAGTCTTGCTCGTCCCCCATGTAGCGATTTGATAACCGAACACCACAGCTGCTCGCCGGCCATCTTGTACCTCCACCACCACTTAACTAAGAGTGCGATGTTCAAATCTTCAATATTACCCACCCCCAACCCCCCAATCCTCTTCGGTTTTGTTATGTTCTCCCAAGCTACCCATTTTATCTTTTTATTTGCCGAAGTTCCACCCCATAGGAATCTCCTTCGTAGGCCCTCAAGCGTCTTTATAATACCCGCCGGTGCTTTGAATAGTGACAAGTAATAATTGGGAACCGCCCCCAACACCGCCTTGATCAATACTGCTCTACCTGCAAAAGAAAGAAATTTCGCCTTCCATGAAGACAATTTAGCATGAAATTTATCAATAACCCCTTTCCAACTTGCCAATCGTTTCATGTTGCTACCAACCGGTAGCCCCAAATAAACAAATGGCAAGTTTCCCTTCCTACACCTCAAGTGACTCGCCGAGTGTTCAACCTCACCGTCTTCAACATTTACCCCAAATAGATTGCTCTTTGTCAGATTCACGTTCAGCCCGGACGCAATGGAAAAACACCTCAGTATCCTGTTCAGATTCAGCACGTTCTCCTCCGACCACTCCCCCAAGAATAGCGCATCATCCGCATAAAACAGGTGTGATATTATCGGCCCTTGGTTTGGTAATCTAACCCCATTAAAAGTACCCGCCAACACCGCCCTAAGCATCATGACATTCAGTGCCTCCATAACCATTGTGAAAAGAAATGGTGACAACGGGTCACCTTGCCTAAGCCCCCTTTTCAGCTGGAATTCTTCTGTCGGTGAGCCATTGATGAGTACCGATGCTCGACCCGTCACAAGCATCCCCATTATCCATTGTTTCCACCTAGTCGGGAACCCCATATGATGCATTATTGTGATTAGGAACCTCCATGATACACAGTCATATGCTTTCTCAAAATCCACCTTAAACATGAGTAGCTTCTCCTTTTTGCGTTTCGCCCATGACACCAGTTCATTGGCGATGAGTGGCCCATCAAAAATATTCCTGCCTTTAATGAAAGCAGTTTGAACCGGCGAGATCACACTCCCAAGAACTTTCTTTAACCGTCCTACAAGCACCTTCGAGATAATCTTTCCAATCACTCCGATAAGGGAGATCGGCCTAAAATCCGATAGAACCAGAGGATCATTAACCTTCGGGATTAATGCCACAAATGATGAATTACATGACTGATGTATCGACCCGTGAACGAAAAATTCATCCATTATCCCTACCATATGATCCTCCAATTCGTCCCAGTAATGTCTGACGAATGCAAACGAGAACCCGTCAGGTCCCGGAGATTTTTCACCACCACATTCTTTTATCGCCTCCCGGATTTCTTCTCTACTGAATGGAACCACCAGTTCATTAGCCTCCTGCTCTGATATCTTATTAAAACCCTCACCTGATATCCGCGGCCTATTAGGCATTGGTTCCTCAAATTTGTTCCTAAAGATCTCAACCGCCTTTTTCTTAATAATTTCCGGGTCTTCCACCCAATTGCCCTCCACGTATAACCCCGAGATACAATTTCGTGCTTTCCTGTTATTAATAGCCCCATGAAACAAAGCTGAATTTTCGTCTCCTTTAAGCACCCAGTCGAGTTTTGCCCTTTGTCTAAGTTCCTTTAATTTGTTCCAATCCCATTTTTTTACCAACAACTTGGCGGCCTTCCACGATTCTCTTTCTTGGTCATCCAGCGGCCTATTTTCAGCAATATCCTCAATTTCAATCACGGTGTTCCGAGCACTCGTAATCTCCCTCTCCTCGGCATCCACTTTCTCAAACTTCCATTGTCGGACTTTAGCTTTCACACATTTCAATTTCATATTCAGCCTAACATCCTTCCTATTTGCTTCCACCTCCGAGTTTAGACCCCCCGTGACTGCCTCATTTATCCCCTCCTCCCCTAGCCACGAGTTATAAAACCTAAAGGGGCACGGACCGAACATCGCATCTGAAACGGACAGCACCACCGGGGAGTGATCTGACACATCTCGGTTCAAAGCTCTCAATTTTGCATTTGGCCATTTTCCCATAAAACTATCACACACTAGTACCCTGTCCAGCTTACTAAGTTTTAACCCGTCCGCAGACATGTACGTAAACTTCCTCCCACCCATGTTATATTCGAGTAACCCCGCTTCCGCTATGAAGTTATTGAATGCAAGCGCATTCGCAACCACAAAAACAGAATTTAGCCGCTCATTTTCACTTCTCACATCATTAAAATCACCCAGCAATATCCACCTACCGTCATACTCATTCTTAATCCCCATAATTTCTTCCCATAATTCTCTTCTCGCGCTTGGATCGGTCGGTGCATATATATTAACTACATACAACCTATCCGGATTAACCCCACAGTTCCCCCCCACCATTATATAATTACGTCCCTTTCTAACTATATCCACATTAAACAAAATCGAGTTCCAAATTGTTATTAACCCACCTGACCTCCCAGTGGCATCAACTACCACTTTCCCACAAGGTGTTCCATCCCAGAATCTACTTACCTGAAAATCCGTCATGGCCGCCATCTGTGTTTCCTGGATCGCGATACATGACAGCTTGAATTTGCTCTTCAATTCTCTAACTTTTGCCGCCTTTTCAGCCCCTCCCGCCCCTTTCAGATTAAATGTTAAGTAATTCATTTGTTACCCTCAGACGCCAATTCTTCTGAAATCCTGCTCTCCAGTTCTCCTTCAAAACCGGACAGACCCAAACCCACCACCTGACCTACCCCCATAGTAACACTCACCTCCGCCATATGGTCTCCAGCCATACTCACACTCCTGGTGCCTGCTGCCTCCGATTGTAGCCCAGACCCGCTATCCTGACCATCATCCGTCATCCAGTCTGACTCGTACCCATCCTCTACGCTCCCATGATTGATTGACTCGTGTTCCCCCAGATCTTTTGTAACACTTATCCCTGGCCGTGAGCCTTTCAAAATCCTTTTTCTCCTCTTTTTCTTTTCCCCCCCTGAACACGAAGAACTGCTGACCTCCTCAATGGATTTCGAACAATTGGTGGGAGATGAACACCTGTCCTTCACCTTTATCTTCCTCCTAGTTGTCTGCGCACCCTTATATCTTTTCCTTTTGTTTTTTGCTTCACCAGTGTTGATAAAATTCGACCAAAGATTAAAAGCCTCGTTCAATATAGGTGCAGGCCCAATAACCTCATTTAAATCCCCAACAGGCTTAGGCCCAAACTCTTTAGTACCCTCAAAAATATTCTCAGCTGCATATTTAAATATTACTGGCCCACCATTACCAAAAAGACCTTCTGGCTGCTGTGAACCCTTTTCTTCGGTCCCTACAAGACCCGGTTCACTTCCACCTATTTTAATATGTGACCCCTCATCCTCCAAGATCATATTCCCATTCTCAACATTCGGCCCCTGACAGTTATTATCCAACTTTTCATTTGTATCCAATAAGACATTAGCCTCAACATCTAGTCCCTCCTTCCCATGCACATTTAATGTTCCACCTGATTCAACTTCCCCATGCACACTAAACCCTTCGTTTTCCTTAGGACCGCCTGAGTCACCCCCACCGTCAACCACTCGGTCCCCGGCAACAATTTCCGGTTGTTCATCCACCACCACGATACTCGGCTGCTCTTCGGCATTCTCCACGATATCATCACCCACCACAGTAACATCTTCCCCGATATAGTCCGGTAACCATCTACCCGCGCCTTCCGTCACCCAACATGTGAATTGTTCGCCCTTCCAAGTCACAATGATTTCTTCCTCAATCTTGTTCCCGAAGTTTGTTATTATGCCAACATAGACCCCGGATAGGTCAGTGAGTGCAACTCCGTTCTCGGCCTCTTCCACAACTTCCCCGTAATATCCCCCGATTCTGTCCACATTCACCTTCGAGGTAAGGATTAAAGGCATGCCAGTGATCTTTAACCATGTCAGTCTATCATAGTCCAACTTTTGTCCGTTCCATACATTAACACCGGACAGCCAAGGTTCCCAGATCTCCCTCTTTTCCATGAATACCGTTAACTTTTCCGGTGCCGACAACGTAATCAGCACTTTCAAGCCTCCAAGATATCGAACCTCCATTCTGACCCCAATGATCTCTTTTAATCCGTCAAGCAACCTGCACATTTTGGAGTAGTTCCTAGCCTCACCAACGATTGATCTTCCCACCCAGGAGTGTTTGAAGCCGTCCACCTTGTCTTCTAAACCAATCCTCTTCATCCCACCACTATACGACGCCATGTTTCTGCCCGCAGTGGAATTCTTTAGCACCGGAAATTCACCCATGTCCACCACATTCTTCCCATTCCAGCCACGGGTTGGTTGTCCCAGGTTCTGAATCGGCATAACATGGTTTTTGACGCCTTAATAAATGACCCATTTTCTTAATTACTCATGATTTGCATTAACCTTGACTTTATACGCTTGAACCGTCGCGCCACGTGTTTCCGCCGTTGGCGTGGTGTGACATATATATATATATATATATATATATATATATATAAATTCTTTTTTATTATTATTTAAAGATTTTTTTAAATAATTAATAGATTTTTTTTAATTGAAAAACAAGTGGGACCCACGTTTTTTTGCCAACTGGACAGATTTTGCCACGTAGGACTGCCACATGGGATGCCCACGTGGCATTTAACAGAAAAAGTTAACCTCAGTTAGTCTGGGACCAAACAAGTTAAATAGTTGACAAGTTGGGACTGCTGTGGTACAAGTTGCAAGTTGGGACTGCTGCCTTCCTACTCCCCAAAGTTGGGATTATTAGATTCCATTTCCCCTTTATTTATTTATTTATTTATTTAAATCTAATAAATTAAAATAAAAGTAAATAAAGCCCCTCAATTATTGCCCAATAATCTTGGTAAATTATCGATACGTAGTGGATGATATTCCCCAAGCTCGATATTGGGATTCGTCACCCACGGGGAGTCTTGCGTTTGTATGTTACGCGGGTTGTTGGGATCAAATGCGTGTGGGTCGTTATACGGAAACATAGTGGTGGTGGGTTTTGAAATGAGATTTTGGATTGTGAAAGGAAATTTTTTTAAGTTGAGAGAGAGAGAGTGAAAAGATGTGTAAAAAATGAAAAATGTGGTTGCTTTATATTGAGTTTTAAAAACAATTTTTTTTTATAGAATTGACCGTTCAATGTCAAATTATTAAATGGGTTAAATGGGCCACCAATTAGGCCGTTGGCCATCGTTATTGCGCTAACGGAGCTTCAACAGCATCCCCAATGGCTCTAGGGAAACCCGGGGGCGCTATTCTTTGAAAAGAGGCTGAGGTGGTATCGGTGCGAGCTCTGCACCGTAGGGGTGTTCATCGATTCGGTTTACGGTTTACTTGGTTTATTCGGTTTTCAAAATTTTGTACCCCAAACCAAAAACCAAACCAAATCAAATTAGGAATATGTAAACCGAACCAAATTCAACCAAATTGAATTCGTTTTGGTTTCGGTTTAAAACCAAACAAACCGATTTCAATCAAATTGAACTGAAGTTTTTTTTTCTCTAACTTATATACCTTTGTGTTCAGAAATCCGAATAGAAAGTTAGCAATTAATATAAACCAAAAAATAAACCACGCAATATATCGTAAAATAAAGTTTAAAAGCAAAATAAAACAAACAAATCCAAAAAATAGTTTTACATACAAACATCATAGAAATTAGAAATGTAGCATCAACACTACCAAACAAATTAAAAGTTTGGCTACTTGAATCCTCCGCATTCACTGTCTAATTAGAAATTTATTACTTTTTTTTGTACACTCCAATTTTGATCAATATAACGTGTAGTGAGACACATGTAATTGATTCTTTGCAAAGACGTCCATGTATCATTCATCAAACTAACTCTATGAACTGATTTTTTCAATTCAGCTTTAAGAATAACTTTCTCATAAATATATATGGCTTATTAAATATTATTATTTTTATTTAATAATTAATTAGTTTACCGGTTTATTCGGTTATCCGAACAAACCGAATAAACCAAATTTAAAAAATTGTAGAACCAAAAACCAAACCAAACACCAAATTCATTGTTTGGATCGGTTTTTTCAGTTACGGTTACGGTTTGGTTTACGTTTTTAATTTGGTTTTCCGTTTCTCTGAACACCCCTAGCACCGTGTAGCCTAAGTAATCGTCTTGTGATAAGTTCGTCTGTGGTCCAACCGTTCTTGGCTTTTTTTCATTGACTGACTAGCGCTACGTGTGTTATTGTTTAGTGAATTTGGGTTTAATCGTATGGAATACTTTGGAGAGACTTTGGTTGAGCTTATCTCTTGGGAAGACTTTGAAAACGTCTTGAGAGTAACACCAAAGAATTTGGGTCCCAAATGAATATCTGCCATGAAGTTGCTTCTCGTTTGCATTGGATTTTTAGTTTTGCAATTTTTACTTTAATTGTGGCTAACTTTTGTTATGCTGTTAACGAACGATTCAAAGTGGACGTGAAAGCTGTTCTATAGTTGAAATTTCAACACATCTGCTGAAACTTCATACTCCTAAGAACTTGACAACTATTTATGTGGGCATCATTTAATAAATTTTAACCATATTCTATTTCTGGCCACAAGGCTTTGCGAAATCATTTAATAAATCTTTTGCTTTATAAGTTTTTTTAAACGTAATATATTTTCAAAATCTCAAATATAAATTTGAAGTTTTAATTAAAATCGTTTGATATTTATTTATTTGTTAAGATATAGTTAATTTACAAGTACATAAACATATAAATTGTCTATGATTATGATTATGACAAAAGGACATGGACACTAATGATCACCAATGAGGATACCATTAATTCATGATATAGTATATTGAGTTTTGTCTAGACAAGTTAAGCAAGTTATAGTTCCAAACACGATAGATTTGTTCGCATGTTCTGTTGGGTGTCAAATCCAACAAATAAATATATAATAAACCTATTAGTATTAGTGAAAGTAAGGTTCGTGTCCTCAGGAATACAGATTAACCAATTATACAAAAAATGTTTCAAGTGCTGATACCATTGTTTAAAAGGGGGGGGGGGGTTGATTTGATAAAAAAAAATGATGAAAATTAAAAACTAAGACGAATAAATTGTTGGGGAATTCAGATATTAAAAACTAATTTCAACATCGGGGCAATTTCTTGATTTGATTCAGCTTACGGTCATTAACGGTCACGGTACAATGATCCTTTTTAATTAATAGTTTGCATCAATACTAGACGTCACGCCGTTTGGACATCCACTCTATCTAAAGTCTAACCAAGCTCAGTTCGTCAATTAGAGCCAACCAAAGCTCACGTTCGGATCTTAGCGTGCGCGTTGCGTAATAGAACTATCGATTATAGTTAAACACTCACGTCGTTCGGAATGTTTAACTAGGTCATGTGACTCTATAATAATGTTGGGTTCATTGACAAAGTCAAAATATTATTTGTTCCTTGTATAAAAAACTAAAGCTTGATTAGGGTTTTAAATATTGATAAACTTTATCAGAAAAATTATTAAGTTGATCAGGTTTATTAACAATCTAATATTTTTCCGGATTGAATCCGTATTAACAAACAAGAATCGCATAAACCACTAAGTAATTGGATCAAACATAACCGTTTCACGTAAGTTTATGAATCAACAAATGAAAGAAAAAATTGCTCGAATAGTCCCTCTGGTTTACCCAAATTTCACCTTTAGTCCCCAACTTTTCAAAATTACATCTGTAGTCCTCAACTTTTGGTGAAACTTAACTCAAATAGTCCCTGGAGTGGATTGAGGATAAATAATCCAGTTAAGTGGGTGGTTAATTACTAAACTACCCTTATTATTAAAAAAATTAAAAATTATGTGGGCCCACCCACTTCTTCTTCCACACCTCATCTTCCTCACCCATCACCTTCATAAACCACCACCACCAACACCTCCCCATCTTCTTCATCTTCCAAACCTCACCGTTTTCTTCTTTTGTCTTTTTCAAACCCCGCATCCTTGTCGCCTACCTAACCACCACTCGAAACCAGCACTTGCATAACCACCGGTCACCATCACCATACGAGCCACCACCACCATCTCGTTGAAGACCAACACAACAGTCGTGACTACCTAAACCCCTCTTTGTCGGACCATCCGTAACACCACCTAGCCCCTCACCGACCCAGAACAACTGTCGCATCACATCAACATATATCAAACACAATACCTCTAAAGAATCAACATCACCAGATTCCCCAAAAATCTGTTACAACTTTGCTGACGTAATCGTGTATGGCAAGTTTCCCACGTACAGTTTCCCTGCTTCCGGCGAGTCATCATTTGTTCAATTTCTGGGATAACTGCTTCCCTGACAACTTTGCTAACGTAATCTGTAACGATTCATCATCCCACGTAAAGCTTCTCCAAAAATCGTTTTTTAATTCTTCTTCAATTTCAACAATTTCCTCAATTTGTTCAATTTTTGGTGATTTTGATTCTGAGTTTTGTTCAACTTGGATTGTTTGGTATGATGGGGAAGAGGATCGAAGAAATGTAGGTTTGTAATTGAGAGAAAGATTGGTTGAGGTAGTGGTGACAGAGACGGGTAGTGGTGGTGGTTTGGGGAGGTGTTGGTGGTGGTGGTTTGTAAAGGTGATTGGTGAGGAAGATGGAGTGAAGAAGAAGTCGTGGTAACAAGCCCGCTTACGGCTGTGCGCATATAATGTATATACGTGTGGCCCTCGGGGGGCAAAAGTAAAGTTGCACTAATTTTAACGTTATTTTACTAATTTCATGAAAATAACGTTAAAAATGGCGGACAGTTAATCATGCATCAAATGGTGGCGTTGATTGCCAAAAGATAAGGGGGTACATGCACTAGTCGGGTTTGTCCTGATTGCTAAGTGTTATGTGCCTTATGTCTAAGGCTTGATATAAAACCACTATTGAGCCGGGGGTCTCACCGTAAGCAGTCTCTCTATTCCCACGGGGTAGAGATAAGGTTGTCTACATCTTATCCTTCTCAGACCCTACCTTAGCTTTTGCTATTGGTAAGATTAACTGAGTATAATGATGATGATGATGATGATGATGATGATTTTTTAATAACAAGGGTAGTTTAGTAATTTCACACTCACTTAACTGGATTATTTAACCATCATTCACTTCAGGAACTATCCGAGTTAAGTTTCACCAAAAGTTGGGGACTACAGATGTAATTTTGAAAAGTTGAGAACTAAATGTAACATCTGTCACCCTCGTCTTTTATCAACTTGTCAAATCTAGTCCTTGTACCTTTTGTTTTCGCGTACTAATAAGTAAGATCTTGAATATTATTCTTTTCATTGCCCAAATTTTATTTTGTAACATATTGAAATCTTATTTTATAAATTAAATCAAAGGCGAATTAAAAATGTTTTATTTCGTTTAAAAATATATATATACATACGTGAACTTATATAAATGTTAGTTTCAAAGAAATGTTATTATATAAGTTATGAATTTTATATTTGGTAATGATTATTACATTCTATATATATATATATATATATATATATATATATATATATGGATTTGCAACTTTCTTATCAAAAACATCAAGTTATGAAACTTTGGGGGCTGTTTCTGCCAAAATCCAAAAGTTTTAAACCTTCCCTCCCTTCATGCATCCTCCCACGGTTTTTCGACAATAATTCCGGCCGTCGGAGTAACTTCGGCGAGTTAATTATTTCATTTTAATGAACCTTTAACGTGTTTTAATCATTTGCAAACGTTTCTCCATCTGTTCCTATTCAAATCCGCATCTTAATCGTACATTTAATCCATTTACACGTGTATTTAACCGACTTCATGAAGGTAATCGCTGGAAATTAAAAACGGATTCAAACGCCCATTTTACTCGCGCAACATTATAAATTCGTAATATCGAATCGTTTCTGCATCATTTATAGTCCTAAATTCTACAGAAACGTTATGAAATCATGACCAAAAGGGTCCAGGTTCGATCCATGTGGACAACGATCCGATCTCTATTTTTTTTCTTTTGTTTTATTTATATCTTTATATATATATATATATATATATATATATATATATATATATATATATATATATATATAGGATATGGATTATTTAGAAACTCCCTTGAGTTGGAGAAACCTAAGAAACTCTATCTCCACCGTTGATCAATGTCAATCTATGGCTGAGATTCATCAAGGTATTTTATATTATTAAAAAGGACATGGCTTTTTGTTTGTATGAAGAAGAAGGGTAGTATTGTCAAGTGAGGATTGTGAGAATCAATGTTGTAGCAATCATTTCACACCACTAGTTTCTCCTGATACATATTACCTTTATCTTCTTTTCATTTAAAATATTGTCTCCTCATTTCTTTCTCTAAAAAAATCATTTATTTCTCAACTTCCTAATTTGGTGAGACGTGTTGTCAATTTGTATTGGTGACCCATCAAATATTATTTCTTTTATTGTTTTTTTACTTTTTGAACAATAATTCTTTAACAAAAACATTACATATGACTAAAAAAAATTACAAATATGCTTCATCTGATAGATGTTACATATGCTTCATTTTTGTAACTAAAAAATGTAACTAAAAAAATTACAAATATGCTTCATCTGATAGATGTTACGTATGTAACTAATGATGTTAGATTTTAAAACATGTTACACTGTAAAAAGTGCATTTTACATATTTACATATCGTAGTTAATGGTGCTTATGTAACCTGTTTTAAATTCAAACTCAAAACAGAAAATAAACTATTGTAACATGTTATATGTGTCATTTGTATGTATTTACATTGTTACATTTTAATGGTGCTCGTGTAACCTGTAAAAAGAGCAATTTTACATAATTACATACATATTTACATCCTATTTACATTTGTATGATTTTTTTGACATATAAACACAATCAAATTCAAATTTCAACAGAAAATAAATCTGAACATTCATACCTAAAAAAAATGAAAACAAAACATTCATACCCAAAAAAAATCAAACTTTAACATATATTCAAAAACACATATTTTCAAACATCTTTTTCATTCAACACAATATCCTAAGATCTGAAACCTAAAACAACAACAACAACAACAACAACAACAACAACAACAACAATAATAATAATAATAATAATAATAATAATATAGATTAGATCTAAGTTTAATAACGGCCATGATTCGTCAACCACCGCCCATCACCTCCAAAACACGGTCGTCGACCACCATCACGACAGTCAGCGTCCTCTATCTTCTTCCCCATTCAACACCACAGTCCACCTAAAAAATTTTATAAGTAAAACTGAACAATATTATGTCATATATTTTATAAAAAAGTAACATATGGCCTAAAACTTTAACAATCAAAGTACTTAACACAACATAAAAAGAACTTACAAAAATACTTGGTCGAAATTCCTTCAATAGCCGAAAGTGGAAACAAAAAGCTATGTTTTACACCGGGTCTTGACTAGATCTGTATAGCGATCATTCCCACCATCCCAGATATGAACTTTTTTGGCCATAGATCTGAATCATTTCGGTCATAGATCTGAACAGTGGTATAATCTTCGGCCATAGATATGAATCATAAGTGAAATTAAAAAAAGTGGGTTGAATGTATATGATGATATGAATGACTTGGGTGGACGAATGATGAAGTTGATGAGCTGTTCCATAAAGAATCAGAAGCAACAAATCTTTGGTTTGTTATTCAAGATCCCAAGATTAATAAGTCATAAAGAAGCTTATGAATTTTGGAAAAGAAATGAAGAAAGATTGAAAGTGTTGTATGATCAGAAGAGAGGAAGAAAAAGGAACGAGATTTTTGGTAAAGGGGAATAAGGCTTGAAGCTAATTATATATATTTTAAATGAACAAAGATCTTTAGAAAATGAACAAAATATTGAAGTGGGTGTTGAGATACATGAAAGATAATTTAATTCAAGAGAAAGAGAGAGAGACATGAATGTGAGTTGGTTTGTGTCAGTAAAGTAAAGAAATGACATGAAAAGAGAAGGTGTGGTAAGGTTGAATGACAATCTTACCCTTCAAAGGTTAGAGGAGAATGGGTGATGTGGTGCATTTATAGCCACAAGATGGGTTTCTAGAGTTTCTACAACTCAATAAGTGTGACAACCTGCACCCGTCACTTTTCATAAATGTGCATAATTGGTCCCTCAACTATTACAAAATTTTCATTTTAACCCTCCTATTTTAATAGGACCAAAAGTCACAATTTAACAAAACTTATAATTTTTATAAGTAAAAGTATTGCACGTTTTATACTCTCATCTACACCCGAGCACGTATGTTTCAGACCTTGATACTCAAAACCCTTATTTTCGGTCCTAAAACAACTTAGAAACCGAAGGAAACAAGTCCGGAACTTAAAATTGATTAAATTAGAAAATTTAATTTTTTTATTTCTCGCGGTCCGCGAAGACAGTCAAATCCTAGTCAAAGTCCCGGTCAAAGTCCTAGTCAAAGTCTTAGTCAAACAGTCAAAGTCCTAGTCAAATAGTCAATTCATAATAAAACCTTACTTTATGGTGTTGACCAATTTTAATGGCTAATTGAATTCAAAACTAGTATAAAAACCCACCTATGACCCATTACACTGGGCACCTCTAAATCGATTGTTTCAATCCGATTAAACTTTCCCTCATACCTTTCTTCTATAGTCTATTACTTCTATAATTGAAGCTTTGATTATAAGCTCTTGTAATTGGCGAATTGGAAGCTTGATATTCTTTCTTTTTCGGTTTTTATTTCTTCAAATTGGACTAGCTACGTTGTTGAGTCTTTGGGATTCGCCTCACATACATTCACAACGCTTAGAGTATAATTCAGCTTAGCGAATGTGAGTATATCTTTCCCCTTTTTCATGTTTACACTTTTGGGGTGACTCATGTACGCTTATTACTTCACTCACTTAATCATGCTTTAGTCTATATTCACAATCGAAATTCTTGTATGTGTTTTACTTGTTGATCGCTGATAGTGTGTACTTATGACCTTAATCATTAACCCGGTGTGGGCCTAGCATAGCAATTAATAGTACTTGACTATTATTATGTGTAAACTACTTGCTTTGTCGCATACTATACATAACCATACTATTGGGCGACTACTATACATATATACTAGATATCCCATTATTCTTAGATATCATTTCTACCCTAAGGCTTGATTTTAGGTGACATTAGTACATAGCTTGAACACTAAATTGTAGACAGTATAACACGTGAATTGCGAAACTCTTTTCCTACTATATTTATTCAAACAGGGTATGCTCACCAATACATTTTGTATTGACAAAATTATTTTCGTACATGTTTCAGGTTGTTATGAGATCACTGTTAAGCTTTTGGAACTTAGACTTAGACTTGAGATTTACTAAATTTTATTTTAGATTGTTAGTTCTTAAACGTTGTATTCTTGTAATTTCATTTCAATGTAATAAATTACTTAATCAATGTATCAATATTTACATTTCTAGTCCATGAGCTATTGAACAATCGTTACCTCGTGACACCTCGATGTTTCCGCCATCGGTTGGGGTGTTATAGATTGGTATCAGAGCCGTGGTTATAGGGAATTTGGTTATTAGTAAATGACCTAGACTATAACTAAGAACCTATACATGACCTTACTTGTGTTTATTTGTTTATTTGCTCCACTAACCTTTCTCTTTTGTCACCTCTCATTCTTCCCTCTATTTCTCTCTATTTCTTTCTTTATTTCTTCATCATGGGTTTTTGAGGAGTGACTTTACTTGGAGTACACGTCTATACTTTGGAGCATGCTGGATATTCTTGGCTTAATTGCCTACTTTTGTTTTTCATAAATTTTTCATCCTTCAAAGTGTTGAACTCTAAGTGAGAGAACACGTGCAATCTGCAAGGGTGGATGCCTGTACACTGGGTTTTCTGGCATAGGCAAGCATAGCGCATAAATCCGAAAGCGGACCTGTTATGCTTACTTGGAGATTCCTTTAGTGAGTGTCCACTAATAGGCTAAAACACGTCTTCGTTAATCTCTAACTAAGCTTAATTCTTTGAACAGTCAAAGTTTTTGTCGGGTCTTATGACTAGATAAGAACACTCTAATGTTTTATTATTGATTTCTTGAAATCATAATAATTTGCTCTATGCTTAAAAAAAAAAAAAAAAAAAAAAAAAAAAAAAACTTTCATCTTTTAGTGATACATTATTTCACACAGCCTTAACTTTTTCCAATTACATGCTCAAAATCTTAACAAATAAATACGTATACTTCATAACCTCATCACTTTCTGTGTTTTCCTTGTCGTTATTAATAAAAAAAAGCCTCTCCCCTGCATTTTTCTAAAAAGTATCTTCAAATATAAAACTTCACACTACCTCAATCTATGGACATCAGATACACCAATCGATATTTGCTTACAAACTAGTTGGATTCATGTTGAAGTATTTTTTTCAACATCATGAGTTAAAGTATTCTTTTTAACTCGAAACATTGTTGGTTTCATGTTGAAGTATTCTTTTCAACATCATGAGTTAAAGTATTCTTTTTAACTCGAAACATTGTTGGTTTCATGTTGAAGTATTCTTTTCAACATCATGAGTTAAAGTATTCTTTTTAACTCGAAACGTTGTTGGTTTCATGTTGAAGTATTCTTTTCAACATCATGAGTTAAAGTATTCTTTTTAACTCGAAACATTGTTGGTTTCATGTTGAAGTATTCTTTTCAACATCATGAGTTAAAGTATTCTTTTTAACTCGAAACATTGTTGGTATTTATGTTGAAGTATCCTTTCAACATCTTGAGTTAAAGTATTCTTTTTAACTCAAAACATTGTTGGTATTTATGTTGAAGTATTCTTTTCAACATCATGAGTTAAAGTATTCTTTTTTAACTCGAAACATTGATGGTTTTATGTTCAGGTATTCTTTTCAACATCATGAGTTAAAGTATTCTTTTTAACTCGAAACATTGTTGGTTTCATGTTGAAGTATTCTTTTCAACATCACGAGTTAAAGTATTCTTTTTAACTCGAAACATTGTTGGTATTTATGTTGAAGTATTCTTTTCAACATCATGAGTTAAAGTATTCTTTTTAACTCGAAACATTGTTGGTATTTATGTTGAAGTATTCTTTTCAACATCATGAGTTAAAGTATTCTTTTTAACTCGAAACATTGTTGGTATTTATGTTGAAGTATTCTTTTCAACATCTTGAGTTAAAGTATTCTTTTTAACTCGAAACATTGTTGGTACTTATGTTGATGTATTCTTTTCAACATCTTGAATTAAAGTATTCTTTTTAACTCGAAACATTGTTGATTTTATGTTGAAGTATTCTTTTCAACATCTTGAGTTAAAGTATTCTTTTTAACTCGAAACATTGTTAGTTTTATGTTGAAGTATTCTTTTCAACATCTTGAGTTAAAGTATTCTTTTTAACTCAAATAATTTTTGGTACTTATGTTGAAGTATTTTATTCAACATCTTGGGTTGAAGCATTCTTTTAAACTTGAGAGAGCTATGAAATTCTTTCGATTAGTGTATCTTTTGTCATGTGATCCCAATAGTACTTGGTGGCTTAACATAAAGGCGAACACAAAAGGGGAAGGTCCTAACCAAACCATGTACTTTCAACCTTGTCATAACACATACTCCCTTATTTCTTAAATATTCCGAGTTAGTGTTATTGAAGGACATAACACCCCTAACGTAAGGTGATTGTGGCCTGGAATGTAATCATGAATTTACAGGTACATTAAGGTGGTGTAAAAATCTATTTAGGATAACCGGTTAGATGTTCAGTACACTTTCGAAATACCAAAGGTGTGGTGGGTTAGCTGCGGTACACCCTATATATAAACACTGATGGTGAGTCGAAAGTGAGACTGGGGATCGAACCAAGTGCTCGGGTAGATGATCAGTGCGTTTTCGGAAAACTCAAGGTGTGGTGGGTTAGCTGCGGTACACCCTATATATAAACACTGAAGGTGCGATGGAAGTGAGACTGGGAATCGAACCAAGCGTTAGTCATAGTCAGTGTAGTAGTAGTTTCAATAAGTCCTTTCATAGTCTACAACATAATCGTCCCAAAAGTATTCCGAACATCGTCATTATAAACTTAGTGGTTGTGTTACTATGAACGTTGATCACTCCTGATAATCCTGAACAACATTCTACCTTCAACCTCATCTTAGAGCTCATACATAACATTTCTTTTGGAAAACAGTTTGTTCCGTTACCCTAAGCTCTTTTCATCCTTTAAACATAACCACACCCACCGAAAACTCAAATTTTGTATACACTTACACTCTCTGTAACTTGGAATCTTGTTGCATGTCCTTAGCAAAGTTCGGTTAGAAACTTTTCTAAAGTAGGGGAGACTGCTATATCAGCGCTCTGTCCTCGCCAGTTACATACTTTCCCAAATCTTGTAAACTCTCAACTTCCTAGTCTCGGGTCAAATGTCAAAGATTTTAAACCTTTCGCTTTGAATAACTACTTTAAACTTTGTCAGATTTATGACTGATGTATTCCTTAAAACTTACTTACCTTTTTTTTTAAACTCCATTGTTTCATGGAAACTTTCACTTGAAAGTAATTTCGGGACAAAATTTTCTAAAGTAGGGGAGACTGTGACAACCTGCACCCGTCACTTTTCATAAATGTGCATAATTGGTCCCTCAACTATTTCAAAATTTTCATTTTAACCCTCCTATTTTAATAGGACCAAAAGTCACAATTTAATAAAACTTATAATTTTTATAAGTAAAAGTATTGCACGTTTTATACTCACATCTACACCCGAGCACGTATGTTTCAGACCTTGATACTCAAAACCCTTATTTTCGGTCCTAAAACAACTTAGAAACCGAAGGAAACAAGTCCGGAACTTAAAATTGATTAAATTAGAAAATTTAATTTTTTTATTTCTCGCGGTCCGCGAAGACAGTCAAAGTCCCAGTCAAATCCTAGTCAAAGTCCCGGTCAAAGTCCTAGTCAAAGTCTTAGTCAAACAGTCAAAGTCCTAGTCAAATAGTCAATTCATAATAAAACCTTACTTTATGGTGTTGACCAATTTTAATGGCTAATTGAATTCAAAACTAGTATAAAAACCCACCTATGACCCATTACACTGGGCACCTCTAAATCGATTGTTTCAATCCGATTAAACTTTCCCTCATACCTTTCTTCTATAGTCTATTACTTCTATAATTGAAGCTTTGATTATAAGCTCTTGTAATTGGCGAATTGGAAGCTTGATATTCTTTCTTTTTCGGTTTTTATTTCTTCAAATTGGACTAGCTACGTTGTTGAGTCTTTGGGATTCGCCTCACATACATTCACAACGCTTAGAGTATAATTCAGCTTAGCGAATGTGAGTATATCTTTCCCCTTTTTCATGTTTACACTTTTGGGGTGACTCATGTACGCTTATTACTTCACTCACTTAATCATGCTTTAGTCTATATTCACAATCGAAATTCTTGTATGTGTTTTACTTGTTGATCGCTGATAGTGTGTACTTATGACCTTAATCATTAACCCGGTGCGGGCCTAGCATAGCAATTAATAGTACTTGACTATTATTATGTGTAAACTACTTGCTTTGTCGCATACTATACATAACCATACTATTGGGCGACTACTATACATATATACTAGATATCCCATTATTCTTAGATATCATTTCTACCCTAAGGCTTGATTTTAGGTGACATTAGTACATAGCTTGAACACTAAATTGTAGACAGTATAACACGTGAATTGCGAAACTCTTTTCCTACTATATTTATTCAAACAGGGTATGCTCACCAATACATTTTGTATTGACAAAATTATTTTCGTACATGTTTCAGGTTGTTATGAGATCACTGTTAAGCTTTTGGAACTTAGACTTAGACTTGAGATTTACTAAATTTTATTTTAGATTGTTAGTTCTTAAACGTTGTATTCTTGTAATTTCATTTCAATGTAATAAATTACTTAATCAATGTATCAATATTTACATTTCTAGTCCATGAGCTATTGAACAATCGTTACCTCGTGACACCTCGATGTTTCCGCCATCGGTTGGGGTGTTATAGATTGGTATCAGAGCCGTGGTTATAGGGAATTTGGTTATTAGTAAATGACCTAGACTATAACTAAGAACCTATACATGACCTTACTTGTGTTTATTTGTTTATTTGCTCCACTAACCTTTCTCTTTTGTCACCTCTCATTCTTCCCTCTATTTCTCTCTATTTCTTTCTTTATTTCTTCATCATGGGTTTTTGAGGAGTGACTTTACTTGGAGTACACGTCTATACTTTGGAGCATGCTGGATATTCTTGGCTTAATTGCCTACTTTTGTTTTTCATAAATTTTTCATCCTTCAAAGTGTTGAACTCTAAGTGAGAGAACACGTGCAATCTGGAAGGGTGGATGCCTGTACACTGGGTTTTCTGGCATAGGCAAGCATAGCGCATAAATCCGAAAGCGGACCTGTTATGCTTACTTGGAGATTCCTTTAGTGAGTGTCCACTAATAGGCTAAAACACGTCTTCGTTAATCTCTAACTAAGCTTAATTCTTTGAACAGTCAAAGTTTTTGTCGGGTCTTATGACTAGATAAGAACACTCTAATGTTTTATTATTGATTTCTTGAAATCATAATAATTTGCTCTATGCTTAAAAAAAAAAAAAAAAAAAAAAAAAAAAACTTTCATCTTTTAGTGATACATTATTTCACACAGCCTTAACTTTTTCCAATTACATGCTCAAAATCTTAACAAATAAATACGTATACTTCATAACCTCATCACTTTCTGTGTTTTCCTTGTCGTTATTAATAAAAAAAAGCCTCTCCCCTGCATTTTTCTAAAAAGTATCTTCAAATATAAAACTTCACACTACCTCAATCTATGGACATCAGATACACCAATCGATATTTGCTTACAAACTAGTTGGATTCATGTTGAAGTATTTTTTTTCAACATCATGAGTTAAAGTATTCTTTTTAACTCGAAACATTGTTGGTTTCATGTTGAAGTATTCTTTTCAACATCATGAGTTAAAGTATTCTTTTTAACTCGAAACATTGTTGGTTTCATGTTGAAGTATTCTTTTCAACATCATGAGTTAAAGTATTCTTTTTAACTCGAAACGTTGTTGGTTTCATGTTGAAGTATTCTTTTCAACATCATGAGTTAAAGTATTCTTTTTAACTCGAAACATTGTTGGTTTCATGTTGAAGTATTCTTTTCAACATCATGAGTTAAAGTATTCTTTTTAACTCGAAACATTGTTGGTATTTATGTTGAAGTATCCTTTCAACATCTTGAGTTAAAGTATTCTTTTTAACTCAAAACATTGTTGGTATTTATGTTGAAGTATTCTTTTCAACATCATGAGTTAAAGTATTCTTTTTTAACTCGAAACATTGATGGTTTTATGTTCAGGTATTCTTTTCAACATCATGAGTTAAAGTATTCTTTTTAACTCGAAACATTGTTGGTTTCATGTTGAAGTATTCTTTTCAACATCACGAGTTAAAGTATTCTTTTTAACTCGAAACATTGTTGGTATTTATGTTGAAGTATTCTTTTCAACATCATGAGTTAAAGTATTCTTTTTAACTCGAAACATTGTTGGTATTTATGTTGAAGTATTCTTTTCAACATCATGAGTTAAAGTATTCTTTTTAACTCGAAACATTGTTGGTATTTATGTTGAAGTATTCTTTTCAACATCTTGAGTTAAAGTATTCTTTTTAACTCGAAACATTGTTGGTACTTATGTTGATGTATTCTTTTCAACATCTTGAATTAAAGTATTCTTTTTAACTCGAAACATTGTTGATTTTATGTTGAAGTATTCTTTTTAACATCTTGAGTTAAAGTATTCTTTTTAACTCGAAACATTGTTAGTTTTATGTTGAAGTATTCTTTTCAACATCTTGAGTTAAAGTATTCTTTTTAACTCAAATAATTTTTGGTACTTATGTTGAAGTATTTTATTCAACATCTTGGGTTGAAGCATTCTTTTAAACTTGAGAGAGCTATGAAATTCTTTCGATTAGTGTATCTTTTGTCATGTGATCCCAATAGTACTTGGTGGCTTAACATAAAGGCGAACACAAAAGGGGAAGGTCCTAACCAAACCATGTACTTTCAACCTTGTCATAACACATACTCCCTTATTTCTTAAATATTCCGAGTTAGTGTTATTGAAGGACATAACACCCCTAACGTAAGGTGATTGTGGCCTGGAATGTAATCATGAATTTACAGGTACATTAAGGTGGTGTAAAAATCTATTTAGGATAACCGGTTAGATGTTCAGTACACTTTCGAAATACCAAAGGTGTGGTGGGTTAGCTGCGGTACACCCTATATATAAACACTGATGGTGAGTCGAAAGTGAGACTGGGGATCGAACCAAGTGCTCGGGTAGATGATCAGTGCGTTTTCGGAAAACTCAAGGTGTGGTGGGTTAGCTGCGGTACACCCTATATATAAACACTGAAGGTGCGATGGAAGTGAGACTGGGAATCGAACCAAGCGTTAGTCATAGTCAGTGTAGTAGTAGTTTCAATAAGTCCTTTCATAGTCTACAACATAATCGTCCCAAAAGTATTCCGAACATCGTCATTATAAACTTAGTGGTTGTGTTACTATGAACGTTGATCACTCCTGATAATCCTGAACAACATTCTACCTTCAACCTCATCTTAGAGCTCATACATAACATTTCTTTTGGAAAACAGTTTGTTCCGTTACCCTAAGCTCTTTTCATCCTTTAAACATAACCACACCCACCGAAAACTCAAATTTTGTATACACTTACACTCTCTGTAACTTGGAATCTTGTTGCATGTCCTTAGCAAAGTTCGGTTAGAAACTTTTCTAAAGTAGGGGAGACTGCTATATCAGCGCTCTGTCCTCGCCAGTTACATACTTTCCCAAATCTTGTAAACTCTCAACTTCCTAGTCTCGGGTCAAATGTCAAAGATTTTAAACCTTTCGCTTTGAATAACTACTTTAAACTTTGTCAGATTTATGACTGATGTATTCCTTAAAACTTACTTACCTTTTTTTTAAACTCCATTGTTTCATGGAAACTTTCACTTGAAAGTAATTTCGGGACAAAATTTTCTAAAGTAGGGGAGACTGTGACAACCTGCACCCGTCACTTTTCATAAATGTGCATAATTGGTCCCTCAACTATTTCAAAATTTTCATTTTAACCCTCCTATTTTAATAGGACCAAAAGTCACAATTTAATAAAACTTATAATTTTTATAAGTAAAAGTATTGCACGTTTTATACTCACATCTACACCCGAGCACGTATGTTTCAGACCTTGATACTCAAAACCCTTATTTTCGGTCCTAAAACAACTTAGAAACCGAAGGAAACAAGTCCGGAACTTAAAATTGATTAAATTAGAAAATTTAATTTTTTTATTTCTCGCGGTCCGCGAAGACAGTCAAAGTCCCAGTCAAATCCTAGTCAAAGTCCCGGTCAAAGTCCTAGTCAAAGTCTTAGTCAAACAGTCAAAGTCCTAGTCAAATAGTCAATTCATAATAAAACCTTACTTTATGGTGTTGACCAATTTTAATGGCTAATTGAATTCAAAACTAGTATAAAAACCCACCTATGACCCATTACACTGGGCACCTCTAAATCGATTGTTTCAATCCGATTAAACTTTCCCTCATACCTTTCTTCTATAGTCTATTACTTCTATAATTGAAGCTTTGATTATAAGCTCTTGTAATTGGCGAATTGGAAGCTTGATATTCTTTCTTTTTCGGTTTTTATTTCTTCAAATTGGACTAGCTACGTTGTTGAGTCTTTGGGATTCGCCTCACATACATTCACAACGCTTAGAGTATAATTCAGCTTAGCGAATGTGAGTATATCTTTCCCCTTTTTCATGTTTACACTTTTGGGGTGACTCATGTACGCTTATTACTTCACTCACTTAATCATGCTTTAGTCTATATTCACAATCGAAATTCTTGTATGTGTTTTACTTGTTGATCGCTGATAGTGTGTACTTATGACCTTAATCATTAACCCGGTGTGGGCCTAGCATAGCAATTAATAGTACTTGACTATTATTATGTGTAAACTACTTGCTTTGTCGCATACTATACATAACCATACTATTGGGCGACTACTATACATATATACTAGATATCCCATTATTCTTAGATATCATTTCTACCCTAAGGCTTGATTTTAGGTGACATTAGTACATAGCTTGAACACTAAATTGTAGACAGTATAACACGTGAATTGCGAAACTCTTTTCCTACTATATTTATTCAAACAGGGTATGCTCACCAATACATTTTGTATTGACAAAATTATTTTCGTACATGTTTCAGGTTGTTATGAGATCACTGTTAAGCTTTTGGAACTTAGACTTAGACTTGAGATTTACTAAATTTTATTTTAGATTGTTAGTTCTTAAACGTTGTATTCTTGTAATTTCATTTCAATGTAATAAATTACTTAATCAATGTATCAATATTTACATTTCTAGTCCATGAGCTATTGAACAATCGTTACCTCGTGACACCTCGATGTTTCCGCCATCGGTTGGGGTGTTACAATAAGGTTTCTATAGGATACTTAGCCTATATATATATATATATATATATTTATATATATATATATAGGATCTGGATCATATGATAACTTCATTGAGTTGTGAGAACTAGTGAACTCCTCTAGACCAATCATCAAGTGACAAATCATCACCTTTATAATTAGTTTTATTTTTTTAATTAGGGACATTAAAGTCTTTTGCATGCACCCTCTTAGGGGTAGTTTAGTAATAATAACACCCTATCCCACCCCCACCCCAAGTAACATTTTAAATAATAATAATCACAATAATCATAATATCTCTCACCTCTCTCTCTCTCTGTCTTTCTCTCTCTCTCTCTCTCTCTCTTACACACAACATGTCACACCTCAACCGATGGCGGAATACATCGGGGCGAGACTTGGGATAGATTGTTCAAAGACTTCATGACACTAGAATTCGTGACAATATTATTTAAAGATAACATTTCATTCATAGCATAATCATTGTCTAAAAAAGATAACAGAATACAAATTGTTTCATAAAATGGAAAGTACAACATCAAAATATAGAATTCAAACTAGTGTGTGTTTCTAGTCCAATCCTAAGTAGATTTCTTGAATATCCTGTATCAAACATTTTCTTGCAACATGTATAAAATATTCGTCAACACATAAAGCATTGGTGAGCATACTAGTTTTGAGTCTAAGTACATAGTATAAGAAAGTCTACTCGAATCATCACGTTATAGGCATATGCACGTAGAACCATCAAACAGCAACAACACTCGATAACACAAAAGACTTCATCTTATCATGACCCATAAAGGGGGCAGCGTGTCAACCTATAGCGCCATACATGTAAGGTGGGTTGTTAACTAATCGTACATTTGTATGTAAGACTTTGAATTCTAGCATGGCATAGCATAATAGCATTTAGATTGAGCATAATAGTTTTAAGAGTATGAAATCGTTTAAGTTTTGATAGTGATACATGTTGAGCCCCAAAGAATAAAGAATAAAGAATAAAAGGGGGGACAAGTATGAACTCACCTTTGGGTGCGTTTTGATAGAGTTCCAAAAAGTAAGTCTTGGAAGATTAAGCTTTAGCTCCGATTAACTAGAATTAAAGAATTAGAGTCTTAGGTTCGAGTTTTAGATTATAGTTTCAAGAAATTCATGCAAGCCTTTTAGGCAAACCAAAACACAAATCGCCTTTAAGGCAATCCGGATGGTCATGAGAATAAGTTAGACCAAGCACAAAATCATCATAGACGATTCAGATGGTATAAGGTTAGGAATGTGAATCCGATTGATAAGTTCATGTCATAACCACTTCGTTTATGAGGTAAACGTGGGTTTTGGACACAGGATTTCCCCTTTCTAGTGTGAATAAATCCGTAGCACAAGAAGGGTCAAGAGTAGGGGTGAGCAGATCTCGGTCCTACCCGAGAAAAACCCGATAACCGGCCCGACAAAACCCGAAACCGTACCTTACTATATGTAATTCGGTCGAGCTCGGTTCTCAGATTATACGATTTTCGGTTTCGGGTTCGGGTTCGGTCCTAACCCGTGGCTTCCGCATGAAACCCGAACCGACCCGAGGTGTCTACATAAACAGAAAAAAAACTCATATGATATGTTGTTGATCCGGCCGTATCTTGAAAAAAAAGTTGTTTCCAGTTGGAGATGAGTTTAGAGATAGAAAGAAGGGTAGAGGAAGGTAAGAGATGAAGGGTCAGAAACCGTATCTTCAAGAACTTAGACAATGGGACACGTATTTTATCCAAAGGTTACGAGTGTGAAACAAAAGTATTATTAAAAAGGTATTATTTTATTTCTTTTTTCACAGATCTTAAAAAAGTTAATATTTCAGTATCCCAAGAATTTTGAGGCCCGAGGAGAACCTATATGATTTCAAAATGTAATAAGTAATAACTCTTTATATATTATATTATATTTAAAGTAATTAATGTTTTGTAGTAAAATTTAGACTTTTCTTTTTTTATCTTATGTTTTATTTAAAAAAAAACAATAGTTATATAATTTAATTAAAAACAAAAATTATAAAAAAAAAACTAGTAACTCTATATGTATTTACGACTCTACTTGAACTCATTACATATCATTTTTATTTTAACTGTAATACAATTAGATGTTTCAAGTGGAAGTTTTGTAGTGTTTAAATTAAGTATAACCATTTTAATATGTATTCTTTTTTTTTTTTTTTCATAATTACATTAACTTAATTATTAACTTTTGGATGTATACATTGATTGGTGCAAAGAAAACATCATTCCCTACCTAATAGAGTTATTCATCAGTTACCACTTTCCAAGGTGAGAACTCCATTAAATAACTATGCCAAAGGAGACAATCAATTTTTATTTGAAGGTGACGAGTTCTCCTTTGTTTGTTTAAAGGGCAAGTGAGTCAGGTGAATAAAAGTTGATGAAGAACTGAAAATGGTTTAACAGAAGATGATGGCGTTATGAAACAACTTTCAGAAGATATGGTATGTGAATAATGTAGAAGAAGAAACAAAGACGTATCAGATAAACCACCTTCAACGTGAACCATCGATGAAGAACTAAGGTTGGTCTCTAAAGTAACTGTTCAAGGCTTAAAGTTGGGGTAATGAACTTGGCAAACTGGTCCGACGAAACCCGATTTTAACCCGATAAAACAAACCGAACCGAGGCAAGACCGACCAGCTGCTTTTAGGTCCGACCTCGGTCTTCATTTTACTCTCATCTCGGTTTCGGGTCGGGTCGGGTTTTGCCCGGGTCGGGTCGGGTTGTTTCAAATGCTCACCCCTAGTCAAGAGTGTTGGTAAGGTAGGGTGTAACCACAAACCTTCCAAAGATTAATAATAAGATAGTAAGATAGAAGCTTGAAAGTATAAGTTTATATTATACTTAGTATAGCTAAGATGTTTAAGTAAAGTTTGGGGACTGATTTGGATGAGTCTTGACTCTCCTTTGTCACCCAATACTATAGCACAAATCTTCCTAACATTAGATTGTTAGTAGACTTGGTTGGTTTCTTCACAACAAACATTTCTTAGGACATAAAAACAATTCAGAAAACAAACCCATTTGGGACCTCTTTTAGGTGCTCTACCCTTATCATACTCCTGTGGATAAACATGGGGAAGATCCTAGAGAGTTCTCCAAGGAGTTTTGGATAGAAAAGAGAAGGAAAAACAAAAAGAATTGAAGGTTTGAGCCTAGAAACTTACTGTGACACCCGGCATGTTTGGCTTAAACATTTTAGTAACATCTAAGTCTACCTTAGCGAGAAACGTTTATAAACGAACTTAACTGGGTTAGTTGAGTCGGGTCAAGTTAGGATTGTCCAGGGTGCAATGACCTGGAGGGTCATTGGGAGTCATTTTGGTAATACACTAGTACCGGGTTCCGTTGTTGATGACATTACATGAACTAATTAAGTATATGTGTAGATTATGGGTCGTGTGGTGGATTATATACATAGATGTGTTTAAATGATGTGTAAATGATTATCTATGCTTAAATATGTTAAATATAGACTAAGGATGCATGCTTATGTGTTAAGATGTGTTAGAATGCGTTAAACACGACAAACTGGAAAACTAGTTAAAAGTGAGTTCTGGTTCGACCACTTCGAGTGGTCGAAGGAGAACAATTGTTTGGTTCGACCCTTTGTAAATGGGCGAACCTGGGATGTGGAATTGAAAGAATTCCCTTCGACCAGGACAGGGCTCATTCGACCCTGTGGAAGGGTCGAAGGAGGCCACCTTCGACCATTCATATGGGGCGAAGGAGAATTAGTATAAATACCAAACTTTGTCATTTTTCATCATTTCACAAACCCTAACCGTCCCAAAACACTCTCAAACGATCTTAATCACTAAGGAAGGAGTTTTTGCTCTTCTTTTTCATAGTCTAACCTATCTACAACATCTAAACAAGAATCCAAGGTGTGTTCTTAATCCTAAACCTTTTTAAAAGCATTTTTATTCGTTTTCATCTAACCCTAATTGTCCGGATCTGTTCTAAGGGTGTTTTATGATTAAAAACCTTTTAAACATCTTTCTAAACCAAAACATTATCATTTGACATAGGTTTCCATGATGATAAACATATGTAAATTGTGTATTATGTGGTGTTATGTGTTGTTCAATGATTTGCTGTTGTATCTATGATAGAAACTTGATATAGGATTGTTATTGATGCTAGATTATTATTGTTTAGGGTTAGGATTGGATAAATGATGATATTATGGGTATTTGGGGGTTTTAACGAATCTAGACTTGATGCATGATATTTATGATCAATAGAACTAATAAGGAAAGATCGAACACTCGACAAACTGAGCATTTCAGGTTGAATATGAATCGATTTCAAAAGTTTCCAAATTGGGTAAATAATCCATGCATGATTGTGACATTTCCATAATTTTTACCATTTTGGGAAAGGGCTGAAATGGGCGTATTATTGGGGGAAATCAGTGGGGTTTTGTAGGGATAAGTTATTCATGCTTGACTGCTGTGTTTGATGATGTTTCGAGTCGTTTTGAATGTGTTTGAAGCATTTTTAGGAAAATTTGCACAACAGGGGCGAACCTGGACTCCTTCGACCGATCGAAGGTGCGAAGGAGAGAATCCAGGGTCGAACCTGGGTTTTGTTTGGGCGAACGTAGTAAAACGGGCGAAGGAGGCATCAAACGGTCGAACGAAATGTAAAACGGGCGAAGGAGACTGAAAACGGGCGAAGGAGACTTAAACTGACTAGTTCGACCGTTCTGATGCAGAAATGAGATTTTTGATACAAACTAAGTGTTTTATGCTTGAACCTTGTGTGTAATCTTTGTGTACTTGATTAGTTAGGGTAATGGGTCACCAACGGGAAGTCGGGCCGGTCTAGTGTGTCGGTTAAACATTTAAACACATTTTAAAACATACTTGGTTACGATCTGGACAATCGGGGACTAGATAACCTTATGGTTATTAGTCGGAACACTTATGTGAACATTTTGATAGATCTCCGGTAGAGGGATTATCAACGGCTTAACATCTTTACTTATAACCGAAGAACGCTATCTAAGGTGAGTTCACGACCCCACTTTTACTGTTTTAATCTTTGGGGGAGAAAACATGCACTAAACTATTTTGGTAACATATGTCATACTATGGTTTTAAACATGTGTATTATACGATCTTTTAAAGTCCCGGGGGAAACCATGAATGTGCGGGGATGCACAACGGGGGAAATGTGGATAGATCTATTGGGCTTGACAAACCCCACTTGACGGCTTGGAGGGCCGGGCGGGTGCATATTGTCTCGAACTGGTAACACTCGTAGCGTGGCTACAACACATCGGGCTGAACACATGGTAACAGTCTAGTAATGGTTTTCCAATCGTACTAGTAACAAAACATACGCCTAGCTAGCGTACTTGGTAACATGGATATAGTATGGACATGGTAACATTCTGGTATCACTTTGATAACATATTGAACAAACCTGTGAACTCACCAGCATTATATGTTGACGTCTTTTTGGCATGTTTCTCTCAGGTCGCTAAGGTAGCAACAAATGGAACTAGGCGCACGGGTCTGCATTGGCGTCTAGGCTTAGTTGCATGTTTTGAAATAAAGTGTTTTGAATACTTTGGAATACTTTTGTAGCTGATTAAATTCTTCTTAAATGCTTCCGCTTATAAATATCGTTGTTTATGGTTTTATGACATTCATATAGAGTTGTTTATTGTGATCATTGACTTGGATCCTGGTTTGTCATGCGCCTCGCGGTAAAACCCCGCAAGTGGTAATTTGAGGGTGTGACAGATTGGTATCAGAGCCAATGATTATAGTGAACTAGTACTGCATGTAGAGTCTGGTCTATAGCCGAGTTGCACACACTAGACGGTCACATACTTGAGTCTATTAGTGGGATACGTACTAACGTTGTCGGGGTGTCCTTACATCATCATCATGTTTCTCCGTTACATCATCCGCTTTTATTTGGGTTCTTACCTACTCTTGTCTTCTTCTTCTGGATTGAAGAAGGAGGGGTTGATTTGTTGGTTCTAGCACACATGCCTTCCTACACTTGCACCTATCGTCACATGCTACTAGGCGACGATATTCGGTGACTGGGGTCTGGATTAGGGGTACATCTGGAGGACCATGTAGAGCAGTTTATCATTTCGGGTGCACACGAAATAATAAACTGGAATGCATGAAAATCCCGATGTACTTCGAGTTCAGGTGTATAGTCCTGGATTAATCCCTAGGTTAACTCTTGTAAATTTCTAGTGGGTGACACTAGAAGTGAATCTGAATCCCTCGATTTCTTGATTTGTTAGATCATGTCTGGTGCTCGCGGTGGTGGACGTCGTGGTGGCGGCGGTGGTCGTGCTGGCGGCGGTGGTCGTGCTGGAGGCGGTGGTCGTGGAAACATCAACATGACCCAAGCTGAACTGAACAACTTGCTACAACAGCATGTGTACATGGCTATGGCTAATTTCCAGGCTGGGATTAATGCCATGGGTGGTGAGTTGATTTCTGCCGACCTTGCCTCATTTTTTTTGGGTTTCGTGTCCTTTCGTTTGTGTTTTACTCGTATACCGTGTTTCAGGTGTTGGTGCCAATCCACCCCCACCTCAGTGCTCTTATAAGAAGTTTCGGAATTGTCAGCCCCATAACTTCGTTGGAACTGAGGGAGCGGTGGGACTGCTCCGATGGCTGGAGAAGGTGCAGTCTGTATTCGTTATGTGTAACTGTCCTGCTGGGGACCGGGTGAAGTATGCTACCGCGACATTTGAGGGGCCTGCACTGTCGTGGTGGAATGCTACTACTCAGAACATGGGATTGGGGGAGGCTATTGCTATGCCTTGGGCGGAGTTTGTGCAGCTGTTGAGAGGTGAGTATTGTTCGAGAGAGGAGATACAGAAGTTGGAACATGAGGTCTGGAGCTACAAGATGGTTGGGTCTGAGATTGAAGAGTACACAGTGAGGAGGAATGAGCTGGCGGTGTTATGCCCTGATTTGCACACACCCGAGTACAGGAGGATCGAGCACTATGTGTCTGGACTGGTGCCGGAGATTGCTGGGTTGGTGGCTGCTGGAAATCTTCCCACTATTGCTGAAGTTGTCCGATCAGCTCATCGGATGACTAACCTGAAGGTGGCAGAAGGTGTTTTGCCTCCCAAGGGTGCTGCTGGGAAGGTTACTGAGGGGAACAAGAGGAAGTGGGATGGTATGGGGAAGAGTGTTGTACCGACACCGTCTCAGCCAACAAAGAAGTTTGAGTCGTCTGGATCGTCTTCGGGGTAGAAGACAGGTGGGTATATCGGGAAGCATCCCAAGTGCAACCGGTGTGGTTACCATCACTCGGGAAACTGTGATAAGGCACGCTGTCATCGGTGCAACCAGCTTGGACACCTGGCCAAGGACTGCAGGGCAACACTTCCGTCGGCCCAGGCTCGTACCCCTACTCCTGCTCCTGCTCCTGCTGCTCAGGGGACTCAGGGGAGGCAGGGGTGTTATAACTGTGGTGACACGGGACATTTCAAGCGTGACTGTCCCAAGCTGAAACAGGGCGACAATGGGAAGAACGGGAATGGTAACGGGAACAATGGCGGCGGAGGCAGGACTACACGTGCTTTCGTCATTGGATCTGCAGAGGCTAGGCAGGATCCAGACACAGTTACCAGTACGTTCCTTCTTAATGATCGCTATGTTTCTGTCTTATTTGATTCTGGTGCCGATAAGAGTTTCGTGTCTTTGGATATTAGTCGATTGCTAGATACAGTACCCACACCTTTAGAGGCTAAGTACTTAATAGAATTGGCTGATGGTAAGAAAATCAAAGCGACACACACCCTTAAGGAATGTCGCTTGGAACTGTCGGGTTTGTCCTTCCCCATTGACCTTATGCCGGTGCCCCTGGGTAGTTTTGATGTCGTGGTCGGCATGGATTGGTTATCGTTGTATCATGCAGAAATCGTTTGTTTCGACAAGGTTATTTGGATCCCTCTCCCTGATGGAGAGATTCTTTCGGTTCGTGGCGAGAAAAGCGGTGCTCCGCTGAATATCATTTCTAGCATGAAAGCCCGTATGTACCTTTGGAAGGGCTGTTCGGCCATTCTGGCGCTTGTTAACGTTTCTACTGACGATGATAAGAAGATCGAGGATATTCCGGTGGTTCGTGACTTTCCTGATGTGTTTCCTGATGATTTACCTGGTCTTCCTCCCCATCGTCAGGTCGAGGTTGATATTGATCTCACTCCGGGCGCAGCTCCTCTTGCCCGAGCTCCGTATCGTCTTGCACCTCCCGAGATGCAAGAGTTATCCAGCCAGTTACAGGAACTCTTGGAAAAGGGTTTCATCCGACCGAGTTCTTCCCCGTGGGGAGCTCCTATTTTGTTTGTGAAGAAGAAGGATGGAAGTCTTCGCATGTGTATTGATTATCGTGAGCTGAACAAAGTGACCATCAAGAATCGTTATCCTCTTCCTCGCATTGATGATCTCTTTGACCAGCTTCAGGGCTCCAGCTACTATTCGAAGATTGATTTGCGGTCCGGTTATCACCAGTTGCGCGTCAGGGAAGCTGACATTCAGAAGACTGCTTTTCGCACTTGTTATGGCCATTTTGAGTTCTTGGTCATGCCTTTTGGTCTCACTAACGCACCGGCGGTGTTCATGGATTTAATGAACCGCGTTTGCAAACCTTACCTTGACAAGTTCGTCATTGTGTTCATTGACGATATTCTGATTTACTCCAAGAACAAGGCGGATCATGAGGAACATCTACGGTTGGTCTTGGAACTTCTGAGACAGGAGCGGTTGTATGCTAAGTTCTCAAAGTGTGATTTTTGGTTACGTGAAGTTCAATTCCTAGGACATGTGGTGAATGAACTGGGAATTCATGTCGATCCGGCTAAGATCGAAGCTATTAAGGATTGGGAAGCACCAAAGACGCCATCTGAGGTGCGGCAATTCCTAGGCCTTGCGGGTTATTATCGTAGTTTCATTGAGGGATTTTCGAAGATAGCTCAACCCCTCACTGCTCTTACCCAGAAGGACCGAAAGTTCGACTGGGATGAACCACAAGAATCAACATTTCAGATGCTGAAGCTTAAACTTTGTTCTGCACCTATCTTATCCTTACCAGAGGGTACGGATGACTTCGTTGTGTACTGTGACGCTTCTATTCGTGGTCTTGGTTGCGTATTGATGCAACACGGGAAAGTTATTGCTTATGCTTCTCGTCAACTCAAAGTTCATGAGAAGAACTACACTACTCATGACTTGGAACTGGGTGCAGTAGTCTTTGCGTTGAAAATCTGGAGACATTACTTGTACGGTACCAAGTGTGAAGTATATACCGATCACAAGAGTCTTTAGCATATTTTCGACCAGAAGGTGTTGAACATGCGGCAGCGTCGCTGGGTTGAACTCCTGAACGATTATGACTATGCTATCAAATACCATCCTGGCAAGGCGAACGTTGTGGCGGACGCCTTGAGCAGGAAGGAGTCTGCGAATCCTCGCCGTGTTCGAGCCTTACAGCTCACCATTCACTCGTCGTTGCCTGACCGAATCCGTGCTGCATAGTTGGAAGCCTTGAAGGAGGAAAACCTTAAGGCTGAGACTATGCACAGTGCTGACAAGCATCTTGAGCACAGGACCGATGGCTTACACTATTTTGCGGGACGTGTTTGGGTCCCATTGTTCGGGGGATTGCGCGAGCTTGTTTTGGATGAAGCTCACAAATCCCGGTATTCTATTCACCCTGGTTCCGATAAGATGTATCAGGATTTGAAGATACTTTATTGGTGGCCAAACATGAAAGCTGACATAGCTTCTTATGTCAGCAAATGTTTGACTTGTGCTAAAGTCAAGGTGGAGTATCAGAGACCGTCTGGTCTCCTGCAACAACCAGAGGTTCCGGAATGGAAGTGGGAGCGAATCACGATGGATTTTGTCACCAAACTGCCAAGGTCACCTAGTGGTTATGATATGATCTGGGTGATTGTTGACCGGCTGACAAAATCGGCACGTTTTATACCTATTAAGGAAACCGATGGACTCGAGCGGTTGGCTCGACTTTACCTTAAGGAGGTGGTTGCTCGGCACGAGGTGCCTGTTTCTATTATCTCTGATCGTGATTCTCGTTTAGCTTCGCGTTTCTGGAAGGCTCTGCAAAAGGCTTTGGGTACTCAGTTGGATATGAGTACAGCTTATCATCCGCAAACTGATGGACAGAGTGAGCGGATGATTCAAACCTTGGAAGACATGCTTCGGGCATGTATTATCGATTTTGGCAAAAGTTGGGAGATCCACCTGCCGTTAGTGGAGTTCTCCTACAACAACAGCTATCATTCTAGTATCAAGGCAGCTCCGTTCGAGGCTCTTTACAGACGGAAATGTCGATCACCACTTTGTTGGGCCGAGGTGGGCGAGAGCTAGCTCACCGGTCCGGAACTTGTGTACGAAACTTCGGAGAAAATCGTACAGATTCGTCAACGTTTGGCTGCTGCTCGGGATCGTCAGAAGAGCTATGCCGATCGCCGTCGAAAACCTTTGGAGTTCCAGGTTGGGGACAGGGTACTTCTGAAAGTTTCACCATGGAAGAGCGTCATACGCTTTGGAAAGCGTGGCAAGCTTAACCCTCGTTATGTCGGACCATTCACAATCCTGGATCGGATTGGACCGGTGGCATACAGACTTGACTTACCGGCGGAGCTCGGTAGTGTGCACAATGTCTTCCATGTGTCTAACTTGAAGAAGTGTTTGGCTGATGAATCTCTCATTGTACCACTGGAGGAGATCAAGGTTGATGATCGTCTTCGCATTGTGGAGGAACCTGTCGAGATTCTCGACTACAAGATTCGTAGCCTTCGTCGGAGTAAAATCCGCATCGTTAAAGCTTGTTGGAACTCGAACCGTGGACCGGAGTTCACATGGGAACAGGATGATCAGATGAAAACTAAATATCCTCATCTTTTTCCGAAACGCGCGTTTGAATCGAGGCATGTTACTGCTGAAGCGGAATGAATCTCGGGTCGAGATTCCTTTCAACGTGGGGCTGATGTGACATCTGGTAATTTTCTTTTCGTTCTGTTCTTTTTCGTTTCTTTCTTTTTGGGGCTTTGCGCAATTTTCGGGACAAAAATTCTTTCAACATGGGGATGATGTGACACCCGGCATATTTGGCTTAAACATTTTAGTAACATCTAAGTCTACCTTAGCGAGAAACGTTTATAAACGAACTTAACTGGGTTAGTTGAGTCGGGTCAAGTTAGGATTGTCCAAGGTGCAATGACCTGGAGGGTCATTGGGAGTCATTTTGGTAATACACTAGTACCGGGTTCCGTTGTTGGTGACATTACATGAACTAATTAAGTATATGTGTAGATTATGGGTCGTGTGGTGGATTATATACATAGATGTGTTTAAATGATGTGTAAATGATTATCTATGCTTAAATATGTTAAATATAGACTAAGGATGCATGCTTAAGTGATAAGATGTGTTAGAATGCGTTAAACACGACAAACTGGAAAACTAGTTAAAAGTGAGTTCTGGTTCGACCACTTCGAGTGGTCGAAGGAGAACAATTGTTTTGTTCAACCCTTTGTAAATGGGCGAACCTGGGATGTGGAATTGAAAGAATTCCCTTCGACCAGGACAGGGCTCATTCGACCCTGTGGAAGGGTCGAAGGAGGCCACCTTCGACCATTCATATGGGGCGAAGGAGAATTAGTATAAATACCAAACTTTGTCATTTTTCATCATTTCACAAACCCTAACCGTCCCAAAACACTCTCAAACGATCTTAATCACTAAGGAAGGAGTTTTTGCTCTTCTTTTTCATAGTCTAACCTATCTACAACATCTAAACAAGAATCCAAGGTGTGTTCTTAATCCTAAACCTTTTTAAAAGCATTTTTATTCGTTTTCATCTAACCCTAATTGTCCAGATCTGTTCTAAGGGTGTTTTTATGATTAAAAACCTTTTAAACATCTTTCTAAACCAAAACATTATCATTTGACATAGGTTTCCATGATGATAAACATATGTAAATTGTGTATTATGTGGTGTTATGTGTTGTTCAATGATTTGCTGTTGTATCTATGATAGAAACATCTGTCTAGGATTGTTATTGATGCTAGATTATTATTGTTTAGGGTTAGGATTGGATAAATGATGATATTATGGGTATTTGAGGGTTTTAACGAATCTAGACTTGATGCATGATATTTATGATCAATAGAACTAATAGGGAAAGATCGAACACTCGACAAACTGAGCATTTCAAGTTGAATATGAATCGATTTCAAAACTTTCCAAATTGGGTAAATAATCCATGCATGATTGTGACATTTCCATAATTTTTACCATTTTGGGAAAGGGCTGAAATGGGCGTATTATTGGGGGAAATCGGTGGGGTTTTGTAGGGATAAGTTATTCATGCTTGACTGCTGTGTTTGATGATGTTTCGAGTCGTTTTGAATGTGTTTGAAGCATTTTTAGGAAAATTTGCACAACAGGGGCGAACCTGGACTCCTTCGACCGATCGAAGGTGCGAAGGAGAGAATCCAGGGTCGAACCTGGGTTTTGTTTGGGCGAACTTGGTAAAACGGGCGAAGGAGGCATCAAACGGGCAAACGAAATGTAAAACGGGCGAAGGAGACTGAAAACGGGCGAAGGAGACTTAAACTGACTGGTTAGACCGTTCTGATGCAGAAATGAGATTTTTGATACAAACTAAGTGTTTTATGCTTGAACCTTGTGTGTAATCTATGTGTACTTGGTTAGTTAGGGTAATGGGTCACCAACGGGAAGTCGGGCCGGTCTAGTGTGTCGGTTAAACATTTAAACACGTTTTAAAACATACTTGGTTACGATCTGGACAATCGGGGACTAGATAACCTTATGGTTATTAGTCGGAACACTTATGTGAACATTTTGATAGATCTCCGGTAGAGGGATTATCAAGGGCTTAACATCTTTACTTATAACCGAAGAACGCTATCTAAGGTGAGTTCACGACCCCACTTTTACTGTTTTAATCTTTGGGGGATAAAACATGCACTAAACTATTTTGGTAACATATGTCATACTATGGTTTTAAACTTGTGTACTATACGATCTTTTAAAGTCCCGGGGGAAACCATGAATGTGCGGGGATGCACAACGGGGGAAATGTGGATAGATCTATTGGGCTTGACAAACCCCACTTGACGGCTTGGAGGGCCGGGCGGGTGCATATTGTCTCGAACTGGTAACACTCGTAGCGTGGCTACAACACATCGGGCTGAACACATGGTAATAGTCTAGTAATGGTTTTCCAATCGTAGTAGTAACAAAACATACGCCTAGCTAGCGTACTTGGTAACATGGATATAGTATGGACATGGTAACATTCTGGTATCACTTTGATAACATATTGAACAAACCTGTGAACTCACCAGCATTATATGTTGACGTCTTTTTGGCATGTTTCTCTCAGGTCGCTAAGGTAGCAACAAATGGAACTAGGCGCACGGGTCTGCATTGGCGTCTAGGGTTAGTTGCATGTTTTGAAATAAAGTGTTTTGAATACTTTGGAATACTTTTGTAGCTGATTAGTTTCACTCCTCTATATGTTATTTATCTTAGGAATATATCTTTGAGATAGGAGTGACATCCACACCTCAAAGAGTATTTCCTTCAAAAAGAAACTTAACCACTAAGCTGGGAGTGATATCCTTAACTTAGTAATTGGTTTTATTCCACAATAGTTTTCAATTTTGAAATACATCTTTGAGTTAGTAGTGAAATCCACATCTCAAGGATCTATTTTTGCATCTCGTTTTTAATCTCGCTAAAGTTTTGGAATTCACTAGCGATGGGGCACGTGCAATCTGGAAGGGTGAGCGCCTGTATCCTGAGTTTTCTGTCTAGGCCTGGTATTTCGTATAAATCCCAATCAGACGAGGGACCCGTATACCTACCTGGGAACTCTTGGGATGAGCATTCACTTATAGGCTAAAGTACGCCCCCACATGTCTCTGGGAAATTTCAAATACTTGAGTTGGTCAAAGTTTTCTATAGAAACATTTCCAATGTTTTATATCATTGATATTTATGTTTGTTTATCATTTGAAGATTCCATTTAATCACTTGATGTTTCATATGCCATTATTCATTGATCATTCGCTTTTGAATCCCTTATCATCATTACTAAAACTTTTGTTCGATATATTATCACATTAAAGCTTACACTATTTCACTTATGCTCATGATTTTTACACTATAAGGTTTAAAACATTTTTACCCACGACTTAAGTTTTAAACTATGTGTTTAACTTTGATAACATCCTGATTTTAGGAATGGTGCGTCATCATACAGTTAAAAATGAACATGTTTTTTCCAAACCTATTATTTCAACCTGTTTTATACCTTCATGTTTACAAACTTACTTGATCGAAGTCACAGTATATCATCATATACCTAATACTAATATTGCTGCACCTAGTCTCCTAAGCCATAGCCAACTACCATTAGTTAGAACTTCTTAATCAGACTAAACTCATACATAAATGCCTACCTACACGATACGCACTAGTACACAACTCTCTAAAACGATTAATTTGACAACTTATTCTATAAATCTTTTCACAAAGCCTATTCACCAAATTAGAACACACTTTTCACACCTTGTGCCTTGAAACAAATAGTCCGCTATGAGCCCAAAGAGATGCCTTAACGATCCTGCAAATAAATGATCTTTCAATGTATAAATTTCGTAAAAGTTTGAAAATTTAAAAGGTTTCAAGTTTACCCAGTCTTAACGGGTAACACTTCGATTTTCTCAACATTTCATAACAATTAAAAATTTCCGACTTTTCAACCCACAAGTTAAAGAAATGTTTAAATATAGAAAATTTTATTTACCAAAATTCGTCAAGGCATCTGGGATCATTCACAACCTTCACATCATTTTAAATCTTGGTCTGTCGAAACACATTAGATTTACACACACTTCATGAAATGGTTTCATCTTGCATTGCATATTTTAAAAATCAAATGTAAATCTGCATGTTTTCATATGACGTATCCAATATATGTTTTCGGGAGGAATTTGCAACTAATAATATACCTTATAACACTTTTCAAACTTGACTTCTCGTAAACACATGAAAATGTGTACCTACGAAATCTTTTCAAGTGAACCTGTTTTAAACTTAAAACATTCTTTGGTTTCCAAAAGGTTATCCTCATACCAGTAGAATATACGTCTGTTCTGCGCACTTTCATATACAGTAAATTTCATTGTTTTCTTACACCATTCTATTTATAGTTACGTTCGTACATTATCTTATTATTTGTGTATTATTCTTTTGTTGGTAGTTATTTTCATACGTTATTCGCAACTATTCTCGCACTAGTTATTAGTAGTTATTCTTACAATACTAGTTTTGAGCATTAATTTAACCTGTTTACTTTCATTTTGTGCAAATTGTGCGATTTACTCGATTTACGTTATGCTATTCTTTCAATCGAAATTTTATGCTATACTTATATACTTACATGAACACATATTTGGTATGCATATTTTTTTTTTGTGAGCAAAACCCTGTTATACTTTACATTATTTTGTTCATCATCATGGCCAACGAACATACTAATTGATAGCTCGTATGAGATCTAAGCCAGTTCCCATGTACGACTCGGTCCAGAGTATTCCTCTAACCCGAGGGGAACAGTGTAATCCTTAGAGTTTATCAATATAGTTGTTTAGAGCCCAATGATGTGAACAGAAATTTACCGGTTAAGGGTGAACCCGAAGGGTGAAGAACCCCTAATCATGTCTTATACTTACACATTAATCTCATTACGGTTAAAGGGTGAACCTGAAAGGGGAAGAACTTCTAACCGCATCTTATACTTGAGCAGTATCTACTACTTAACACATTTTGGTTGCACGCATTGTTTCCTGTATTACTTATGTTAGTGTTAAGGAAAAGCATAGCACCCTAGTGTAAGGTAAATTGATGATTACGGTCCGGAACGCAATCATGGATTTACAGGTACATGGGGGTGGTGTGTGATTCTACTTAGGCTATTGGTAGACAATCAGTACGAGTCCAAAGTATCAGTAGTGTGGTGGGTTAGCTGCGGTACACCCTATATATAAGCACGAGCGATACTGCGGGAGCGGACTAGGAGTCTGACCAAGAACCTACCCATTACTATCTCTTTATTAGATCGTTGACTAATAGCTAACATTTTCGATAAGAATGTTCTTACACGAGCTTCAATTCGACTTCCTAGAGTCTTTCTCTGGACCATCCACATAGAAAACACAAACTTTGTATACTCTTACACTCTCTGTTAGTCGAAATCCTATTGCACGTCCTTAATAAAGTTCGGTCAGAAACTTCTCTAAAGTAAGGGAAGCTACTATAACACGGCCCTGCCCTCACTAGTTACATACTTTTCCCAAACCTTGCTTATTATAAACTCTTAATTCTCTAACCTTGGGTCAAACTTTAAGTATTTTCAAACTTTTATTTTGGGTATTAAACAACTACTTCGAACTTTGTCAAATCATGGCTGATGCATTTCTTAAAATCTACTTGCCTTTTTACAAATTTCTTTTGTTTCATGGAAACCTTCACTTGAAAGTAATTTCAGGACGAAATTTTCTAAAGTAGGGGAGACTGTGAAAACCTGCACCCTTCACTTTTCATAAATGTGCATAATTGGTTCCTCAACTATTGCAAAATTTTCATTTTTAACCCTCGTATTTTAATAGGACCAAAATTCACAATTTAATAAAACTTATAATTTTTATAAGTAAAAGTATGCACGTTTTATACTCACATCTACACCCGAGCACGTATGTTTCAGACCTTGATACTCAAAGCCTTTAATTTTCGGTCCTAAAACAACTTAGAAACAGAAGGAAACAAGTCTATAACTTAAAATTGATTAAATTAGAAAAAATATTTTTTTTAGCCCTCGCGGTCCGCTAAGACAGTCTCAGTCAAAGTCAAAGTCTCAGTCAAAGTCCCAGTCAATGTCCTAGTCAAAGTCTTAGTCAAACAGTCAAAGTCCTTGTCAAATATTCAATTTATCATAAAACCTTACTTTATGGTGTTGACCAATTTTAATGGCTAATTGAATCCAAAACTAGTATAAAAACCCACCTATGACCCATTACACTTTGCACCTCTAATTCAATTGTTTCAATTCGATTAAACTCTCCCTCATACCTTTCTTCTAGAGTATATTACTTCTACATTTGAAGGTTTGATTATAAGCTCTTGTAATTGGCGAATTGGAAGCTTGACATTTTTTCCTATTCGGTTTCTTTTCTTCTAAATTGGACTAGTTTCGTTGTTGAGTCTTTGGATTGCTCGCATTTTCACGCTCGTTTAGTCATCTAGTTATTTGGCGAAAGTGAGTATTTCCTATCCCCCTTTTGCTTTTATTAATTTTTGGGGTGTTACATGTACACTTATACAAATTACAAATACAAGTTCACATTTTTACAAAACAATTCTAGTACTATGTGCAATTTCTTACAAACGTGCTTTATGCTTAGACATTACATGTAGAATACATTTGTACTTAGTGAAATCATTAACATTGTACAAGCCGACCTTAACATTGGATAGCGCTATTGGATTGACAACCCGCCTAGGTTGATTCTCCCCCTTTTTCATCAGAGAATCTGTGGTCATTGTTAAGTTATTATCCATTTATTGGATAAGTACACCGCTGTTCATTTTAGTACATTTATACAGTCACAGGATTGATTTCGCTCATTTGTATGATACATAGTTTACATAAATTGTCACACCCTCAAATTACCACTTGCGGGGTTTTACCGCGAGGCGCATGACAAACCAAGATCCAAGTCAACGATCACAATAAACAACTCTATATGAAGACGTAAATAGACATAACCATTAATTTAATAAGCGGAAGCGTTTAAGTAGCATTTAATCAACTATGCTATCAACTCAAAAGTTGTTCAAAATACTTTTATTACAAAACGTGCAACTATGCCTAGACGCCAATGCAGACCCGTGCGCCTAGTTCCGTTCATTGCTACCTTAGCGACCTGAGAAAAACATGCCAAAAAGATGTCAACATATAAGGCTGGTGAGTTCACAGGTTTGTTCAAAATGCTACCAAAACGTTACTATGTCCATACTATATCAATGTTACCAAGTACGCTAGCTAGGCGTATGTTTTATTACTACTACGATTGGAAACCATTACTAGACACGTTTAGCAATGTTCAGCATGTTTAAGCAGCCCGTATGTTCAGCACGATAATGTTCCTGTTCGAGACAATATGCACCCGCCCGGCCCTCCAAGCCGACGAGTGGGGCAGGTCACGCCCAATAGATCTATCCACATTTCCCCCGTTGTGCATCCCCGCACATTCATGGTTTCCCCCGGGACTTTCCAAAAGATCGTATAGCAATATAAAGTTAAAACCATAGTATGACATATGTTACCAAAACAGTTTAGCGCATGTTTTCTCCCCCAAAAGTTAAAGCAGTAAAAGTGGGGCCGTGAACTCACCTTAGATAGCGTTCTTCAATTACAAGTAAAGATGTTTAGCCCTTGATAATCCCTCTACCGGAGATCTATCAAAATGTTCACATAAGTGTTCCGACTAATAACCATAAGGTTATCTAGTCCCCGATTGTCCAGATCGTAACCAAGTATGTTTTAAAACGTGTTTAAATGTTTAACCGACACACTAGACCGACCCGACATCCCGTTGGTGACCCATTACCCTAACTAATCAAGTACACATAGATTACACACAAGGTTCAAGCATAAAACACTTAGTTTGTATCAAAAATCTCATTTCTGCATCAGAACGGTCGAACCAGTCAGTTTTAAGTCTCCTTCGCACCTTTTAGTCTCCTTCGCCCGTTTTACATCTCGTTCGACCGTTTGATGCTTCCTTCGCCCGTTTTATCACATTCGTCCAATGAAAACCCAGGTTCGACCCTGGATCCCTCCTTCGCACCTTCGAGTGGTCGAAGGAGGCCAGGTTCGCCCCTGTTGTATAATTTTTCCTAAAAACGCTTCAAACACACTCAAAACGACTCGAGACATCATCAATCACAGCAGTCAAGCATAGATAACTTATTCCTACAAAACCCCACCGATTTCCCCCGATAATACGTCCGTTTCAGCCCTTTCCCAAAATGGTAAAGATTATGGAAACATCACTTTCATGCATTAATAATTTACCCAATTTGGAAACTTTTGAAATCGATTCATGCTTAGCTTAAAATACTCAGTTTGTCGATTATCCGATCTTTCTTATTCATTCTATTGATCATAAATATTCATACATCAAGTTTTAATTCAATAAAACCCCCAAATATCATCATATCCAATCCTAACCCTAGACAACAATATTCCAACATTAATAACAATCCTATATCATGTTTCTATCATAGATATAGCAGCAAAATCATTGAACAACACATAACACCACATAATACACAATTTACATATGTTATTCATCATGAAACCTATGTTAAATGATCATGTTTTGATTTGTAAAGATGTTTAAAAGGTTTTTAATCATAAAAACACCCTTAGAACAGATCCGGACAATTAGGGTTAGATGAAAACGAATTAAAATGCTTTTAAAAAGGTTTAGGATTATGAACACACCTTGGATTCTTGTTTAGATGTTGTAGATAGGTTAGATTATGAAAAAGAAGAGCAAAAACTCCTTCCTTAGTGTTTAAGATCGTTTGAGAGCGTTTTGGGACGGTTAGGGTTTGTGAAATGATGAAAAATGACAAAGGTTGGTATTTATACTAGTCCTCCTTCGCCCCAATTCATTGGTCGAAGGTGGTCTCCTTCGACCCTTTCACAGGGTCGAATGAGCCCTGTCTGGTCGAAGGGAATTCCTCAAATTCCACTTCCCTGGTTCGCCCATTTACAAGGGTCGAACCAGACGATTACTTCTCCTTCGATCACTCGAAGTGGTCGAACCAAGACCCCTTTTTAACTAGTTTTTCCAGTTTGTCATGTTTAACGCATTCTAACACATCTTAACACATAAGCATGCATCCTTAGTCTATATTTAACACATTTAAGCACAGATAATCATTTACACATCATTTAAACACATCTATGTATATAATCCACCACACGACCCATAATCTACACATATACTTAATTAGTTCATGTAATGTCACCAACAACGGAACCCGGTACTAGTGTATTACCAAAACGACTCCCAATGATCCTCCAGATCATTGTACCCTGGACAATCCTAACTTGACCCGACTCAACTAACCCAGTTAAGTTTGTTTATAAACGTTTCCCGCTAAGGTAGACTTAGATGTTACTAATATGTTTAGGCCGAACATGCCGGGTGTCACATAAATGCACTGTAGCTTTGCACTTGAATTGTATAACATTTTTCCAACTTACTATATGTATTAAAACTAGGAATGCTCACCAACATTTCATATGTTGACAAAACTTATTTTGTACATGTTTCAGGTGCAGTTTGATCTTAGTTCTATAGCATTGGATTTTAGTGTATACTTTTAATAATTTATTTCAAATTTCATGTTTTATTCAAAGTTATGTATTTTTTCCATTTCATCTATGTAAGACAATTTAAATTATTCAGTAATATATTTACATTTTAGTACCATGTGCTTTTGAACAATCGTCACTACGTGACACCTCGATGATTCCGCCATCGGTTGGGGTGTTACATAGGTGCTGTCGAGTTTTTGTTTTTAAAAGAAAAGCCAACGAACACATTCATATTCATATTTTAAGTTGTGTGTTGTTGTTGTCCAAAAAGTCAAAGCAACTTTGAAGTTAATTCACGTTTTTGTTTTTCTTTTTTTAAAAGTTTTAGGATCTTAACTAAATATGTTTCTTGTTATAACGCCTAAATTGAATAGGATAAATTATAATGACGACTCGTCACGAATTGGTAGGAGTAACATAAAATAAACGATTAAAGGCGAACTTGAAGTTCGTTAAATATAGAATTTAAATACATGTAACAGTAAAAATCATGCGATGTTACAGTCTCCCCTACTTTAGGAAATTTCGTCTCGAAATTTAATTAAGAGTCAACCTTTTGAAAAATAGGTAAGTGGTTTGATATGGGTTTCATCAGAACAAAACTTGTTAGTTTATTAGGCTTAAATCAAATAATGTATCTAGTCATTGTGCGATAATTATGCTCGTAAGAAAGAAGTACTTTTAAATTTTTTAACCCAAGGTTATACGTAGAAATTTGAAAGTTTAACCGACTAGAGTATTTTTGTAAGGTGGTGGATGGTAGATAAAATTCGCAAGTTTAACCAACTAAAGCATTTTTGGTGATTAGTGAAAGAAAAAGGGTACATATAGGTAGGTTTGGGTATGAGGTTAATGTAACAAATTTCGGGTAGATAAGTAAATATACGGTATATCATATATGAAGTAGCAAAAATTTGAGAAGATAAGTAAATATCTATATCTATATCTATATTATCTTATTAAGGAAGAGTGGCGGGTAGGATAGTAATTTTCAATTCTGTACAACTTAAGAAGCAACATGCACAAGTGATTTATGCTTAGATCATGAGGGTATAATTGGAACTTTGTGGACATTTAAAACACTTAGAAGGGTATATTAGTAAATTTGTAATGACATTTTAGTTAAAAGTATAAAATTATTTACCTTAATGCCCCTATAATGCACTCTCTTCCTAACCCACTTCCAATTTAATGTTTTAATGTCAGCCTCCTGGTAATGAATGAATTGAAGTGAATCGACATGCCTTCTTTTACAAGATCAAAAGTAACCCCCAATAATGAATCTCATTTAATCCTCCAATGAAACCATTGAACTAGGTAATTGAATCCACCCATTCATAGGTGTCTTTAGTTTGCTCTCACCATTAAATCGTCAGTTGCAATTGGTCATCAGTCATTAACAAATTCATTTGAAGTGTCATTGATGAATCGGTTTTAATGTGAATGGTCAATTATCACAATCAGTGCCCTGCCATTTAATTCAAAGAATGACTTGGGATTCCCACACAACAGTTTCTAATGACGTCTATTTATGATCTCCAGTCGTTATGCTCGACGCACAATTTGCTATTGGTTACTACAATTCTCTCTTCCGACAACTCCTTCGTCACACTTCCAGGTCATAATTTTTTTTTATCTTTTATATTGTAAGGCTTTTGTAATTTGTGAAGCCACTTGTTTGAGCTTAGGATTTTGAGGTGAATTGAACAAACTTGAATATTTCTATGTTGTATTTAAAGTGTGCATACCAGCTGCTCGATGAAATGTCTGTTATTGTTAATAAGAACCAAAACAAACATTAGCCATAACCAAAATCATAGTGCACATCCCATGTTTTTTCTGCACATCTTAGCTCATATTGAGTTTTTACTATTTGTGCATAAATAAGTCTTTGTGTATTTTGCTATCCCAGTTTTGTTTTTTTTTGGTTCACAGATTGTCCAGGTGACATTTCAAGGTAGATTGTTCTGATGACCTTCCAAGGCTAACGAGCATTGATTTTGGTATGTTACACCTTTTGTCCTTATGAATTTGTCTTTATGTGTAGAAGTCATGCATTATTTTTTAGGAAAAATAGAAATAAATAATCCCAACTATTGACTATTGGCCAATAACAGTCCAAACTACGAAAATCATCAATATTGGTCCCAACTTTCGACATATTGGAAACCAACGGACCCAAACTAACGGAGGCTAACTCCGTTAGTGTGATGCTGACGTGGCATGCTTAGGTGGCAAGATGATCCTACGTGGCATCCTACATGGCATGCCACGTGGCAAAACAATCCTACGTGGCATCCTACGTGGCATGCCACGTCAGCATAACACTAACGGAGTTAGCCTCCGTTAGTTTGGGCCCGTTGGTTTCCAATATGTCGAAAGTTGGGACCAATATTAGTGATTTTTGTAGTTGGGACTGTTATTGGCCAATAGTCAATAGTTGGGATTATTTATTTCCATTATTCCTATTTTTTATTGGCTGCTAAAGTTTGATACATACATGCTTACTTATGCCCTTACTATAACCGTTTGCACATTCTTATTAAATTTTGATAAAGCACTATTTACCTCGCTTATTAAAGATGTTTATGTTTATACTATTCTAATGGCATCTGTGTTGTACACCTAAAATGATTTGTAATTCATGCCCATGAATAGTGATAATAAATATAAAATGTTTATATGAGTATGATTCGGTTCGAACAAAACGTGTGGGGTATCACCTGATACAATATTTTAGAAATATTTTTAAACGTACTCTCCTACCTAATTAGACGTTATATTTCGGGTTAGCCATCGGGTTTGGGTTCGGGCACTTTCATTATTTTCCTTCTTAGAAAAAAAAAAAACCTTTTCTTGATATCCTAAATTTTATTGAACGGGTCAAATGGGTAATGTATATTGAACGAGTCAAGTAACCCCATTTTTTGTCATTTATATGTGATGTGTAGCACCAAAATTTGGTTGACACTCAATATGTTTTTTGTTCTTTATTTCTCCTTTCCCTCCATTTGGGTAACTTTTATTTAACGGGTGGGCAAATGGATGATTATGACTATTCTTACTAAACGGGTAGTCAGTTTAGAAGAGAGAGTTTGTTAAGTGAGATTAGCCTATGAATTTTTGTGCTGAATGTCAATAACAAAATAACAGTTTAAGTTTTTTTTTTAAAACTCACTTTGCATAATTAGACTCTTCAAGTTTTAGGATAAAATTTGAAGGTCTTTGAATGGTAAGAACTATATTGAAGGCTATTCAAGAAGGATTGGGTTATCCTACAAAGGCTACAAAAAATAAGAAGGGTGAGAAGTTACTAGAAAATGACATGTGTCCAAAGGATTAACAAGTGGGAGGGGTAATTTTGTCAAAAACATATGCACATGTAAGTCACATGCCATTTCCACCTTCATTTTTAAATGTCCGTAACTTTTTTATACGTCATCCTTTTTTAAAAAAAAATTTACCATAAAATTGAGCGTCTTTTTATCTTTAATATGAGTACCATATTGTTATACTTTTGAAAAAAAAAATTCAAAACCCACTTGCGTAAAATACAATGGAGTGTAAAACACAATAAACACCAATTAAATATAGGGTATAAAACACAATCAAGAGTCTAGTAAAACACAATGGACGACATACTAAAGACACAATGAATAGAAGACTAAAACACAATGAATACTTTTGAAAAAAAAGTTGAAAACCTAATTGCGTAAGACACAATGGATGACATACTAAAGACACAATGAACAGAAGACTAAAACACAATGAATACTTTTGAGAAAAAAAGTTAAAACCCCAATTGTGTAAAACACAATGGACGACATAATAAGGACACAATGAACAGAAGATTAAAACACAATGAATACTTTTGGAAAAAAAGTTGTAAACCCAGTTGCGTAAGACACAATGGAGATAACATAAAACACAATAAGTACCAATTAAATATGCAATGAAGAATATGGTATAAAACACAATGAACAGTCTAATAAAACACAATGGACGACATATAAAAGACACAATGAACAGAAGACTAAAACACAATGAATAATAGACTTAAACACAATGAAGTATGAACAACATAATAAAACACAATGTACACCTAAATACAAAACTATTTGCGTAAAACACAATGGACAAAGTTAAATCATGTGTAGACTAAAAAAACATAAATAACATATTTATAAAGCACACATGCATACTATAACACAATGAACGAGCAGAAGACACAACGGAGAAGAAAACCCATTTAGCACGAATTTTTTTTTTCAATTTTAATGTAGCAATGTGGTACTCATATTAAAGATAAAAAAACGCTCGTTAATATGGTGAATTTTTTTTGAAAAAAAAATGTCGTATGAAAAAGTTATAGACATTTTAAAATGATGGGGGAAATTGACATGTGCATTGCATGTGGAGAGAGACAGTCAACAAATTTGGTTTTCTTTTTATGTCCTTCCTCTAATTTATTATTTATTTATTTTTTTCAAACAAACTAATCTCAACCCTTCAAATATATAATCAATGGATCACAATCCTTCTCACCCTTCTTAGAAAAATTGTCTTGTGTATTTAATCCTAACCCATTCAAGAAACTTATAGTCCTACAAGTAAGCTCAAACTTGTCGTGGCTGTTTATTAACAAATATTACTATCATGCAACCTCAATAAATCTGTCCTACTGTCTTTAGGTTGTGACTTTTAGTCTTTCACATACATAATTGGGTGACTTTGTTTGCCACTCATTCCAACAAAGAAACATCCAAATTTGCATGTAACTCAATTTTTAAATAGATACGCAACTTTTCTTACATGATGATAATTATGAAATTACTCGGTATACAAGCAAAGAAACACAAAATAATTCATAAGATCAAAGATCTGGCTGTTCATTACAGTGCATTGTATCACTACTTAAACTACACTACTGGAAGTTTTTGGCTGCAAATAAAGAATAATAGGCGTGTTAATGTTTGTGTATGCATTGGCCAAGAAATTAAAAAACAAAAGGAAGCAAAGGTCTCAGTTGCAGCAATTTCTTGGCCAACATACACCTTTCTAATAGATAATTATCTTGGATCTTAAAATCTATATTATGTTGAGCAGCAATGTCAAGTAGAACATAAAACCAATATTCTAAAGACATCATAGATGACTTTTCATCTATTCGACTTGCTCGACTTGGTGAACACGTTCCATTCAACCATTTCTATAAATTTCGGAGTGGTTTTCACTTTTGAGGTTATGCTAATCCATTGGGTTATTGTTAATTGCAGGGGCAAAGTATGAAACACATGAGATGTGTAGAGATGAGTGGAACTTGGCTGGTAAGAACCCATACGGTTATCTAACCAAAGAGGAAGCCTAGCAAAGATAAAAGAAAATTGAATGGGTTTTCATTCGGGTTGTGTACAGTATTTATTTGCTTAGTATGAATCATGCACCATTAGCACACTTGTGAAAGTTGGCATTTTATAAATCCTAGCATTAATGTTTAAATCTGTGTTAACTATGCTTGATTTTGTTGGTTCAGGCCTCAAAGTACACTCTCAATACACACACAAAACTCTAGTGAATGTACAGAAGATAAAATTGAAGAAAACTTTATATTATTATATCAAAGAGGGTACACATAAACATATGCATACATGAGCTTAAATAGTAAAATAACAAACAACCTAATCCTAATATTACGTAAATCATGCATTGAATTAACCCATGTCCTCCGTTTCTTTTGCATGACACCAACGGTAACATTCAATCACTAATAACTCGGTCAAAACTCACGTTCCTAACTAACTTGGCTAACCCATTTTCCTGCTGACCCGTTCTGATCCGAACCGACTTCTGACCCGCTACTCATTCGACCCGAACAATCAAGATTACACCCAACAGATTTAAACAGCAAATAATTTTTAAATGTGTATTAATTTGTTGATATTTTTACAAATTATGGTGCTCAATATGAAATCTGTGTAAAATTGAAGACGCAATCATTGTTAATCTCCCAATTCTGTTAGCTTACAATGAAGTTTCTATCATTGTTCAAACAAGTATCAACCCACCTTCCAGTGGATTATCCGATGTCCAATTGCGCATTATACGCAACAGTTGCACCTATATGTTGCGTTAGGTTATCCCATGTGCATTTCCATGTCTCACCTGGTGGTCGTTACATAATCAATCAAGAATTCTTACATGTTTCAATATTCTACTGTCCAATAATAAAAATCATGTTATGATATGAATCATCCTAAGGATTACATAGATTAATTAATAAATAACATTTAAATATAACTATTTTCCAGCATCTATCCCTGGTTGTGCACCCTTACGGATTACATAGTAATTAACTAATAAATAACATACACATATATTTTTAAGCATTTCATTATTGCTATCTCTGGTTGTACACGATAGAGGTTCATGTCTTAATAATATGTATTATTTCGTTTTTACTGTTACCTGTTAATAACACAAACCCTTTAGCATTTGAGTTTTGCCTTTAATGCTTTCATGGGATTTATTGAAGAGGATTCCTCATTAGATAAATCATACACACATTTATATATTAAAAAAAGTAGGCCAAATGAAAGGTTGCAATACACAATCAACAGTGAGACCCCAACATGATTTGCTATATTTGCATACATATTAACATAAATGATATCAAAAAAATGACATGGGCGTCGCTGCTTGTCATGCTAAAACTTATTTACTCATACATTGACCCACCCCACGTGGAATTGATTTGTGCCACTTGTGCCTAGGCTTAAATCACTAAGACGAATCGACGCGTTTAAGGTTTATTTCCCTGCAATGATCATGCCTCAGCTACTATATTACTACTATTGCAATCGCCAGTGTAACTACCATACACCGGTTTCAAATATTCGTAAACTCAATTCGGGAAAACGTTTCTTCTTACATATCAAACTTATGTTACATTCATCGGGTGCAACTTGAAGGAATACTCTTCCATAACTCCTGCTTATTTATTTTAAACAAATAAACAATTTATGCAATTTAGTAATGAATCTCTACCATGCATTATATTGCTATTTTTGTGCCAATTTTTAACTTACACTCAATTCCATATCTTGACTTTATATACTACAGGTATCACCAAATTAATTTAATAAACAAAATATGTGAAATCAATCACCGAACAAGACACAAATAAAAAAAAATAACCCGCGGTAACGCGCGGGCATTCCTACTAGTTATCTTATTAAGGAAGAGTGACGGCTAAAATAGTAATTTTCATTTTCGTACAAGTTAAGAAGCAACATGCACAAGTGATTTATGCTTATATAATGAGGGTATAAGTGGAACTTTGTGGACATTTAAGACACCTAAAAGGGTAATATAGACATTTTACCCACCTCTTTCTTTACAATATTAAAACAAAATTACATTAGTACCCTTAATTCCCATCTCTAACCTCATAACGGTGCTTGAACGTCCGCCCCTTGATATTCACAGTTAATTCAAACAAATAATTCATAATGGCTGCAATCAAATAATTAATAATGTCTGGTGGATGGCAACAGACACCCTAATCATATAATTCATTCCATTCGACATTGGTCAGTCGATCAGGGATTAGGATCGCATTGAATGATTTTTTATTCATCTTTCTTCCATCCAAACATAGTCATTGATTAACCATAGATGTGTTCACTGATACATATTGAAGCCCTAATTTTCTTATTTTGATTTCATTCATGTTTAGATAGGGGAGATACCTGTAATTGAAGAATCGGTGAGTTTGCTCAAAGTTCAGAAAGGAGATATCACTCGGTGGTTCATCGATGGCTCATCTGACGCTACTGTATGTTTGATGTTCAATCTTCAGGTAAAGATCTAATCTACACTCTTCATGGTAGCACAAAAATGCGTGTTTTAGAGCGTAATATTGTAGAATGTGGGGTATCGTTGTTGTCTTTTGTGAATAATTATTATGCGGGTGTGAAACTGGAAGATAGTTTTTTAGTGGGTAAGAGGGTGAAGTTTGCGGTCAACGGTGGTCAAATGAGGGGTCGGGAACAAGCGGCTTATGGTGGGAGTTTGCAGACGGTTATGACAATGTTACCCTATGAGAAATGACAAGGTTAGCCTTACTATGACAGTGTTATCCATGAACAAAGAGACGTTATTGAGTGGGAACATAGAGTCTGGTTTTAGGGTGGGGCAAGGGACAAATATGTCTGTAAATGCTAATATAAATAGCCGAAGTATGGGACAGTTAACCATCAAAATGAGTAGTTCTGAGCATTTGGAAATAGCTTTGATTGCAGCTGCCTCAATTTTGAGGTTTCTTTTTAGGCGAGCGCGACATCGTGGTTCGATTAAAGAGAACCCTGAAGTTGCTTGACATATTTAGTTTTATCTTTGCAGTTATGTTTTTATAAAGCATAAATGGTTTGTTTCAGTTGCAGCAGAAGACGACTTCATCTTTCAACATGTTTCAATCGACAAATTTCCAGTAATTAATTGGTTTCCTCCAAGTGAAGAATTGCTTTCTTTTCTAAATCAATGTATTGACAAAGGGAACCCGGAGCCAATGTTCAGACAAGGAAATGGTATGAAATGATTTTTAATTCCGTACCATCAAATTTTGTAGCGGTGAAAACGAGTCGAGTCAAGTTTGAGCTAGACTTGTTTCGAGTTTTGGTTCCAAAGCTTAAGCTTGCCTCTTGTGATCAGATTTTCCTTGTGCACACATCATTTACTTAATAAAGAACATGTTAATTGTACATTTAACTTATTTTTAATTTCAAATTTTACAGATAGTGTTCTGTAGTCTGACAAGGATAGAAACAGGACTCGAGTTCTTGAAACGGGCAACCGAGAAAGGACATGTGGAGGCGACGTATGTGTATGGCATGATTTTACTCTCTCGAGGCGGTCAATCGAGCCAACAAGGTTTGAATATATTAAACTCGATGAAAGTGACAAGATCTAATTACTTGAAATTACGCAAAGGTTTTATTGATATGAAAATAAATTTGATGTAGATATCCAGTCCTTCTTTTGGATGTGGCCCCGCTTAGCCTTGGTATTGAAACTGAGGGAGGAGTGATAACTAAATTGATCCCCAGGAACATCGTTATCCCAACAAAAAAATCTCAGGTGTTAACCACATACCAGGATCAACAGACCGTTGTGTCCATTCAGGTTTTTGAAGGCGAAAGGAGTCTTACAAGGATTTCAGACTTCTTGGAAAGTTTAATCTCTCAGGCATCCCACCAGCTCCTAGGTTTGTAAATCGCCTAATAGGCTAATACTAATGTTATTTTTTCCATAGCTAGACATGACAATTAACATTGTGTTTGATATTGAAACAGGGGAACCCGCATGTTGATAAAACGTTGGAAATTTTGCCAGCTATGTTTCAGAAAAGCATGCGAGATTATTGGTGACCCCTCTTTTTTTGCGTCTTTTTGGATTGGTTTTATATAGGGTTGGAAGGCAGGTGGTAAATGTGCTATCTTTCATGGTTAGAGTCGACTCACAGAAGCACATTCACTTTTCACTTACAAGTCCGTTTGGCGGTTGTAACACCCCAACTGATGGCAGAATCATCGAGGTGTCACGTAGTGACGATTGTTCAAAAGTACATGGTACTAAATGTAAATATTATTGTATAATTTAAATTGTCTTACATGGATGAAATGGGAAAAATACAAAAGTCTGAACAAAACATGAAATTTGAAATAAATTATTATAAGCAAGCACTAAAATCCAATGCTATGGAACTAAGATCAAACTGCACCTGAAACATGTACAAATAAGTTTTGTCAACATATGAAATGTTGGTGAGCATTCCTAGTTTTAATATATATAGTAAGTTGGAAAATGTTATACAATTCAAGTGCAAGCTACAGTGCATTTATGTAAACTATGTATCATACAAATGAGCGAAATCAATCCTGTGACTGTATAAATGTACTAAAATGAACGGCGGTGTACTTATCCAATAAATGGATAATAACTTAACAATGACCATGGATTCTCCGATGAAAAAGGGGGAAAATCACCTAGGTGGATTGTCAATCCAATAGCGCTATCCAATGTTAAGGTCGGCCTGTACATGGTTAATGATTTCACTAAGTACAAATGTATTGTACATGTAATGTCTAAGCATAAAGCACATATGTAAGCAAATGCACAATGTACTAGAATTGTATTGTAAAAATGTGAACTTGCATGTGTATTTTGTATAAGTGTACATGTAACACCCCAAAAGTGAATAAAGACAAAAAGGGGTTAGGAAATACTCACTTTCGCCAAATGACTAGATGACTAAGCGAGCGTGAAAATGCGAGAAATCCAAAGATTCAACAACGAAACTAGTCCAATTTAGAAGAAAAGAAACCGAATAGGAAAAATATCAAGTTTCCAATTCGCCAATTACAAGAGCTTATAATCAAAGCTTCAAATGTATAAGTAATATACTCTAGAAGAAAGGTATGAGGGAGAGTTTAATCGAATTGAAACAATCGATTTAGAGGTGCAAAGTGTAATGGGTGATAGGTGGGTTTTTATACTATTTTTGGATTCAATTAGGCTTTAAAATTGGTCAACACAATAAAGTAAGGTTTTAAGATGAATTGACTATTTGACTAGGACTTTGATTGAGACTTTGACTAGGACTTTGACTGGAACTTTGACTGTTTGACTGTCTTAGCGGACCGCGAGGGCTAAAAAAAATAATTTTTCTAATTTAGTCAATTTTAAGTTATAGACTTGTTTCCTTCTGTTTCTAAGTTGTTTTAGGACCGAAAATTAAGAGCTTTGAGTATCAAGGTCTGAAACATACGTGCTCGGGTGTAGATGTGAGTATAAAACGTGCATGCTTTTACTTATAAAAATTATAAGTTTTATTAAATTGTGAATTTTGGTCCTATTAAAATACGAGGGTTAAATATGAAAATTTTGAAATAGTTGAGTAACCAATTATGCACATTTATGAAAAGTGAAGGGTGCAGGTTGTCACAGCGGTGGCCGACCTGGAAGAGTGAAGCGAGAGAACCAGAAGGCTGCAACTAAGAAGGCAGCTGGTGGTGATGCAGATGAGGATGATGAAGAATGAGCTCACTCTTTTGGTTTCAAGTATTGATTAATTCTTAGCTATGGTGAGGTCTTTGTACCAAAAAGTTGTCCCTGAAGGGATTATTATTCCACGATCATATGCTCAATGTAGTAGCCAAGGTCTTCTTCAGGTTTGTAGTATTGATTCTACATACTGTAAATAGTTTAACCTTGTTTGACTAACTTCTATTTATGGTTGACTTTTTTGTTGACTTTCAGGAGCAATTGTGATGGCCGCTAAGAGAGAATCCAAAGGTACAGGAGTAGATTAGTAATTTATGTGCAATTTAAGATGCTTAGAAGGTTTTTGTAATCATTTTATCTTTTATTTTTAGTTAAAATCTAAAAATTCATTCCCTTCCTACCCCTCTCCTCCCTTCACATGCCTCTCCTATCTTTTCACATTCTTAACGTACACCGATTGATAAATTCCATTCTTGAACCTAAAAATTTATTTATTTCAGTTCTTTGCAATTAGCATCAGGGATTCACAATTCATAAAGATTTTCACCGGAAGGTCCAAGGAGGGGGTGAAGTCTTTTCACATATTCCGGTGCTAATACTAGAGAGATTTTACAGCTAGGGAGTACTCTACCGCCCCGTTAATAGAGTATTTACGCTACATCTTTCACAATATAACTTTTCCATTTAGATTTCACAATTTTAAAGTGATGTGATCACAACAATAATCCATAAATTTGAAGACTGCTATACATGTCGTGACCCATTCACTTGTCATCAGATGGAATATGACTTCCATGGTTTGCTACTGCTAGCTGCTACCCCAACTATATATAGTCATCTTGATTTCTTGCTTTTTTAGGAATTAGTGTAATGCTGCTTTATTCAGTTTTTTTTTTTGTTTTCTATGATTCTATTTCCTACTGTTCTGTTTTTTGTTAAAGGTTATATTGTTTGTTAGATTACTGTAGGAATACCTGATGCATTATCTACGGGTGCTACTGTAAAGAAGGCTGATGCGTCGGTTTAGGAAAGCAACATGGGTCTGCTAAAGGCTCCACGGAGTAATGCGGTTCCTCCCATTTCTACTCCTGTTAACGGTATTGAGTTTGTTTTTCAGAATTTGATATAAGTTTTTTTATCTGGGATTAACTTTGTGTTGGTTTAAGTGTACTTCAAAGCCATCTGTTAATGATTTTGTTTTTGGTTAGGTCCGGCTGCTGCATCTAAGGCGCTTCCTCTTCAATTTGGACAAATTATTCCTGATTTTTTATCCCTATGGCATGATGGGCACCCAAAACACTCTTTTGTCTATTTTCTTAAAAGGAGCTTAAGTAACTAATATCTTTTTTATGATAGAAAAGAATCTTAAGTTTTATCAAAGTAATAATCAAAATTTTTGGTTGACACATCTAATTCTATGAAATTCGGTGACTTTCAGCCAAACTGGTTTCTCTCTTGCTTGAGTTTTCTTATATGACCCATCTTAGATAAAAACAACCTAGATTAACGGGTCGAAGTTGTTAAGGGTATATGACCCATCTCAGATAAAAACATTCGATTGCATCCCACCCATTTCAGTATCCGTATATTTGCAACCAATAGTCTAAGGTTATATATCCTTTTTATCCAACCCACTGGCACTGACGTGGACATTTAAGTTGGTCGCCTAACCAATGGGTCAAAACTAACCCAATTTTATACCATTTTAAATGGTCAAGTTTATATTGACCTCATAAAATACCAATGTCTTTTTCACTTCTTAGTGTTAGTCATTGTGAGTCATCAAAAGATGGCTTTTTGTCTCGTTTGTGTCTACGTATAAGGTGAACTCCTTAATCTGTTTCATTTTTTAAGATTTATTATATTTATGACATATAAGATTGTTGTGTAGGTTGGTCATAGTCTTTTGCTAAACAATAAAGGACAACACATGCTTTTCGTTTGGAATCATGTCAGATTGTACTTATGTTACAGTCACCAAACAACATATGTCTTCCTTTTGCAGAGTTGTAGACATAGAAGGTAGAAATGCCACCTCCCTCTATATTCAAGGACCATATGAATCTTTGTAATAAATATGTTTGGTCAAACCGACCAGACCAGAACTGTCAAACCAACTTAAATCCTTGAACCGACCCAAATTTTTTTTGTTAGGTCAAATGAAATTGGAACACCTAAAATGGGAACTCGGCTAAAAAAATTTCTAGATCTACCACTGGATATGATGGATCGTATGAATAAAAATCGAATTGGGAAAGATGAAATTTCTAGACAACCAGTTATGGATCCATGCTTTTTTTATTCAACCCCTTTTGAACCATCATGCCTATGTTAAAACCGATAGTACCTTGCAAGTTCTATTATATAATATTAGCAAGTGTGTTTTATAATATTTTTAGATGTGATATTGGATGGTGGAAATGGCTAATTTGCTGCCATGTCTCAAAACTCCCAATTTGATGAAGATTCCTCAAATACAACAGTGAGTTGCTGGTTTTATTTTAAAACAATTATAATTTGTTTTAATTTTGCTTCTCTCTTAATTTGTATTAGGCTTTTAAAAGGGTTGTTGATAATGTTTATGTTTACTTAAATGGTTTTCAGGTTTTATACATTGTCATGCACGAACTGAGAGACCCCATTTGGGATGATAAATAGGGCAAAGTATATGGTTGAGATAATCGAGGTGTGCAACCACTATGACAAAACCTATCTTCCAGCATGCGAATAGCCCCAACTGGATTTTTTAAATCAATGTTACTAATTTAGTCTCTCATCTTCATTATAATTGTTATGTACCCGTTTAAAATTTTCAAAACATATATATTAGTTACACCCGACTACAACTTGTTGGTGTCTCCTACTTAACGTGTTGTAATGAATCACCCACAAATGCCATACACTCACACAAACTCCAAGAATAAATATGAGGCGACAAAATAAAAGCACCCCCCGCAACGCGCGGGCATTCCTACTAGTACTGTATAACATATAAGAAGTAGTAGAAGTTTTGGCTTGTAAAAAAAATGTCACTGGTAATTGGGTGGGATAGTAAATATGTGAGCATAATAAGTGATTAGATGTGGGAATGAGTAGTTTTTAGTAAAAGATATTGGGTTTGCACAAAGTCGAAAATTTTATTAAAAAAAACTTTTTAAAAGGCGATTAAATAAACAAGAAATTTGACTATCTGAAAACAGCTTTTTGGTGAAATACATAGTATTTATTTAGTTTTGAAATCCAGTATAAAAGTAGTCAAGAAAATATATGAAAGCGAGGAACAAATCTTGTTTTAAGTGCATGAATGCCTTAAGGGATTAAGGACAAAGGTTACGGGACTTAGAACGAGATTCTTGATAATGAGTGATTAAGCAAGGAAAGGCAAGAGTAAGGAAACGAAGTTGATGGAGATTACAAGTATAGATTATTCATGGCAAGGGATAATGTTGCATAGTAGAAAGTGTGGTTTAAAACAAGTTTATAATATGCATACACGATAAATAATGCAAGCGTAATTAGACTAGTAAACTATAACATAAACGGTATCGCAAAAGATAAATAACGTAAGTGTTGGTCAAAAACTTTAACTCGACACCCAAAACTTCTCATGCCACGAATAACTCTACTTCTGGTAGTACGACAGGACATTTATGTATAGGATGTACCGGCGGCGTATCCACCATGCCGTTATCATACCTCATCCGTGTTGTTATTCAAGTCATGATAGGTTACACACACTAGGACTTGTTATGTTTCCATGCGCCTAATTTTTGTAATTACGTGTGCACCCGTAATTAGTCCAACTGTCGTATGGTCCACATAATTTGTCTTAGTTATGTGTGGGTCGCTAGTGGACACAAAATACTTATACACAAAGGAAAAGACATTAGGCTAAGGCATTAAACAGTTTTGATGTTGTAAACATAGCAAGCAACGTGACATGCAAGCACATAATGTGAAAAGGCATTAAGCAAGTTTTTTTTTATGTTAACCGTATGCGTTTTTGGCGTAAATGTATGGTTTCATGACATAATGGTGTAGACTTGTGCATATGTGGTTACGTTCAGATGTATAAAATCAAACAAAAGAATGGACAATTGGATTCCTAATGAAAATGCGTAAAATGTTTTGACTGTGGGCAACATAGAATTCGGGTTTAATACAAATTGAGTTTTATGGGTATGCGAGCAATCTAGATTTTCAAGATTAAGGGTCAAGTTTGATGGTGGAAAGACAGATTTAATTGAAGTGGGGAAAAGTAAAAGTTTTATCGAAGATGGTCGTTTGATTTATGAAAAATCCATTTTATTAAGCGAGAAAAATAGTTTATTGACAATTTTAGTTTGGCGTTGATGAATATTTTGACTCGTGATACGATTTCAAGAGAAAAGGGTTTGGGATTATAAAGAAGTAGGTTATTTGATTTAGCGTGTCTTTGTTCACAAGTCATGTTTACAAAAGAAAATTTATTTTAAACACTTTTACCGTTTATAATATTGTTTGTCATATAGACTCGACGCACACATTTGTTAATGGTTTGAAAGCGAGGATTTTATAGAAGAATAGGCATCCTCTTAGAAATAGTAGGAAGGATTTTTGCTCAAAAATTTGGAAAAAAGATTATGCGCGGGGAGAAAAGGGTTTTGCGATGTTTGAATTTTGCCGAATAAGTTATGATTGTAAACTAAGATAACGATGGTATTTCATAATTCATAAAGAAAATTTCACATTCGAACAATTTCTTGAAAACATTACATGAAGAAATTCCCATATTTAAAAGAAAGAAAAATCATTCTTCTTCGGTGTGGTGAGTGGGTCTTCCAGCATCATAGATCACCATGGCAAGTCTTGGGCATTGGTTGCGTTCATGGGTTGGGTCGTTGCACTCGGAGCATATCCCTCAATTGGCTTTAGGGAATGAGGTAGTACTAGTAGGTTGTTCGGGTCGTGGTTTAGTGGTGTAGCGACATGTTTTGGCTAAATGACCATACGCACCACAGTTGGCGCATATGCGGCATTGTGTATGAGTGGGATGGTGATATTTACAACTGTCGCATAGCGGAAAGCTTCCACGGTACTTTTTTTTGCTAGAATTCAGAGTCTTAGGAGTTGTCGAAGTGTGGCTTTGTTTGAGGTTTTTGCGTTTTCGGTTACCCTTTTTCGTTTGTTTGGTAGGGGTATGGGTAGTAGGTTTAGCATCTACATGGTTTGTGTTGTCTTGAATGGTGTCGCCGGGGTTCGGAATTGGGTTTGTTGGCGTCTCTAGGTTAGGGAGAATCTTGACTAGTTCTTGGGCAATAAGACTTGCCAGTTGGTTGAGGTTGATGTTATTGAGACGGGAAGACATCTAGGAGAATCATACATAAGAAAATTTGCATAAGTGTTTTTAAACAAAGTGACTTTTGAATTTAGGAAAAAAAACGTTACTAGAATTTTGGTTAACAATGAAAAGCTTGTGGGCAAAATTAGATCGGTGAAATTGATGCAAATTTAGATAAACAAAGTACATAAGCTCAAGTTGTTCTCAATGACTTAGTATGCAAGTTCAAGTTACATGTATAGTATGCAAGTTTCACATTGTTCAATTAGCGTAACACGTATGTATAAACAAGTATAGTGCACTTAGTTATCATAAAGGAGTTTTGATTTATGTTGGTTGCGATTATTAGTATTGTTTGGAGATCGCGAGAGTAGATTGTAAATACGAGTCTTGAGATTGTATGCGAGTGAAATAAATCGAATATATAATGAAAGCATAGCATGAAAACATAATTGAAAATAGTATTAGCATAAAAAGAAAGGGTTGTATAAAAATAATTGGAGTGTTCCGGAGCGGAACTAGGACTAACCAAAGTGATTCGAATTTACCATTGAGTTTGGAAACATGCTTTGGCCTAATAGGCGGAAATACTCTCACCAAAATTTTTGGTTAACGGTATTCACCCTTCTAGTTACAACATGTAACGGAAATACTTGTATGTGTATTTTGTATAAGTGTACATGTAACACCCAAAAAGTGAATAAAGACAAAAAGGGGATAGGAAATACTCATACAAGTTCACATTTTTACAATACAAATTCTAGTACATTGTGCATTTGCTTACATACGTGCTTTATGCTTAGACATTACATGTAGAATACATTTGTACTTAGTGAAATCATTAACCATGTACAAGCCCACCTTAACATTGGATAGCGCTATTGGATTGACAACCCACCTAGGTGATTCTTCCCCTTTTTCATCGGAGAATCCATGGTCATTGTTAAGTTATCATCCATTTATTGGATAAGTACACCGCCGTTCATTTTAGTACATTTATACAGTCACAGGATTGATTTCGCTCATTTGTATGATACATAGTTTACATAAATGCACTGTAGCTTTGCAATTGAATTGTATAACATTTTCCAACTTACTATATGTATTCAAAACAGGGTATGCTCACCAATACATTTTTGTATTGACATATACTATTTTCGTACATGTTTCAGGTTGTTTTGAGACGCTTCTTTTAGGCTTTTGGATTTATATTTAAGTCTTGACTACATTGTATTTTAGCTAGACTTGTCACTTTAGAATTACTGTATCCTGTAAATTCCTTTGAATGTAATAAATTATTCAATTCAATGTATTCAAATTTACACTTTTAGTCCATGAGCTATTGAACAATCGTCACTACGTGGCACCTCAATGATCGCCATCGGTTGGGGTGTTACAGATTGGTATCAGAGCCATGGTTATAGGGAATTAGGTTATTAGAATGTCTTTTAGCCTAGTCTATAAATAACTAAGCTTGCATTCACGAGTCCTCTCGTGTATATTTCTCTTTATCCTCATATTTCTTTCAAGATATTTTTACTATGATCCTTTCTCGTTAATCTTTTCGGTATTTTACTTGGAAAAGAAGACACTCGTACTTCACAAACGAAACGATATCACCAAGTTAGGAGTGGTATCCATACCTTGGTAATTAGTTTCACTCCTTATATACTATTTATCTTGGGAATATATTTTTAAGATAGGAGTGACATCCACACCTCAAAAAAATATTTCCTCCAAAAAGAAACTTCACCACTAAGCTAGGATTGATATCCTTCAACTTAGTGACTAGTTTCACTCCTCCGTATGTTCATTTAAAATACATCTTCGAGTTAGGAGTGATATCCATATCTCAAAGGTTTATTTCTACACCTCGGTTTTAATTCTCGTCAAAGTTTTGGAATTCTCTAGCGGCGGGGCACGTGCAATCTGGAAGGGTGAGCGCCTGTATCATGAGTTTTCTGTCTAGGCCTGGTATTTTCTATAATCCCAATCAGATGAGGGGCCCGTAAGCCGACCTGGGAACTCTTGAGATGAGCATTCACTTATAGGCTAAAGTACGCCCCGCAAGTCACTAACAACATTTCAATTACTTTGGCTAGTCACCAGTTTCTTTAGAATCAATCCCAATATCTCATTTCATTATTGGTAATACTTTTCATTTTGGAACTTCCATCATAATTTTCTATAATGAACTTAATTACCTTTTCGAGTTTTTTTTCATTAATAGTTATTACTATCAATACCAATGCATTTACCATTATGTCTCATGTTATTGATACTTATGTTTTGTTTATCATTTGAATTTTCAATCTCATCTCTTGTTGTTTCATTTGCTATTATTCATTGATCATTCGCTTTTGAGTTTTTCATCGTCATTATTAAAACTTTGGTGCGCTATATTACCGCATTAAAAAAAACTTACACTATTTCACTCATGCTTCGTGACTTTTATACTATAAAGCATCATTTTTTTTCCTGTGCTAAAACATTTTTTAAGCTTTATGTTTAACAATGATCACATGCTGATTTTTGAACATTGCATCTTCATACACAGCTAAACACGGACGTGGTTTCAAAACTTATTAATCAGCTTGTTTATATCATCATGTTTACAAACTCAATTGATCGACGTTACAGTATATCACTAAACTATGATCTTTTGTATCCTCTTGTGTTTCCACAATACTCATAACATCATAAATGTCTATCTACCCAATATACACTACCCTCTAAATCGATTAATTTAGCAACTTACCTCATGTCATCATTTCATAAGAGCACAAAACCCAAATATCCAGTCTTGGAGAAACCTATTCACCATATTAGCACATCCTATACAAGCCTTGTGTCTTGAAATATTTAGCACGTTATGAGTCCAAAGAAATGCCTTAACGACTCTTACAAATAAACGGGTTCTTCAACGTATAAGATTTCGTAAAATTTTCAAGGTTTCACGTAACATTTGATTTTTCGCAAACATTCCATAAAAATTGGAAATTTCCAACTTTAATGAGATTTACTTATAAGTTAAAAAAAATTAAAATCCTATTTTTCCAAAATTAGTCAAGGCATTCGGGATCATTCACAACCTTATACCTGTTTTGCCCACACCATTCAAACATTATCAAGGAGAATAAACCCAAACCAAACCAGACTCTCCATTGCCTTCAAACAACTCATAAATTTATACCAATTTATCAAAATACCGAGCTAATTCACTCAATCAATGTAGCACGAGAAATTGTGCGTAGTGGACTTTCAACGTTGAATTGGGTTTTGAAACTAGATTACCAAACTGACACTTGAGACTTGAAACTTATCCATTATTCACAATCCTTATCATTTCCATTGTTGTGACTCGATCTTCTTTTAAAAATTTAAAGTCTATTTTTAGAAATGTTATAAGTTACTCAAATCCACATCATTTCAAAGCCTCGAAATTTTTCTAGTATTGGGAACTCTATTTATGACAAATACGTTGGTTTTTATCATTCATGTTGTTTTAAATCTTGGGTCTTTTGAAACACATTTTATTTGCACATACTTCATGAAATTGTTTTGCATTTGTAACTTGCCCTGTTTTCATGTAACAAATCCATGCATATTTTCGGGAAAAGAACATATGACTCAAAGTGTGCCTTGTAATCTCGATTTCTAGTAAACACAAGAAAGTGTGTACCTGCGAAGTTCTATTATGCAAATTTATTTTTCTAAAACATTCTTTGATCCTTAAATAGTTTTTCTCATACTGCATTAATACTGTTCTTTTAACCATATCGCAAAGTTCAGGTAATCTATGTTTGATAAATGAAAATTTATCCTTTTACACTTGTATTTTAAATCGCAAAACTTTTGGGTTTGACAAAATAGCTGGACACATTTCCGTCGGAATGTTGCTAGATGTCTGCAACCATTTTTTAGTACAAAACTACTAAACTCTAACTCGCATGCCGGTAGGCTATATGTCTGTTCTGCGCACTCTTACTTGCAGTAAATTTCATTATTTTATTTTTGCACCATTTTATCTATAGTTATTCTTACGTATTATCTTAATGGTGGTCATTTTCGCATTATTCCATTGGCAGTTTCTCGCATACTATTTGTGGTTATTCTCGCATTTTTTAGCGGGTATCCTGACGCATTACTTGTGATTATTATTATTATTATTATTATTATTATTATTATTATTATTATTATTCACTATTTATCAGCAGTCATTCTTGCATCACTGATTTTGATCATTAGTTCAATTTATTTATTCTTATTTTGTGCATTTGTGCTATTTACGCGACTTATTGCTCTTTCGAATCGAAATTTCATGCTATACTTATATACTTTTCATGAACACATATTTTGTACGCATACTTTCCTATTTTGAGCAAAACCCTGTTATACTTTTTCATTATTTTGTTCACCATCATGGTCAATGAACATACTAATTGATAACTCGCATGGGGTCTAAACCAGTGCCCACGTTCGACTCGGGTCGGAGTACTCCTCTACCCGAGGGGAACAGTGTAATCCTTAGAGTATATCAATATGAGTGTTTAGAGCCAAAACGATTTGAACAAAAATTATCAGTTATTTGTGCGGGTGAACCCAAAAGGGGAAGGACCGCTAACCGTGCTTGATACTTACACCTTATTCTCATTACGGTTATTCGGGTGAACCCGAAAGGGGGAGGCCCTTTAACCGCATCCTATACTTGAGCAGTACCTATTACCTAACACATTTTTGTTGCACGCATTGTTTCTTATATCTTTTATGTTAGTGTTGTGGAATGACATAACACCCTAGTGTAAGGTAAATTGGTGATTGCAGTCCGGAACGTAATTACAAATTTACAGGTACATTGAGGTGATGTGAAGTTCTATTAAGGTTCTTGGTAGATGTCCGGTATGCTTTCGAGGTATCAAAGGTGTGGTGGATTGGCTGCGGTACACCCCTATATATAAACACTGATAATGCATCAAAGGTGGGACTGAGAGTCGAACTAGGAACTAACACTAGTATACCTGGCAGTTGTAACATCGCGAAATTTTTTTTCCCAAATTTTAATATAAACGCCCCTATTTTCGTTACGTTTTATACAAACATGCCTAAGTCTCCATTACCCTAACTCATAATTTATATATATATAGTTATATATATATATATATAAATGTTTATAATAATAATAATAATATTAATAATAATAATAATAATATGTTTTGTAGTAGGCTTGTGATTTTGGTCCAACCCAACACCCCTTATCCTTTAGCCATTAATCTAAACAGGCCCAGCAATTGTTTACCCGGCCCAAACCAAGCCCAAACCCCATATCAGCTTTATTAAAAAATAATGGTGCATTGCTTATGCCGGGTATCGAACCTGGACAACCTCCACACCACACACGCGCGTCCACCATCTGAGCCATGTCTATTTATTGTTTCAAACCCAACCCATATTATATATAAAGCCACTCATTCACCTTCCCATTTGGCTGCATCTACGTGCAGCAGCAGAATGAATGGAGACCAAGAAAAATTCCATTTCTTTGGCTTAATTCACGCGAGTTTTTACCTATTTTAGTATGAATACGAAATCCCCGGTCCATTACGCGTGGAACCTTCGTCAAATAACAATCAATTAGCACTAATTGATTGACTAACGCGTCCCACATTCAATTGTGGTCAATACTTGCCAAATCGAATACCTAGGCTTAAACACTATAAATTGAACCTCTGTAAATCTTCTCAACTCGCCAATCCTCTCTTCTACATCTTTAATTTCCCTCAAAAACCTCTGTTCTTGGATTAACGCTCGAAGCTTTGACTTCCATGTTGACTTACCATTCGTATACGATTAAGCATTGTAAGCACGATTACTGTTATGGGTTCTTTTAATCGGCATCTACATAGTGTTTGCCCTATGATTAATTAGATTAACATTGTGTATTTTGCACGATTGAATAATCTAGGGCACGTATTCAAGGATTTGGGGATAAAACTGATTTTTCATTGTGTATTTATTTTATTAAAACAGATCTAAATCACAACCACAGGCCTAGGCCAAGTGGTTGTGACTGATACTTATAACCCTTGCCAGCCGGGTTCGAGTCCCAGCTTGGGCACCCATTTTTCACTTATTTTTTTTAAAACAAATCAATTATATATATATTTCATTTAAACTTGTAAATTCATTTTTAATTATTAAAACCTTGTTATAAATCCTACAAAAATTATTTTAACTTATTCTGATGAAAAAGTTTAACTTACAATTTTTAGTTTTCAAAAATTTATTTATTTAATATATATAATAAATAAATCAAGTTTATTCTATTTTATTTATAAAAATCTATAAAAATATCAAAACGATCTTATTAATTTCCACAAAAATTATCCTAAGTTTTTATAACATTAAGCTATTCAGAAATGATTTTTATTTCTGAAAAATCATTTATTTAATATTTTTAAGCAAATTTTGTTAGATTTAATCATAATTAAATCATAATAAATCCAATTTTTAGTATTTTTACACCAAAATTTTATACAAATTATTTCTGATCATTTAGAACAGAAATATAATTTTTAAACTGATAATTATTTAATTTTAGTAATTTTTAATTATTAAAGTTAAAGTTTGACAATTTGTAATAAATAGATTTAATAATCTATATTAAAGAAAATAATTTTATAAAAATTATTTTTATACTTTAAACACATTCTTATGACCATCCTAGATTTAACATTTATAAAAAGGATTTGTAGTTATTTATTTACTAAATTTCTCTCAATTGGCGAATATTTTTAATAATAATCAAACGAGCAATTATCCCCAATTCGAAGCCCTAGAAACTTATACATTTGTAGACTTGATAGACTTAGACATATTTATTACTTCATTATAGGGTGATACTTGATATATTTGGGCAACACAATTATCCAAATTTCTCAACAGATATAACATTTTACCAAGGTGAGTTTACATAGCCCCTTTTACTCTATTTTCACTATTTTTGGGGTGAAACATGTTTATAACATCATCATTGCAATTCAATCATCAATGTGTCTATGTGTTTTCTATGTTGCATTATGTCTTGAGCATGATTAGAGTAAGCACCATTCTAGCATAATCATTAACATTGACCAGCCGGCGGTATACATTGATAGATCTATTGGACTGACAATCCCACCCGGATACGTGCCTCCTACAAAGGTTACGTGGGTGTTTGTTATCGTATAACATATTCAATTGGACCATGAGCGTATGGTATGTATCATATTATAACAGTCATCAGGGTTGATTATGCACTCGATTTATTTCTAGTATGTTCTCACATATGGACTAGATTGACATGACACATGAATTGCACATCATTTTTATTTAATTATCAAAAACCTATGTAATTCTCACCAACTTTTGTTGACCCAAAACCTTTTCAACTTAACATGTTTCAGGTTCTAATTGCTTGAAGATTTGATTTGATGCTTGAAGATATGTGTATAGTTTTATTAAATTTGATGAACAATTGTATGTAATTTATTTAAATCATTTAATGGAATTTATTATTCACCATGAGCTACTGAACAATCATCAATACGTGACATCCCGATGTTTCCGCCATCGGTTGGGGTGTTACAGATTGGTATCAGAGCCATGGTTATAGGGAATTAGGTTATTAGAAAATAATCTAGTCTATAACCATAGGATTTAACCAGTACTTGCTTATTTTACTTGCTATTCTCTATCTTCCTCCTACTTCTTATCCCTACTTTCATTCCTACAAGAAGGTTGCTCTTCAACAGTGGATCTACTCTTAGACTAATAGGGTAAAATCCTCAGGTTTAACCTGAACCACCTTGAGATCTCGTCGAAGTTCTAGATTTTAATAACGAACACGTGCAATCTGGAAGGGTGAACGCCTGTATTCTGAGTCTTCTGTCTAGGCTGGCATTGCGCATATATCCCAATCAGACGAGGGACCCGGATGCCTACCTGGGAATTCTCGGGATGAGTGTTCACTTATAGGCTAAAGCATGTCTTCATATGTTATTAGAATTTAGAATCTTTGATAAGTCAACGTTTTCGTTTATTCGTTTTAATGAATAAATGATTACATTCCTTATATAATCTCATTCACTTCACTGTGTCTCTTACAGATCATGCCTCCACGTCGCAGTGCTCGTCTCAACAGTGGTGAAAATCATGATGAGGGAAGTAGCAATCACAACCATAACCATGACACTAACCACAACAACAACAACAACAATGGTGTTGATGCCCAACTGGCTGCAATCATTTCTCAACAAATGGCGCAGCAAATCGCAACTCTGGTTCCCAACTTACTAGCTCAAGTCATCCAGTTGAACGGCAACGGGAACGGCAACGGCAACGGGAATGGAAATGGACACCACAACGGAAATGGTCTCCCAGCCTGCACCCTTAAGCATTTCAATTCTTGTAACCCTCCAAAGTTTAGTGGTGAAGAAGGAGCTACAGGACTCCTACAATGGTTTGAGGGTATTGAGAATACCTTCATAAACAGTGAATGCCCCGACAACTTTAAAGTCTGTTATGCCATGAGTGTTCTTCACAAACGAGCACTCACCTGGTGGAATGAAGAAAAACGCACTCGCGGAGCTGAAGCTGCACTAGCCTTAACTTGGGATCAAGCTAAAGACATTATGAAGGCAGAGTTCTGTCCTCGTAATGAAATCAAGAAACTGGAAGACGAATTTCATGATCTTGCTCAAGACAGTGGGGAAAACCTTGCTTACAACACTCGCTTTCACGAACTTAGCTTACTGCTACCCCACAAAGTCACCCCTTTGCCTATGGCGATCGAAAAATACATTGGTGGCTTACCGATGCAGATTCAAGACACGGTGTGGGGAAGGAACCCTGCTACTTTGGAAGAAGCAAAGCGTTTGGCTGCCACTCTAACAGATAACCATGTGAAGGCAGGAACCCTAACTCGTAAAGGGGAAAAGAAGAAGGATACTTCCCAACCTGCCATTGACATCAAAACTAAGGCCTCAACCAACGGGAAGAACAAGGTCAGAAATTTTGCAATAGACACCACTGCCCCACCCACCAAGAAACAATACAATGGGAACCTACCTAAGTGTGACACCTGCCAATATCACCATCCAACTCAAGTACCCTGCCGACAGTGCACCAATTGTCAAAGGTATGGGCATCTTACAGATGCTTGTCGAATCCCTGCTACCGACGCTCTTGATGCTCCAAATAATCCCGCTTGAGACCCTCCAATTACTTAACAGCAAGCCCTACCATTTGAATAATGTCTACTTTCTCTTTAATTTCATGTATTGCACTTTTGATTCAAATAATAAAACTAAGAATTATCATAACAATTGTGTGCATGCTTGTTCGAATGTGAACTAATTGCTATATCTATAATCATACGTGTTTACTTGTAAAACAATTAGTTGACTACCAAACAATCTACTCAACGATTGGTAGGGGTTATCATGTCATCCAACAGTCGGGAGAGGCCCTACCACCTGCTCAACGACTGGTGGAGACTATCAAACCTGCTCAACAATCGGTAGAGTCATAAAAGGGCGCAAAACCCTAATGTAAGGTAAATTGGTAATTACGGTCCGGAACGTAATCATAAATTTACAGGTACGTTAAGGTGGTGTGAAATTTTATCAAGGTTTCCGGTGGTTGAACAATTGTAAACCTAGTGTTTCTCTTAACTTCGGGACGAAGTTCCTAAAAGTAGGGGAGACTGTAACATCGCAAATTTTTTTTTCCCAAATTTTAATATAAACGCCCCTATTTTCGTTACGTTTTATACAAACATGCCTAAGTCTCCATTACCCTAACTCATAATTTATATATATATATATATATATAGTTATATATAAATGTTTATAATAATAATAATAATAATAATAATAATAATAATAATAATAATAATAATAATAATAATAATAATATGTTTTGTAGTAGGCTTGTGATTTTGGTCCAACCCAACACCCCTTATCCTTTAGCCATTAATCTAAACAGGCCCAGCAATTGTTTACCCGGCCCAAACCAAGCCCAAACCCCATATCAGCTTTATTAAAAAATAATGGTGCATTGCTTATGCCGGGTATCGAACCCGGACAACCTCCACACCACACACGCGCGTCCACCATCTGAGCCATGTCTATTTATTGTTTCAAACCCAACCCATATTATATATAAAGCCACTCATTCACCTTCCCCTTTGGCTGCATCTACGTGCAGCAGCAGAATGAATGGAGACCAAGAAAAATTCCATTTCTTTGACTTAATTCACGCGAGTTTTTACCTATTTTAGTATGAATACGAAATCCCCGGTCCATTACGCGTGGAACCTTCGTCAAATAACAATCAATTAGCACTAATTGATTGACTAACGCGTCCCACATTCAATTGTGGTCAATACTTGCCAAATCGAACACCTAGGCTTAAACACTATAAATTGAACCTCTGTAAATCTTCTCAACTCGCCAATCCTCTCTTCTACATCTTTAATTTCCCTCAAAAACCTCTGTTCTTGGATTGACGCTCGAAGCTTTGACTTCCACGTTGACTTACCATTCGTATACGATTAAGCATTGTAAGCACGATTACTGTTATGGGTTCTTTTAATCGGCATCTACATAGTGTTTGCCCTATGATTAATTAGATTAACATTGTGTATTTTGCACGATTGAATAATCTAGGGCACGTATTCAAGGATTTGGGGATAAAACTGATTTTTCATTGTGTATTTATTTTATTAAAACAGATCTAAATCACAACCACAGGCCTAGGCCAAGTGGTTGTGACTGATACTTATAACCCTTGCCAGCCGGGTTCGAGTCCCAGCTTGGGCACCCATTTTTCACTTATTTTTTTTAAAACAAATCAATTATATATATATTTCATTTAAACTTGTAAATTCATTTTTAATTATTAAAACCTTGTTATAAATCCTACAAAAATTATTTTAACTTATTCTGATGAAAAAGTTTAACTTACAATTTTTAGTTTTCAAAAATTTATTTATTTAATATATATAATAAATAAATCAAGTTTATTCTATTTTATTTATAAAAATCTATAAAAATATCAAAACGATCTTATTAATTTCCACAAAAATTATCCTAAGTTTTTATAACATTAAGCTATTCAGAAATGATTTTTATTTCTGAAAAATCATTTATTTAATATTTTTAAGCAAATTTTGTTAGATTTAATCATAATTAAATCATAATAAATCCAATTTTTAGTATTTTTACACCAAAATTTTATACAAATTATTTCTGATCATTTAGAACAGAAATATAATTTTTAAACTGATAATTATTTAATTTTAGTAATTTTTAATTATTAAAGTTAAAGTTTGACAATTTGTAATAAATAGATTTAATAATCTATATTAAAGAAAATAATTTTATAAAAATTATTTTTATACTTTAAACACATTCTTATGACCATCCTAGATTTAACATTTATAAAAAGGATTTGTAGTTATTTATTTACTAAATTTCTCTCAATTGGCGAATATTTTTAATAATAATCAAACGAGCAATTATCCCCAATTCGAAGCCCTAGAAACTTATACATTTGTAGACTTGATAGACTTAGACATATTTATTACTTCATTATAGGGTGATACTTGATATATTTGGGCAACACAATTATCCAAATTTCTCAACAGATATAACATTTTACCAAGGTGAGTTTACATAGCCCCTTTTACTCTATTTTCACTATTTTTGGGGTGAAACATGTTTATAACATCATCATTGCAATTCAATCATCAATGTGTCTATGTGTTTTCTATGTTGCATTATGTCTTGAGCATGATTAGAGTAAGCACCATTCTAGCATAATCATTAACATTGATCAGCCGGCGGTATACATTGATAGATCTATTGGACTGACAATCCCACCCGGATACGTGCCTCCTACAAAGGTTACGTGGGTGTTTGTTATCGTATAACATATTCAATTGGACCATGAGCGTATGGTATGTATCATATTATAACAGTCATCAGGGTTGATTATGCACTCGATTTATTTCTAGTATGTTCTCACATATGGACTAGATTGACATGACACATGAATTGCACATCATTTTTATTCAATTATCAAAAACCTATGTAATTCTCGCCAACTTTTGTTGACCCAAAACCTTTTCAACTTAACATGTTTCAGGTTCTAATTGCTTGAAGATTTGATTTGATGCTTGAAGATATGTGTATAGTTTTATTAAATTTGATGAACAATTGTATGTAATTTATTTAAATCATTTAATGGGATTTATTATTCACCATGAGCTACTGAACAATCATCAATACGTGACATCCCGATGTTTCCGCCATCGGTTGGGGTGTTACAGCAGTTCAAAAGGTCTCTTCATAGTCTAACTTATTTTTTTTTACTATCCTAACCTTTACCTTCATGGCCTCGTACCTAGGGTTTGACCATTTGTAATAATTCTTAGATATTTAATCCAATCATATCTACCATTCTAGTCCATTGAAGGTCAGGTTATCCCGTTATCCAAAGCTCTTTTCCTCGTTTACACTTAACCTTATCCACCACAAAGTTTTCCTTGAGTATCCACATCCATGTTTACATGTTATCATTAAATAAATTTCGAGACGAAATTTTCAAAAGTAGGAGAGACTGTGACATCTGTCACCTCCACATTTATCATTTATACACAGTTTTAGTCCCTCACTTATTTTAAAAATTTTCACTTTCAACCCTTGTACTTTAAAAGATTAGAAAATCACACGATTTAATTTATAATCCTATAGTTGGTCATTTTCACGTCTTATACTCACGCATACACCCGGGCAATTATCGAATTAATAATATTATGTAGTAGTAATTATTATATAACACTTAAAAAATCAATCAATATGTCTTTAAGAATATAATTTAAAGAGATTAAATGAAATGAAATTTTCGATTTTCAATGATCATTCCATAAATAGGTTTGAATCTCAAATTTGTCATATAAATTAAAGGCATTTATTCGATTTCTTTATTTTTTTTATTGAATTGAAATACATGTTTGACTTTGACTTATCAAAACCCCATTTGAAATCATCACCCCGTCATTTTTGTTTAACTCCTAACACTCTGTTCCAGAGTTTTATTAAAGGATGGAAGAGAAAGGATCTCCCTCCTCTTCCTTTCTCTCCAATTCCTTCCAAATTGAAAAGATTCAAAATCACCCTAAAAACCTTTCTATTATCCCTCTCATTCCCTCCCTTTCCCTCCTATAAAAATCTCTGGAACACATTTTTTCCCTACTTCCTTCCCAATCCTTTCTCTTCCATCCTTTAATAAAACTCCGAAACAGAGTGCAAATGGAGTCGAGATATTCGATTGTAACCGACAATTATGTTGATTTTTAAACACATAACTTCACTCCTTACCCCTTAGCTTTCCCTCTCTCTCCGGTCATTTATGATGGCGTAACAAAACCCACAAAAAGAGCAATCATGGACCAAATTCAAGAGTTTCCCTCATTTAGAAACCGATCTCAGTTTATATATCCAGCAAAACGAAACACACCACCCATCTTCATCTCCTTCTCGGCTTCCCCCTAACAACCAACTCCAACCACCAAGTCAACATTCTGGTGACACGCGGTTGAATCCGAAAACCACTCAAATGATTTCATTAAACTCGGAAGTAAAGGCCTTGACCAAACCGACAAAGTGATAATCCAAATCACAACTTGCAACGGTTTGTTAAAAGAGTAGTCATGAATCTGTAACCGGCCAAGATCGACTCCGCATTTTGAACCAATAAAAAATAAAGATGTTCTGTTGACCCCGAACAACCGCCCCTCTCCTTTCTCACGCTTCTCCTCTGGTTCATTCCACCACCGCGCCGCTGACGGTACTCCGGCAAAGCATCACAAGTGTCGAAACGAACATCACTTAAGCCTTGGGGGCAGGGCCGATGAAGGTCAACCGGTGGAAAATTGTATCTGTCTCGATGAAGCATGTTTATTTGAAGTTAGCTCTTTCTCAACTCTCCTTCCTAAATATAGAGGTACTCACAGTCAAGACATTAACTAGTTTGCTCTTTGTAAACCAAATTTTTTTTTAGTAGGCCAATCTCCGTGCGTTGGCCATGCACGTGACTTTGGCATCTCTTGAAAATGTCGGTTTATGTCACTGACTCATTATGGATAATATAGGAAAACTTCATACATACTTGGTGCACCATTCTCCTCAAATTGATATTATAGTAAAACTTTAAGTATTGTCGGGTAATGATTACGAAATAAAATGAATGTCTAATTTTTTTAATTAAGTACTCATCTTATGGAGTTTGTTAATGAGGAAAACATGTCTTTCGATCAGGTAAATTATGGAATTTATTTTTGTCAAACAATTGTTGAAATTTGACTATGCTAAAAGGATTACAAAACGTTTTTATTAATAATCAATTTTGTTACAAATCATACGAATACTAGCGTTAGCTCGTTATGACAAAAAGTTAAGGGTGGTAAAGTCTCCGTCTTTAGACAACCTGTAACAACCCTGGCTGATGTGGTTGGGTCGTCGGGTTGGGTTATCGGAGCTACACAGCGGAATCCAGGGTAATAACAGTCTTTTAGTCTTCCAGGATCCACGTCATCATATCTGTTGGGTTACCTGAACACATGTCAAAAATAGTTTCTGTCAACATAAAGTTGGTGAGGTCGTGTATTTTATAAAGTGAATGGCCAGTTCGTTTATTTATAATTCTTTTATAAATATCTTTTATAAATATGCTTTACAATTCTATTTCTGGAGGGGAACATATATTCTATTAATTCGATGATATGTCTATTATTCCGATTATATTCTATGAGTTGCCATTCCTGTCTATGGTATCACTCTGCTTGTGATAATGTATGATTATTTCTACCCTCTACTCGGGTAAAACTGGTTCTTGTCCTCTAGTTGGACAAGAAAGGAAATGGCGATACCGTCCAGTATTGTCCTTGTTGTTTCTATTGCCCCTTTATATAACGTCTATTATTAATGATTCTTTTGTGTAAAGCATTATGTTTTCTTATAAGTGACATGTATTTCCCCGAAAACACTTAATAAAACTGTAAAAGTGGGGAGTTCACGATACTCACCGGTTTGCGTTATATCTCTAGCTAATCTTCTTATTACAATTATATTTCATATATATATTGATACGTGTTACGCGTGGGACTTGTTAGATTGTAATACTTAGGATATATATCATATATATAATTTATATATATAGAATTCAGTATATATTAGATAGTCCTAAACTCGGGGTTTGGGCATTCTAGGCGAAAAGAAATAAAGCTGGCCTTTACAGCTTGGCACGCGAACCTAAAAAAACTCTAGACATAACTTACCCGAGTCTAGTATATCGTTTTATATATCGAATCTTATATATAAACATATATATTTTATATATGTTTATTATTCTCTTATTATTATCAAGTCCGTACGTTATTCGTATTATATATATATTCGTATAATTCTAATAATATTCCTCGTCTAGCTATTGAACCGGGTTCTATTCCGGGTGTTGACCGAGTCACTGAGTCGACTCGGCGACTACTCGTATCCTTCCAACTCAATGATCGGTACCTCGTAATCAATATAATCACCGTGTTAATAAATAGATTATAAGATCGTGACCAACCAATCAATAGGAAATAGTGATCGAATCTTACCGAATTATTATCGGAACATAGTCGGGAGTTGACCGGGATTTAACCGGGTGTCGGACCCGTTCTCCGTATTTGATCCCTATAACAATAATAACACGATTGATTAATAACCGAATAATCCATTGATAAATATATAGCTTATATATGGATTAAACTTATAACCGGACTATAGTCGAATTATAATCGGGATAACAGGCTATCAACCGGACTTCCGCCGGACTACTTATAACTAGCCGGTAGTCTATCCATCGGCTGAACAGGAAAGAAGGTTATCGGGTTCTATACCACACATGAATATCAACATCTCTATGCGTATACGATACCCGAGTAACTTGTGAGTGGGTTATCAAGTATAGATCAGGCCCGATGACAACAACAACTCGGTAACAGTCACCACGACTGGTGACTGTTTGGTTTCGTTTATCAGGAACAAGAAGCCGACAAGCTGGTTTATCGGTAGAAGTTATAGAGGGTTCCGGGTGTGATTCGAGGGTGGTTTCAGCGGCTCATAGCAGACACAGGGCTCAGGTCCGTCCGATTATAACTTAACCGATGACTCCTCCTTGAACCGGACAGAATAAGGGTTACAGATCCTGATAACAGTCACCGGTTTATTAATAGAACAGAAGGAAAGGTCACGGGGTTCGGAATCATCGGACATAAAGGTTTACCGAGTTGAGGTTATCTAGTATAGAGGAGAGGAGGTTGATGATGCTTACCGGATAATTGAAAGGGCGGCTGCCGGAGGTTGGCCGGAGACGATAGCCGGAACAGCAGCGGAGGTGGCGATGGCCGCCATGGCTGTCCGGCGAGAGTTGCTTGATCAGAGGGACACACACTTTGTGTGTGTACAGAGAGAGACTAGCGAGAGATGAGAGAAGAGAGGGGTTTATATAGGATAAATTAAATAGAGGGTGTTTGGTAACAGGGATAATTACTGAGACTCGCGATGTTTGGTAATAGTTATAACGATCGAACAAAAGACGTTTGACAACGGGTTATTAGCAGATTAGGAGCGTTTAACTGCGATAATAATAATTCAATAATTATTATTTATATATTCGGTTGAAACGGTTGATCGCGAGATTCGAACTTGAATATTTAATTTAGTAATCGGGTGGTCAGGTCCGAACCGACCCGTTTAAGAGACACGTAAGGTGACGTAACACTTCGAGACTTCGAGGTGTTACAATCTCCCCCCCTTAGGAAATTTCGTCCCCGAAATTTGAATGATCTTGTCCTTTATATTCTTAATCTATAAGGACGTTACAATTAGAACGAAATACTTGTCATCGTGACATAATTGGTTCTTATGGTTTGCGAGGAAATCGATCTTGTATCAATCCAATATTAGAAATGTCAATCTGTACGACTATATCTTGATCATATTTCTAATTATGTTTTAACCTTTCTTGCTATAGTCATATTAATTCAGATACATGGATTATCTGTATTATTTCGATATGACTATTAAAGGTTCTCGTATTGATACTATAATTCCATCGTTTGATATTCGGATTTATTTACAATGACGGATTCTAGATAGTTCTTAGGAGATAGATACGGAAGTCCCTTCACTAGCATAATTTGAACGGGATCCGAGCTACTATCTCTTTTATTCGAACTTTAGAATTAACCATCATTGTAATCCTGTTTCTTAAAGAGTAGGGATAACCTTGGTAACTATCGGATTAATTCTTATAAATTCTATCCTTTAAGTTCCATCTATATGGTTGATCTCTAGGTTATCTCCATTTGTGGACATACTTAGGAGGTTTCTCAGATTACTAGACGTATCTTCTCTGAATTCTTAAAGGTACCGGAAAAGACTAATTCATGGGTAATTGAGATTTCTCTTAAATCATCTATAATAATCTGACTGACTATTTCATTGATGATTAACTGCATTGTGTCTAATACATACTATTTGACTTTTCTCAGTGTATCATCGTGAATGAGGTCTTTCACAATTCTACAGTCAATATATGTAAGTTTCTCTTTATAGTCTCGGAATCTACTGGTAACAGTTGTTGTTACAATTCTTTGACTTAAAATTCTTATGGCAATGCATCAATTATTCTATCTCAAAACCATGATTATCATTCTGGATTACTATACTTATCACATTAACTATTTCTGCAAAATTCTTTCTTAATTCTAATTCGGGATTCGTTGACACTCTCGGTAAAATATTCTTTATAATTTTCTAGTCGTTTTTATACTACTTATATTTTTATCTGATAATTTCTTTTAATATTTATGTTCTTATTCTGATAATTATATTTCTTGGCATATCGGATGCCTTTCTATTTTTCAGACATATCGGATGTCTTTTCAATTTATAGTTCTTCTTATTTTTCAATTTATATTCTTTTATTTATCTATTCATATTCTTTTATATCCAAGCAAATACTGATAATACCTATAGCACACACTATAGATTCAGTATTTCTATAATATATGTTTGCTTGGAATAATTCTTTTATATTTATGTATTCGATTGAAGTTTAAACTTTCAGTGTCTGAAAACACTTCCCGATAAACTTATATATAGGCAATCTATCATAGATTCTTAATCCAACTTATTATAAGCGAGGCTTATTTCGTTGAGATATTCGTATAGATAGTTCTTGCCAGAACAGTGATTTCTTATAATAACTCTCATAAGCCGTTATTCGGAATAGGAAATCCATCCTTCTTTGGCCAGAGAGTTTCACTGGAAAAATGAGCATAACTCTATTCATTTTTCGTTTTTACTTCGATCATACCTTGTGAATCTCTACGAGATTCGCTTGGTATCAATTATATTTCGATATATTCGTTATAATTTACTTCTGTTAATAATTCATTGGATTCTTCTATTTCTGGTTTTCGAATCCATATAGATTTTTATCCGTTATATTCTTAAGAATTTAACAATTCTTCTGTGACTTCGTAAATTTCAAACTTGGTAACTCTTGACCGTTTTACCAATTTGATTGTATTATAACTCACGTGAGTTTTTATACAGAAGCGACTGCGAAGATTTGTTCATAGTAATATATATCCTCATAAAGAATCCTGTGACTTAGTGGCAAATGTCCGGATATACCTTCTGTAAGGGTCCGGATATCCTTTGCCGCAGGGATTTCACAGAGGACATATAACTAGCTTTGGTTGGCAATCAAAAATCAATATGTTGATTTCTTTGATTCATAGAATCTAACCAATCGATGGTTTTTATTCTGCGAATATATATTTTTAGTCGTATTCACGAAGGAATCTCAACCATATTGCCAATTTTGTGGTCGTATTTTCCACATACGATACGCTGATAGTTCGGATTTATATTTCTTCTTATTATTTATTTTCGTATTAGTTCTTCTTAATATGTCCGTGACTCAAACATACTGTGTTCTCGATAAACTCCTACTCGAATGTTCCTGTGCCTGTGGCATTCATAATTATGTTTGCAACCATAATTACTATTCCACCTCACCTAACATTCCAGTATTTGTTTATTTTAATCACAATAGGTATGTGTCCCTTACATATTATTTCGATATTATGTTCTTTATTTTCTCTTAGATTTGAAATTATATTATTCGAGACAAAACTTGTTGATCTAAGTCTAACGAAACAGACTGTCAATCGTTCAAGAATTTGTTCGTGTCATAAGATATTCAATATAACAGTCCAATCTTCTTAATATCCCTTGACTTGTTCGAGTCATAGGATTAAGACGGTAGTTATAATCTCGTACAATCGAGCGAGTAGGAATTTGGTTTCGTCCGACGGAATCCAAAGTATTTTGGTTACGGAATCTCGAGAATAATATTTTTGTCCAAATATTATTTAATTCTGGAAGGGATCGAGGAGGACGTATAACTGAGATTTTTATATAATTATAAAGACGAGTTTAGATTATAAAACGGAATATGTATAATATTTATTATCGTTTATATTGGAATAATATCGAGGAATTATATAATCAAACATAGATATAAATTATACGGAAAGAAAAGGCACTTGATATATATATATATATATACGAATACGGATTCGATTAATAAATCTTTATGAAAATACTGTTAAATACGATATGAAATATATTTCGGTAAAATAATACGGTCGTGGTTCTTTTGTATAAAAACTTTTAGGAATAATTTATAATAACAATACGGATTCGAGTTTTATAATAATATTCGTTTTCAAAAATAAACTTAACGATTCAAAAGAGTCATGGTAAAAACTTTCTTAATATCGGAAATTCTTAGATTTTTAATAAACAAATTTCTTATTTCAAATTGATAAAATAAATAGATTACTCAAATATTGAGATCAAAACTTTTAAGGTTAAATGAATAAAATCTGGATAAAACCTGAGATAGATTCTGGGGTTTTTCAAGGATTATTAATACTTAATTTGCTAAAAATATTAACGGATTTTCTCAATCCTTTTGAATAAATCGTTATTTAAAAATTGGGGTATATATTTTTACTAAAAATCGAAATACTGGTTTCGTATAAAAATAGTAATGACTAAGTATAAAATTAATAAACTTCATAATTATACTGAAAAGATTTAAAACATTTTAAATAATCGCGGAATATATGGGATCTTTATTTAAATAATCGGGGAAAATTCTTTAGGAACACAATATTTATATATCAGATTTTATAAAAATTTCGGAAATTACGGTGTAAAAATAATATTTCTGGAAACTCGAGCATAGGAATGTTCAAGTTGGAGCGTATATTTGTATTTTGTTTATATTTATTGGAATAATCATAAGGTTAACGATTCGAATAATTATTAAGGCTGAAATTTCGGAGAGATGCGACGAATGATTATAATCAACGAGTTTTTCTAGAGAATGAAATATGATTTCAAAACTCTCGTACAAGTCGATTGAATTATCGAAGGATACTTTTGTAATTTTTATATCTATTTATATACATATATACTTCTATAATTTTCGTGCTTTATATCGAGATTTATTTTCTGATTTCTATTAATATATCTGGTTTCTGTTCTGTATTCTTTCTTATTTCATATGGCCTTAATATCCTGTAAGATTTCCCAGAAATTAATGTGCATATAAATTCACAACTGTGTACAGAATTGTCAATTTATCTCACAAAATCATTCTAGTAATATCCTGTGGTGGATTCGTTTTATTTTCTAATATACGATTATGGTTCTCACCAACTTTATAATGGTTTGACATTTAGGTACCCAAAAATTTACTCGCCTGATATTTTCTTTACTAATCCTGACATCCTAAATATTTCTAATTTATTTTTCTAAGCAACATTTCTTTTTAGAAAAATATTCTGGTAGATCCCGGATGACTAAAGACTTCAAAACTGTTATTAGCGCCGCTCTGATACCAACTGTAACAACCCTGGTTGATGTGGCCGGGTCGTCGGGTCGGGTTATCGGAGCTACACAGCGGAATCCAGGGTAATAACAGTCTTTTAGTCTTCCAGGATCCACGTCATCATATCTGTTGGGTTACCTGAACACATGTCAAAAATAGTTTCTGTCAATATAAAGTTGGTGAGGTCGTGTATTTTATAAAGTGAATGGCCAGTTCGTTTATTTATAATTCTTTTATAAATATCTTTTATAAATATGCTTTACAATTCTATTTCTGGAGGGGAACATATATTCTATTAATTCGATGATATGTCTATTATTCCGATTATATTCTATGAGTTGCCATTCATGTCTATGGTATCACTCTGCTTGTGATAATATATGATTATTTCTACCCTCTACTCGGGTAAAACTGGTTCTTGTCCTCTAGTTGGACAAGAAAGGAAATGGCGATACCGTCCAGTACTGTCCTTGTTGTTTCTATTGCCCCTTTATATATCTTCTATTATTAATGATTCTTTTGTGTAAAGCATTATGTTTTCTTATAAGTGACATGTATTTCCCCGAAAACACTTAATAAAACTGTAAAAGTGGGGAGTTCACGATACTCACCGGTTTGCGTTATATCTCTAGCTAATCTTCTTATTACAATTATATTTCATATATATATTGATACGTGTTACGCGTGGGACTTGTTAGATTGTAATACTGTGACACCCGGCATGTTTGGGTCAACATTTTATAAACACATAAGTCTACCTTAGCGAAAAACGTTTATTAAACATACTTGACGGGGTCAGTAGAGTCGGAACACAGTTCGTATTGTCCAGGGTTCCATAATTCGGGAGATCATTGGGTTAGTCACACACACACACACACACATATACGAGTCCCGTTGTTGGTGAATTACATAAACTAATTAAGTGTATGTGTAGACTAATTGTCACATGGTGGATTATATGCTTAGATGTGTTTAAATGATGTATAGATAATCATCCATGCTTAAATATGTTAAACATAGACTAAGGTTGCATGCTCGTATGTTAGGGTGCGTTAAAATGCGTTAAACACGACAAATGGGAAAACTAGAAAAACTTGAGTCCTGGTTCGACCAATCGAATGGGCGAACCTGGACAATACTCCTCGTTCGACCCTTGTAAAAGGGGCGAACCTGGGATATGGAATTTAAAGAATTTCATTCGACCAAGTCAGGGTACGTTCGACCCTGTGAAAGGGTCGAAGGATGATACATTCGCCCAGGTAAAAGGGGCGAATGTGGACATAGTATAAATATCACACTTTGTCATTTTTCACCATTTCACAAACCCTAAACGCCTCAAAACACTCTCTAGCAACTTTAAACATTGGGGAAGGAGTTTTTGCCCTTGTTTTCTATAATCTAACCTACAAACATCTTCTACACAAAGATCTAAGGTGTGTTCTTCATTCTAAATCAATTTTAAAGCATTTCAATTCGTTTTCATTGAACCCCAAGAGTCCAGATCTGATTCAAACATGTTTTCATGAATAAAAACCTTCCTAATATCTTTCTAAACAAAACCTATTCATAAACAATGAGTTTTCATACAAAATAACATGTGTTAATGGTGTTTTATGTGATGTTATGCATTGTTTGATGATTGATTGCTGTATAAATGTTATGACAATGATCTAGGACTGTTATTGATGATGATTTATGATTGAGATAGGTTACAATTGATTATTGATGATGTTATGTTCATTTTGGGGATTTTGGGTTCGATCTGGGGCTTGTTCATGATGATAGTGATAAGGATATGATTGGGGGGGGGGGGGGGGGTTTATTGTTCATGATAATCTGAGTATATTAAGTTGATTATTGATTGATTTCATAAAGTTTCCTAATTGGGTAAAGATTGCATGCGTTTGATGTGACATCTCCATAATTTGCTATTTCGGGTAACTTGTAAAACGAACGGATTTCGGGATAAAATTGGTAGGGTTATGTTGGAATATGTTAATTATAGTTGACTGCTGTGATTGGTAATGTTTCGTGATGTTTTCGGACCGTTTAGATGCGTTTTGGTGCGTTTTATAAAATGCTGATGAAAACGGGCGAACGTGGAATAAATTTTTTTCGAACGGGCGAACGTGGAAAAACGGGCGAACGTGGGAAAAACGGGCGAACGTGGCTCAAACGGGCGAACGTGGAACAAAATGTGGGAAAAACGGGCGAACGTGACTCAAACGGGCGAACGTGGAAATGGGAAAAACCACATTCGACCATCTGATGTCCGGAATGAGATTTTTGATGCAAACTAAGTGTTTTATGCTTGAAACTTATGTGTTAAACTTATGTGCATGGCTAATTGATGTAATGGGTCACCAACGGGATGTCGGGTCGGTCTGGGATGTCCGGTTAACGTTTAAACACACTTTTTAACACACGTAGTCAAGATCTGGACAATCGGGGACTTGTTAGCCTTCGGGTTAGTAGTCATCACACTTATGTAAACTCATTAATAGGTTGTTATTAGTCGGAAGTATCGTACACGGGTTGGATCTCTAGTTATCAAGAAGACGCACTCTAAGGTGAGTTTCACGGCCCCACTCTTTTACTGGTTTTACATTTTCGGGGGAGAAAACATGCTGTGTTCTTTAAACGTGTTTCAACTATGTTTTCATAAAAGGCGTTTAAACTAAGTTTTCATGAAAGGTGTGTCAACTACGTTTTGGTATTCATGAATTCATTGGGTTTTGGAGTATTCATTATGTTTTCACGTATTCATTATGTTTTAGAGTATTCATTATATTACTATGCGATCTTTGGAAGTCCCGGGGAGAACCATGAATGTGCGGGGATGCACAACGGGGGAAATATGGATAGCGCTATTTGGGCTTGACCCGCCCCACTCGTCAACTGGAGGTCGGACGGGTGCATATTGTCTCTTAGGTATTCAGTATTCAGTATGCAGTATTCAGTATTCAGTATTCATTCGGGCACGTATTCAGTATTCACAGTATTCGAGTCCAGTAATGGTTTTCCAATCGCAGTAGTAACAGGTATTCATATGATTTGCATGCATGTGGTCTGGATTGATCATGGGTATTCATTTGGGAGTTAGTATTCAGTTGGAGTCGATTTTCACTTGGAATTGGTATACATTTAGAGTCGGTATTCATTAAAAACCTGTGAACTCACCGGCATTATTTGCTGACGTATTTAGCATGTTTGTCTCAGGTCGCTAAGGTAGCAGCTGTCGATAGGCGCACGGAGTCTCACGGCGTCTAGGATTCATGTGCATCTCATTTAGTATTTTCAGACTTTCGTACTTTTGACTTCATGTTGTAATAAAGTTTTACGCTTCCGCAGCAATGGATCATTTATGAAACTTAATGGTTTGCTTATGTCATTTTTACGTATCATATAGTGTTGTTTATTGTGACCGTTGACTTGAATCCTGGTGTGTCACGCGCCTCGCGGTAAAACCCCGCACGTGGAAATTTGAGGGTGTGACAAATACTTAGGATATATATCATATATATAATTTATATATATAGAATTCAGTATATATTAGATAGTCCTAAACTCGGGGTTTGGGCATTCTAGGCGAAAAGAAATAAAGCTGGCCTTTACAGCTTGGCACGCGAACCTAAAAAAACTCTAGACATAACTTACCCGAGTCTAGTATATCGTTTTATATATCGAATCTTATATATAAACATATATATTTTATATATGTTTATTATTCTCTTATTATTATTATCAAGTCCGTACGTTATTCGTATTATATATATATTCGTATAATTCTAATAATATTCCTTGTCTAGCTATTGAACCGGGTTCTATTCCGGGTGTTGACCGAGTCACTGAGTCGACTCAGTGACTACTCGTATCCTTCCAACTCAATGATCGGTACCTTGTAATCAATATAATCACCGTGTTAATAAATAGATTATAAGATCGTGACCAACAAATCAATAGGAAATAGTGACCGAATCTTACCGAATTATTATCGGAACATAGTCGGGAGTTGACCAGGATTTAACCGGGTTTCGGACCCGTTCTCCGTATTTGATCCCTATAACAATAATAACACGATTGATTAATAACCGAATAATCCATTGATAAATATATAGCTTATATATGGATTAAACTTATAACCGGACTATAGTCGGATTATAATCGGGATAACAGGCTATCAACCGGACTTCCGCCGGACTACTTATAACTAGCCGGTAGTCTATCCATCGGCTGAACAGGAAAGAAGGTTATCGGGTTCTATACCACACATGAATATCAACATCTCTATGCGTATACGATACCCGAGTAACTTGTGAGTGGGTTATCAAGTATAGATCAGGCCCGATGACAACAACAACTCGGTAACAGTCACCACGACTGGTGACTGTTTGGTTTCGTTTATCAGGAACAAGAAGCCGACAAGCTGGTTTATCGGTAGAAGTTATAGAGGGTTCCGGGTGTGATTCGAGGGTGGTTTCAGCGGCTCATAGCAGACACAGGGCTCAGGTCCGTCCGATTATAACTTAACCGATGACTCCTCCTTGAACCGGACAGAATAAGGGTTACAGATCCTGATAACAGTCACCGGTTTATTAATAGAACAGAAGGAAAGGTCACGGGGTTCGGAATCATCGAACATAAAGGTTTACCGAGTTGAGGTTATCTAGTATAGAGGAGAGGAGGTTGATGATGCTTACCGAATAACTGAAAGGGCGGCTGCCGGAGGTTGGCCGGAGACGATAGCCGGAACAGCAGCGGAGGCGGCGATGGCCGCCATGGCTGTCCGGCGAGAGTTTCTTGATCAGAGGGACACACACTTTGTGTGTGTACAGAGAGAGACTAGCGAGAGATGAGAGAAGAGAGGGGTTTATATAGGATAAATTAAATAGAGGGTGTTTGGTAACAGGGATAATTACTGAGACTCGCGATGTTTGGTAATAGTTATAACGATCGAACAAAAGACGTTTGACAATGGGTTATTAGCAGATTAAGAGCGTTTAATTACGATAATAATAATTCAATAATTATTATTTATATATTCGGTTGAAATGGTTGATCGCGAGATTCGAACTTGAATATTTAATTTAGTAATCGGGTGGTCAGGTCCGACCCGACCCGTTTAAGAGACACGTAAGGTGACGTAACACTTCGAGACTTCGAGGTGTTACACAACCGATGAGCCAATAAACCATATAGCTTAATTAATGTTAGCAAGATAATATTGACATCAAAACTAACATAGTTTGCACGAACACTATGTCTATAAAATAACATTAGTGAGTGTTAAATCCTCATTCTTAATCTACTTAGGTGCAAGCCTAATTATTTAACTCTCATCAAATTCGTGCAAATCCATTCTCACGATTAAGGTGAGTATTTCCTATCCCCTTTTTGTATTTATTCACTTTTGGGGTGTTACATGTACACTTATACAAAATACACATACAAGTTCACATTTTTACAATACAATTCTAGTACATTGTGCATTTGCTTACATACATGCTTTATGCTCAGACATTACATGTAGAATACATTTGTACTTAGTGAAATCATTAACCATGTACAAGCCGACCTTAACATTGGATAGCGCTATTGGATTGACAACCCACTTAGGTGATTCTCCCCCTTTTTCATCGAAGAATCCATGGTCATTGTTAAGTTATTATCCATTTATTGGATAAGTACACCGCCGTTCATTTTAGTACATTTATATAGTCACAGGATTGATTTCGCTCATTTGTATGATACATAGTTTACATAAATGCACTGTTGCTTTGCACTTGAATTGTATAATATTTTCCAACTTACTATATGTATTCAAAACAGGGTATGCTCACCAATACATTTTTGTATTGACATATACTATGTTCATACATGTTTCAGGTTGTTTTGAGACGCTTCTTTTAGGCTTTTGGATTTATATTTAAGTCTTGACTACATTGTATTTTAGCTAGACTTGTCACTTTAGAATTACTGTATCCTATAATTTCCTTTCAATGTAATAAATTATTCAATTCAATGTATTCAAATTTACACTTTTAGTCCATGAGCTATTGAAAAATCGTCACTACGTGGCACCTCAATGATTCCGCCATCGGTTGGGGTGTTACAGTCTTCGAGTGTAGAGTAATCCACAAATATGAAGGTAAATTTTAAGGACCAAAAGAATTGAGTAGAAGCAAGATAGGGAGAACAAGTATATTAAGCATGACAAAAGGAATGGTCAAAAAGGTTCCTAACTATAGTCTAGGTCAAACATGGCAATTTTCCTAATTCCCTATAGTCATGGATCTGATACCAATCTGTCACACCCCAACCGATGGCGGAATACATCAGGGCAAGACTTGGGATAGATTGTTCAAAGACTTCATGACACTAGAATTCGTGACAATATTATTTAAAGATAAAATTTCATTCATAGCATAATCATTGTCTAAAAAAGATAACAGAATACAAATTGTTTTATAAAATGGAAAGTACAACATCAAAATATAGAATTTAAACTAGCGTGTGTTTCTAGTCCAATCCTAAGTAGATTTCTTGAATATCCTGCAACATGTATAAAATATCCGTCAACACATAAAGCATTAGTGAGCATACTAGTTTTGAGTCTAAGTACATAGTATAAGAAAGGGGGCGACGTGTCAACCTATAGCGCTATACATGTAAGGTGGGTTGTTAACTAATCGTACATTTGTATGTAAGACTTTGAATTCTAGCATGGCATAGCATAATAGCATTTAGATTGAGCATAATAGTTTTAAGAGTATGAAATCGTTTAAGTTTTGATAGTGATACATGTTGAGCCCCAAAGAATAAAGAATAAAAGGGGGACAAGTATGAACTCACCTTTGGGTGCGTTTTGATAGAGTTCCAAAAAGTAAGTCTTGGAAGATTAAGCTTTAGCTCCGATTAACTAGAATTAAAGAATTAAAGTCTTAGGTTCGAGTTTTAGATTATAGTTTCAAGAGATTCATGCAAGCCTTTTAGGCAAACCAAAACACAAATTGCCTTTAAGGCAATCCGGATGGTCATGAGAATAAGTTAGAGCAAGCACAAAATCATCATAGACGATTCGGATGGTATAAGGTTAGGAATGTGAATCCTATTGATAAGTTCATGTCATAACCACTTCGTTTATGAGGTAAACGTGGGTTTTGGACACGGGATTTCCCCTTTCTAGTGTGGATAAATCCGTAGCACAAGAAGGGTCAAGAGAGTTGGTAAGGTAGGGTGTAACCACAAACCTTCCAAAGATTAATAATAAGATAGTAAGATAGAAGCTTGAAAGTATAAGTTTATATTATTACTTAGTATAGCTAAGATGTTTAAGTAAATTTGGGGACTGATTTGGATGAGTCTTGACTCTCCTTTGTCACCCAATACCATAGCACAAATCTTCCTAACATTAGAATGTTAGTAGACTTGGTTGGTTTCTTCACAACAAACATTTCTTAGGACATAAAAACAATTCAGAAAACAAACCCATTTGGGACCTCTTTTAGGTGCTCTGCCCTTATCACACTCCTGTGGATAAACATTGGGAAGATCCTAGAGGGTTCTCCAAGGAGTTTTGGATAGAAAAGAGAAGGAAAAACAGAAAGAATTGAAGGTTTGAGCCTAGAAACTTACTGATGTGTTTTCAGGAAGTTTGCTCAAAAACCTTGAAGATTAGAGAGAGTTTTAGGGAGAAATGAGATGAACAAGAGGTTAAGGAGTGGGGAGGGGTTGTATTTATAGATGGGTTAAGGTGATAGGGTATTAAATAGAGTTATTATGGTGGTTGGAAGGAGATTAAGTGGGGGTTAAACTTAGTTGTTAAGGAATGTCATAATAGTTATAGCTGCTGTCGAGTTTTTGTTTTTAAAAGAAAAGCCAACGAACACATTCATATATTTTAAGTTGTCTGTTGTTGTCCAAAAATTCAAAGCAACTTTGAAGTTAATTCACGTTTTTGTTTTCATTTTCTTTTTCTTTTTCTAAAAGTATTAGGATCTTAACTAATATATATGTTTTAAATATATATATATATATATATATATATATATATATATATATATATTAAGATTTTAACTAAATAAGTTTCTTGCTATAACGCCTAAATTGAATAGGATAAATTATAATGACGACTCGTCACGAATTGGTAGGAGTAACATAAAAGAAGCGAATAAAGGCGAACTTGGAGTTCATTAAATATAAAATTTAAATACATGTAAGAGTAAAAATCACGCGATGTTACACAACAGCTCCCCCCCCCCCCCCCTCTCTCTACCCCTCTCTCTCTCTTTCTTTCTCTCTATCTCTCTTTAAAAAACACACAGATCTGAGAAAACACCCATATAGGGCGACGGGGCTAAGGGTTGATGACGAAGGTGGTGGTGGCTGAGGGTTGATCGATGACGAAGGCGGTGGTGGTTTTTGAGGCCGGTGGTGGCTAAGGGTGGGGGATCCGTGGTGGTTGACGGTGGTCGATGGCAGTGATGATGAAGACGAAGGTGGTGGTGGCTGACAGTATTTGGGTGGGTTTCAGGCGGAGGACAGTGGTTGAATACGGTGGTCGACAGTGGTTGAAAACGATGGTGGATCCAGAAGGTTGAAGACGAACAGGTTTTTATTTATTATTATTATTATTATTGTTGTTGTTGTTGTTATTATTATTGTTATTATTTCTGTTGTTATTATTATTGTTATTATTTTTATTTTTTTTTGTTATTTTTATTATTATTATTATTTCTGTTATTATTGTTATTATTATTATTATTATTATTATTATTATTATTATTATTATTATTATTATTATTATTACTATTATTATTACTACCTCCGTCCCATTAGAAGTGTCTTGGTTTGTAAAACACAAAGTTTTAGACATATTTAATGATTGCTTTTTTTTTCTTGCCATATGACAATAATACCTTTGTCATATGTGGGTCCATCATATTCTTTGTTTATTTTAGTTGTGTTTTTAAGGGTTTTTTTTTCTTAACAATGATGTGTAGTTTGATTTTTTATAAATGTTTGGTTTTATTTTAATTTGATGTAATACACATTGTTGATATTTTTGGGGGCATTTTTTACCGTGGTGTAATACGAATGTATAGATGTTTGTTTTGTTTTAACACTAAGCGTTTTTTGGTGTAGTAAGGTTGTGTATGGTAGATTTACACTGGTGTAATTACCCTCATGGTAGATTACACTAGTGTAAATAATTACGCCAGTGTAAATCATCCTCATTATATGTTTGTTTGGTTTTTACACTAGCGTAAATAACTACACCGGTGTAAATCATACAGATTTATCGATGGTTGTTTTATATAGATGTAAGTAAAATATTGGTGTAAATTTTACACAAGTGTAAAAACGATTGTTTAAAATATATGATTGTTTTTAATAATGGAATAAAAATATGATTGTTTTTTAAAAAGTAATTTAATTAAAAAAATAAAATAGAGTTTAAAAAGATGAATATTTTAATTATGAAATAAAATATTGAATAATATAATATTAATTCTCTCTCTCATGGGTTTTTACATTAATACCCTTAAATGTACTTTAATGTAATAAAAAATACGTATTAATCAAGTAAAGACAAAAATCACATTGTTTTAATCTCAACCATTGGATGATCAAAATCAATGGTCCATAAGAGTTCTCTAGTTCTCACAACTCATTAAGGTTCTCACATGATCATAACCTTATATATATATATATATATATATATATATATATATATATATATATATATATATATATATATATATATATATATATATGAGTAAAGATCAAATACAAAATGTTTTCGGTAAGAACCGTGAGAATCAAATGGGGTAAAAAAAATTTATTTTTTTTATAATTTTTTTCCCATGTGCTTAAACATTCTTTCTAGATGAATAATACAAAAAAAAAAAAATAAAAAAAATTAGTGTAATTACGTTATTAAAGTAAATACATTAGTTTACACTAGAGTAATTATGTAATTACTCTACCCGTAATTACTCTACACCAATTTTTTTTTTTTTTCAATACTATAATACATGTTTAACAATATGGGAAAAAAATTTGAAAAAAAAATACCCTCCTTTGATTCTCACAATTCTTACTGAAAAAACACTTTGTACCGGATCTTTCCCCTATATATATATATATATATATATATATATATATATATATATATATATATATATATATATATATATGCTTTAATCTTAAAATATTAATAGAAAATTAATTTTTGTTCCAAAAATTATGGAAACTTAGGTGTAGCATCTTGACACCTCATGAAAAATTGTCATATTTTTAGTTTTTAGAAAATAAACTATTTTCGTATTTTTTAATTTAAATTGTTTTAATCATGATTAATTGATTAAAAATCCATTTTTACTGATTTTAATCTCAAATTTTTGGAAAATTATTTCTGACCATCATGAACTGAAATAAAAATTATTGGTCTAGAAAACAATTATTTTTATTGGTTTTCCTATTTTTAATCATTTAAATATGATTTAGATGCATTAAATCAGCTTTAAATATAAATAGATTTAGAAACATTATGGGAAAATTATTTTCATTGATTTACATCAGAAAGTAATTGTTTTTCCTAAAAATATTATTTTTGGATCATATCTTGTATATCTATTCTTAATTATGCTTAATTAGACATATTAAATCATTTAATTATATTTAAGTTATAAAATCTGTTTTATAAATATTTTTATTCTAAAACAGAAATATTCTTGAGTTGGAAAACCATAAGTGTTTATGCTGGTGTCATTTATGTAAATTATTTTCATTTTCATAATAAATTTAGTATTGTTATATATTTTAGTTAAAAGAGTTATACATTGTTTTAGGTTGGGTATCAATATTAGTATGTTAGAGTTGTACATTTATTGTTTTAGGTTAGGTTAGGTATTAATATTAGAGTTATACACTGTTTTAGGTTAGATGTTAACATTAAAATTATAAATTGTTTAGGGTTAGGCGTTAACATTGGAGATACATTGTTAATTATTTTAGGTTAGGTGCTACCTGAAGTTTTCCTGCATGTAAAAGTAAAGCGCATCAGTTTATTTCATATGTAAAATTGATGTGATATATTAAATTTCTCAACCTCGGGACGCTCCCGGGGTAAAATCTAGTATTTATATAATTGTGAAAAACAACTTGTTAATTTCATTTTTTCAATATAGCTATCAGAAATTGAAATACTGATGACTGGAAAACATACACAGATAAATTTTATACAAAATGATCAAAAAACCATAAAAACAAATCTTGCACCAAAATATCAAGTTTTAAATATATTGTTACAAGGCAGTACTGCAATAAGAAAAAACATAAAAGAAAACAATTATAACCTAATTAACCATGACTAGCATAATGTTATGATGCTCACACAATAAACACTATAATCACACAAAAAAAATTCAACTCTGCTCACACAATAACCACTATAAATGTGCTGCTAGATTAAAACCCCCTTTCATTAGAAATACTAGTAACTAATGGGATCTGATTGTAAAGATTAGATTCTTCAACTTCTAGGACTAAGCTTCTAGTTTCGTGACATGTTTGTGGTTGAATCCAAGGATGGGTTCTAGGTTTCCTCAAGTTGCCTAACTCCACTGCCACTTCTTTCATTGTAGGTCTATCACGGCCTTGTAAACTAAGGCATCTTTTTACCAAATCACCAACAACTTGTATCTGATCAAGAATCCCTTCGTGCAATATATGAGGTTCAATGATCTCATGTAAGCGGTTTTCTGTAACTGAATTGACAAAATATGTTGCTAAATTCTTTTCATCATTGGATCTATCAACACCAATTGGTTTTTTCCCGGTCATGAGTTCTGCAAGGACGACTCCAAAGCTATACACATCACTCTTCTCAGTTAGTTGGCTTGTGTTGAAGTACTCTGGATCCAAATACCCTAGTGTGCCTTGAATAAGAGTTGTTACTTGTTCGTGATCTAACGGGATTAACCTTGATGCACCAAAATCTGAAATTTTTACGGTGTAATTATCATCTAATAATATGTTGCTAGACTTCACATCTCTGTGTATGATTGGCATAATAGTTTCTGAATGAAGGTATGCAAGTGCACCAGCAGCTTCAATGGCTACTCTCAATCGACTTTCCCATGATAACCAACTCATTCCACCTAATCTAGAATGAATGTGATGGAAAAGAGTGTTATTAGAGATAAATTCATAAACTAGTATGGGGACTTCCTCTTCCAAACAACAACCCAAAAGTCGCACCACATTTCGATGGATTACTTGTGTAAGGATTAAGACTTCATTTATGAATTGCTCTGCTTGGCTTTCGTCCACTACTTTAGACTTCTTTATTGCAACTATACGGTTATCAGATAAAACTCCCTTGTACACTACGCCATAAGCACCTCTGCCAATAATGTTCTCCTCAGAATAACTATTTGTGGCTTTTCGAAGTTGTGCAATGCTAAACAAAGCCATTGCTTCATGAGATCCTTGTGATTTGATCTTTTGTTTAAGCAAAACGCCCCCATTTTGCTCAAAGAACTTTTCTCGGAGCTTCACAAGCTTCCTCCTCCTTATACAATAGGAAATTCCCAATATAGAAGATAGTATTGCTATTGGGCCAACCACCATTGCTACATGTGAATTGAAAAAGGGAAAACACTTTAATTAGGGGTTGTGCTAATATCACTTTTAGTGAACACGGTTTTGAAAATATGATGTTCAAAAATACACCGATTGACATACACATACATATACTACCATAAAAATTACCTATGGTGAATGTGGTTGAAGAAAACTTTGAATTGTTAGGATATTGACAAGCATTTTCAATTGTTGCATCGCCAAAAGATCCTGATGGACAAGTACAGTTATAACTCCCCATAGTGTTTTTGCAATCACCATAGCAAGTATAGGTTCCTGGATCATCGCACTCATTGATATCTATAGAAAAGGAAAAGTAAATAGTATTGTCAACGTGCAGAAAACATCAAATAGGTAATTTTTTGACATCAAAATAATCATGTTGATAGAAACTTCAACAAAGTTGAATCGCTAAATATAATTTTAAATCAAATATCGCTTATATAAATGTTGTCATAAGCGGGTGTGAACCAGTTTAACAAGTGTATGATCCCCATTAGATTTGACTATAATCTTTTATCGGGTTAGCGTACATGACAAAACTAATATTTGTTCTATATAAATGTTGTTGAGATACCATTGAAAATAGTTTGATATATAGTAGAAACTGACCTTGGCAGCCTGGATCAAGATAAGGGTTACCCTCATAACCATTGTTGCATCTACAACGATACCCACCGCCGTCTACCTCATAGCATGAACTGTTTTCTTTGCATTCTGCAGACTCAGAGCAACCCCCTTTGGGATCAATTACCCAATCTAACACAACAGGGACAGTGGCATGTATCCTCTCCCAAACATCCGTGGTGTTAGATAAATCGTTGATGCCTTGAAACACAAATCTATCTTCCTCACCAAGAAACGCTAAGCTGCAGGGGTTGAAGGGCCAAACATTTGTGTGGTTTTGAAAGGTGTTAAATGTAACTTTATAGTCGCTTATGCCCTTTGGTATACGTGCCCGACAACAGCCCATTCCTGAGCATTCTCTATTACCAGGCACATCCTTTTCTTTGCGACATAGTCCCAAACAACCGCTAGAAAAATTTAAACCACTTGTCCCGCTGATCATAGAATAATCATCACACCCAAGAACTGTGAACCTGTTCTTTCGAGATAAAGTGAATGCACCTAACTGAGTGCCCAAATAATGTTCTCTTTGTATAGTGCCATCTTGGTTGTAGCACCTAAAAGCAGGCCAAGTGGGAATGCGGATCTCTGAATCTGAAATGTTGTATATTTCTTTGTCGGTTGAGCGAAGGAACAACTTTGGAGGTTCATGAGACGTGTTACAAGTCACGTGGAACGAGTTGTCAAGGGAACAGCCAGTGTCTTTACCAATACCAAAAGGGTAAGGAACTGTCACATTTCCGCAGCGGCTTGGACAGTTCGGCTTTGCTATATTGTTAATAGCACTTGTGAAGGAACCTTGATTAGTCCCCAAGGTCGTTGTTAGAGAAAATACAAAAAGAGACAGAATCGTGATATAATGAAGAAGCATGATGTTTCTCCTATATGTCCTTTCTCTTCTATGTGCTAGATATAATATCTTTTCGAATGTATATTTGTTTACAATTATATCACTTTATACTTTTATAGGGTGCCTGCCTGCAAAAAGTGTGAATTCTAAATGCCGTACCGGCAATGTGAAAGATTAGAAAAAGCGTTTTAATAATTATTATTTTTAATTTTTCTATAAATATGATTCAAAATTATTATAAGTAATTTAATTATTAAGGGTCTATAACCTAGTATTTTTTATTTTTTTTATTAATTTTTTTTTTAGGATATAAAAGCTAAGTTACTTCTGGATAATGGGTAAGCGAGCAACAAGCTGCGCCGTTATCCCATTTCGATTCGCAAAGCCTAGTATATAACGGTACCAAAGAAAGTATTGGAAAATTGTCCATTACATTGTGAGTTATATAGTCCCATAGCGAATAGAAAGGTGTAGATTTAGTAGATGTTCGCATGACGGGCCCAACTTTATTAGAAACCCAAGCTAGAGTTTTATGACACCAATTTTGTAGGGTCTTCCTTTTAGAAAAAATATACATAGTTAAATATTATATCGCTCTACTTAGATTAGTTTTTGACCTATCTTGCGGTTGGTCAGTAGTAGAGGGCAAAACTTTGACTGTGTTGATACAATGCTAAACAACCCAGGTTCGAATTCCACTTGAGTCGGTATGATCTTTTTCATGATTTTTGAGTGCTATTATTGGGGAAAATAATTCATATTCTTTTAGTCTATAATGATGGGCTAGCCGGTTTTGTGTTGATGACTTTACATGTGTAGGGTTGAGTGAACTTGGGTTTAATCGGATCGGATGATCTGAAGAAACAAACACTATGCTTGACCTTGACCTAGAGAACACTCTTAGAAGGTCGTTAAAACTTTTAATGTTTTTTCGTATGAAATTTCCTCTTGTTTGCAAAGTGTAAAACTAATTTTGTGCTACTGTTATTAATACGGAGCCATCCGGATGAATAAATATAAATATACTAGTTTATATCTCGGGAGCGTCCCGGGTTGAGAAAGCTAAGTAAAGTGAATAAAATTAGAAGTATCTAAACTATAAAAATGGCATCTGCCAATATATGATTAATGAATATTATTATTATTATTATTATTATTATTATTATTATTATTATTATTATTATTATTACTATTATTATTTTAAACAAATCTCTGCCATAAGTTATCATATTCTAATCTAAAAAAAAAGGTAATTGGGTCGGGTATCACATACTCCCAGGCCCGACCCAAACCCACAATTTATTTTTAAACTAATTCCAAACCTGACACAATACCTGTCGGGTTACAAAAAATAGTCGTTTTTTTTCTTCGTTTTTTATATAGCACTATGGTACTCGTTGGAAAGATAATAAAACGCTCGTTAATTTGGTGTAATTTTTTTCTTTAAAAAATCTCGTATATAAAAGGTATTAACATTTAAAAGTTATGAGAGGAAACATGAGAGAGAAAATAATAAAGTTTTAATATTTACATTTAATGAGTAAAGATCAAATACATATAGTTTTTTTGTAAGAACTGTGAGAATCAAAGAGGGTAAAAAAAAATTATTTTTTTTTTTTAGAATATTTGATCTTTACTCATTAAATGTAAATTTTTGAAAAAAAAAAATAAAAAAAAAAATACCCTCCTTTGATTCTCACAGTTCTTACCAAAAAAGCTATTTGTACCGGATCTTTACTCTAGGTATTTAATAGATTATGTTAAATCATATTTAAACCATATTTATTCCTTTTTTTAATTGGTCTAGAGTTGTCACATCACATCCTATGTGGCATCTCTCAAAAGAGAGATTGCATAATATTATGACATGTCATCAAAAATGGTTTGGTTTATTATAGATATAGATAGATATAGATATAGATAACATATATAAAACCATTGGCGCAGCTCTTAAGGGGCGGGGAGGGCGGCCGACCCCCCGAATTTTTGCTCAGAATATCCGATTACATACTATTCGTATAGAAATTTTTTGGTATATACGGTTTCGACCCCCGAAAGTAGTGATTTCTGACCTCCCCGGTAACTTCCGACCCCCTAAAGTTTCGGATCAAGCTTTGCCGCTGTATAAAACAATTTAACTTTGGGCCCTTGGGTTGACCGGGCCTTAGTCCTGAGCATTCCCTGCCCTCCACAGATTTGGCCATTAAACACCAGAACATGAAGTTTAAAGTTGGGTGCCAAAATGGGGGCGCCGACCCATTAACGCCGGCCAGTGAGGAACCAAATATATGGATCCACCCCATTTCAACCAATCACACTGTTATTTTAAACTTTTAGTAACCAGAACGTGATAGTTAAAGTGTGTGTTAGTTAAAGGCTATTATCTAAATATCAGAGCGTTATGCGCTTTTTAGTAATACCAAAATGAATAGTCGAAGTATTAATACTAAAGATCATGAAAATAAAAGGTAAAATAAAAATAATAACAATGATAATACTATAACTTAAAAAAGAAGAGATTACGTACATATGAACCTTAACGTGAGAAGCGTAGGAAGCATTCTCAACCCTTAGATTATAGGCGGTGGTATGATGATAATTAACAACCCTAATTATGTTCGGCAGAATCTAACCAGGGTCAAATTAGGAAAAAACGTTAAAAAGTTTTTCAAATCGAAACAACAGGCCTAATTCGAAACCTGATTTTTCATTGTTTCAATTCGATTACACGTTCAGAATGATTACACATTCAAAATAACAAAAAACATTCTATTACAATTAACGAAAACGTAAAAAAAATAGAAAAACAGAGATTTGCACTGGGGCGATTAATCATACGAAAAACAAACAACTATGAATAAACGCTCGTAATAGTTGTCAAAATACTTTCGATTTTGTTTCAATAAGTATGATTAAACATAAAAATTAGGTTAAAAAAAAGTTGCAGACGAAGAAGACGAAGTTGGTGAAAACAGAGGCTTTTAAACGCACGTTCATATGTTTAAAATGCACGTTGTAAATTTTAGACGCACATTGAAAAATAACGTGCGTTTAAACTTTATTTGATGGGACAAACAAAACAAACGCACGTTCATATGTTTGAAACGCACGTTGTAAATTATAGACGCACATTGTAAAATAGCGTGTGTTTGTTTCTTTGAAACCACAAATTTTAAACGCATGTACCTCCATACCACAAAATTTTAGACGCACAAACACCTAGAATTGATAAACAATCCCTAATTTTAGACGCATCCATAAGCATTTATTCCTTTCCAACTTAACTTGTTCTAGGAGCTTCTTCCTATCTCGTTCCTTTGAACTAGACATTTCCAGCAATGATTAACTTGGAGTGTATCCTTCTACGTGTCCAAACTTTACGAAAAACTCGTCTGTGAGCATGTTTTGGATGAATTGAATTGAATTGATCATACATACTATAGCTTCATCTTTATACGTATGTTGATCAACCCAACAACAACGGAACTACACCTTACTGCCTTAATTTGTTTGTGATGGATCCGCTGAAAAACATTACTCTCGTCGATTATTATTATCAACCCTAACTAACACCTTTCACCGATTCAGTCAACTCCAGAAGTTAACAATTTAATCTTTAGATCATTTCAAGCCCTAATTCTAAAGAAATGTTGTTGTAATGATAATACTTTGTCACAAACCTTATTGATTAATTGATTGATTGATTATAATAGATGATTGTATGATTGTAACGTTAGGAATAAAGAATTTGTGAGAAGAAAGTGGAAAGGAAGGATCGTTGAATTATATGGGTTTATGTGATGTGTAAATGTTTTGTTTTTGTCAAACAAAAATGTCTAACCTACCCTTGTAATCAAACGGGATTGAGTTTATTGACCCTAACTATAGTTTACAGGTGGCATAATTTGGTGGCTTCCTACACTTCCTATGTTAAGACTCCTTACCATAGTATACTTTCTCAACTTAAAAAGCATCATCTATAAAGTCAAAATGAATAAAAAGTTAGAAAAATAAGTTGAGGTAAAAAATTAAAAAAATGAAAAGGAAGAGATGTCCGAAATGGGAAAAAGGAAACTTCCATACCAGTATCGAATTTAACACTTCCTTTTATGATCGAACTAGTATTTTCCCGTCGCGCATTACAGCAGCGCGCGACGGGTTGAAACGTATAGTAAGACATGAAATGTAAAACACAATGCATAAATCACAATGTGCTATACACAATTCACACAATACATAAAAGACAATTACAAAAAGGTGTAAAACACAATGCTAGACGTAAGTGTAAACACGAGAATCGCAAAAGTAGAAGTAATAGTCCAGGGTTAAAATTAGAATTTTTAAAAATTGAGGAGGTGTAAAGATGGATTAATAATGCAAGGGGTAAAACGTAAAGTTTAAAATCTTAGGGAAAGTAAAAGTAGCAGTCTAGGGGTTGAAATAACAATTTTCAAAAGTTAAATGTGAGTAAAAATGGAGTAATATCGCAAGGGGTAAAAACATAAAGCTTAAAACTTGATGGGGGTGGTGGGTGAAATGGCATAAGGGTAAAAAACAAAAAGTATAAAACCTGAGAGGGGTGATGACGGAAACGCAAAAGTAGAAATGTTATTTTAGAAAATAAAATTACAATTTTCAAAAGTTGATGGAGTGTAAAAATAGAGTAATAGTGTAAGGGGTAAAAACATAAAGTTTAAACTTGAGGGGTTGGTGACAATAAAACTTGTGTAATAGTGTAAGGAGTAAAAACACAACGTTTATAACATAAAGGGGTGATGACGGTAAAAATGAAGTAGTGATGCAAGAGGTGAAAATGTGAAATCACAAAGTGTAAACATAAGAAGTGGCAATGGAATTAAAATTCAACGGTTAAAATGAAAATAAATAAAAGTTGAAGGGATGTCGGTGAAATTACCACCGACACTTCCCTTTAAAATAATAAATAATAATAATACTTATGTCAAACTTTTATCTATATATAATATAGTGCATTTTAAAGAGACGATTTAAAATACATAAAAATTAAGTACTTTTTTAGTTTAATGTATAAAGGTACTAACACTAAATTACATTCATAATTTAACTATAAAATATTAAATTATTAATGTTTTCTAAATCAAGTTTCTAATTTAGATATGTATGTATATAAAACGAAGCTTTTTGCATATATGTGTATAGACACTAATTTCGATATGTAAATAAACGTGATGAAATATAAATACAATCTTACAAGTTTTTTTTTTTAAATCATGTTGTATCCAATACTTGTTTTTGATGCACATATATCTTGTTACATTATAGTGTATAACAAAAATTTAGGTTTTACATATTTATTTATTATTTGAAACATATACCTTATAAGAAATTTAGTATGCAGAATGTCATACTTGTTTATTTCAAAATTAATAATAATAATAATAATAAAAAATTCCTTTTATATATAAATGGTCTGAACACAAAAGCTCCAATCGGCCCACCTACATTATATAAGAGACAATAACTTGTTCATATATTTTCTTTTTAGATTTGTTGATGTTTAATATATATTACATCACATTGGGTTTTATGGTCTATATACTGGATACTTTATATATGGTTTGATAGTAAATGTTATGAATTTAAATCTAAGCCTTAACTGGTATATTGTTTTAGATTACGAAGACTTATGTACCTTTAAATAAATCGAGTCTTATGCTTATGTGAATTAGTGAATGATGGTACTATTTCTATAAGTAATTGGTTTATAAATAAGCGTAATAATAAATAACATATTAATGTCTCGACAGAATTTTATTTTGAAACCATTTAACATTTAGAACCCAATCAATTATTATACACAAAAACCATTGAAGAATTTAGATGAGAAAATTTAGAAACCTCATATAACAAAACTATAACATCAATCCCAAATGAATTTATATTTAGGTTCACGCATAATTCATTGATTCTTATTGAGTTTTTGCAAGTTCATCATAACAATCAGGATTAGTATACTTACCCCCTTTTTGTTTTTCTAACATTTTTGGGTTGATTAATGTGCACCTATGAAACTTAGACTTGCACATAGTCATAAACATTTTTACATACAATTTATATACGTGTTATGCTTTAAATTCTTGTGCTTTATGCTTAGATATGGATGTAGTATACCTGTTATCATTACATATTCATAAACGTAAACATATTCATATACTTTGAGAGCCTAGTGGAAAGTACCTAAGCATGTGGGAAGGCAAGTATCAATGCGAGAGAGAAGTCATAGGTCCCACCTAGTGGAGAGTACCTATGCATGTGGGAAGGAAAGTACATATGCGTGTGGGAACTCCTAGGTTATTCTTAGACTTTGTCATCATGGGGTTTAGATTTTGATTCGCATTGTGTACTTATATGTTTTCCGTATATTGCCTTGAATGAATCATGACACATGAATTGTAAAACATATTTTTCAAACTTATATTATACATATATAAAGTGAGTATGCTCACCAACATTATTTATGTTGACAAAATATTTTCGTACATGTTTTAGGTTGTTTGTTGAGATACTTCATTAGGACATTTGGAGTTAGTAAAGGCTTAACCAAGTCAACATATGGAAATTGTATTTTTATTTCATGAATGTTTGAATTTGTACTTGAAGCATTGAATAAAATATTTACACTTTAGTACCATGAGCTTTTGAACAATCGTCATTAATGGCACCTCGATGTTTCCGCCATCGGTTGGGGTGTTACATCCTGGTCCTCCAAAAGACAACACACAGTTTCCCGATCTAGTTCCGAAGCAAAATACAGAGGTGTTGATAATGTTGCTACGGAACCAAGCTGGCTTCAAAATCTTCTTCTTGAGCTACACATTCCCACACGGGACACCAATATTATTTTATGTGACAATGTCTCTGCTGTTTACTTGTCAGGCAATCCGGTACAGTATCAACGCACAAAACATGTAGAAATCGACATTCATTTTGTCTAGGAAAAGGTGCGCATTGGCGATATTCGTGTCTTGCATGTACCAGCTGACTATCAATACGCAGACATCTTCAGCAAAGGGCTTCCAAAGCTACTATTTCATCGTTTCAAGTCTAGCCTTTGCGTTCGTTCTATCGTCGCTTCGACTGCTAGGGACTATTAGTCAAAGATATCACCGAATATATTGCATTTATGTTGATTGATTTGTATATAAATATATAATTGTATTTCCTAATTTGGCTCAAGGTTTGTTAGAGTCATTGCCTTATTTAAGCCTTAATTCCCATACTCAGATCGGCTCCACGTGCAAGACTGCAAGTACACTCACGTGAAGTCTATCAATCAATGTTAAATGGGCCTGTGAAAGTAATGTATATATTACTTTTTGAACACTTAAATCCATTTCTATGAGTCCGTATATTTTGTAGCTAAACTGTATATACCCCTAAATGCAGGCATTGGCCCTTTCTAACTTTATGTATAAAAAAAGTAAAGTGGTAATAAATTGAATGTTACTCTTAATAAGCTAGGAACCATTTTTTGTATCGTGTAATACATATAACTAGTGTGTTTATAGGCGCGCGTTGCGCACCTTACAATTTTGTCGTATCTAAAACACTAAAAAACTATTATCAACCAAGTAACCACCAATTTTCATACCATAATTTAAAAACGACATCTCACACAAACGTGGGTATATTTGTATTTATGGACTCGCCCCTTGCCCTTCCCATGTTTCGAACCTAAGACCTTAAACAATATAAATGCACCACAAAGCACTAAAAAATATCTCATGCTTCAAACCGGTTTCGAACCTAAGACCTCAAAGCACACAAATGCACCACAAACCACTCCACCACCAAGCCATTTTGTTAATTATTATGGAATCATAGGTATTTATACATAAATAAGTGTTGGAAAAAAAAAAACAAAATGCTTCAAACCGGTTTCGAACTTGAGACCTCAAAGCAATAAATGCACCACAAACCACTCCACCACCAACCCATTTAGTTAATTATTATAGAATCATATGTATTTATACATAAATAAGTGTTGGAAAAAAAAATGCTTCAAAACAGTCTCTAACTTGAGACCTCAAAGCACGCAAATGCACCATAAACCACTCCACCAACAAGCCATTTTGTTAATTATTATAGAATCATATATATGTGTGTGTGTGTGTGTGTGTGTGTGTGTATATATATATATATATATATATATATATATATATATATATATATAGTGGTGGGTTCAATGGGGAACCTAAAAAATTAGGGAACTGGGGAATCATGCATTTAACATGTTAATTATATCCTAAAAAAATCAATTTAACATGTAAAAAAGCATTTTTATCAAAAAGTTTAATTAGAGATTTTGTATATAAATGTATGTAGAAGCTTTTTTGGCAAAAAAAAAATTGAAAAATAAAATAATTAAAAAAATGCTTAAAATCAGTTAGAAAAAAGGTAAAAAAAATTTTGTTTACAAAAATTAAAATTTTTTTATTGGAATAACTTCTATACATATTAATATGCAAAAGCTCTAAAGAATTTTTTGAAAAAAATTATTTTTTTGCATGTTGAATTGAATTTTTAAACTATATTTAACATGTTAAATGCATGGTTCCTTAGTTCCCCACTTTTTTTAGGTTCCCTATTAAACCTTACACTATATATATATATATATATATATATATATATATATATATATATATAGGGAAAGGTAAAATGAGAACCACCCTTTCGTGCAAGAACTACGAAAAACACACTTTATAACCACAAACATATTTTAATCCAAAAATAATTTGTGGTTCACAATTAAAGTAGAATAAAAAATAAAAGGGAATATTCTCTTTCCTAATAAGACAAAATAGGGTGGGCTTAGGGCTGTACACGAGCCGAGTCGAGCCGAGCCAGGCCCAGCTCGAGCTCGAGCTCGAACTTAAACCGAGCCAGCTCGGCTCGGCTCGTTTTTCTGGTCGAGCTCGAGCTCGGCTCGTAAATGTTCGAGCCGAGCTCAAGCTGGCTCGAGCCAGCTCGTTATATTTTTTTATTATTTTTTTATTTTTTTACAAATATTTATTAAATAAAAAACAATAAAATTACACATAATCATGTATATTTTTTTTCTTTTTCTAAGTTATGGTTTATTTATTATGAAAAGATGGGGTAGATAGGTAGTATGAGCGGGATTTTCAAATTTTGAATTTTAGAATTAGGTTTGGAGCCAAAATATATTAGTTTCATCTATATATTAATTACACATACACAAGCCTGAGTCGAGCCATATGTCGAGCCATCGAGTCGAGCCACGAGTCGAGCCATCGAGCCGAGCCGAGCCACGAGCGAGCCACGAGCTGAACACCCCTGGCTCGAGCTCGGCTCGATTACAAAACGAGCCAGCTCGGCTCGGCTCGAAAACAAAACGAGCCTCTTCGAGCCGAGCTTTTTTCGAGCTTTTTTCGAGCGAGTTTCGAGCGAGCCTCGAGCCGTGAGCTTTTTGTACACCCCTAGGTGGGCTCAGGTCTTTACACCACTGTAAACCCATCGTAATATATTTTTTTACGTCGAGGTTACCCATTTTTACATCGGTGGGAATTTTTTTAAAAAATTCACATTTTACGTCGGTATTCTCGCGGTTCTTGCACGAAAGGGTGGTTCCTAATGTAACCTAATCCTATATCTATACATATAATAAACCAAAGCCATTTTAATGACATGGCACTTAAAGAAACATTCTCTTCTTTGAGTGTGTCATGTGTCATCCCATGTGGCATTGAGATATTTTAGGAAAAAAATAATTTAAAAACAAAATTGGATTTTTCACCCTCATGTTTTCTCCCATATTTTTTAAACGTTAATATCTTTAATATACGAGATTTTTTAAAGAAAAAAATTACACCAAATTAACGAGCGTTTTATTATCTTTCCAACGAGTACCATGGTGCTATATAAAAAACGAAGAAATTTTTTTGTGGGGTTTTGTTCATACAGGAAAAAAGCACAAATTGTTTAGGTAAATCATTAATCATATATAGATAAGTCACTAATTATGTTTAAATCAGTAAATATGAATTTTTTTTCAACCAGAGCCAAATAGGTTAATAGAGTTATACGTTGTTTTAAGTTAGGTATCAATATTAGTATGTTAGAGTTGTACATTTGTTTAGTCTTTAGGATATGTGTTAATATTAGAGTTACAATAAAGTTCTACATTCTTTTAGGTTAGGTGTTATCATTGGAGTTGTACATTATTAATTTGTTTTACGTTAGATATTAATATTAGAGTTATACATCAGTCTATTTTATATGTAAAATTGATGTATTATATTAAATTTCTTAACCCGAGACGCTCTCAAGGCATAATCTAGTATATATAGGGCTGTAAACAAACCAAACGTTCGATGAACAGTTCGTAAACCGTTCGGCGGGAAGTTCGTTTGTGTCCGTTTGCTTAATAAATGAACGAACACGAACAAAAAAATTCGTTTGATTAACTAAACAAACAAACACGAACAAATGTCTCGTTCGTTCGATTGTGTTCGTGAACGTTCGGCTATGTGTTTGTTTACGTTCGTTTATTTATATCCGTTCGTGTATGCTTGTTTAAGTTCGATCACTAGTTAAAAGTTAGGATAATTATGAACTTTTGAATTAGGAATATCATGTATTCATGCCTATGCCTAAGTAATTTTAGATAATTATGTCTAAGTTAGTACAATTTGACTTATCGACATCGTTTAGTAGACGTACTTTGTCTAACGGTTAATATTAACAATGTTTTTTTAGTTAGTTGCATATTAAATGTTTGTTTGTGTTCAAGACCCGTGTTCACGAACAGTTCGCAAACAACTGAATTTCTTAACAAACAAACACAAACATAGAATTATGTCCGTTAGTGTGTTCGTGAACGGTTTGTTTGTCCAAGAAACCTTAACAAACAAACACGAACAAAGCCTTGTTCGTGTTCGTTTGGTTCGTTTAGAGCCCTAAGTATATATATATAAAGGTGAAAAAAAGCACAAAAACCAATGTGCATTCACAGTTCAATTTAGAGATTCCATAAATATAAGTATAATTGACAAGTTTTGGTATTTACTTTATAGGATTTTCAAATGTGTTTTTACAATGACAAGTTTTAATATTTTTAACATGTTCAGTAATTAGACTCCTTACATATTTATTTAGATATTATATATTAATAATATATTTCATACAGGACGGGTGTAGCATAGAAGAAGGGGGGCATCTGTTACCTCTCGATTTTTTTGACGAAGTGGAAAAAAATTGTTTTTTAATGTATTTTGATAAAAAAAAAATTGAGAATAAATATCCCATTTTTTCATAAACACATAAACGCGACTAATTACATCAAGATAGCGGGCAGGTGGGCAACAAGCTGCGCCGCCACCCCTTTCTGGACGGCAAACCCTAACCTACTAAAAACGAAACCACGCCCCCCAGAGTCGAGACATTGCTATGAATAACCCGTTGGACTCTGGTTAGGAAACGGATGGCTTCCGGTGCCAAAGAGCCGAAGGTATCAAATGCCAGGGGAACGAAAACGTGTTGGTTCTCCTCGCAAGCTTTAGCATGCTTCTCAACTTTCTTCGCCTCTGCTTTCCGCACCGCTTGCCCTGCTAAAAAACCAATATCGCTCAAACCAACCAGGGAAGATACACCTGTTATATCGACGCAAGCGTGTTTCCCCTCAGCCCACCCAAAGATAAGCAGGTCTGTTAGACGTAGGGTGGATCTCCCGTCAGCGGGGTCCGAGAGGAAATTCACAGGAGCCTCCCTCTTGGCTGAGATCCCAGCCCTTCATAAAATGTCCCAAAGAACGTCCCGGACCCAGTCATGTCTATATTTGAAACCATGCCTTACGACAAATCGGACAGACTTCATTTTCAGGGTAAATGGGGATCACTAAACAATATTTAAGAATTGCCCTGTATTCAACCCTAGACATGGTTTGGCCCAAACCTTTAATTGGGATAACATTCAGAAAATCTTAGGCATGGGGGCTTTGCAAGCATTCAATAACTGCCTTTTGGCTTGGGGACAGATCAAAAGTTTCACCCAGGCTCTGTGCGATTTTGCCAAAGAGGGCATTCGCAAAAGTTTTCTGAGGCTTTGGGGGTGTCCTTGTTAGAAAAACCGCCAATATCAAAACCTGGGAGAAACTCATTTATCCTTTCGAGGGCCTGTACGTAGTCCAAGTCCATGTCGACAACCCTACTATTCCTTAAGATGTGGTCTTGGAGATTCCAAGACTGAGCTCGCGATGGCACAAAAGCATACACCCCAACATCTTTTGCTGAGAGGAGCCCTAATCCTCCCAGACGCATCGGCAAGGATGCCAGTTGCCACTGTAGGTCACCAAAGAACAGACCCCCACATACCACTATGTCTTCTATAGCTTCCCGCGGACCCTTGTCAAAACATGATACCGCTTCATCCATCATTGCGGGTTGGCAGGTCCGCAAACCAAAAAGCAACTTAGCGACCCCCATACAAGATCTGAGCAAGAGGAGTTCACTCTAGGGATCCCTAAGGTAGGGCAATAGTTTCAAAAGATCGACCGCGCGCGAGGCTTTTTGCCCTGCCAATTCCCGTATAAAGTAAGAGTCCCGACTAACAGCCCCTCCAAGGAGCTTCACCCCTTTATAGTCCTGCCAATCCCACCGGGGAAAAGTCTGTCCCTGCCAATCCCACGGCCAAAAAACCTCAGTTTTCTTAATATTCAGTTAAAGCCCCAGGGATGGCCCCTCCTTCCGGATGATGTCTAAGGCATTAACAACATCGATGGCATCATCGATAATTGTCCTATCATCAAGGTACCACGCATGAAATTGAAGGTTACAATTTTCTTGCACTCGGAGAACCATAGGGTGTAATGCCAAGGCGAAAAGGAGGGGACCTAAAGGGTCCCCTTGCTGAACCCCCGTAGTGGCCCCGATTAATCATTAACAACATACAACCTAGCTGGCTGGGCATTAAGAACTGGACCCACAAATAGATAGACGGGCAATGCTGAAGAACTTCTCGAAGAAGGAGAGTGCGGTCGATCATGTTGAACGCGTTTGAAAAATCCACAGTGAGCATAGCCAAAGAACCGTCTTCATGGAAGGAGTTAAGGAACCTGTTCGCACTGTGGAGCACCGCCTCTACCCCCATTAAGAGTCCCCACCCCAAATTGGAAGTCCCCCAGGTACTTAGCTATTTCTTTACCAACCTTCCTCAAAAAATATTTCTCCTAAAACAACATTTTTGTTACCTCTTAAAATAAAAGAGTTAATTGCCAATTTAGTCCCTGAGGTTTGTCAAAAATTGTCATTTTCATCCAAATCTTTTTTTTTGGTCAATTTAGTCACTGTGGTTTCATTTTTTTGTCATTTTAGTCCCTAAGATTTGTCAAAAATTGTCACTTTCATCCAAATCTTGTTAGTCCACAGGGACTAAAATGACAAAAAAATGAAACCACAGGGACTAAATTGACCAAAAAAAAAAAGATTTGGATGAAAGTGGCAATTTTTGACAAACCTCAGAGACTAAATTGGCAATTAACTCTTTATAAAATCTTACCTCTTGTGTTGTTTTCTAGATCCGCCATTAATTTCGTATCTACTAAACAAATGGAAAAAATACATTAATTAATTTTTTCTATATATGGGTTAGATTAGATCTATAGTTTTACATTATATTTACCATTTTAGTTTTCAAAAAGTGTGCACGATTTCATTTTCTTTATTGGAAATGATAATCGAATTTAATGGTAAATTTGATGGTAGTTAGCAAAGTAAATCCGTGAAAACAAAGTAAAGCATCACATACATCCGTGACATATAAAGTCAACGCTAGAGACGCACTTTAGTGACCGCAACAACCCATCGTTAAACATCAACAAAAACACCCTATTTAAACACAACACCAAAACAATCAGTATACATTTTTCTACCTCCAAACATGTCTTCACTTTTTACCTATGTTTTCATTCTAAACTTATTTGTGTTCCATTCCCATTCATTCCCATTGTCCACCTCATCACGATGGATTGTCGACGAAAACACCAGCGACCGCGTAAAACTAGCGTGCGTGAACTGGCCGGGCCACGTCCACGTTATGATTCCTGAGGGTCTAAACAAGAAGCCCATGAAAGCCATTGTGTCGGACATATCTCACACAATGGGCTTTAACTGCGTGCGACTCACTTGGGCCACATATATGTACACGCGATACTCAAACCTCACCGTTTCGCAGTCGCTAGACCAGTTGAATTTAACCGTCGCTAAAGAAGGCATCGCGAAAAACAACCCCGAAGTGTTGGAAATGAGCATTGTCGAAGCTCAAAATGCGGTCGTTAACGCGATTGGTAAAGGGAAGTTAATGGTTGTGCTCGATAATCACATTAGTTCGCCCAAATGGTGTTGTGGTGATAACGACGGGAATGGGTTTTTTGGGGACGAGTATTTCGACCCCGACGAGTGGGTTCAAGGTCTAGTATTAGTAGCTCGCCGTTACACAGGGAATCCTTCGGTACATGTTACATAATTAATGTCACCAACATTTAGACAATTTCTTATAACTTTTTTAATATATACCTATATCCAATAACGTGTTATATTAATATATATTGTACTTGTTAGGTAGTGGCAATAAGTATGAGAAACGAGCTACGTGGACCAAGTCAAAACGTGACAACATGGTACGAGTACATGCAACAAAGTGGTGAGGCAATCCATCACGAGAATCCAGACATTCTCGTGATCTTTTCGGGTTTGTCGTATGATACAAACCTCGGATTCTTGAAATCTCGACCGTTAACGATTAGTTTGGATAACAAGTTAGTTTATGAGTCACATTGGTACTCATTTGGGCAACCGTATGATAAATGGATTTTCCAAACAAATGAATATTGTGCAACCGTGACCAAAACATTTATGGACAATTCGGGGTTTTTGTTACGGGTGAAGGACAACCCGGTCCCGCTTTTTTTAAGTGAGTTTGGGATAGATCAGAGAGGTGGGAATGAGATGGAGAATCGTTATTTAGTTTGCTTGTTGGCGACTGTGGCGGAGATGGACATCGATTGGGCTTTGTGGCAGTTGCCAGGGAGTTATATGCTTAGGGAAGGGAATGTTGATATGGAAGATGTTTATGGGATGTATGATTTCATGTGGGAGAGACTTCGAAATTCTACAATGGTGGATCGGTTACGGTTTATTCAAACCAAGATTCAAGGTATTATATTCAATCAATGGGATACGTAACGTATGCATATCTAACCAATTTTAAGTAAAGAAGAGTAAAATTGTGTCTTTTTTCTTTAAATGTGATACATAAAACAGTTCTTAATCGTCTACGTCACTAAAAGATCATATAGAAGTGAATTATATGATTCTCGTAGTTTTTTACTTAAAATTGATTTTGTAATGAACGTGTCGTTCTTATATGCATGTATTTGTTTGTTTAGAAAAATAATCACTTGCTACACTACAGGTTATGATCACGGACCAAGCAACCAAACATCTTACATTTTGTACCACCCTTTAAGTGGACAATGTGTCGGACCAAGCCACTATCTTTCCATGACAAGTTGTCGTCACGCAAGTCACTGGATTCATGAACAAGATGGTGGCTCGATCCAACTAAAGAACACAAATCACTGCCTAACAACCGTTAAACAAGGCATGCCACCTATCATGTCTCATCACGACAACTGCTCGACTCCTGAAAGTTCTTGGAATGTTGTTTCGAGCTCGAAACATCATTTGGCCTCGAAAGATAGCCAAGGGGGCAACTTGTGTTTGGAAGTGGATCCTTCTACATTAAAGATTGTCACAAATAAGTGTTTGTGTCTTGATGATGATATGAGAGATGTTTTAAAATGTGACGACAATCCACAAAGCCAATGGCTGAAGCTCATCCCAGTCAGTAGGATAGATCAATGATTATTAAGAACCTATATTTTGATATCATTTATTTGTTTTGAGGATAAAAACGTAATATTTTATTGCGAATTTACGGCCAAATTTATATAGAATATTATTTAGAATTGTTATTTTACGGTAAAGAATGATGTGCCAACCTCTGTAACACCGGACATTGTAGCCAAGGTCGACTACTCAACCACCGCCAGCTCCTTGACTCTCTCAGATGTGCGGAAACCCGACCTCCACCCACTCAAAGGCAGTAAAATTGTCAGATGGTGTGAAACCAGCAACAGGATCAATCAAAGAACAAAAAAAAAATCTATTATTAATGACTTTGACTTAGACCTAAAACAATCTAAGATCACAAATACAATCTCTAAACAATATCAAACACAAGAACAAGACAGGACAACTTATCTATTCTTAGCACTTATTCGAGATGAATAAGTGCAGAACACCAAGATGAAAACCCTAATCGCTCTGAGATATGTGAGAGATACAAAACAAGTACAAAGGAAAGTGAACGATCGAAAACTGGCAAAGTGAGGTGAAGAAAGCTATTTATAGCCAGGGTATAGGCTCGGGAAGAAACACACCCGAGCCTCTTGTGTCCACACGATCACTAAGAGAAAACACATGAATCCTTGATCAGAGCCGTTGATTTAGGAAAGGAATAAGAAGTGGGGATTGCCAGCGTGGCAATCCACACTAACACTTCGAAACATTAATCTGGGCCGCCAAATCTTCTGTGACCACTCTAAGCCCATGAGTCTCCATTCTTTATCCAAGCCCAATAAGCAATACAGCTACCTTCCTTAGCCCATCAGCAACCCGCATGAATCCTGAGCCCAAGTCCAGCTCCCATCCAGTCCACCAATGTCAATGTACAAAAACAAATAAAACATGTATTAGAAATATGTATTAGAAATGTTAATATATACTAATCATAATTTTAACACCCCCCATCAATTTGATTACCTGGAGCAAATGGGTCAAATAAATGAAGTTTTTCACGAAGATTTGTATGTTGATAAACCAACAATCCTTTCGTAAAAATATCAGCTAATTGACTTTGAGAGTCAACTTTAATAGGCTTAATCATCCCATTAGAGACCAAATCCCTCAGAAAGAATAAATCAATCCCAAAGTGTTTGGTTTTGTCATGGAATACTGGATTCGCTGCTATTGCCAAAGCAGCACTATTATTACAACTCAAGTCAATAGGAGTTTTTATAAGGACATTTAGTTCACTTAACAAATCTTTTAACCACATTATTTCACAAGATGCAGCACACATAGCTCGGAATTCTGCTTCAGCAGAAGACCTAGAGACAGTGGACTGCTTCTTACTTTTCCAGGTTATCAAATTGTTACCTAGATATACACAATAACCAGTAACAGACCTTCTGGACTCAATACACTTGGCCCGGTCAGAGTCTGCATAAGCTTTCAGACTAAGAGATCCTGACTTAGAAAAGGAAATTCCTTTGCCAGGGGCACCTTTAAGATACCTTAATAATCTCATAGCAATCTTTAAATGACTACTATTAGGCTTATGCATATACTGACTTAGGAAATGCATAGTGTATGAGATATCTGGTCTAGTATGGGACAAATAAATTAATTTCCCTACAAGTTGTTGATATCCAGTTATATTATCAAGGGTTTTAACATTAATAGTTAGCATATTATTAACAACATGACTAGGTTCAATAGGATTACCTATAGGCTTACAACCAGTTAATCCATACTCAGCCAATAAGTCAATACAATACTTTCTCTGAGTTAAACAAAGTACATTATTATGTCTAACAACCTCAATTCCAAGAAAATATTTCAATTCACCAAGATCTTTAATCATGAACTTAGTTTTTATAGCAGTTTTAACATTATTAATTTCATCTACAGAATTTCCTGTTAATATGATGTCATCAACATACACTAGCAAAACTAAGAACACAGACTGATAAGACTTAGTAAACATAGAAACATCAAACTTGCTTTGCACAAAACCAAGTTCAAATAAAGATGAAACAAGCTTAGCATTCCACATTCTAGGAGCTTGTTTTAATCCATATAGAGACTTCTTGAGTTTACATACTTTATTATTATCATAAGTATCAGTAAAACCCTCAGGAACAGACATATATACATCTTCCTTTAGATCTCCATATAAAAAAGCATTATTAATGTCAAGTTGAAAAATTTTCCAATCAAATTCTACAGCTAAAGAGATAACACATCTAATTGTGACAAGTTTAACCACAGGTGAGAAAGTTTCATCAAAGTCTACACCCTCTTTTTGACTAAAACCTTTAGCCACTAACCTAGCTTTAAACCTTTCAATCTCTCCACTAGCTTTGTATTTAATTTTGAAAATCCACTTACAACCTATTTTACTCCTACCTTTAGGTAAATCAACAATATCCCAAGTATTGTTCCTATGTAAGGCCTCTAATTCCTCATTCATAGCATTAATCCAGTTATTAGAGGCCTCCAAAAATATCCTAGGTTCACTACTTTTATTTAAAACAGAGGCAAAACATTTGCTTTCCATAGGTAAATTAGAATAGTTAACAAACTTTTCTAATCCATATTTTACTTTACCTTCTATAACAAAATCATTAAACCTTTTAGGAACTTGAGACTCTCTATTTGACCTTCTAACAACAGATTCAGAATCTTGATTAGTATCACCCTCAGATCCTAGGTTGTTATCATGCACAGTACTCACACCCTCAGCCCTATCAGGTTCTGGACCCACACTACTAGGCTGCTGGTTCTCAGCCAAGCCATTAGAGGTTCTCTCAACAGAACCTGACTGCTGAGACCCATGTGTTCTTGATTCTATGTTTTCTAGGTTATACCCAGTTTCACCCTTTCCCTCATCATTGGGATCCTTTACACCCAAGACATCTGAATATGTGTTTTCATATAGGTCGAAAAAGTTTGTGTTAGTGATGTGTTTTATGGGATTAGAGTCAAATTTCTCATACACAATTTTTTCTTTGAAAGGAAAAAAACTTTCAAAAAATTTGACATCTCTTGAGAAAAAAATGGTTTTACTGTCTAAACTAAAGACTTTGTACCCTTTTTTCTCATAAGAGTATCCAATAAAAACACACTTCTCACTTCTACTTTCAAACTTATCTGTTTCATTCAACACAGTACAAAAACACAGACAACCAAATATTCTAAGGTGTTCTAGGAAAGGTTCAAAACCATACAACAACTCATAAGGAGTTTTTCCAGCTAGCACAGAGGATGGAGTCCTATTGATCAAATAAGCAGCAATTAATATGCATTCAGACCAAAAACGAATAGGTAAAGAGCTTTGAAATAACAATGCCCTTGCAACATTAAGTAAATGCCTATGCTTTCTCTCAACCACCCCATTTTGTTGAGGTGTGTAAGCACAGGATGTCTGATGTATGATCCCATTCAAACTACAAAAATCCTTAAACTGTTTGTTTACAAATTCTGTACCATTATCAGATCTAAAGATTTTTATGTTTTTCTTAAATTGTGTTTTAATTATATTATTAAAAGTTGTAATACAATCAAACACTTCAGTTTTAGACTTCATCATACATACCCAGACAGCCCTTGTGAAATCATCTACTATAGTCAAAAAATACTTATTTCCATCTCTATCAGAGACTTTATAAGGACCCCAGACATCTAAGTGGATGATATCACCTAATTGTACAGTCCTATGTTGGCTTAAAGGGAATGGTTCCCTATGTTTCTTGGCTCTATGACATACTTCACAAGGATCACAGTTATCTATTTTAGAAAGACTAAGTCTGCCTTTTAAAATATTAACAACCTGATCTAAAGGATGTCCAAGCCTGGCATGCCATAAGCTATACAATTTTTTATTTTCTAAACACACCTTATTAGATAAACAAGCATTCCCACACATATAAAGTCCATCCATTTGTCTACCAGTCACCAGGGTTTTCTTGGTTGACAAATCCTGGATATAACAGTTATGTTCATCAAAACCTATGTACAATTTATTATCTCTGGCTAACTTATGGACAGACAACAAGTTTACAGTATATTCAGGAACAACAAGTACATCTTGTAAATCAACACCATCTGCTAAGTGTAAAGTACCAATTTTAGTTACTAAAGCAAATGTTCCATTGGGATGTTTAACTCTTATATTTAGTTGAGACACATCAACATAGTCACTTAAAAATTTTTCATTGTTTACCATATGTTCATTGGCCCCTGAATCACATATCCAACCAATCCCCTTTAGTATCCCATTACTACTAACAAAACAATAAATATTTGAACTAACTGAGGATGCACAAAAAATACTACCTGTAACATTGCAGTTTTGAGCAACATCACTAGGTTTCTCATTCAAAAAATTCATTAGCTTAGCAAGTTGTTCACTGGACAATGAAGGAATAGACACATTAGATTCACTAGTAGTATTATTAGCCACAACTGCCTTCTTATTTGGGTTTCCTCTGGATCTCATCCAAGTGGGATACCCAATGATCTCAAAACATTTATCTATAGTGTGACCAACTTTATTACAGTGTGTACATTTAAGAGAAGGATTAGCTTTGACATTTCTTTTATTAAAGTCAACAGATTGATTTACTTTAGAAACAAAGTTAACAGACTGACTTGACTTGGTTCCATTTGAAGAATTTCTATGTGACTCTTCTCTAGACACAATGGCAAAGGCTTCTTTAACCGAAGGCAAAGAGTCCTTTGTCAACAAGTTAGTCCTAACTCCTTGATAACAATCATCTAATCCCATTAAAAACTGCATTAATTTGATCATATGACTATAGTTATTAAATTCTTTTCCTGCATCACATGTACAAGAAGGCAGTTGTAGAATCTGATCAAGTTGTGTCCACATTACATTTAGTTTATGATAGTAATCAGACACATTTAAACCATTTTGTTTAAATGAATTAATTTTTAAATGTAAATCAAACACAACAGACCCATCTACTTTATTATATGTCTCCTTAAGATCCTTCCAAACTTCAGAAGCTAACTTAGAATATACTTGTCCTAAGTATAATTCTTCTGATATAGAATTCAGAATCCAAGTTAACACAACTGAATTGCACCTATCCCATTGTCTCATTAAAACATTATCATCATCAGGTTTAATGCAAGTACCATCAATAAACCCAAGTTTGTTTTTAACTTGTAAAGCTAAAATCATGGCATTTGACCACACATTATAATTCTCAGTGCCCTTTAGTTTTATATTAAAAATGTTCAAGTTAGCAGAATCACTGGCATGAAGATACAGAGGATCACTAGCATCAAGTTTACTAATCAAGGTAGCACCAAGACGTGCATCTCCAGACTCACTAGACTGACTGCTATGATCAGACATGATATTAATCAAGACAAACACAGAAAGATCAATTCACACAAAATTCAAGAAAGAAATTAATCACACAAGCACCTACAGACGAAACCCTGTCAGTGATCAAGATACCAGGTTCATCACTCAAAGGTGCCTGGCCATGTCTTAACAGGGGAGTCTGGTTCCTAGATCTAGTACACACGCACCCACAGATCAGAAAGCTTGAAACAATTAATCAATCAAATCAGATAATGACACAACCAAGTATTGAGCCAACTCCGGTCCCCCTAACCCGGACAATGCTCCTAGACCTTGACAGTAAATGAAAAAACAGTTGAGGAACAATCTCACCAAATGGGGACCCAAGTTAGGGTTTCTCCAAACTCGTAATCTGTAACCTTCACTTAGGGTTACAGATCAGAGAGCAAAGAATAAGCCTCCTCATCGTTCAATGCTTCTTGAACCAGCACCTCGATCCTTGATATCAAACTCAAGATCCACAGCCAAGACACGATCTGAGTACGATCTCTCAACCAAGAACTGACTCGAACAATCACCAAGAACGAAGACCACCAGAAACCCTAATTTTCAGCGGAAGACCAACAACCAGAGCCTTATAGCTCTGATACCATGTCAGATGGTGTGAAACCAGCAACAGGATCAATCAAAGAACAAAAAAAAATCTATTATTAATGACTTTGACTTAGACCTAAAACAATCTGAGATCACAAATACAATCTCTAAACAATATCAAACACAAGAACAAGACATGACAACTTATCTATTCTTAGCACTTATTCGAGATGAATAAGTGCAGAACACCAAGATGAAAACCCTAATCGCTCTGAGATATGTGAGAGATACAAAACAAGTACAAAGGAAAGTGAACGATCGAAAACTGGCAAAGTGAGGTGAAGAAAGCTATTTATAGCCAGGGTATAGGCTCAGGAAGAAACACACCCGAGCCTCTTGTGTCCACACGATCACTAAGAGAAAACACATGAATCCTTGATCAGAGCCGTTGATTTAGGAAAGGAATAAGAAGTGGGGATTGCCAGCGTGGCAATCCACACTAACACTTCGAAACATTAATCTGGGCCGCCAGATCTTCTGTGACCACTCTAAGCCCATGAGACTCCATTCTTTATCCAAGCCCAATAAGCAATACAGCTACCTTCCTTAGCCCATCAGCAACCCGCATGAATCCTGAGCCCAAGTCCAGCTCCTATCCAGTCCACCAATGTCAATGTACAAAAACAAATAAAACATGTATTAGAAATATGTATTAGAAATGTTAATATATACTAATCATAATTTTAACAAAAATAATCGGTAAAACCTCATCTCTCATTCATTTAGTTTAAAGCCCTATTATATTTTGATTCGTGTGCGTGTAATGTGGGCTATGGATAGATTTAAGGCTACAATCGAACTGAACTTTCAGCGAACAGTTCATGAATCGTTCAGTGGGAAGTTCGTTTGTGTTCGTTTAGTTAAACGAACGAACATGAACAGATCGAGGTCACGTTCGTTCATTTATGTTTGTGAACGTTCGGTGACGTGTTCGTTTATGTTCGATAGTTTTAAGGTTTTTATTTTTTATATTCTTTTATTTTTATTTATTTTACCGAATAAATAATATATATGAGGTAAATATATGATTATATGAGATCAATAAACCTACTTTTTGTATCCAATATATGTTTCGGCGTTCAAGCATTGATGCCCTCCACTTCTAACACCCTTCTTTAGTACTAAGTATGTTTGGACAATTATGTTATATTTTGGGTGGATCCGGCTAACGTTTTAGACTCTTAATGTATGTGAATTCGATGTTATTCAAAAGTTAATATATGTCCGTTTGTGTTTATTTCCTTTCATGAACACTTGTTTTTGTTCATTACTGTTCGTTTATGTTCGTGTACGTTCATGAACAAAATTAACAAACAAACACAAACGAAGATGAACATGAGTGTTTTCTTAACAAACAAATACGAACATAAAATCCCGTTCGAAAAGTGTTCATGAACTGTTTGTAAACATATAATTTTCTTAATAAACGAATACTAACAAGACGTTCATATTCACTTGGTTCATTTACAGCCCTATTTATACTAACTATTTATACTAAGTAACCCATTATGGCCAACTTTAATAATTTTTATAATAATTTATTTAAAACTTTACTTTTGTTCAGGTTTTGGAGCCCATTTATAGATTCACGCAAGTCTCACCTATATTAGTTGAAGATTTATTTTAGATTTTCTTTTTAGACAATTTTCATTTTTGTTTATTCATTGATTACATATTATTGTTTTTTTACAAAATTCCATTAAGGAAAAGTATTCTCTAAAATTATCTTAACATAAAAATAATAAAAAAAGATTTTAGGTCTTTAATCAAAGAAATCAATAGATTAGATTGAAAGATAGAAGTTGAGGGAATTAGAAGTTATTAGTATAATAGTTATAGTGTATAATTGTTGATTTTTTTCAACTTTTATCCTCGTTTTTTAAATGGTCATAACTTATTCATGCTACATTTTTTTTAAATAAAATACACCATAAAAACAAACATTTTATCATCTTTTATTTGCATGCCCTATTGCTATAGCTTTTTTTTTTAAATTGCTGGGTTGATAACTTGCGTGATCATCACGTATAATTTGCGTAATTATAAGGTATGACATGTGTAATTATCTGATTTAGTGGTGGACAAAATACATTTTTGGCTAGTACCATATGTCACACTCTGAGTCATTCTTATCCTTTACATGTTAAGATCATTTTATATTATCTTTACCCTTAGACCATGTAATTTCAAGCCCCATAGGGCATTAATTGACATGTGGCATGTGGGGTCATTAAGGGATTCAAATTAGGATGGGGATGTTGTGAGAAGGTGAAAATTTCAAGCCCTTCCAATCATTGAGGCTTGCATATCATTGGTCCATCAAAAAACCTTGCATATCATTGGCCCATCTAATAAAAAAATGACGTAGAAATTTTGATCGAGGGCAAAAAAACACCCCAAAAAACTTGTGTGTGGGGGTGTAAGATTATGACGGGGGCGTGGATTTGCCCAATAACGCTTGAATTCAGTTCCGATTACATATGATCTTATAGTTTTATTTTCTAATAACCAGTGTATTATTCATACGAATTATAATAGTGCATTTCAGACGTGGTAGTTGTATATTTAAGATGAGTCATTAAAATGCATCCTATACCATCAGATATTGAAAAGTAAATGACATTGTACTAGAAATTAGAAAATCTCACTATACACTAAAAAAATATTTTTGGCAAACCTTATCTCAGTAAGTGTTAAACAAGTAAGATGTCTGATTGGGTAAGAGACTTTAAGTCAGTAAGTGCTGAGACATTAAATATTGTTTGGTTGGGTCTCTGAATGATTGTACAGAATAACTATTTTACCCCTTTGAACTATTTCGCACCGAATGAAATGTATCTTCTTGGTCAGATCTTTGGATGGTGAATAATTATAGAACAAAAATAAAAACATCATATAAGCCTAACCATATCAACTAGCCACTCAAAATTGAAAACAATTGTAAATAAACATCAAAGACACTTGTAATTAAAAGATAGTTGGTATGACAAAATTACAGAAATCAATTTTTATGCCTTACTAAAATTGCAGGTTCAAACCTTTATGCTTAATTTGCACTCAATTCAACATTTCATTATATATTTTTGTACATGTTTCAATCTTTAGTACAAACCTAGTTAATTATTTTGGTTATGTCCCCTCACATACAAAACATGTGAGGGTATATTTGTCATTTTCCCTATTACTTTTTACCTAGTAATATAGAATTAAATTGCAATTCAATTTTCTGATAACTTTGTGTATGATACGATGGACCATTTGACCGACTATCACCACAAAACTCCTTTCCTGATCAGAAATGCATCACCCGAGGTTTCAACCAACTAATCCAAAGGGTGGTAACATGGTGGTTTCTAGACCAAGTACAAAGATTTTATCCATCTCTTCTTATCTCTGCCCCTATCTCTAAAACCCACAACACTTTGTTTCTCTCTCTTGAAAACACAGTCAGTCACCTCCACCACCGTCGGTAACCCCCACAACAACCTTTGCTAGCCTTGTCCTCGTGTTGTTTCTCTCTCTAAAAAACCCAACCCCAGCCGTCTGTAACCAGCCACATCGTCAACTTGTTATATCTCTATCTGAAAAACCAAGCCTCTATCGTCTCCAACTCCGAAAACAACCACCGTCTGGAACCAACTCCGATGGTGAGGAAGCAGAAAATGACGACCACCATGAACGTTCCACCATCACTGGCACCATCATTGCCACCATCAACCTTCACAATCATCACCACCATCGACCTCCAGCATCACCGCAATAATCATCCCCACCATCAACCTCCATCATCGTCGTCAACATCACGACCACAATCACCACTACCGCCTCATCTATTGTAATCTCCTTCTCCTCTGTTGTACTAATTGGTTGAATTAGCGGTCTTGGTTGGGGGTGTGGTGTTGGTTTGGGGTGTGGTGTGGTGTGATTTGGCTTTTGGTAACTAAGAGAACACAAACCTCTCCTTAATAATTACATTTGTATCAACATATCTTAAAACAATAGCCATTTGTTCCTTCCCATATACATCACTAGATTCATCAACTAGTAATGTAAACACATCATCACCGATTTCATTAAGATACGTTTAAGCACTTCTTCAAAACAATGAGCAACATCCTTTTGAGTACTTGGACTTAAATATTTATTATTTTCCGCGGCTTTTCGTAACTTTTTAAGTTCCTTATTTTGACTTAGTATTAAATCCATTAGTTCTAAAAAATACCTTTAAAACTAGAAGTTTCACTCTCATCATGACCTCAAAATGGTAATGCACATTTCAAACTAAACCTATAAGCGTCAATTGTAGCAGTTAACCTAATTCGATTTTCTTTGATCGCAATGTCATCTTGTTTATGTAAGGAAACGGGAACAGACCGAGCTTGGCATACTAGATCTTCACATTTTAAGGGCTTTATTATGAAAACTATTGGGAGAATTACCAATGTGTTTATCAAATCTTGGTTCTTTCCAATTGTGATAGCCTGTGGTCATAAATGTCACCCGACCACCTTTGTTAGCCATCCAAATCCCAACATAGTCTCTACATAAATGACAACATAAACAAAAGGCTTTGTCTGCTTTTATACTATACTCTAACCATCAAGGATGATCATCAAACCAAGTAGATTGGAAACGACGGTTTTTATTCCCTACCTTTGTTTGTTGGATTACATGTTCACGTGGTTGGCACGGTCTTTTAACCAATATTTTCTTTTTTGTCATCTCTTTGATTTGAATGGTAATCTAAAATTCTTATCTTGTCAGCAAGGTCCCAAGGTAGATTATCCAAATCAACTAACTTAGGCATGGAAGGAATAGAGATAGGTCCGGGACTATTTATATTACCTGATGAAATTTCACTTGACGATGGTTCTTTTCTTTTTAAGAAATTGTCAAAAAAAAAAAAAAAAAAAAAGAGTTCCTAAATGAAAAAAAAAATATCATTAACATAAACAATACAACTACACAAATAAAACATAAATCACAACTTGCTTAAGAGGTTAAAAATACGCACCTTGTTTAAATTATGCGAAGACATATTCAAATGATTAAATCGCCAACAAATCAACGATCCAACCCAAAGCTACAAACTAGAATCTGTGTATTTGTTAACTTAGAATATGTATATTTGTTATTGAGAAATCTTTGGATTAACATTATATCATCAAATATTAGTTATTAAAAATTGATATCAAATATATCAATATACAATTTACAAACTTACAAACCGACAAAAGTGCATTTCAAGGAGAAAAAAAAAAACAAACTGACAAAAGTGAAAAGAATATACCAAAGCATATTCTCATATTTTTTTCAATAAGATAGGAATATCTTGATTCTTGACAAAACTCCAAAATATAAAATATGATTATGTTACTTATGGGAGCATAAAATTGTATTTGAAGAAATATCAATTACCGAGTAAAGGGAGCACGGAAGGATTATCTTCGGAATTTGGATGGAATGATTGGACGCCGGTTCCAACTCTGTTTCTCTGTTCGATCGGCCGCTAATGTATCCGACTTTGTTTCTAGGTCACGGCTGATGGGTGTTCAACGACCGTTGATGTTCAACTTTTCAATGATCGATGGGTTACGATTGATGGGTGTTCAATGACCGATTGTTCAATGACGAGGGGAAATGTGTTTGACGGGAGCCTATTCATCCGGTGAGTTGTGGGCTTCGAGCACTCGTCTATTGATTGAGGTGGGCACTGGGCTATTGATCAGGGTGGGCACTAGGCTTTTCATTAAGAAAACTAGATGTACAAGTGGGCTTTTCCTATGGAAAACTATGGATAGTACGGTGGGCACCGGCCCACCGTGAATTGTGGGTGGCTCCACCACTGCATACACCACAACAAAACAGTGTAGTGAAACGAAAACACCGATACCTCTTGGAAACTGCAAGGGCCTTAAAATTTGAGGCTAAACTACCCATTAGGTTTTTTTTTTGGGGGGGGGGGGGGGGTATTTTAACAGCAGCCCACATCATAAATCGACTCATTTCTGATGTTATTAATGGAAAACGCCTTATGAATTACTACACAACGAAAGCCCAGATTATGAACACATAAAGGTTTTGGGTTGTCTCGCTTGCTATTTAAGCATTGAGACAAAATGCAATAAGTTTGAAATGAGGGGGAGATCTGGAATCTTTTTAGGTTATCCGCCAGGCACAAAAGGTTACAAAATTTTTTACCTTGAACACAAAAAGATCATTGAAGAAACAAAAGTCTACCTTAAGGGTAGGGGGTTAAACTCGTCTCTACAGCTCAGATCCTTTGCTAGAATGAATGACTTCTTGCCGGTTGGAGACCTGAAATAACATGATAAACCGATGTGGGGCGACCGCCTCGAATCCCGAAGGAATCTACTTAGCAGACACAAAAACGTAATCGGCCTTAGTGTGTTCTTCAGGGATTTTCTGAATGGCCTATTCAAGGAGACGAAGTGCTCCTTAAATAGGTTCCACACGGGCCTCAACATTTACCCATAACTTACCCAATGGGCCGAGACCCAGTTAAAGGCTTGCCTCCACATCAGCCCAAGATTAGGCCCAGTAAGGTATAATATACAACGTGTAATACATCATAGAGGATGATCGTACCGTTCTTTTTGACGTGGCATCATATGATTGGCCACAGGTCTGGTTGGATATGATTGGCCGTCGAGTGTACTATTGTCCCCTCTGCAGGCCTTCGTTAGTGGAGATCTTTGTTGAGGTGGTCCCACGTGTTTTCATTGGCTGACGCGTGCAGGAGATATACTATTTGTCTCCTGCGGGCTTGTCCGGGACACGTGTGATTCCCCTGCTGGCTGATCGTGCAACATGCTCCTTGCCACACGTCGTTGGACCTTGATTGGCTCGTACCATATTGTACGAGCGTGCAGATTATCTCCACGTGTTCCTTTCTGATTTCATTCTCTGAGCCTTGGCGGCTGCTGGTACTGCACCCGCCAATGGCGGGCTCAACCCGCTATGCTGGTTCCGCCGCTGCCTGATCTGTTGGAGCTTTTTAGGCCTTGTGGCCCTGTTCAGAGCTTTGGGCTAAAGCCTTGGGTAGGGGGCCTAGTAAATTTGGGTCCCTACCCCTTCAATCATCATAACAAGGCATGTGAAGTTTTTTGAAGAGGTTTTTCCCCTCACAAAGGTTGATATTCCGAAGAATGATGAAGAGGTTTTCATTTGGCCAAAAACTTGAGAGGATATTTTGAAGCAAAGCAATTCTCTAAAAATAACCCACATCAAACCGATGAAAAAGCAAGCGATCCAATGTAGCCCATTATTAGTGAGGAAACAAATGGCCCACAAATAAATAACCAAAAAACTTTGGGAAGCCCAGCAACAGAAATTAATGAGGCCACGCAATCTAGCCCACCAGCTAATGAGGTTACTTCTTCTTGCCAAACACTCCCTAGTGAAATCACTTCGCCTGGCCAAATTCCCGCAAATGAGATTTATGAAGATGATGCATGACCTTTTGAGCACCCCAAACACAACAGAATTCAACCAATTTATTTAAAGGACTACAATGTGAAGTTACCCCCATCTCTAGACCAAGAGCATTCATCCTCAAACTCCAATCAAGACCCCTCAACGGTACACCCTATAGCACATTTTGTCTCTTACGATAATTTTACTAACTCACATAAAGTTTTTTTGGCGGCCATTATTCAAATAATGAGACAAAACATTTCGGTCAAGCAGTTCACAATCCAAAATGGATCGAAGCTACGCAAGCCAAAATTCAAGCTCTTAAACAAAACGGAACTTGGATGTTGGAAGAATTGCCAAAGGGCAAATGCGCCATTGATTCTAAATGGGTGTACAAGATTCAATATAAACCAAGCAGAGAAATAAAAAGGTATAAAGCACGTCTCGTTGCCAAGGGTTTCACACAAACAGAATGCGTCGTCTTCCATGACACTTTTGCACCGGTTGCAAAATTAGTCACTATTCAAACTCTTCTAACAGTTGCTGTGAAGAGGGAATGGCATACTCACCAACTAGACGTAAATAACGCCTTCCTACATGGGGATTTTCATGAAGATACCCGAAGGTTTTAGGAAATGTGATGACAATCGGGTTTGCAAACTAAAAAAATCTCTTTATGGGCTCAAACAAGCATCGATAAATTGGTACCAAAAATTCACTTCTTTGCAAGGACTTGGTCTCAAGCAATCAAAGGCTGATCACTCCCTTTTCTTGTTCTAAAAAGAAGAAATTTTTATTGTTGCTCTTATTTACGTGGATGATGTCATCATCACAGGAAACGACATTCACACAATTCATGAAACCAAAAATTTCCTAAACAAAGAGTTCAACATCAAGGATCTCGGTCCTTTAAAATTCTTTCTTGGCATCAAAGTGGTTCGTACGAAACATGGCATGGTTCTTAGTCAACGAAAGTACACGTTGGACATTCTCAAAGACACAGGAATGTTAGGTTGCCGGCCAAGCATGTTCTCGATGGAACACAATCTAAAATTAGACAAACGTGATGACGAAGCTTGTGTTGACGCAAACCGATATAGGAGATTTGTTGGGAGACTCCTCTATTTACAAGCAACAAGACCTGACATCACTTACTCCGTCAATTTCCTAAGTCAGTTCGTTAGTGACCCTGATAGGTTTTACAAAGAAAAACCTACAAAACTTCCAAAGAAACATCAAGAGAAGAGAGACAAAGCAAAAAGCTTTCTATATTTTTCATTCCTTTTTTTCATATACAATCAGCTCAGCTTAAATACAAATAAAAATACGGAAAGTAACTATAACTAAGAAAGTGGAAAACATGGGAACTAAACATGCAAAGTAACTTGCACAAAAGTGATACAATGCCCCACGTCATGCATGAATTACGTAGCATAAGAGTATAGAAACATGTAGTGGGTATTGTTAGGATCACGGGTCGGTCGGGTCGTATCAACTCCTCGCGCCTCAAAACGTTCTTGTCCTCAAGAACAGAACGATTTCGCCATGGAGGTCGCCATTCGAATCTTCCGGCGGCATTTGGTGCGGTTTCAACGGGACGCCAGGGTGTGCGCCACTCGCGTATCATGATGGCTACAAATTTTATCGGTGTTTTGAGTTTCAAAAGCAGTGGCTTGACAAGATAAAAACGTGACCACAACTTGATTTTATCCTTAGCAACTTTGGTCTGTGTTACCGTCAAACTAATATTTCTTGGCATTGATTTCTTAGCCGAGTTTTGTGCACCGAGGGAGATAATAACAAAACGTTTGGTTGCTTGTGTGGGATTGGGCGGTGTGACCGATTTCGGCAACCAAGGCGGTTTCCATTCGAGTCGTACCACGGGAGTGGGCATGGTATCCGCGGTGCACATGACACCCTTTTCAGCAAGTGCGGATAAAGGTGGTGTGGTTGATGCAACAATGGCGTTAAGAGCGGACTCAACGGATCGTGATGGTGGTTTCCAAGGCGGCCTCCATTCGCGCCACCCGCCTTTAGTCTCTTCTGTGTTGGTTGGTATCTCTTTCCACTTATGTCCAAGAGCAATCAAATTTGATAGAAATCCCATAATAAGACATGCCACAATTGGTTAGCATCATAATGGAGGCCTCGTTTGTTGTGGATTTTGTGATGGATGGATTGTGACTTTGCTAATGGTGGTAAGGAAGGTTCTGATGTTAGTAGTCCTGCATGTTGTGGATTTGACGGGGTTGTTGGATAGGCTTATGTTGGCAGTGGAGGTGAAGGTGGCACAAACGGTTTCGGCAAGGTCGTATATTTTGGTGGTGGGTGTGCAAACGGTTCCGTGGTATAAACGGGTGGTAGAGTTTGTGGTGGTGTGGCAACAACGGTTGACGGTGTGAGTGAAGGAGGTGACGGAACAGGTTGTGGTTCATTGTGAAATTTGTCGGAAATAGAGGTGACAATGGTAGCTTGTCGATCGAATAAGGTGTGAAGGGTGCGGGTTTGTTCGATTAAGGTTTGGAGGTAGGTTTCTTGTTGGGCAATAAGTTGCCGGAGAAGATCATGGATTATAGGGTCATCGAGTTCTTCCAAAGCCATGGAGGCTAAGGCTCAATGAAAGCACCAATGATAGGTTTTACAAAGAAAAACCTACAAAACTTCCAAGAAACATCAAGAGAAGAGAGACAAAGCAAAAAGCTTTCTATATTTTTCATTCCTTCTTTTCATATACAATCAGCTCAGCTTAAATACAAATAAAAATACGGAAAGTAACTGTAACTAAGAAAGTGGAAAACATGGGAACTAAACATGCAAAGTAACTTGCACAAAAGTGATACAATGCCCCACGTCATGCATGAATTACGTAGCATAAGAGTATAGAAACATGTAGTGGGTATTGTTAGGATCACGGGTCGGTCGGGTCGTATCAGACCCTCGAGAAAGTCACCTCAAAACTGCAAATCATGTTCTTCGATACCTAAAAGCCACACCAGGGCACGGTATCCTTCTTACAAAATACCGGGGGGGGGGGGGGGGAATCTTACAGCCTATTGTGACTCTGATTGGCTCGGTTGCCCCATTACAAGAAGGTCATGAACAGGGTATTTATTATTTCTAGGGGAACTCTTATATCTTGGAAATCAAAGAAGAAATCGGTTGTCTCTCGCTCTTTCGCAAAAGCCGAGTACCGCGCTATGGCTTCTACAGTTAGTGACAATCAAGCCGCTATACACATTGCCAACAATCCTGTTTTCCATGAACGAACTAAACATGTTGAGATGGACTGTTGTTTTGTAAGAGAAAGAGTCGAATCAAAGGAAATACAGCCCATGCATGGCCATCAACACAAAGGATCAAATTGCGGACGTTTTTACCAAACTGTTAGGAACGCATAATCTTCAACCTTTACTTGACAAGTTAGGCATTACGAACCTTCATGTGCCAACTTGAGGGGAGTAATGGACGGAGATGTACTACCTTGTTAATCTATATTGTTCCTAATTTGTAGCCTTCTATTTTTCTTTTCCTTTTCCTTTGTTAATCTTTGACCCCTCCGTATATATTGAGGGTCATGGCCTTGTAATGATCAAATAAAAAGAGAACTAATATTGTGCCATGATAATGTTTTTTATTAGTTTATCTGTTATTTAACCTATGACTTAGGAATTAGTATTTGAGTCTGTATGTAATTTGCTGCCTATATAAGAAGCCAAGTTTTCATGTTAATTTATCAACCTCATTCAGTAGTATTCCCTTTATGTTCCTACACTTCAAACATGTCTTCAAAACCATTAACCTATGTTTTCATTCTACTCTTCTTTGCGTTCCATTCTCATTCATTCCCATTGTCCACGTCCTCACGATGGATCGTAGACAAAAACAGCGGCAACCGCGTAAAACTAGCGTGTGTAAACTGGCCAGGCCATCTCAACGTTATGATTCCTGAGGGTCTACACAAGAAGCCCATGAAAGCCATTGTGTCGGACATATCTCACACAATGGGTTTTAACTGCGTGCGACTCACGTGGGCTACTCACATGTACACACGTTACTCGAACCTCACTGTTTCTCAATCGCTAGACCGGTGGAACTTAACCGTTGCTAAAGAAGGCATCACGAAACACAACCCGAGACTGTTGGACATGTCCATTGTCGAGGCGCAGAATGCCGTAGTTAATGCGTTGAGAAAAGAGAAGTTAATGGTGGTGCTTGACAATCACGTTAGTTTGCCCGTGTGGTGTTGCAATAATACCGACGGTAATGGGTTTTTTGGCGACACGTATTTCGACCCTGACGAGTGGGTTCAGGGTCTAGTGTCCGTCGCTCACCATTACAAAGGGAATCCTTCGGTAAGCATCATATATCGCTTTTAACTTGTGAACTTGCAATTTTTTTATATAAAATACAAAAAGAGAAGTTAATGGTGCAGAGTAACTCTCGTGCAGCTAAGGACACAAGCTTTATTTTTAATAGAGTATGTTTTACTATTCAAAAAGGGGGTGGCGGCGCAACTTGTTGTCCGTTTACCCGCCGCTCACTTGTAATTCTTGTTGGTTTTTAATATATGAGAATTATTCTTATTAAAATACAAATTTTCAATAGGAATATACGAAATTGTTGTGATAATTCATAATTGATGTCACTAACGTTTTGACATTTTTTAAGTTTCTTATGTTTAGTGTATTTGCTATATGAAATAACGTCTTACATTGTACATGTTAGGTAGTGGCAATGAGCATGAGAAACGAGTTACGTGGACCACATCAAAACGTGACAACATGGTACGAGAACATGCAACGAGGTGCTGCAGCAATCCATCACGAGAATCCAGGCATCCTCGTTATCTTTTCGGGTTTGTCGTTCGATACAAAGCTAGGATTCTTAAAAAATCAGTCGTTAACTATTAGTTTGGATAACAAGTTAGTGTTTGAGTCACATTGGTACGCATTTGGGCAACCTAATGATAATTGGATTCACCAAACAAATAAATATTGTGCCAATGTGACCAAATTGTTTATGGACAATTCGGGGTTTTTGTTAGAGTTGAAAGAAAACCCCGTCCCGCTTTTTTTAAGCGAGTTTGGGATAGATCAAAGAGGTGGGAACGAGAAGGAGAATCGTTATTTCGTATGCTTGTTGGCGAAGATGGCGGAGATGGACATCGATTGGGCTTTTTGGCAGTTGCCGGGGAGTTATATGCTTAGGGAAGGGAAGGTTGATTCGGAAGATGTGTATGGGATGTATGATATCACATGGAAGAAACTCAGAAGTTCTACGATGGTAGATCGATTACGATTTATTCAAACCAAGATTCAAGGTATTGTATTCTTTGTCCGGGAATGAAAGAAGTATTCCTTTAAAAAAAATAAAAAAAAATAATTGGGATATATTCGTATAAAATCAATTTTAAGTAGAGAACTGTAAAAACTTATGTGTTTTACTTCAAAAATAATATCACTTGCTACTCTACAGGTTATGATCATGGACCAAGCAACCAAACATCTTACGTCTTGTACCACCCCTTAAGTGGACAATGTGTCGGACCAAGCCACCATCTATCAATGACAAATTGTCGACACGCGAGTCACTGGATTCATGAACAAGATGGCGGCTCGATCCAACTAAAGAACGCAAATCGTTGTCTAACAACCGTCAAACAAGGCATGTCACCAATCGTATCTTATCACAACAACTGCTCGGCTCCTGAAAGTTCTTGGAACGTTGTTTCGATCTCAAAACATCATTTGGCCTCGAAAGATGGCAAAGGGAACAATGTGTGTTTGGAAGTGGATCCTTCTACTTTAATGATTGTCACAAACAAGTGTTTGTGTCTTGATGATGATTTGAGAGATGTGTTTAGGTGTGATGATAATCCACAAAGCCAATGGTTGAAGCTCATCCCAGTCAGTCAGTAGGATATATCAATGATTATTAGGCATGTTTTGATTTTGATAACATTTTTTATTTTAAATTTGCAAATTGCACATCAGTTTAATGTTTGATTTTGATAACATTTTTTATTTTAAATTTGCAAATTGCACATCAGTTTAATGTTTGATTTTGATAACATTTTTTTTCGTTTGGATATATGATCAAATTGCGAAAAAAAAAAAAAAAAAGCACTATGTTATTGCCAATTTTTGCGGCAATATTTAACAATTATGTGGAAATGTGGAATGTTATTGAAAATTTAGTTTTGAAACCCTCTGTCTGGCCTTTGATATCTTTGAGGCAATAATGTGGGCTTTGGGTAGATTGAGTAGCCCATTTACGGCAAACTTAATAATATAATAATTTATTTAGAATCTAGGCTTTAGCTTAGCTTATGGAGCCCATTTAAGGATTCACTCAACTACTCAAGCAATCAACCTCATATGTCCATATCTTAGGCTAAGTATTGTGGACTCATGAACAAGCCGGCGTGAGTAACCTGCAAGTTACGTGGCTCGCGAGCACCACAACAATCACATGTGAAGAAGGCACCAGAAAGCACACGCTACCTTAATCACGTGGGCTAACAATGAAATTTTTGATCGTCGGCGGTTTTTCAACCGTTTACCCTTGCGGGGCGCCGTGCCCAAGAATCGACTACTCGACCTCCAGCAGCCCCCGCCTTCTCCCGATGCGCGGAAACCCGAGCCCCACCCGCCCGAAGGCACGACAGTGTTATAGAACTCGGTAAAACCTCGCCGCCCGTCAGATTCGAACCGGCGCCACCCGTATTCGATCTTCACCCGGATACCAAACCATAAATGTTGGAAGTGGGAATTGAACCCATGATCACCTAAATGAACATAAGGCATCTCCACCACTCCACCACTATGGATGGATACTTTTATAACCTATATAAATCAACAAAAAAAAACTTTATAAACTCATCACAAATTCAAACCATTATTCAACTACAAATCATCCTACAAAAATTATAATCTTCTCCATCTTCAAACCAAAATGGATCCCAATTGGCTAAATGGTTGTTACTCACCCGATTTAGATTTCATTGGCGATGGCGACTAGCTTGTTACCAACACGGAAACTGGCCACAACCTTAGCCAAATGTCACCCCCGTCTCTGGATTTTGTTATTCCAGATACGCAACAAGTCGTTGAACGATATTTGAAAGAGAATATGAGCGTATCAAGAAATAATTTGAAGACGGACAAAAAATAACGATTAGTTTTAGTAGTTTTTATGTATTTTTTTTAATGATGTCTAACGTTTTTTTAATTAAGTTTAATATTTTATGTCTTATTATATGATTTGTCTTTTAAATTCTAATGTTGAATCATATTTTTAAACAAAAAAAAAAAAAAAAAAACCTTGATAAAGCCACTACTCATCTTTAGCCACAACATAGTTAAGTGATTGAGCTGAAGCTTTATCCACTGCTACAGCAGAGTCCAGGTGGCGCTAAATGAGAGAATAATATTTGTGCTTACCTTGAGCCATAGCACATAGTCTTAGTTAAACATTTAACATGATGCAAGGTTTTACCAATTATTCCAATGTCGTGTCTTCGGGCGGGTGGAGGTTAGTCTCTGCGCATTTAGGAGAGTCAAGGGGCTGGAGGTAGTTGAGTAATCAACCTTGATCACAATGCCTTATGTCAGGATGATTGACACATCGTTTCTTACCATTAAAAAATTTTAACAGAGATTTTTTTTTTTGAACGGCAACACACTTTTTTTAACAGAGATTTTCCTTTTAAGAGTTAAGACAATTTTCATTTTTGTTCTTCACGATATTCATTCAACATATTATTTTTTTCTGAAAATCAGTGTATTATTCATACGAATTTTATGAGTGCATTTAAGACGTGGACGTTGTGTATTTAAGATGAGATATTAAAATACATCTTACATCATCATTTATTGCAAAATCAGTACACTTTTTTTTTCCTGGTATTTAGGATTGATACATCATTTTTTTTTTAACAGCTAACAAATTGGAATCACTCACGAAACACTAGAGTATCATCGTGCCACCAATGTTATCACGCGATCATATTCCACCACCAAGTCACCAATTCAGGATTGATACATCATTTATTTAGGATTTATACACCCTGGCCCATATCACACACCAATAAGAGGCTGCCACATACCCCAGAATGTGATGTCACACCCCCAGAAAGTGACGTCACAGGGTGTATGAATCCCATAACCCTTTTTTCCTGAATAATAAAACCCGATTACGTGTGTGGCAAAATATATGGTGTATTTTTCCAAAAAAATATATTATCCTATAAAAATTTATGTCTGTTTAAAAAATGGGGTGGGAAAAAATTGAAAAATCTAAAAAACCGAAGAGTCTTTGAGATGTATGGACTTGAATATGCTAGATTTAGACCCTTCGTTCCAAGGTTTTCAGTAAAATGTTTTTTTTAGACACTTTAGATATCTATTTTTACAATAGAGAAAAGTTCATGTCTATTTTCGTGATTTTCCCTAAAATATAATTATATGTCTCTTTTAATTTTTATTACGTGTTGAAACAACTTAACAGTTTGCATTTTGTTTTTATTTTTTATTATTAAGCAATGTCCTTATTTTCTCCGGCTCAAATTTGTGATCGCTTTCATATTAAGATGTTTGTACTATTTATTTTTGGGATGGTCCTAGTTATGGTGACCCGAAAACGACGTTGATTTTGAGGCTCAGTACTTTAACGATTGCAACCTTTTGTGGTTAAGAGACCAACTTGTTATTTTGTTAAAGTCTTCAAAAATGATTTTAAAACCTTAGAAATAAATCACATTAGATAAATTTTTATCTATCTATCTATCTTAACAAAAACATAACTCTCAGCCAGGCTACAATAACTTTTTAACGTATAATATTTTATTTATCGGAAGTTTAAAACTCTCCAAGTCGCCATAGTTTTGACCATGTATATTAATTGATAAACACAACTTTTATCTTTATTTTCGGAGTTCCCTAAGGGTCTGTTTGGTATGGGGTAATGGAATGGATGGGGGAATGGAATGGACGAGGTAATGGAATGGACAAGGTAATGGAATGGATCATTACCATTCCATGTCTTGTTTGGTTGCTATGTGGAAATGAAACAAAACATTACTTTGTGTTGTTGGATAGACAAAAAAAAAACGAATGAATAAAATCGATGGTTAGTGGCGATGGTGGGTGGTGGTCAGTGGCGGTGATGGTGGGTGGTGATATGTGGCGGTAGCGGCGGTGGTGGGCGGTGGCGGCTGTGGTCGGTGGCGGTGGCGGTGGCGGCGACGGTGGAAGGTGGAGGTGGATGGTCGTAATGGTGGGTGGGTGACGATGGTGAGTAGTGGCGGTGGTGGATGGCGGTGGTGGTGGTGATGGTAGGTGGTGGTGTGTGGCGGTAGCGTGGTGGTGGATAGCGACGGCGATGATAGGTGGTGGCGACGACGGTGGTGGGTGGCGGCAACGGTGGCGATGGGTGGAGGTGGATGGTGATGGTGGGTGGGTGGGTGACAAGGGTGGAGGAGACGACGGTGATGGGTGGCGGCGGTAGTCGTGGGTAAAGGAAATTGTGGTGAGTGACGGTGGTAGGTGGTGGAGGTGGTGGAGGTGGCGGTGGGTTGATGACGGTGGTAGGCGGCGGTGGGTGGTTTTGTATGGCGGCGGTGGTGGGTGGGTGACGGTGGTGGGTGGTGGCGGTGGTGGGAGGGTGAAGGTAGTGGGTGGTGGCGGTGGTGGTGGTTGGTGGCGGTGGTGAGTGGCGGCGGTGGTGGGTGGTGACGGTGGTGGTGGGTGGTGGCGGTGGTAGGTAGGTGAAGGTAGTGGTTGGTAGCGGTGGTGGTGGGTGGTGACGGCGGTGGTGGGTGGTGGCGGCGGGTGGTGACGGCGGTGGTGGGTGGCGGTGGCGGTGGCGGCGGTGGGTGGTGGCGATAGTGGTGGTGGGTGGTGATGGTGAGTTATGCTTTTGTTAGTAAAGGGTGAATAGGGATGGAATGAAAAAAAAAACATGGGAGGTGGATAGAATGGTTTTGAAGGAATGGAATGCCTTGTGGAATGGGTGATTCCATTCCTTTAGCCAACCAAACACATTATTTTTCATTACCTTGTAATGATCAATTCCATTCCCCCTTTCATTCCATCATACCAAACGCTACCTAAGGCTCTCACAACGATAACTCCTAGATGTGTCAACTTAGTACCACATCGTTATTCCCTATTTGTCACTCACCACAATTATTCATTCTACCTTTTTAGGTTCTTTTTTAAGTTATGTGTACATAGGGCTGGCAATTTCATACACGAACACGAATACCTGACACGAACCTACATGATTTTAACAGGTACAAGTATGATCTTAACAGGTTTCGTGTCCTAAACAGGTAGACACGAAATATACCTGTTAATTTCCGTGTCTAAATAGGTAAATACTTGTTTACCTCTTTAGTACATGTTAAGAATTTTTTTTTTTTTAAATATAGGTTGGGGGGGGGGGGGGGGAGTATTGGAGTTATACATTTTACTAGGTTGAATTCTACCTTTTTAATGCTTGATTGTACCCATTTAACGTGTCGGATTTGGAAAACATGTTCATGTATGATTGTATTAACCTGGTATAAACATGTATTATCCTGTCTTATTGTGTTAACTTGGTATAAACTGGTATTATCGTGTAAACCAGGTATAAACAGGTTCGTGTTCAGGTATCAAAAAAATTACACGATAAGTTATCGTGTCGTGTTCGTGTATACATGTTTCGTGTTCGTGTCTTAACAGGTCGGGTATATACGATTTTCCAGCCCTATATGTATAAATTCTCGTACAATTTTCTAAAAAGCAGATCACTTCAAATTAAAAGTTAGTGATCCAATTCCATGTTAAAACCATTTAAACAACACCACACACACAAGGTCTATATTCAAGTTCTTACAAGTGTAAAATTATGTTTTTTTTTTAAGACGAACTTCGTTAGAATGGGGCGCATCTTCAAAGCGAGGACCGACCCAAGAAACCATTACATCATATACAAGGAGTAAACGACCCAATCTTTCCAATCTACATCTTTAAACCAAGTTCTACTTTTAAGCCAAACATACGAATTTGATTTTACATTTGCGACAACTTCTAAAATCTTCGGCTCCTTTCCCTCGAACGCTTTGGTGTTTCGGGCCTTCCAAATCGACCACATTTTAACCATCACGATACCCAAAATGATCTTCTTAACCCACGGACCACCATAAATGTAAAATTATGTGGTATCTTAGTGTAAGAAAATGTTGTTAAATAATAGTTCATTTCAAAAGTTAACGAGTATAAATTATTAAAGAAAAAATAAATAATAAATAAAATAGTATTTATTCATAATCATATTTACATAGAAACTTCATTGCAAAAGGACACAATAGACCAATACCGGCACCCCCTACCCAGTATGACACTTGTCACATCCGACGCGTGGTATTATGAAGATTCAAGACTAGACCACATGGTCTAAGCAAATGGTAATTTCTTCAACATTACTATACATCCAAACATGATTCAATAAAACAAGTCTCAAAAAATCAAAAAATGTTATTAATCATGTATATATCTATATAGTACATACACTATTTCACAAGTGGCATGATTATGTTTATCATATCCTGAAAAAATAAACTGAATCTCAACTGCATAACGAACTAACAAACGACCGGCTCGTAAGATTAAGACTAATCGTACAATTCATCTCAATTGTCTTCTTCGTATCAACAATATTCATAACATGAACTCTACCTTTCATCTTAGCGTAACTAATAACCTCCATCACCTCCTTATCACGTAAACCATCACTACTAAAGTTCAAATTACCATACCCAACTTGCATCATAACATCAATTGATTTAGTCTTCTTCGCGCCAACGCGTCCACCAGAAACATATCCATCCCCAATAGTAACATTCCCGTATAACAAAACAGCGGTACAGTTATCGAATACATACCGTCCAAAGTTCTTGTTGTTGACTGTGACTTGGGTTAACATCGTGATGTTTAGTAGAGATGTTGTGTTTGTGTTTTCGAATTGGAAGTTTTGGATGGAGACGGTTTTGAGACGGAGTTTTGGGTTGTCTACACGTAGAAATACGGATGCGAATATTAAGAAGATTGTGCTAACAAAGACGATGCAGGCTAGTACGTAAACAAGAGACTTGTTGGTTTCTTGATGCTTTCGTTTGGTGAATATTGTTGGGGTTGTGTATGGTTGTTCGTCGCTCTTTGCGCCGGCGGGTATGATCGGGATCATCTGGTTCTCTTGATCGGCCATGAGTGTTTGTGTTTGTGTGATTCGAAGGGTTGGGTATTTGTTTGAAGGGGTGTGTGTATATGAGGAAATGAGAAATGTCGGCATAGAAAGATATTGATACGTGAATGTGATATACACTATGTAAAGTTTCATATCAACCCTTGTATTTTGATGATGTGTGTGTTTAAGTTTAACATGGTTTTTTTTTTTTTTTTTTTTTTTTTTTTTTTTGTGATCGTGCTGGATCGGCTGGTCGGATCAGGAGTTGGACCCAACGCTGGACCGGTTTGGGTTGTCTTGTTATTTGACATGGTTTGCTAAATGTAGTGTTTTCACTGGTTGGGTTGGGTTTATCTAAAATAATAATTAAAAGGTTTAATTGTATGAATATTTGATGTCGTACGGTTTTTGAGTCTGGCTTGGCTAGTGAAATGGTGGGTTTTTAACTTTTTTTTTTTTTTTTTACAATTAGAATCTCCATAATTTTCATTGACAAAAAATGGTAAATTACATAAGGATGGTAGGTAGGCGGGCAACAAGCTACGTCGCCACCCCTTTTTGAATAGAAATCCCAATCTGCTAAAAACAAGCTGCACCGCCACCCCTTTTGGATGGTAGGTAGGCGGGCAATAATTAAAAGGTTTAACTTATTTGATTATGGAAACCTTGCTAAAGTGTTATGTGTTAGAATTGATATAGTTGATTTAATATAAAACATATAATGGGTCTGGATATTTGTTACTTGTCTAATAGTAAATTGGTTATCATGATTTTGATACATAGCATATATAAAAGTTGCAACATACTCACATAACCGGAATGACTATCTAGCTTGGACCAAACCATAGTTTGCTATGTTCGTTAAAGTTTTGATTCAAACTATTTAAAACTCGATTATTCAATTCAAAACTTTAACGAAGCTACGTTTTAATATATTTTCTTTATGCTAAAACAAAGCTATATACGCTTTGAAACTTTGACACGATTTTATGTCAATTCGGTTTTGGATCCACACATCTAGAACATAGTATTAGTATTCGATGGGCTCAAATACTATTAATGAATACTATGAGGGAGTAAATTTAGCAACACATAAACCCAAAGGACTAACTGTTAATTTCTTATCTCGTTTTCGCGTGGAGTGAGAACCCCCCGTTGATTAGTTCAATAATCAATATTGTTAGTGGGTCATTGCCGATATTGACCTCGCCCAATGTTTGTTCTAACATGTTGCATATGGTGAAAGCTCAATTTAATCTTGTTTCAATCAATAAATATTGTTTTTAATTTTTAGTCAATCTAGTTGCATCCTCTATCTTACCTTTGTTAAAATACTACTCTAGTTGCAATAAAGAGATGATAAAATATAACGATCAAGTGATTAAATAATGAGTAAAAAATAAATAAATATTTTTTTTATTTTTGAAATGCAAACTTCATTAAACACCAAACACGAGAAATCTCCAAGACGGAGACCCTCAAACAAGAAACATTACATTACATCAAAATTAAACGACTGCCAACCCGATATTTCTACCTCTACTTCTATACAAAAAAATTCCCATCGCTTTCACTTCAGAGACAATCTGAACACAATTCCTACTAACATTACCAAACACATTTTCATTCCTAACCTTTCAAATTCGCCAACAAGCTAACACACAAATACCCTTTAACAACACCTTTTTAGCTTTCGACCAACCTGAGTGTTTAACGACTTCCATAACATCTTTGACAGAAAACAAATAAATAGGAGGAAGATGAACCCAACGAGCAATACCATTCCAAACTCCATCTGCCACACTGCAAACCGTAAAAATATGATCAACACTCTTATCACACTCTTCGCATATAACACACAATCTGTTCCCGCTATCAATGTTCCTTCTTCTAAGAGCATCTTTGGTAGGAAGCCTATTCAACCATGTCCTCCACATAAACATATTGCGCTTCAAGGGTAACCACTTGACCCATTCAAAAATGTGATTTTCACTTTTCGAATCGGCACTTCGAATCCACTTCTTAGCTTCCTGGACCGAAAAAACAATCGACCCCTCATTGTTCCAAACCCACGAATCAGTTTTATTAACCAATGTTGTTGCTGCAGCCATTCGATGTACTTCCAACAGATCCGCTACCACCTAATCAGAACTGGGATATCGTTTCCAGCTCCACGTAATCGTCCCAGCTAAATTACCTAACCCGATTCTGTCTCGGACAACACAACATTTATCCTTTTCCAAACAAAACAACTCCGGAAATAAAGTTTTCAAAGGGATCCGATTAACCCAAGGGTCCACCCATAATCTGATTTCAGCACCATCGCCGACTTGGTCCCGAATTGTAACACCCCAACCGATGGCGGAATCATCGAGGTGCCACGTGGTGACGATTGTTCAAAAGCTCATGGTACTAAAATGTAAATATTATTGAATAAACCAATAACTGTCTTACATTGAAATGGAAATACAAAGTCTTAAATGAAATGTAGTTGTTGAAATAACTGAATTAAAATAAAGCACTAAATGTCTCTTGTTAAAGCATTAGATCAAACTGCACCTGAAACATGTACAAAATAGATTTGGTCAACATATGAAATGTTGGTGAGCATTCCTAGTTTTGATATATATAGTAGATTAAAAGTTATACAATTCAAGTGCAAGCTACAGTGCAAATATGTAAACCATGTATCAAACAAATGAGCGAAATCAACCCTGTGACTGTATAATGTACTGTATGAACTGTAGTGTACTCAACCAATAAATGGATGATAACTTAACACTGGCCACGGATTCTCCGATGAAAAAGGGGGAGAATCAACCTAGGCGGGTTGTCAATCCAAATAGCGCTATCCAATGTTAAGGTCGGCTTGTACCATGTTAATGATTTCACTAAGTACAAATGTAATCCACATGTATTGTCTAAGCATAAAGCACGTTGTAATCAATGCACATAGTACTAGAATTGTATTTGTAAAAACGTAAACTTGTATTTGAAATTGTAATAGTGTACATGTAACACCCCAAAAATGTATAAAAGCAAAAAGGGGTAGGAATACTCACTGTTCACGTAGTAACTTGAATTTGGACTTGGACAACGAAATATGGATTCGAGATTACTCCCAAATAATTAACCTAAAGTGATTGATCATGTGTGAGTGAAATAACTCTAGAATATATGTATTTTCTAGGGCTTCGAATTGGGGATTACGTTTATTTGTGTTAATAAACAAATTGTTTATTAATTATGAGAAATTTAATAAATAAATAAATAAAAGTCTTTTAATGAAATTTGAATTTAGAATATACACAATAAAGTGTTTGAAGTATAGAAATAATTTTTATAAAATTATTTCATTTAATATAGATTTTTAAATCTATTTATTTATAAATAGTCAATATTTAACTTTAATATTTAAAAATACTAAAATTAAAGAATTCTATTTTTAAAAATCATATTTCTGTTCTAAATGATTAAAAATAAATTGTATAAAATTTCGGTGCAAAAATGATGAAAATTGAATTTATTATGATTTAATTATGATTAAAACTAACAAAAATTGATTAAAAATATTAAATAAATGATTTTTCAGAAATAAAAATCATTTCTGAATAGCTTAATGTTATAAAAACTTAGGATAATTTTTGTAGAATTTAATAAAGTTGTTTTGATATTTAAATGGAATTTTATAAATATAATAGTATAAAAATGATTTAATTATTATAAATATTAAATAAATAAATTTCAGAAAACTAAAAATTGTAAGTTGAACTTTTTCATCAGGTTAACTAAAAATAATTTTTGTAGAATTTTTAAAAATGTTTTAGTATTTTAAAATGAATTTTTTTAAAATACAAGTAATATTTATATTGAAACTTGATAAAATAAAACAAAAGAAAAAAAATGCTGTTGCCATGGTTTGAACCTGCGTGGCCTGTATGGCATGCACCAAGCACAACCACTTGGTCCAGACCAGTGGTTGTGTTTGTTTTCAGTTGAATAAAATTATATACCACATTTGTTCTAAGTGTTCTTCCCCAAAATTAATCCAATCGAGCCCTAGCTTGTCAATTGATTCAATCACACAACGTTAACCCAATTAAACTTAGGGTTTTTATTGTATGATTGCCGACTAATAAAACCCACAAAAACAATTGGACTCACAGTGTTGTTTCGTTGATGAATGCCCGGTCAAAGCCAAAAGTCAAACAACGAGGAGAATTATAATAACAGTGAGATTGGAGAAGAATTGAGGATGGAGAAGAGAGTATGAGCGAGTGATAATGATTCGTAGAAGGCCAATTTATATAGGGGATCAATGGTTGGGTTAATTGGAAGGTTTGACAAATCCTTAAAGTTTACACGCGTAATCAAACAAATTGGTCAATGATTGATGTTAATTGACGTGTATACAGGTCATAAAAGGCCGGAAATCACGTATGCTTACCCTATTTTGTGTATGTGATAGTTAAATCAAAGGATTGAAAGAAAAGAAAAGAAGAAAAAAAAAATAAAAAAAAATATTCTGCAGCTGCTACTGTTCGCGAACAGCCAAGGAAGGAAAAGAAAAGAACAGAAGTGGCTTAAATACAAATGAAGCTGGGTAAATAACAATGAGAGTGTGTGGTCCAGATGGTGTGAATGTGTGTGTGGTTGTGAAAGGTCTGCGGTTCGAACCCGGCTGGAACCATTCTTTTCTTTTTTTTTTTTTGTTTAACTGAATGGAGGGGAAGGGAAGTGGGCTGGGCTAGATAGTCTGGTGGGCCGATTCTTGGGCTTCAGAAAATGGATAAAGGGACATGAATTGGGTTGAATAAGGGGTTTGGTTATGGTTTGGTTTGGGTTAGTTTTAGATAAAAAAAATATATCTATACAAAATCTGAATTTTTTTATTTATATTATTATTATTATTATTATTAAAGAAAAGTGACGGATGTCACAGCATCCCCTACTTTTAGAAACTTCGTCCCGAAGTTATTTGAGACATACGGTTATGGATGCTTGGGTAGAAATTAAGGTAGCAGTGGTTTAGAAAACTCGAATGATTTGGGTAAGAGGTTTGATAGATGTGAGTTAAGGATTAGATTAGGTTCGTCTCAAATAATAAGGAGAATAAGAATCTAGTACTAAATATCAAGTTTTAGGAATCCTAAGATATATGTACGTGTTGATTATCTACAGAAAGACTAAATAGACTACCAAATAAGCAGAGTTTGTTCCTGGTCCGACTTCCAATCTCACTTTCAATGCATCATTAGTGCTTGTATACAGGGTGTACCGCAGCTAACCCACCACACCTTTGATACCTTGAAAACGTACTGGATGCCTACCAAAACTCTAATAGAATTTCACACTACCCTAATGTACCTGTAAATTCATGATTACGTTCCGGACCGGAATCATCAATTTACCTTACATTAAAGTTTTGCGTCCTTCTATGACCCCACCGATTGTTGAGCAGGTTCGATAGCCTCCACCAGCCGTGGAGTGGGTTGTAGGGCCCCTCCCGACTGTTTGAAAAGGCATAGTGACCCCTACCAATCGTTGAGTATGTTCGATAGCCTCTACCAGTCGTGGAGCAGGTTGTAGGGCCTCTCCCGACTGTTGAAAAAGGCATGATGACTTCTATTAAGTGCAGCAATTATTATTCACATAGATTGCAAATTGATAGCATGTTTATGCAAGCAAGTTTGTAAGTACTACAACCATTAAGTGTAAGTGTTATCATGAATTTAAATGTTTACGAGTATCATGAATAATTAGATGTTCAAAGCGTAGTCAAATTAAGGGAAAAATCTAGTTTCAATCAAGCAATGATGTTTTCTTAGAAAAACATCTGTAAGATCAAGTATCAAGTCCAAATGTTTCAAATAAATGTAAGGTAGAGTCTTCGTATGATAAACGTAATTAATATAATAAATTTCCAAATCGGTGTTAATACACAATAATACGTAAGGAAATTTCTAGATGTTGTATGCTAATGAGTGCGACAAAGTTGGGTATAAAATGATAATAGAATCAAGAAAATGAAAACACGGGTATTGGATTTCTCGAGTCTTGGGAAGATTTCATCCATGGCTTAACCAGTGGGATTAACGTCATCCTGATCGTCTGCTTCGTTGATATTGTTATTGAAAGCTCGTCCATGTGCCACCAGGTTTACATTGTTTAATTTGGGACATTGAGGTAGCATATGGTTAGGGTCCCTACAATGATAACATGCCCGACCGTTAGTAATCCGTAGTGGTCCCTGGGCAGCTGTTTGATGATTACTCTGTGTTCCAACCATTACTCGACAAGTGGTAACAAGGTGTCCAAACCTCCCACATCTAGTGCATTGACGACATGGAAGATTTGCAGGATGATGATATTTGCAGGTGTTGCATTGAGGATGGATTCCCGTGTAGGCTTTCTTGATAGGAGGCTGAGCCTCCGGATCAACAACAGCATGGTTCCGATTATCGCCCATTCGTTTCTTAGAGTTCGAAGCAGTAGTGGCGACTTTTGCTAAAACAATCTTAGGTTGTTCGACAACATTGGTGGTTTTCTCAGTAGGTGTCTTGGTGCCCTTCCTAACCAAGTTTCCTTTCCTTACGTGTTTGTCTGTTAATGTGGCTGCAAGTTGGATGGCTTCTTCTACCGTAGTGGCTTTGCCTCCAGTGACAACGTCTTGAATCAGGTCAGGTAATCCCTCGATATATTTTTCGATTGCTCGAGAGACTGGGGTGACCATGTGTGGAACCAGTATGCTAAGTTCGTGATATCGGGTATTATACGCAAGATTCTCACCACTGTCTTGTTTTAGTCCATGGAACTCTTCCTCCAGTTTCCTGATTTCGTTCCTAGGGCAGAATTTGGCGATCATGAGTTCCTTAACCTCAGCCCAAGATAAAGATAAAGCAACATCAGCCCCTCGATTGCGTTTTTCGCCATTCCACCAGGTTAGCGCTCCCTTTTGAAGGACACTAGTAGCATAGCGAACACGGAGTTCATCAGGACATTCACTGTTCACAAAAGTACTCTCCATGCTTTCAAACCATTGGAGGAGGCCAGTAGCACCCTCCTCACCAGTGAATTTTGTGGGGTTACAGGAGTTAAAATGTTTGAAAGTGCACCGAAATTGAGTTGTACTCCCTGTGTTAGCACTGTTACTATTTTGGGTTATCTCACTGACAAGGTTTGGGATCACTGCAGCAATTTGTTCGGCGACTAAAGATGCGAGGCGACGATCAGAACGTCGTCCAGAAGCACGAACAGGGCGTTGGCTGGCATCACGGAGCATACGGCGAGCAGACATCTATGAGGTAGTCAATGAATAATCATGAGATTAGAAAATGTGAGTGTATAACTGTACAAATGATTATGAAAGTATGAACTTGTAAGCAATATATGAAAATCATGATATATAGGATATTGTATATGAAATGAGAGAGTATTATTGTAAAACTTGCATAAGATGCTTGGAGTGCCCTTGTCTAGCTGTAAAGCTCAACAAGAACGTTGACTTTTCAAAGAAATTGAGTCCAATGGTGATCAAAGAAGACATGCTTTAGCCTATAAGTGGACACTCACTCCAGGAATCCCCAGGTAAGCATAACAGGTCCGTAAATGGATTTATGCGCTATGCTTGCCTATGCCAGAAAACCCAGTGTACAGGCGTCCACCCTTCCAGATTGCACGTGTCCTTATCACACTCATTAAAGTTCAACAACTTTGAAGGAACAAAAGTAAGAGTAGGCATTATGCCTAAGAGTGTCTTCATGAAAGGTACTGTCCCTGTTCCATGATGATGTAGACATTTCCACTCCCTGTAGTACTTCATCTCTATGCACCATGATGAAAGATAAGAAGGATAGAGAGAGAGAAGAAGGGAAAGATAGAAGGAGGAAGGTAGGGAGAAATGAGGAGTAGGGTAATTCAGGAAATATTATGCATGCAAGTTGTAGTTCGGTTATAGTCTAGGCCTTTTTATCTAATAACCTAGTTCCCTATAACCATGGCTCTGATACCAATCTGTAACACCCCAACCGATGGCGGAATCATCGAGGTGCCACGTGGTGACGATTGTTCAAAAGCTCATGGTACTAAAATGTAAATATTATTGAATAAACCAATAACTGTCTTACATTGAAATGGAAATACAAAGTCTTAAATGAAATGTAGTTGTTGAAATAACTGAATTAAAATAAAGCACTAAATGTCTCTTGTTAAAGCATTAGATCAAACTGCACCTGAAACATGTACAAAATAGATTTGGTCAACATATGAAATGTTGGTGAGCATTCCTAGTTTTGATATATATAGTAGATTAAAAGTTATACAATTCAAGTGCAAGCTACAGTGCAAATATGTAAACCATGTATCAAACAAATGAGCGAAATCAACCCTGTGACTGTATAATGTACTGTATGAACTGTAGTGTACTCAACCAATAAATGGATGATAACTTAACACTGGCCACGGATTCTCCGATGAAAAAGGGGGAGAATCAACCTAGGCGGGTTGTCAATCCAAATAGCGCTATCCAATGTTAAGGTCGGCTTGTACCATGTTAATGATTTCACTAAGTACAAATGTAATCCACATGTATTGTCTAAGCATAAAGCACGTTGTAATCAATGCACATAGTACTAGAATTGTATTTGTAAAAACGTAAACTTGTATTTGAAATTGTAATAGTGTACATGTAACACCCCAAAAATGTATAAAAGCAAAAAGGGGTAGGAATACTCACTGTTCACGTAGTAACTTGAATTTGGACTTGGACAACGAAATATGGATTCGAGATTACTCCCAAATAATTAACCTAAAGTGATTGATCATGTGTGAGTGAAATAACTCTAGAATATATGTATTTTCTAGGGCTTCGAATTGGGGATTACGTTTATTTGTGTTAATAAACAAATTGTTTATTAATTATGAGAAATTTAATAAATAAATAAATAAAAGTCTTTTAATGAAATTTGAATTTAGAATATACACAATAAAGTGTTTGAAGTATAGAAATAATTTTTATAAAATTATTTCATTTAATATAGATTTTTAAATCTATTTATTTATAAATAGTCAATATTTAACTTTAATATTTAAAAATACTAAAATTAAAGAATTCTATTTTTAAAAATCATATTTCTGTTCTAAATGATTAAAAATAAATTGTATAAAATTTCGGTGCAAAAATGATGAAAATTGAATTTATTATGATTTAATTATGATTAAAACTAACAAAAATTGATTAAAAATATTAAATAAATGATTTTTCAGAAATAAAAATCATTTCTGAATAGCTTAATGTTATAAAAACTTAGGATAATTTTTGTAGAATTTAATAAAGTTGTTTTGATATTTAAATGGAATTTTATAAATATAATAGTATAAAAATGATTTAATTATTATAAATATTAAATAAATAAATTTCAGAAAACTAAAAATTGTAAGTTGAACTTTTTCATCAGGTTAACTAAGATTATTTTTGTAGAATTTTTAAAAATGTTTTAGTATTTTAAAATGAATTTTTTAAAATACAAGTAATATTTATATTGAAACTTGATAAAATAAAACAAAAGAAAAAAAATGCTGTTGCCATGGTTTGAACCTGCGTGGCCTGTATGGCATGCACCAAGCACAACCACTTGGTCCAGACCAGTGGTTGTGTTTGTTTTCAGTTGAATAAAATTATATACCACATTTGTTCTAAGTGTTCTTCCCCAAAATTAATCCAATCGAGCCCTAGCTTGTCAATTGATTCAATCACACAACGTTAACCCAATTAAACTTAGGGTTTTTATTGTATGATTGCCGACTAATAAAACCCACAAAAACAATTGGACTCACAGTGTTGTTTCGTTGATGAATGCCCGGTCAAAGCCAAAAGTCAAACAACGAGGAGAATTATAATAACAGTGAGATTGGAGAAGAATTGAGGATGGAGAAGAGAGTATGAGCGAGTGATAATGATTCGTAGAAGGCCAATTTATATAGGGGATCAATGGTTGGGTTAATTGGAAGGTTTGACAAATCCTTAAAGTTTACACGCGTAATCAAACAAATTGGTCAATGATTGATGTTAATTGACGTGTATACAGGTCATAAAAGGCCGGAAATCACGTATGCTTACCCTATTTTGTGTATGTGATAGTTAAATCAAAGGATTGAAAGAAAAGAAAAGAAGAAAAAAAAATAAAAAAAATATATTCTGCAGCTGCTACTGTTCGCGAACAGCCAAGGAAGGAAAAGAAAAGAACAGAAGTGGCTTAAATACAAATGAAGCTGGGTAAATAACAATGAGAGTGTGTGGTCCAGATGGTGTGAATGTGTGTGTGGTTGTGAAAGGTCTGCGGTTCGAACCCGGCTGGAACCATTCTTTTTTTTTTTTTTTTTGTTTAACTGAATGGAGGGGAAGGGAAGTGGGCTGGGCTAGATAGTCTGGTGGGCCGATTCTTGGGCTTCAGAAAATGGATAAAGGGACATGAATTGGGTTGAATAAGGGGTTTGGTTATGGTTTGGTTTGGGTTAGTTTTAGATAAAAAAAATATATCTATACAAAATCTGAATTTTTTTATTTATATTATTATTATTATTATTATTAAAGAAAAGTGACGGATGTCACACGAATCATACTCGCTCCATTAGTATCGCCGATCGACATTCTGCAACCACTATTTACCAACTTTGTCCAAGTACCCGAGAACTTAGATTTATGAGGAAACGTTTCCCATCTCCTCCTCAAACCATGTATACCATCAATCACTTTTCGCCACAAAGATTCACTCTCATGTCGATAACGCCAAAGCCATTTCAATAATAAAGCGTTATTAGAATCACCAAGCTTAGTTAAACCCAAACCACCTTTTTTCTTTGATTTAGTAACCAAGTCCCATCCTACCCAATGAATTTTACTCACATCTTTATTGCCACCCTAAAGGAACTTCTTGATCATAGATTCAAGTTTATTAATAACCGCCACGGGAGCCTTGAACAGTGAAAAATAATATGACGGGAGACTTTCCAACACCGACTTGATAAGCGTCAATCTTTCACCGATAGAGAGAACTTTAGATTTCCACTTCGATAATCTACTTTTAAACACTTTAAACATCGGGTCCCAATTATTAATTCTACTCATGTTTGCACCAACTTGAATCCCTAAATAAATAAAAGGCGTAACACCCGAACAACACCCTAACTCCATGGCCATATCATTAACTTCTAGAACTTGCTTCCCCACACCGAACAAGGTCGATTTATGAATATTAATACGAAGACCCGAACATATATGAAATATCCGAAGAAGCCTTCTAAGCGAAACAAAATTTCGCTCTGACCACTGATGTGCTCAAAGTGGTTTAGTAATAACTAACTAAATTAACCTAAACTAGACACACTAAGTTTTAAATTTATAAACTAAGACTCTCTAAACCTAAACCACACAACCGGCAAGTGTACCGGTCAGTGCAGTACAGCTAAAGTAAGTCCGAGTATCGAACCCACGAGACTCTACTAGAAAACGTAAAGTAGACTCGATTACTTATCCTAAGACTATCAGGAGTGGGGGCAGGAGAGGGGGCGGGAAGGGGGGGAACACCGCCGCCGGTAGGGGCGGGAGAGTGGCGTGGGGCTTGGGGCGGGGTGGCTTCACCAGCGTGGGGCTTGGGGTGGGGGTGAGGTGGCATGCGTGGATTGGCCAACTTTTTTTTTTTTTAACTTTAACACAATATAATATTATTTCCTTTCCCCCTCTCTTCCCCCCTTCCACTCCCCACAATTTTTTTCCCCCACATGGGTCCCACAAATGCAACATGGCGCTTCATCCCCCTCTTTCCCCCCCCCCCCCCCCCCCACCACTCCTTATAGTCTAAACACTAACTTAATAATGTTTTGTTGCTTAATGGGTGGGTTTTACTAAAAAATAAATTGCAAATAAATAAAATAAAATTAAAATAACTTAAAACACAAGCTGGAGACTCGAATTCAGATCAGGTGGAGGGGAAGGCACTACCTAGGCTAGAATCCTACACATGAATGATAAGCTTCTAATGGCTATGGAATTGGTGTGGAACCGGGATCTTAAAATACTAAACTTAAAGTCAACTACGGGAACCCTAACCCTTCTCAAGATATAACCTGCAGAACTCCTAAGAGCTGTTAAACCACCGGTTGAGAGGTTACCCTCACAGGCTTACCTACTCGAATCTTAAAGTACCCGCTAGGCAGTCTACCTCACAGCGCGAAAGTCACAATACACCCGAAAGTGCAAGGGGTAACTACAATATTTCTGATAAGACTTGGCCTACAAGGAATGCTAGGGAAACTAGGAAGATCTTCTTACAAAGCCTCTAGAACTAGCAATTTAACACCCTAGACAGACCAACAATCTCGCACCTTACAACTATTGAGAATTGGTAGAACACTTAGAATCATCTAACTAACAATTACAACTCCTATGGATAATCCTAGGCAATTAACCATAAACTAGCTGCTAACACCCAGTCCGCAACCTAACCCGCATTCATACATGAAAGACATTCACAAAAACGCAAGTGGAGTTTATAAAAATTAATTAATCAAACTAAATATGCATATACATCAAACCAGAAAATAAAAGTTTTTTACTTTAAAATTCACCCACAACCAAAAGTTCCAAAACCAATTAGAAAATAAATCAAACAAGTGCATTCATCATCGCCTAGGTAGTTCAACGATCTATCCAATAATTGTCATGATAAAATCAAAACAATAAAAACTAAACATATTGATGGTGTTCGCAACGGGTTTAAATAGATAAATATTAATAATTGATATAGAACCGACTCGTGCTGGCACCTCTGCTTGAACCCTTGACCTCCACTCTAATTGATCCACCTCCTTCAATAATATTCTTCTCGCCTGTTCTCGATGTGGCTCTCCAAGTTAATTCTGTGCGCAGCCTCCCTTTCTTTTTAATTCTTCGAGCCTTCCCCTCCAAGTAAAGTAATTGGAGCCTCCTTTTAATATTTTCTCCTCACAAAGGGTTTTTTTGGTGTTGGGCCATGACACAAAAGTCACTGCCCATTTTTCCTTTTCCTTTTACTTACTTTATTTATACTATTATAACTTGGTGCTCTACACTCGGGTGTACTTGGCTTAACTAAAGTTGCTTTTATAATATTTTCCTTTTACTTACTTTATTTTATATTATTATTATTATTTATAGTATTATAACTCGGTGCTCTACACTCGGGTGTACTTGGCTTAACTAAAATTGCTCATTTACGCTCCAACGTCCATTCAAACACCTACCATAAAATAAAATAAAAATAAATAAGTACTAAAAATAACTAAAACAAATAAAAATCTATAAAAACCTATACTAAATAAAATAGACCGGTACAAGCCTAAAACTAATAAAAGTACTATCTAAATGACTCGAAAATTATACAAATTTTATACTGGAAATAGATGCATTTTACAATACATCAAATATCCCCACACTTATCTTTTTTTTCGTCCCTGAAAAAGAATTATGCTATGGAATCACAATCAAATAATCTGGCCTCAAAACATAGGTTACTTTAATTTTAAAAATCTAATCACGTGCCAACTGCGATTGCATGTAAACTTGTCCTCTTAAACCCAACCGCCCGTTTCTAAACCCCTTATCATGTTAGTTTAATTTTAAGTTTATTTAGTCTACCTAGAGTCTCACACTAAAGAAGCCACAGTTTCACATAATCCCGCCTCAAGCTTATGAAACAAAAGGAACAACCAATTGACTATTCCTAACCGTTTTATGTAGAAAACCGAGAGAATTTAAAATCATTTGTTGTTGTTTTTTTTTTCTTTTTTTTTTTCCATCTCTGCATACTTAACTCAGAGGGTGTGACCAATCCAAGTTGCTATCCCAGTGGCCAGGCACCTTAAGCTTCAGCATTTTCGCTTTGATTTCTATTTAATTCATGAGCTTTTTTTTAGATATTTATTTTCAGACAATCCTAAAGGGAGTCGAGTCCGGAGTCATTATCCCTAGAAACGACACCATTAGCCTTGCCCTTATTTTATATCCAGCTCTTTTTTTTTCAACTTGTGATTAGAAATTCTAACGGTTTTAAACTTATAATGGCATTCCTTATACTATTCTTGACGGTTTCAGCTTCCCCATTTTTTCCTAGATGAGAACCCACAAGGTATCCTAATATATTTAGGTGTATTAGCTCAAAGGAAACTTTTCTACCGGCTGGGCCTACCCACACATCCCAAGTCAACACGCTTTCGATTATTTATTCTTCTAATACATATAATATTTGAAAACCAGACACTTGATTTTATCTATCATTTCCCATATTTTATAATGCAAACTTCAAAATCAGGGACTTTTTTTCAGTTTTTTTTTTCATTTATTTATTTTTCAGATTTTTTTCTACTCAAAACAACTCTATATACAGACTAAACGACAATTTCCCATCCCCACACTTAAACTCTACATTGCCCTCAATGTTGGAATAGAAAACGACTCAAAACAAAAAAATAAATTCCAAATACAAAAATAAAAAGACGAGGGCAAATTGGAAAGGACTTAGCTGGTTAAATTTTTCTTCGTAAGCTATAAAATTTGAGTCCAATCCAGCTCGATCGTATAGCATTTCATTCGCGATCGGCTCTGACACAATGGTAAACTCTGGGCTTGCCTTGATAAATGATAAACAGCTTCGGAATCACCCGAATGGAGATTGAGTACGGGCGATGCAATCCAAACCTGCGCAAAACGAAACAAACAAAACCCGAGCATAATACCGAACCACACAAAAATAAACGACTCAATACAAAAATAAAAACCGACGACAAAGAAAAATAAAAAAAACTCATAAATAAATAAATATTTACAAACTCTACAAAGTCTCCCCACACTTAAACTTAATCAGGGGGCTCCTCTTTAATCTGGACCCGATCCAACCCGTTTAATTCCACCCGGTCCTTATTAATTAACAAAAATATACTAGTGGAATTGAAAAATATTTTATCGAATTTAAATGGGTCGGGCCACCAATATTTAAATTTACCTGGACCAAACATGATTCTTGGCATGTAATGCGGGGACTTGTTGTCCCTACAACACCTGGCCCTCAGCCTGTGTCAGTCCATGTGCCTCTTCGCCTTCTCCCGTGATTTTGGGTGATCAAATGGCACTTTATCTTCTAAAGTCTTCACAGGCCAGCAGTGGTGCTCTTCCTCTTCAACCACTTCTTCTTCAACTTCCGTTGGTGACTCTTTTATTTCCACAATCGGTTACCCTTCCAATAATGCCTCTAAGATGTCGAGGTCACCCACTGGGTCAAAATCTCTGTCTACATCTAGAGTTGGCAAATCAGCCAACTCGTCACCAAACTCTGCTTCCCATGATGGTTTATTACTTACCTCACCTTCAACCATCACTACTTCCTCGTCCGTTTCTTCTTCATCAGAGTCACTCCCGAAATCATATATAGTAACTTGTGGCATCGGAGATGGGACTTCAACGTCCATTTTCGTCTCTGGCTCTAACTGTGATTCAGGGGGAGCGCTACAAACTGGGTGCAGATAAACTATTTCCATCTCCACTGGAGGCGGATTTGTTCCTGGGGAAAGTGGGATTAACGGGCCGGAGCCAACATGATGACCAACTAAGTTCCCATTTTTATCATAGCAAGGAACCTTTAGAACTATGGGACTTGGTCTATTTAGACGCTCGATTATGGTCTTACGTTCCCTATCTCGCTCTTCCCTGTATGATCTAAGTCATTCATTAAATTCCTCTTTTGTGTTCATTTCTGTCCAATGATGTTGCAGGAAATATGGCGTGGTATACGTATTCGCACGATAACCTGGGGGATAACTTGATGCATTTGGGCATTTCACGGTAAAATGGGGTCCTCCACAGATCTCGCACAAGATTAATACAAAAAAAAAAATTAAATACAATTATATAATAAAAATAAAAGACAGACTCAAAACAAACAAGTAGCACGGATATAGCAAATAAGTGTAATCGAAGCTAATAAACGCAATCGCCTAAGAGTCCCCGGCAACGGCGCCAAAAATTTGATGTGCTCAAAGTGGTTTAGTAATAACTAACTAAATTAACCTAAACTAGACACTCTAAGTTTTAAATTTATAAACTAAGACTCTCTAAACCAAAACCACACAACCGGCAAGTGTACCGGTCAGTGCAGTACAGCTAAAGTAAGTCCGAGTATCGAACCCACGAGACTCTACTAGAAAACGTAAACTAGACTCGATTACTTATCCTAAACACTGACTTAATAATGTTTTGTTGCTTAAAGGGGGGGTTTTACTAAAACCTAAATTGCAAATAAATAAAATAAAATTAAAATAACTTAAAACACAAGCTGGAGACTCGAATTCAGATCAGGTGAGGGGAAGGCACTACCTAGGCTAGAATCCTACACATGAATGATAAGCTTCTAATGGCTATGGAATTGGTGTGAAACCGGGATCTTAAAATACTAAACTTAAAGTTAACTACGGGAACCCTAACCCTTCTCAAGATATAACCCGCAGAATTCCTAAAAGCTGTTAAACCACCGGTTGAGAGGTTACCCTCACAGGCTTACCTACTCGAATCTTAAAGTACCCGCTATGCAGTCTACCTCACAGCGCGAAAGTCACAATACACCCGAAAGTGCAAGGGGTAACTACAATATTTCTGATAAGACTTGGCCTACAAGGAATGCTAGGGAAACTAGGAAGATCTTCTTACAAAGCCTCTAGAACTAGCAATTTAACACCCTAGACAGACCAACAATCTCGCACCTTACATCTATTGAGAATTGGTAGAACACTTAGAATCATCTAACTAACAATTACAACTCCTATGGATAATCCTAGGCAATTAACCATAAACTAGTTGCTAACACCCAGTCCGCAACCTAACCCGCATTCATACATGAAAGACATTCACAAAAACGCAAGTGGAGTTTATAAAAATTAATTAAACAAACTAAATATGCATATACATCAAACCAAAAAATAAAAAGTTTTTTACTTTAAAATTCACCCACAACCAAAAGTTCCAAAACCAATTAGAAAATAAATCAAACAAGTGCATTCATCATCGCCTAGGTAGTTCAACGATCTAGCCAATAATTGTCATGATAAAATCAAAACAATAAAAACTAAACATATTGATGGTGTTCGCAACGGGTTTAAATAGATAAATATTAATAATTGATATAGAACCGACTCGTACTGCACCTCTGCTTGAACCCTTGACCTCCACTCTAATTGATCCACCTCCTTCAATAATATTCTTCTCGCCTGTTCTCGATGTGGCTCTCCAAGTTAATTCTGTGCGCAACCTCCCTATCTTTTTAATTCTTCGAGCCTTCCCCTCCAAGTAAAGTAATTGGAGCCTCCTTTTAATATTTTCTCCTCACAAAGGGTTTTTTTGGTTTTGGGCCATGACACAAAAGTCACTGTTCCTTTTTCTTTTACTTACGTTATTTTATATTATTATTATTATTTATGGTATTATAATTCGGTGCTCTACACTCGAGTGTTCTTGGCTTAACTAAAGTTGCTCATTTACGCTCCAACGTCCATTCAAACACCTACCAAAAAATAAAATAAAATAAAAATAAATAAGTACTAAAAATAACTAAAACTAATAAAAATCTATAAAAACCTATACTAAATAAAATAGACCGGTACAAGCCTAAAACTAATAAAAGTACTATCTAAATGACTCGAAAATTATACAATTTTTACACTGGAAATAGATGTATTTTATAATACATCAACCACTCCCTCATAATCATCGCGTCGTTCACATATAACAAATGAAACAAATCTGGACCTCCATTCGATAGAACAACCCCGGTAAATGACCCAATATCACACGCCTTTTTGATAAACCCCGATAACGCCTCCATAACAATAATGAATAAAAACGGTGAAATAGGATCCCCTTGGCGTATTCCTTTTTCACAAGAAAACTCAAATGTTGGTGACCCATTAACCAAGACCGACGATCGAGCTGACATCAAAACACCTTCAATCCATCTACACCAACGGGTAGGGAAATTCATTTGTCGCATAACTGAAATCAAAAGGCCCCAATTAACATTATCGTAGGCTTTTTCGAAATCGATCTTGAACATGAATAATTCTTTATCACTCCTTATAACCCAAGACAGAACCTCACTAATAACAAGAGGACCATTCAAAATATATCTTCCCGCAATAAAGGCCGATTGAGTCTCCATGATAATCCCATCGATCACCTTTTTTAACATGTTCGCTAAAACCTTGGATATAATCTTGCTTAATAACAACTACAACGAGTCACAGTTCGACTAACCAACAAAATCAGTACTTTTTAAAGTGTTATGATAAAAAGTAAGAAAATTGACTGTTAGATTAATGATGGAGTACTAAACAACATTCACTTAACATCACAAGGGGAAATTACATTGAAATATAAGACAAACAGGTAACAAGTTGCGTCACTTGCCTTTTCTCAATTTCAAAACTAAGGTGTTGTTTGTTTTTTCTACATGAGAAGAGGTGGACCAAAGGTCTGCAGTCTGTAAGAAGAAGACTGTTTGTTTGTTAATGTCTGCAGGCTGCTGAAATAAACTGAAATTTAAATAAACTGTTTTTTTACAGCAGTCTGGTGGTAGACGGTGGTGGTGGTGGTGGTGGATGGTGGTGGTGGGTGGTGGTGGACGGTGGTGGTGGATTGTGGTGGACGGTGGTGGTGGTGGACGGTGGTGGTGGACCGTGGTAGGTGGTGGTGGACCGTGGTTGGTGGTGGACTGTGGTGGTGGACCGTGGTGGTGGTGGGTGGTGGTGGACCGTGGTTGATAGTGGACTGTGGTGGTGGTGGGTGGTGGTGGTGGTGGACCGTGGTGGTGGTAGGTGGTGGTGGTGGACCGTGGTGGTGGTTGATAGTGGTGGTGGTGGACCATGGTAGTGGTGAACGGTGGTGGTGGTGGGTGGTGGCGGACCGTGGTGGTGGGTGGTGGGTGGCGGTGGTGGACGGTGGTGGTGGTGGGTGGCGGCGGCGGTGGTGGTGGTGGACCGTGGTGGTGGTGGTAGGTGGTGGTGGACCGTGGTTGGTGGTGGTGGACCGTGGTGGTGATGGTGGTGGTGGGTGAGGAGAAGAGAAGTGGAGAAGACCTTTAAAGATCTTAGAAGACTTTGGAACAAGTCTGCACCAAGAAGAGGTCAGGAAGACCTTTTTAAGTGAAAGGTCTTCCAAAAAACAAACAATCTGCAGACCTCAAACCTCTGCACGCGTCTGTTTGGTGCAGACAAAAGAGGTCAGAAGTGTTTCTGAACAAAAAAACAAACAACATCTAATCTTTTAACCATTTGACATCAATTGAAGAGTAAAAAATTTGACCATTTAAAAAATGTTGATTTATCTATTGCGACCTTTCTTCATATATGTTCTGAGTACTTGAGAGAATCACATTGCATTTGGTCTATTAGACTTTTGATCATTTCAGTTCATACGTGTTCGTATTGAAGTCCTCTTCGGCACCTTTAATTATATATTTATATTGTTTTCTTGTCATATTAATGTTGACCAAATCTTTAGTGAACCTAATTACCGTCAAAGATGTACTTGAAAGTTTGAATATCTGCTTAGGCTGGCGCAAGAGGGGGTGAAATAAAGCACGGGCTTTACACCATCCACTTCCTTAGGGCCCCAGATTCTAAAAAAAAATATATTATATGAAGGTGATTTTAGTTTTGAGATTACTGACATTGAGGTTTATGATTTATAATTATGCATGCATAAACACTGTGTTCCCGAGTTTCATTAAAGGATGGAAGAGAAAGGATCTCCCTCCTCTTCCCTTCTCTCCAATTCCTTCCAAATTGGAAAGATTAAAAATCACACTAAAATCCTCTTTATTATCCCTCTCAATCCCTCCCTTTCTCTCCTACAAAAAACTCTGGAACACATTTTTTCCCCACATCCTTCCCAATCCTTTCTCTTCCATCCTTTAATGAAACTCTGGAACAGAGTGAAAGAGTATATATGAATCATAGTGAAGAGATATAGTCTCGCACCCCAATGGTGTAGGCTAAAACCACATCCGAATGTGCAAAACTAACCAGCTAGGTTCAACAAGCCGCCCATGGAACAAACATGCCCGTACAAGGAAACGTGTAAGTACAAGGGACGATGACGTGTGATCAATCACCACCTGCGGATCGTTGTACAAGGTGCACCACCACCAAGTGTACACGATACACCGCATAGGAAGCAGGAAGTACAACAATAGTGACATCTAGCCAATCACAAAGCATTAGCCACTGTACTAGACGTCTCCCCTCTAACGGAATGTGGCATAGGATACAACATTACAAATTTGTACTTAAATGGTTATAAATTTACCAGCCATGTACTAATATTGTTAAAATTTTGGTTATAAACACACAGTTAAAATCACTAAAACACACGGAGAAATTTATTTTTTAAAATTTTGAATGAAAATATCATGTGATATGATGTTACCAACTTAGCATAAACGCTCTAAAATATAGGTGGGTGCCGTGGTGTCACTCACTGGCACGCACACACACACACACACACACACCTCCTTTGCAGATAGGGTTTTCTTTCCCCTCTAGTCTACCTATATAATCGACAGTCGGCCCCTTTCGCCGTCATCATCCACGTCACCCAAATAAACACACAGATAAGCATCGTTTTACAAACACTGCTTGATGAACTGATGCCTTATATCTAATAACAACAGTACTATAATCACATATAAGTAGAGGCAGGGTTAAGGCTAGGGTTTTGAATTTGTAACAAAAAACGGAGTCTAGTTGTTAATTTATATAGGAGAGTATGGAGGAGGAGATACTTGACGAGATAATCAGGAAGCTGATTGATGCTAAGGGTGGACGTTTGCCGAAGCAGGCGCAGATAACGGAGCCTGAGATTCGCCAGCTTTGTGCTGCTGCAAAGGATGTTTTTCTTAGCCAGCCTAATTTGCTTGAACTTGAAGCTCCCATTAAGATTTGTGGTATATATTTTACTTTTATTGTTATTATTATTATTATTATTATTATTATTATTATCCTTCAATTGTTAATAAGCAATAGTAGTTGTTTGTTAGGTTATTTTATTTGATGTTTGAAAATCTTTATGTGCTTGGTATTGTATAATAATGGTGATGAGGAAAACATCTTTTCATTCAGTTGGTAGTTAGGTTACATCAGTTTTTTTTTTTTTTTTGTGAGAATCTGAAGAAATGATTGTGCATTCTGTTCTTCATTCAGAGGGGTTGTGGCTTTACCATTTACACACATTTATTTACTGATGCAATGTATTAACTCATGATGTAGAATTTTAGATTATGTAATGTACTATTGCCTCCCATCATTGCAGAGATATAAGTTGTTGCTTATCTTGTTGATTGATTGATACCCTGTTTCTGGTATTTGGTTAGGAGGAGGAGCTTTGAAATATAGAATCATAGATTGATGCCTACACTGTTTACAGCACCGATATACATTAGTGATTAGTGTCCACTAATCTTTGGGAATATGCTTATTTAATTGTCATGGTCTATTGTGTGCTTTTAGTTTTACCAATTTCAACAAACATAGGAGTGCTGGTGGAGAATATTACCTTTTGTATTTGCATCCAATTTGATTACCTAATTCTGGCCCTTGTTTCTGAGAAATAAAACAATCATTAGTAACTTAAGTAAAGTATAATTATAATTTTCATAGGCTTGATTTCTTAACTCTTCCGGTTCATTTATGAGGTTAAAAGTTTAACTTAAGATGAAAGTGGTGCATGGGTTACAGGCATGGTTTAAAAAAACGGGCGAGGCGTACGCCTCGAGGCGAAACTCTAAGAAAACAAAGTCTGAGGCGCGCCTCACGGGGTTCAAATTGCACATACGCCTCTAAGGGCTGAGGCGCGCCTCACGGGGTTCAAATTGCACATACGCCTCTAAGGGCTGAGGCGCTAAGAAAATGTGCGCCTCGGGTGCGCCTCAGCCAGTTTAGGTCAAGTATTTTAAATTTTTAGACACATAATTTTTATATGTATTTTTTTACTGCGCCTCAAGCTTACGCCTCTGTTCGCCTTGAGGCTTACGCCTCATGAGGCGAAGGGAAAACGCCTCGAGGCTCGTTTCCGTTCTTTAAACTTTGGTTACAGGAAGATAAAGTAAGATGTATTTTGTTCTTGTTGGTAAGGTACACCATTAATTATCATCAGTAGTTATCATTCATCCATCCAGCCACTCGATACTTTGTGTTCAACTAAGATTTATTATTCCATTTTTTTATCATCTTTATGCTGCTGATAGTGATGCTTTAGTTTGATGCTGCCTCCTACCAGTCCAGTGACCACTATGAGACATTAATCCTCTTTTTATGGTTGAACTTTTTTTCCTGGTATCTTGATTTTCTTTACGGTTTAAAGAATCTATTGATAGTTTGTATTCATGTAGTATGGTAAGTTGATCACATTAGTAATATTTTTCAGGTGATATTCACGGACAGTTTTCTGATCTCTTACGGTTGTTTGAGTACGGTGGATATCCTCCAGAGTCGAACTACTTATTTTTAGGAGACTATGTTGACCGCGGTAAGCAGAGCATAGAAACAATATGCCTTCTGCTTGCATACAAGATAAAATACAAGGAAAACTTCTTTCTTTTAAGGGGAAACCATGAATGTGCTTCCATCAATCGGATATATGGGTTCTATGATGAATGCAAAAGAAGGTATAATGTCCGTCTTTGGAAAACATTTACTGACTGTTTCAACTGTCTGCCCGTTTCTGCTCTTATCGATGATAAGATTCTTTGCATGCATGGAGGATTGTCTCCTGACTTGAAGAACCTGGACCAGATTCGAAATATAGCCCGTCCTGTTGACGTCCCAGATCAGGGCCTTGTTTGTGATTTGTTATGGGCTGACCCTGATAGAGATACAGAAGGATGGGGAGAGAATGACAGGGGTGTGTCCTATACGTTTGGGGTTGATAAGGTTACAGAATTTCTTGAGAAACATGATCTTGATCTTATCTGCCGAGCTCACCAGGTACATATTTTATTTTTATAATTATGTTATTTTACTTGCAAATATGATGCGTGTTTTTGCATCATTACTTGCTTCTGAGCACTATGGCTGATTATTATAATATACTATGATTTTAGTTCTTAACGTAGCAATTGACTCTTATGATTACATGAAGTTATCGACCTATACTCATTCTTTTGGTGCTTTTAAGGTTGTGGAAGATGGGTATGAGTTTTTTGCAAACCGCCAGCTTGTAACTATATTTTCTGCACCAAATTACTGTGGTGAGTTTGATAATGCTGGTGCAATGATGAGCGTTGACGATACACTGACCTGCTCATTTCAAATTCTTAAGGCTTCTGAAAAGAAAGGAAGGTTTGACTTTGGCAACACTATGTTGAGACCCGGAACTCCACCTCACAAGGTAAAGGATTCTAGGAGTTTGATACTTTAATCTTAGCATATCATTAGGTACTTCACATTACAATGACATTCTGTGAATGTTAACTTTGTATATAGCATTTTTTATTATGTCTTGTTATAGAAAATCGGGGTCTTATAAACTAAATTGTTTTTTGGGAGACTAAGTGGGTCTCAGGGCTCAAATTTGCATTAGTGTAACTCTAATCTGGACTACTTTGGGTATTGATTGAAAGAAAAATATTATGATCTATTCTTAGAAGTTAGGATTTCACAAGAAACTTTAGTATTGAACTATTAATTAATGCAGAGTAAACTCTTTTGGAGTGTGTATTGGTTGAGAAGTGAGAATAAGATCGAGTATCTAAATCATCAATGCATCATGGGTCATGATATAGTTTTTGTTTTATCTTGTTGTGCTGTGAGTGGCTCAAGTATAACTATCTACACGACTCTTTGGTTGCAGAATGAGTTGGTATGGTAGGTTTTAGTAATGGGTCAAAACAGGTAAGTTTTTGGTAGAAGGCAGACTATTTGAATTTTATAAACAATGTTGATGGGTTGATTTTGTTGATTGATTTTTTGTAATGTGACGATCTAATGCATATATACGGGTCATGTTTAATTTCAGGGTGGAAAGAGATGAGTGCCATGCTGTTTAAAGATCATATGCTCTGTGTAGTATCTTCTTCTGCTAAACTCAAGATCATTGGCAGAAAAGGGTTTAGGGATGCTGTTACTGCAAAGGTACAACCACTGAAGCTAGGGTTGTCCGCTATATCTGCATTTGCATCCTAGGTTTTTGTTATGTAAAATGACCAGTTACATCTAATTCTTGAAATGTTGTCGAAGGACATCCCTTTTGGTGCCTTTTTTATGTGAGCATCCATTTAAGCCTACTCTCTTTATACTAAAATTCATGGGGCAGTGGCACAACTGTATTTCTGGTATACATATGGTGGTTAGATCAACATTCAGTCACAAAACTCAATAAGTAATCGAATTTCACTCGTCCCAAATATTCTTGATAGAAATATAGAAGCTATGTATAACTGGATATACAAAAGAATGAAATTAAACCCTGTTGTATTGTGCAAGTACTCTAATGAAGTAAATACTTAAGTATTAACCAGGGACATTCTATTTGTAACTAATATATATTTTTTTTGTATTAAACTGGTAAAAAGGTGCTATTTTATCTATCAGCAGGCTGAAAAGATGATTTTGTAGTTTGTTTCAAGATTTGATGGTACTGCTTAGTCTCTCAAGTTTCATCAGTATAACTTGTTGAACGTATTACATTGGTATATGTAGCGTTACGAATTGCTCAAACTATTTATATTGTATCAATCATGTTATTCATATCAAACATCCATGCACCAATGTAGCTTTGCAGTTGGGCTGTTTTTCTTCTGATATATGAGGATTTCATTAGCAACAGTGTCTTCTTGGTTGATACATCATGTTAATGGCTCAATCAATAAGAAATGTTAGGAAGAAGCTCATCGTAATTGATGTGAGCTCATTTGTGGGCAAAACTAATCTAGACAAAGCTCATGCTTTATATGTTGCTAAAAAAATGCATGCAATTTGGCCTAAGATATTTGGGGCGGTGTCAGAGGGTAAGACAATATTCAAAGCGGTTTCGAAGGTGATGTGGTGGCATTTCTTGTCTTCTCGAGTCGGAACTAAATCTATGACAACCATGATTAGCTTCGACAAGCAAATCGATATAACAGTATGCAAAGATTTACAAGCATCGTACGTTGTTGCTACAACAAATAAACAGTAGGGGGTGATATAGACGTCTCTTGGGGTCTTCAGCGTTTGGACTCTGCATGAAAATAAGTTAGATGTCTTTGGACTTTAGAGTATAGAGAAAACAATGTGAGTGATAAATTAGGGTTAGATATAATAATATGTTACCTAAGATGTCTCAGGCATTATTATATTGTGTGGGAGTGTTGGACTGGCTGGCTCTTAGAGGCCAGCTCAAAGGCTTAAATGGGTAAGGTTGGATTGTCATTTCTCAGTTGCAAGTAAAGACTTTACCCTTTTGTAGTTTTCGACGAGTGGGGCTATTGCTTGGTGGACACAACCACATGCTACAGTGGGCATACCATGTCTTTGGCGTTCAGTTGATGGGTGTCCATTTAAACTTAGGAGCTATTAGAGATTGGCTATAAGGAGGAGGGGAGGGGGGTGAAAGGAATATTATTATTATTATTGTTAATTGTGTGTTAGATTTAAAAAAAAACAGCCAATTAGAAAATGCCACGTGGCCCAAACCATCCCCCCACGCCCATGAAGTTCTCGGTGCCCAAGGGGCTTCCCCCCTTCCCGCCCCACTCCCGACATCCTTATAGTGATGGTGTGGGTTAAAGCCTATTGGGTCCATCTACCCACTGCTCTAGGCCCTGAATAGTAAAGTGAGTAAGATCGACAACAAGTTCCCGACTTCCTTATATTATATGTTGGACTTAGAGCATCCGTAGTGGAAAAAAAAAATAGTGCCTCTCTCTTGCATTTTATTGGTTGAAAGGTGATGGCACAAAATCCAACCTAAATTGGCGTTAAAATTTTAACGCTCAAAGCAAAATTGGGGTGTTTAGCGTCTGTTAAAGTCCATGTGTTTTGGTGTGGGGGCGCGAAATTGGGTGTTAGGCGCCGATTAAAGCCCCACTCGGTAGGTCTTATCATTTATTGCATTCGACATGTGACGTGCATAAACCGTAGGTGTCTTAATTATTAGTGGTACCTCAACTAGATGAGATTGTATTTGGTCCTTATGGTCTTATTCGGTGTTTGTTTTTGTTGGGTGGACCATGATCTAGGAAACTCTTGGTCTATTGTATATGCAAGGATCTACCGGGTTTTAAAACATATCTTGCGAGTCCTTATATTACATATGGTCCTATAGTCCAAAGACGAATAAGGAGGTTTGACACGAGGAGATGTTTAAGGAATCATTACAATTGTAAGATGTTTGTAGTGAATGTTGGAAATTTCAAAGTTGTGAATGTAAATTAATACAAATAAATTATTAATACCACTCTTCAATATATGGTGATTTACTATTTATTAGACTATCTGTTATGGTACGCGAGCGAGCTGCCGCGAACCACCAACTTTGCCACCTGGATCACGTGAACCACAACACAAGTGAGTGAACGCTGGCGCAAGCGAGCCCACGCTACCAGGCTCGCGAGCAAAAATACGACCGTTGCAATGATTTTTGACCGTTGGGGGGTTTGTTGCAGGTTTGTGTTTGTTGGAAGTGAAGAAGAAGATGGTTTTTTTATGAGATGGCGGCAGGGTTTTTTTCGTGTGATCAGAGAAGAAGAAGAAGTATTGTAAAAGAAGAAGATGGTAGAAGGTGAAGTGTTATATTGTTTTTATTCTTTTTTTTTTTAAATAAAACTTATTCTTTTTTATTTTATATTCTTTTTTACCTTTTTTTACTCTATTATTTTCTTTTTTGTTTTATATTCTTTTTTACTTTTTCTTTATGACCTATTATTTTTAATTTTATGTAATATAATGTTTTTTTTTATTTTTTTTATATTAAAAATGGATAAAGTCATCGCTCACCTCTAGCCATAACAGCATCAGGTGAGCGATCAGCAGCTTTATCAAGCTGCCAACTAGACGCTGACATGGCGCAATATGAGAGGATAGAGTCATGGCTCACCTCTAGCCACAACAGACAGTCTTAGAGGTTTCTCATTTTACTTAATTAGGTTTTATTAGAGTTTAAGTCTCTAATTAATTGTATAATTAAGTGAGGCTCTTCATCACCCATGGATCTTATATAGATGGTAGGCTTTGTGCCGAGTTTAAGTATGAGAAAAACATATGTTGAAATTATAAGTTCTAATTCATATGTTTGTTATATAACACGTTGGGATGTTGTTTGGACATTTGGTAATATTGGATCAGATGTAATATTATTCTTTGGGCTATTTTATAGGTATTGGGCTATCTTGTGGTTATTGTCATAGGCCCAAGTCCAGCCCATCATTTCTGGTTGATGAGATATTGTCACAGATTGTATTTGTGGCCGTTGGATTAAATTGTGATCAATGGCTGAGGTCGTATTTCGAGATGAGCTGGTGGAATCTTTGAGACTAACTATAAAAGGATTAATATTATTGATTTTTTCTTTTATCACTCATATCGTCTCTCTCATTTTCTCTGTATTATTCTAGGGTTACTTTTTGCTAGTCTCCTGATCTTCTTGTAATGATCAGTTGATTAGAGCTTGTCTAGTCTTGTGAAGGGATTACTCTCTGGTGTAATCCTTGTTGATCATCTGTTTGATCATTATCTTCGTTGTCTGGTCTGTAAGTACTCTTGTTAATATTTTGTACTTTAATGTCAACTGATGTAAACAATCAGTTGAACTTGTATGTTTTAGGATCTCACTGATTTGGTGAGATTCAGGGTTTATGGGGTGATTTCTTGGTTTGGGTTAAATAAGATTTCTGTCACCGTTTTGTCGCCTAAACCTGTTGTTCATTGTTGTGAGTTTATGTTTGCTCAATATTATTGTGTATGGTTGTGTTTGGATCTATAAAATTTTACAACATACAAGAAAATATAAAATAATTTTGAAGAGAACACATAGAGAAGCGAATTGAAGTCTGGTTATCTTTCAGGCAAGTGTGCAAGTCCGGCAGTGCACCACCACTGTTCCGGTGTACCCTGGGAACATACCGCGAATTTGTTTAAGGGAATTGTGTCAAACACATGCCCGGTTCAAGTTGATGATTTTGTCTTCGATTTCAATGTAAGTTCTCTAACAGTGAAAGGGTATATTTGACAATGAGCTTTTATGAGTTTTAAGCTTCAAGTTTTTAAGAAAAAAATTCCTACTCAATAAAAAGCCTTGTTTACTTGAAGGAGTTTGAAGCTTTTAGGTTAGGAAAAAGAGCTCTATATTGAAACGCTACTAGTTTAAGCGTTTAAGAAAAAAGTTCCTACTAATTACAAGTTTTTAATGACTAAATGACACAAATACTCATTCTATCATAAAAAAACATGCATACATGCTTTTAGTTAATGCCTATTTTGGTCATTTTATATATTTTATTAAAAGCTCCAGCTACTCTGCCAAACACCAAAATATATTTAAAAAGCTACAGCTACCAGCTTCCAGCCACCAGCCACGAGCTAGTTTTGCCAAACATACCTTAAGTTTGGCGATTAAGTGATCACGCAAATGTATGAATGTATATCTAGCCTAAAACATCGTGTATGTGGATCCCCCTATCACATTTAGCCCGAGTCCCTAAAGGCAGTGTTTGAAAAAATCGGCCAACTCGGCTTTGGAACCGGCAAGGAATCCCTCCTCGGAGTTGTGGCGAACCGATTTTTCTCTACTTGGCCATCACAACTCAGAATCGGTCCAACTCAACTTGGAATCGGTCAGAATCAGTCCAACTCGGCTTGGAATCGATCAACTCGAGAAGGAATCGGTTAGAATCGGTCAACTCGGGATGGAATCTGTCTAATTCGACCTTGGAATCGGCCAACTCGGCCTGAATCAGTCAAATTCGGCCTCTAATTGCCGTTTTTGAGATTGTTTTAGTATTTGGCATACTTTTAGTATTTGAATATGCTTATTATGAATTTATGACATATATATAATCTTTAAATTATTAAATTTCTATATAAATCACTATGTCCGAGTACCCCCGCCTAGGCCGAGTACTCACAATTCCCCAATCGCCCGAGTTGAGAGCGCCTAGCGATTTTTGCAACCTTGCCTGAAGGATAAGGATAAAGTCGTTCAACCTATAACTTTGGATATCCTCATAAAAACGGAGTTGGATCATCCGTCTATAACCAAATGTTCGACCAGTGGCGAAGCTTGACCCGAAGGTTCGGGGGGTCGGAAGTCACCGGGGGTTTGGAAGTCACTGGTTTCGGGGGGTCGAAAACCAGTTTCGGGGGGTCGAAACCCTATATTTTCAAAATTTTCTATACGGATACTATATAATCGGAACTTCTGTGCGAAAATCCGGGGGGGTCGGCCGCCCCTCCCGGCCCCTACAAACCTCCACCACTGTGTTCGACGCATAGCCAAGTTAGCCTTTTAAGGCAAACCGCTTGGATGTTGTCGCTAGCATCTGACGTCGTTTCATAGCTAAGTTATTTAAGTCATTTAAAGGTTGTTAGATGCATGTCGTTGCCTTGTCTTTTGAGATCGTCCAGATGTTGTATAACATATGTATACGCGACAAGTTGCTAAATGTGTAGGTACTTCCTTCAAGTCCCTTGGGTTAATGCTGCAAATTTTGTTAGTAGCATTTGAACTTCTAAAATTGGTAAAGACGTGCAAGTAGAAGTTGTGCCGACTGCTGACTCGTCGACCATGGCTAAGGATACTTGACCTTGATTAGTATCCTTTATGTGTTATAGCTAATGGTAGCTAAAGGGCATGTAGTTTAGCGAGACCAACGTGTGTTAGATTTGATCAGGGGCGGAGCATTAAAGGGGCGGCCGACCCCTCCGAATTTTCGCTCAGAAGTTTCGAGTATATAGTTTTCGTATGAAATTTTTTCGGTATATACGGTTTCGACCCCCCGTTTAAAAAAATAGTTATATAAACAAAAACTTTAAACCAAAACAAAGTAAACGTAAACCTCAAATCCCTTGCTCAACCTAGCATGTGAAGTTCGCCAGGCTCGTCAAACCTTAGTGTAATATTAGGTTTATTAATATTTAATAATATTTACTCAGTCATTTAAGCTTGTTTACTAAACGAGCCCGAGCCGAACTTCATTTATCGAGTTCCGAACCAATTATTTATATTACTTTTATTTAAAATATTAACTAATAGATAGTAAACGAGCTGTGCTCGAGCTCTCATAAGTCTTTTGAGCTCGAGCCTGATCGAGCTCGGGCTTAGCTCGGCTCGTTTGCACCCCAATCCATAATTGAATAATTCAAAAATCTTAAAGATCGACGGGATGAACCGTAATTCTTTATCCAGTACCAACCCTTTGTCTCATTTTTAATGTTTTACTGTCTTTGTTCAATTGTTTGTTAAAGAATACTTAAAACTTTTATATTTGTTGTATTTAATGTTTGACTCGACTCGAATCGAATCACCGACACGAACATATCACCTGAACTATAGCTACAGAAAAAAAAATTAGGTTCCATCCCGTGACCGCTGACTTCCGACCCCCCGGGTCAAATTCTCAAGCTTCGCCACTGGATTTGATGGTTAGGCCCTCAAGAACACTCACAACCACACAATCAAAACTCAGGTAACGGAATTAATAGTTTGCAGAAAGGAAAAGAAGAAACTATATTTTATTCCATAGCTACAGAAGCCTTATATAGGCACTACTTGCAATGTAAGTTAACATGAAAAGACCCATTCTACTCGTTGTGGTCCGCAAGCGACCAGCCGCGAGTCACAAATTGGTACACGTAGATAGCTGGCACCATAACACCCAAGCTTTAGCCGTCTCGCGAGCTAGCCGAAGCTACCACACTCGCGTGTGGTAGCGGGTCAAATATGACCGTTGGCTGGTCAATAGAGCCGTGTGGTAGAGGATCATGGACGTCGTCTATACTTGTATTATTCTACATAACATGATATTGGAGGACTGAGACTTGGCGATATGTCAAAATTACCAAGGTGATATCCCAAGTGCCGAATCGACAATCGATAATAACCAAAGACTCGACAACATAAGGAATCTCAAGAACCGTGAGATACACAAAAACCTCCGCCATGAATTAGTCAAGCATATGTGGGCTAGACGTCCCGATGATCTTGTATTAGATTAGTTTTTTGTTTTTTATAGTTTATTATAAACATTAATCTAACTTTATTTTTGTTTTAATAATTTTGACAAATTTAGAAAGGATAAAAAAATTAAAAAATAAAAATAAACTGGATAAAGCTGCTGCTCACCTCTAGCCATAACAGCATTAGGCGAGTGAGCAGAAGCTTTATCACCAGTGGCGAAGCTTGACCCGAAGGTTCGGGGGGTCGGAAGTCACCGGGGGTTTGGAAGTCACTGGTTTCGGGGGGTCGAAAACCAGTTTTGGGGGGTCGAAACCCTATATTTTCAAAATTTTCTATACGGATACTATATAATCGGAACTTCTGCGCGAAAATCCGGGGGGGTCGGCCGCCCCTCCCCGCCCCTACAAACCTTCGCCACTGTTTATCACCTTGCCAACTGGGTGCTAACATGGCGCAATATGAGATGATAAAGCTTGTGGTCACCTCTAGCCACAACGGATAGTCTTACCTATTCTAAAGGAAACATCCTAGAATATCTATTGACTCAACCTACGACTACTTTGATGTAACACCCCAACTGATGGCGGAATCATCGAGGTGTCACGTAGTGACGATTGTTCAAAAGCACACGGTACTAAAATGTAAATATATTATTGAATAATTTAAATTGTCTTACATAGATGAAATGGGAAAAAATACAAAAGTCTGAAAGAAACATGAAAACTGAAATAACTTATTAAAAGCAAGCACTAAATTCCAATGCAATGGAACTAAGATCAAACTGCACCTGAAACATGTACAAAATAGGTTTTGTCAACATAAGAAATGTTGGTGAGCATTCCTAATTTTAATACATATAGTAAGTTGGAAAATGGTATACAATTCAAGTGCAAGCTACAGTGCAATTATGTAAACTATGTATCATACAAATGAGCGAAATCAATCCTGTGACTGTATAATGTACTAAATGAACGGCGGTGTACTCATCCAAATAATTGGATAATAACTTAACAATGACCATGGATTCTCCGATGAAAAAGGGGGAGAATCAACCTAGGCGGGTTGTCAATCCAATAGCGCTATCCAATGTTAAGGTCGGCTTGTACATGGTTAATGATTTCACTAAGTACAAATGTATTCTACATGTAATGTCTAAGCATAAAGCACGTTTGTAAGCAAATGCACATAGTACTAGAATTGTATTGTAAAAATGTGAACTTGTATTTGTAATTTGTATAAGTGTACATGTAACACCCCAAAAATGAATAAAAGCAAAAAGGGGATAGGAAATACTCACTTTCGCCAAATGACTAGATGACTAAGCGAGCGTGAAAATGCGAGCAATCCAAAGATTCAACAACGAAACTAGTCCAATTTAGAAGAAAAGAAACCGAATAGGAAAAATATCAAGCTTTCAATTCGCCAATTACAAGAGCTTATAATCAAAGCTTCAAATGTAGAAGTAATATACTCTAGAAGAAAGGTATGAGGGAGAGTTTAATCGAATTGAAACAATCGATTTAGAGGTGCAAAGTGTAATGGGTCATAGGTGGGTTTTTTATACTAGTTTTGGATTCAATTAGCCATTAAAATTGGTCAACATCATAAAGTAAGGTTTTATGATGAATTGAATATTTGACTAGGACTTTGACTAGGAATTTGACTAGGACTTTGACTAGGAATTTGACTAAGACTTTGACTAGGATTTTGACTGGAACTTTGACTGTCTTAGCGGACCGCGAGAGCTAAAAAAATATTTTTTTCTAATTTAATCAATTTTAAGTTATAGACTTGTTTCCTTCTGTTTCTAAGTTGTTTTAGGACCGAAAATTAAGGGCTTTGAGTATCAAGGTCTGAAACATACGTGCTCGGGTGTAGATGTGAGTATAAAACGTGCATACTTTTACTTATAAAAATTATAAGTTTTATTAAATTGTGAATTTTGGTCCTATTAAAATACGAGGGTTAAAAATGAAAATTTTGAAATAGTTGAGGAACCAATTATGCACATTTATGAAAAGTGAAGGGTGCGGGTTGTCACAGTCTCCCCTACTTTAGAAAATTTCGTCCCGAAATTACTTTCAAGTGAAGGTTTCCATGAAACAAAAGACATTTGTAAAAAGGCAAGTAGATCTTAAGAAATGCATCAGCCATGATTTGACAAAGTTTGAAGTAGTTGTTTAATACCCAAAATAAGAGTTTGAAAATCCTTAAAGTTTGACCCAAGGTTAGAGAATTAAGAGTTTATAATGAGCAAGCTTTGGGAAAAGTATGTAACTGGTTAGAGCAGGGCAGTGTTATAGTAGCTTCCCTTACTTTAGAGAAGTTTCTGACCGAACTTTATTAAGGACATGCAACAGGATTTCGACTAACAGAGAGTGTAATAGTATAGAAAGTTTGTGTTTTCTGTGTGGATGGTCCAGAGAAAGACTCTAGGAAGTCGAATTGAAGCTCGTGTAAGAACATTCTTATCGAAAATGCTAGCTATTAGTCAACGATCTAATAAAGAGATAGTAATGGGTAGGTTCTTGTTCAGACTCCTAGATCGCTCCCGCAGTATCGCTCGTGTTTATATATAGGGTGTACCGCAGCTAACCCACCACACTACTGATACTTTGGACTCGTACTGATTGTCTACCAATAGCCTAAGTAGAATCACACACCACCCCCATGTACCTGTAAATCCATGATTGCGTTCCGGACCGTAATCATCGATTTACCTTACACTAGGGTGCTATGCTTTTCCATAACACTAACATAAGTAATACAAGAAACAATGCGTGCAACCAAAATGTGTTAAGTAGTAGATACTGCTCAACTATAAGATGCGGTTAGAGGTTCTTCCCCTTTCAGGTTCACCTTTTAACCGTAATGAGATTAATGTGTAAGTATAAGACATGATTAGGGGTTCTTCACCTTTCGGGTTCACCCTTAACCGGTAAATTTTTGTTCACATCATTGGGCTTTAAACAACCATATTGATAAACTCTGAGGATTACACTGTTCCCCTTGGGTTAGAGGAATACTCTGAACCGAGTCGTACATGGGAACTGGCTTAGATCTCATACGCGCTATCAATTAGTATGTTCGTTGGTCATGGTGATGAACAAAATAATGTAAAGTATAACAGGGTTTTGCTCACAACAAAAAAAATATGCATACCAAATATGCGTTCATGTAATTATATAAGTATAGCATAAAATTTCGATTGAAAGAATAGCATAACGTAAATCGAGTAAATCGCACAATTTGCACAAAGTGAAAGTAAACGAGTTAAATTAATGCTCAAAACTAGTGTTGTAAGAATAACTACTAATAACTAGTGCGAGAATAGTTGCGAATAACGCGTGAAAATAACTACCAACAAAAGAATAATACAAAAATAATAAGATAATGTACGAACGTAACTATAAATAGAATGGTGTAAAAAAAATAATGAAATTTACTGTAAATGAAAGTGCGTAGAACAGACGTATAGTCTACTGGTATGGGGATAACTTTTTGGAAACCGAATAATGTTTTAAGTTCAAAACAGGTTCACTTGAAAAGATTTCGTAGGTACACATTTTCATGTGTTTACGAGAAATCGAGTTTGAAAAGTGTTATAAGGTATATTATTAGTTGCAAATTCCTCCTGAAAACATATATTGGATACGTTATATGAAAACAAGCAGATTTACATTTGATTTGTAAAATATGCAATGCAAGTTTATAAAATGCAAGATGAAACCATTTCATGAAGTGTGTGTAAATCTAATGTGTTTCGAAAGACCAAGATTTAAAATGATGTGAAGGTTGTGAATGATCCCAGATGCCTTGACGAATTTTGGAAAATAAAATTTTCTGTATTTAAACATTTCTTTAACTTGTGGGTTAAAAAATCGGAATTTTTTTTAATTGTTATGAAATGTAGAGAAAATCGAAGTGTTGCCCGTTAAGACTGGGTAAACTTGAAACCTTTTAAATTTTCAAACTTTTACGAAATTTATACATTGAAAGATCATTTATTTGCAGGATCGTTAAGGAATCTCTTTGGGCTCATAGCGGGCTATTTGTTTCAAGGCACAAGGTGTATGAAAAGTGTGTTCTAATTTTGCAAATAGGCTTTGTGAAAAGACTTATAGAATAAGTTGTCAAATTAATCGTTTTAGAGAGTAGTGTTCTAGTGCGTATCGTGTAGGTAGTGTAACACCCCAACCGATGGCGGAATCATCGAGGTGCCACGTAGTGACGATTGTTCAAAAGCACATGGTACTAAAATGTAAATATTATTGAATAAACCAATAACTGTCTTACATTGAAATGGAAATACAAAGTCTAAATGAAATGTAACTGTTGAAATAACTGAATTAAAATAAAGCACTAAATGTCCCTTGCTAAAGCACTAGATCAAACTGCACCTGAAACATGTACAAAAATAGGTTTGGTCAACATATGAAATGTTGGTGAGCATTCCTAGATTTGATATATATAGTAGGTTAAAAAGTTATACAATTCAAGTGCAAGCTACAGTGCAAATATGTAAACCATGTATCAAACAAATGAGCGAAATCAACCCTGTGACTGTATAATGTACTGTATGAACTGTAGTGTACTTATCCAACAAATGGATAATAACTTAACAATGGCCACGGATTCTCCGATGAAAAAGGGGGAGAATCAACCTAGGCGGGTTGTCAATCCAAATAGCGCTATCCAATGTTAAGGTCGGCTTGTACCATGTTAATGATTTCACTAAGTACAAATGTAATCCACATGTATTGTCTAAGCATAAAGCACGTTGTAAGCAATGCACATAGTACTAGAATTGTATTTGTAAAAATGTAAACTTGTATTTGAAATTGTAATAGTGTACATGTAACACCCCAAAAATGTATAAAAGCAAAAAGGGGATAGGAATACTCACAGTTCACGTAATAACTTGAAATTGGACTTGGACAACGAAATATGAATTGAGATTACTCCCAAATGATCAACCTATAGTATTCGATAATGTGTAAGGGAAATAACTCTAGGATATATGTATTTCTAGGGCTTTGAATTGGGGATAAACGTTTATTTGATTAATAAACAAATTGTTTATTAAATATAAGAAATTTAATGAATAAATAAACAAAAGTCTTTTTGTAAAATTTTAAGTTGAATATAATCACAACATAAGGTTTTAAGTATGAAAATAATTTTTATAAAATTATTTTCTTGGAAATAGAATATTTAATCTAATTATTTCAAATTGCCAAAATATGACTTTAATATCTAAAAATATTAAAATCAAAGAATTTGAGCATTAAAAATTGTATTTCTGTTCCAAATGTATAGAAATAATTTATGTAAAATTTTGGTGCAAAAATATTGAAAAATGGATTTATTATGATTTAATTATGATTAAAACTAACAAAAATTGATTAAAAATATTAAATAAATGATTTTTCAGAAATAAAAATCATTTCTGAAAAGATTAATGTTATAAAAACTTAGGATAATTTTTGTGGAAAATTATAAGATCGTTTTGATATTTTAATGGATTTTTATAAATAAAATAGAATAAACTTGATTTATTTATTATATATATTAAATAAATAAATTTTTGAAAACTAAAAATTGTAAGTAAAACTTTAACATCAGATTTACCTAAAATAATTTTTGTGGAATTAATAAAAGAGTTTTAGTATTTTTGAATGAATTTATAAGATATAAATAACATATATCTATAATTGATAAACAAGGAAAATAAAAGGGCAAAAAGGTGTGGCAGCCGGGTTTCGAACCCGTGTCTGCTGGAAATCCAAACATCAACACAACCACTTGGTCTAGACCTGTGGTTGTGTTAAGATTCAGTTTGTTTAATATATAACATATATAGAAATTCAATGTTCTTCCCCAAATCATATGATTCGAGCCCTAGCAATTTCAATCGAACAAATCACACATCAATAACCCAATTAACCTTAGGGTTATTGATGTGTGTATGCCGAAGATCAAAACCCATCAAAAATATCACACTTACAGTGATGATTTCGTGTTCGAATGCCCGGTCAAACAACAGTCAAACCAAGCTCGATTGCACGGGTTATAGTGAAAACAGAAGGAAATTTAGAGTGGGAGAATGATTTTCGGTGTGTTTAGGTTGTAGGGAAGGCTTCAATTTATAGTGTATCATACGAGTTAGTAGATTTAGTATGTTTGACCCACATTAAGTATGAAACGCGTGATTATCCCCAATTAAGGTATGCTTTGACTGTGTTAATGTGTAATAACATGCGTAAATCATTGCTAATTCGTAATACAAGTCAATCAGTGGGTAATGCCATGTTTAGTTTTTTTTTTAAAAAAATCAATCAGCCCCTTTTTTTGTTGATTGGTGCGTTCAACAGCAGCACAAGGAAAGAAGAAAAAGTTGGATTGCTAGATGGCTTTTATACATTTAAGGTTGGGGTTAAAACAAGATTGAGGTCTAGCCCAGCTGGTTATGGTATGTGTGTGTTTGGTTGACCCGGTCGTGATCCGGGTTCGATTCACGTCAGCAGCGTCCCACATTTTTTTTTGTTTAAAACAGAAGAGAGGGGAGAGGGGAGTTGGACCTGGGCATCGCTGATGGGCCTGTCTTGGGCCGGTTTGTGGATCAGACTTGGGCTCAATGTTTGGACAAAGGGGCTAGGTAAGATGGTTTATGATGGATGGTTTGATAATGGGTTAAATGTAAGGTTTAGAGATTTAGTGTTTATTATTATTATTATTATTATTATTATTATTATTATTATTATTATTATTATTATTATTATATAAAAGAAAAAGTGACGGATGTCACAGCATCCCCTACTTTTAGAAACTTCGTCCCGAAGTTATTAGTGACATAGGGTTATGGATGCTTGGGTAAAAATTAAAATAACAGTAGTTTGGAAAATTTGAGTTAAGGCACGACGTAAATTTATGGGTAACAGAGAAAATTGTTTTGAGAGATGTGAGTTAAGGATTGGAGTAGGTTCGCCTCGAATAGTAAAGAGAATAAGAATCTAGTAAATCAATAAACTGCAAGTTTTAGGAATCCTAAAATAAATTTACGAGTTGATTGACTATAGAAAGACCAAATAATCTACCAAGTAACCAGAGTTTGTTCCTGGTCCGACTTCCAATCTCACTTTCAATGCATCATTAGTGCTTGTATACAGGGTGTACCGCAGCTAACCCACCACACCTTTGATACCTTGAAAACGTACTGGACGCCTTTCCAAAAACTCTAATAGAATTTCACACTACCCTAATGTACCTGTAAATTCATGATTACGTTCCGGACCGGAATCATCAATTTACCTTACATTAAAGTTTTGCGTCCTTCTATGACCCCACCGATTGTTGAGCAGGTTCGATAGCCTCCACCAGCCGTGGAGTAGGTTGTAGGGCCTCTCCCGACTGTTTGAAAAGGCATAGTGACCTCTACCAATCGTTGAGTATGTTTGATAGCCTCCACCAGTCGTGGAGCAGGTTGTAGGGCCTCTCCCGACTGTTGAAAAAGGCATGATGACCTCTATTAAGTGCAGCAATTATTATTCACATAGATTGCAAATTGATAGCATGTTTATGCAAGCAAGTTTGTAAGTACTACAACCATTAAGTGTAAGTGTTATCATGAATAATTAAATGTTTACGAGTACCATGAATAATTAGATGTTCAATGCGTAGTCAAATTAAGGGAAAAATCTAGTTTCATGTAATAACCAATGATGTTTTCTTAGAAAAGCATCTGTAAGATCAAGTATCAAGTCCAAACGTTCCAAACAAATGTAAAGTAGAGTCTTGTATGATAAATGTAATCAATATGATAAATTTCCAATCTGTGTTAATACACGATAGTATGCAAGGAAATTTCTAGATGTTGTATGCCTATGAGTATGACATAATTGGGTACAAAATAATAATAAGATCAAGAAAATGAAAACACGAGTATCATGAATAATTAAATGTCCAGCGAATAGTCAAATTAAGGGGAAATCAAGTTTCACAAACAATGATGTTTTGGAAAAAAAATCATGTAGAATCAAGTATCAGGTTTTTAGTAGTTTGATTATCATGGGTAACTAGCTCACGTGTGAGAAGGTGAAGGATATGAATTTAGTTCTTGAGAGGATGATGAAAAATCTTGAAGCAGAATCAAGGTTGTGAGAGATGGTGAATGTGAAGATAGTTGATAAAGAGTTTATTTTATAGTATAGCAGTGTAAATTTTGGGGTTTGGATCAAAGGTTATAATCAAGTGTATAAGAAAACATGATTGTGGTGTATGCCAAATATTGTAAAAATTTGAACAAGTTGAAATTGAGTGAGTGTTGATGTAGAATCTAGAGACTAGATATTATACCAAAAAAATAAATATTTTCAAAATTTGGTCTTGTACATAAGGCAAAAGTTGTTAAATAGTACAAGCTAAGTAGGCTTTGTAATAGTTTAAAACATTATATAGGAAATCGTTTGTTACGTCAATAAATAATCAATTGAATTTAAGTTCGAGGACATCCTTTAAAAAAAATATTATGTACTTTGTGAAGGTACTAGGTAATACAACAAGTTTTAGAAATCTTTAGTTTGTGCTAAAGTATGAGGTTATAGTTTTTAAAATAAATAACATGTGGAGAAAAGAAATAATATGATTTGGGTAGGGTGTTGAATATTTAAAAAGTGGCTAAGAGGGTAAGGTGAAGTGTGATTGTGAAATCAATAGATGGTTATGAAAGTATGAACTTGTAAGCAATATATGAAAATCGTGAAATACAAAATATTGTATATGAACCGAGAGAGTATTATTGAAAAAGCTTGCATAAGATGCTTGGAGTGTCCTTGTCTAGCTGTAAAGCCCAACAAGAACGTTGACTTTTCAAAGGAGTTTGAACCCAATGTTGGTCAAAGAAGACATGCTTTAGCCTATAAGTGGACACTCACTCCAGGAATCCCCAGGTAAGCATAACAGGTCCGTAAATGGATTTATGCGCTATGCTTGCCTATGCCAGAAAACCCAGTGTACAGGCATCCACCCTTCCAGATTGCACGTGTCCTTATCACACTCATTAAAGTTCGACAACTTTGAAGGAGTAAAATAAGAGTAGGTATTATGTCTAAGAATGTCTTCATAAAAGGTACTGTTCCCGTATGATGATGTAAACTTTACACTCTCTGTAGGACACCATCTCTATGCACCATGATGAAAGATAAGAAGAATAGAGAGAGGGAAGAAGGGAAAGATAGAAGGAGGAAAGTAGGGAGAAATGAGGGGTAGGGTAATTCAGGAAATATTATGCATGCAAGTTAAAGTTCGGTTATAGTCTAGGCCATTTTATCTAATAACCTAGTTCCCTATAACCATGGCTCTGATACCAATCTGTAACACCCCAACCGATGGCGGAATCATCGAGGTGCCACGTAGTGACGATTGTTCAAAAGCACATGGTACTAAAATGTAAATATTATTGAATAAACCAATAACTGTCTTACATTGAAATGGAAATACAAAGTCTAAATGAAATGTAACTGTTGAAATAACTGAATTAAAATAAAGCACTAAATGTCCCTTGCTAAAGCACTAGATCAAACTGCACCTGAAACATGTACAAAAATAGGTTTGGTCAACATATGAAATGTTGGTGAGCATTCCTAGATTTGATATATATAGTAGGTTAAAAAGTTATACAATTCAAGTGCAAGCTACAGTGCAAATATGTAAACCATGTATCAAACAAATGAGCGAAATCAACCCTGTGACTGTATAATGTACTGTATGAACTGTAGTGTACTTATCCAACAAATGGATAATAACTTAACAATGGCCACGGATTCTCCGATGAAAAAGGGGGAGAATCAACCTAGGCGGGTTGTCAATCCAAATAGCGCTATCCAATGTTAAGGTCGGCTTGTACCATGTTAATGATTTCACTAAGTACAAATGTAATCCACATGTATTGTCTAAGCATAAAGCACGTTGTAAGCAATGCACATAGTACTAGAATTGTATTTGTAAAAATGTAAACTTGTATTTGAAATTGTAATAGTGTACATGTAACACCCCAAAAATGTATAAAAGCAAAAAGGGGATAGGAATACTCACAGTTCACGTAATAACTTGAAATTGGACTTGGACAACGAAATATGAATTGAGATTACTCCCAAATGATCAACCTATAGTATTCGATAATGTGTAAGGGAAATAACTCTAGGATATATGTATTTCTAGGGCTTTGAATTGGGGATAAACGTTTATTTGATTAATAAACAAATTGTTTATTAAATATAAGAAATTTAATGAATAAATAAACAAAAGTCTTTTTGTAAAATTTTAAGTTGAATATAATCACAACATAAGGTTTTAAGTATGAAAATAATTTTTATAAAATTATTTTCTTGGAAATAGAATATTTAATCTAATTATTTCAAATTGCCAAAATATGACTTTAATATCTAAAAATATTAAAATCAAAGAATTTGAGCATTAAAAATTGTATTTCTGTTCCAAATGTATAGAAATAATTTATGTAAAATTTTGGTGCAAAAATATTGAAAAATGGATTTATTATGATTTAATTATGATTAAAACTAACAAAAATTGATTAAAAATATTAAATAAATGATTTTTCAGAAATAAAAATCATTTCTGAAAAGATTAATGTTATAAAAACTTAGGATAATTTTTGTGGAAAATTATAAGATCGTTTTGATATTTTAATGGATTTTTATAAATAAAATAGAATAAACTTGATTTATTTATTATATATATTAAATAAATAAATTTTTGAAAACTAAAAATTGTAAGTAAAACTTTAACATCAGATTTACCTAAAATAATTTTTGTGGAATTAATAAAAGAGTTTTAGTATTTTTGAATGAATTTATAAGATATAAATAACATATATCTATAATTGATAAACAAGGAAAATAAAAGGGCAAAAAGGTGTGGCAGCCGGGTTTCGAACCCGTGTCTGCTGGAAATCCAAACATCAACACAACCACTTGGTCTAGACCTGTGGTTGTGTTAAGATTCAGTTTGTTTAATATATAACATATATAGAAATTCAATGTTCTTCCCCAAATCATATGATTCGAGCCCTAGCAATTTCAATCGAACAAATCACACATCAATAACCCAATTAACCTTAGGGTTATTGATGTGTGTATGCCGAAGATCAAAACCCATCAAAAATATCACACTTACAGTGATGATTTCGTGTTCGAATGCCCGGTCAAACAACAGTCAAACCAAGCTCGATTGCACGGGTTATAGTGAAAACAGAAGGAAATTTAGAGTGGGAGAATGATTTTCGGTGTGTTTAGGTTGTAGGGAAGGCTTCAATTTATAGTGTATCATACGAGTTAGTAGATTTAGTATGTTTGACCCACATTAAGTATGAAACGCGTGATTATCCCCAATTAAGGTATGCTTTGACTGTGTTAATGTGTAATAACATGCGTAAATCATTGCTAATTCGTAATACAAGTCAATCAGTGGGTAATGCCATGTTTAGTTTTTTTTTAAAAAAAATCAATCAGCCCCTTTTTTTGTTGATTGGTGCGTTCAACAGCAGCACAAGGAAAGAAGAAAAAGTTGGATTGCTAGATGGCTTTTATACATTTAAGGTTGGGGTTAAAACAAGATTGAGGTCTAGCCCAGCTGGTTATGGTATGTGTGTGTTTGGTTGACCCGGTCGTGATCCGGGTTCGATTCACGTCAGCAGCGTCCCACATTTTTTTTTGTTTAAAACAGAAGAGAGGGGAGAGGGGAGTTGGACCTGGGCATCGCTGATGGGCCTGTCTTGGGCCGGTTTGTGGATCAGACTTGGGCTCAATGTTTGGACAAAGGGGCTAGGTAAGATGGTTTATGATGGATGGTTTGATAATGGGTTAAATGTAAGGTTTAGAGATTTAGTGTTTATTATTATTATTATTATTATTATTATTATTATTATTATTATTATTATTATTATTATTATTATTATTATTATTATTATATAAAAGAAAAAGTGACGGATGTCACAGGTAGGCATATATGTATGAGTTTAGTCTGACTAACAAGTTCTAACTAATGGTAGTTGGCTATGGCTTAGGAGACTGGGTGCAGCAATATTAGTATTAGGTATATGAGGATATACTGCGACTTCAATTAAGTAAGTTTATAATCATGAAGGTATAAAATAGGTTGAAATAATAAGTTTTGAAAAACCATGTTCATTTTTAACTGTATGATGGCACAACATTCCTAAAATCAGGATGTGATCAAAGTTAAACACAGAGTTTAAAATTTAAGTCGTGGGTAAAAATGTTTTAACGCAAAACGAGTAATACCTTACAGTGTAAAAATCATGAGCATAAGTGAAATAGTGTAAGCTTTAATGCAATAATATATCGAAAAAAAGTTTTAGTAATGATGATAAGGGATTCAAAAGCGAATGATCAATGAATAATGGCATATGAAACATCAAGTGATTAAATGGAATCTTCAAATGATAAACAAACAAAAATATCAATGATATAAAACATTGGAATTTTGACCAACTCAAGTATTTGAAATTTCCCAGTGACTTGTGGGGGCGTACTTTAGCCTATAAGTGAATGCTCATCTCAAGAGTTCCCAGGTAGGTATACGGGTCCATCGTCTGATTGGGATTTATACGATATACCAGGCCTAGACAGAAAACTCAGGATACAGACGCTCACCCTTCCAGATTGCACGTGCCCCATCACTAGTGATTCCAAAACTTTAGCGAGATTAAAAACGAGATGCAAAAATAGATCCTTGACATTTGGATTTCACTCCTAACTCAAAGATGTATTTCAAAATTGAAAACGATTGTGGAATGAAACCAATCACTAAGTTAAGGATATCACTCCCAGCTTAGTGGTTAAGTTCCTTTTTTGAAAGAAATACTCTTTGAGGTGTGGATATCACTCCTATCTCAAAGATATATTCCTAAGATAAATAACATATAGAGGAGTGAAACTAATCACCAAGGTATGGATGTCACTCCTAACTTGATGATATCATTTCGTTTGTGAAATACGAGTGTCTTCTTCTCCAAGCAAAATATCGAAAGAATAACGTGAAAGAACCATAGCGAAAATATCTTGAAAAAAAATAATAGGATAAAGAGAAATAAACACGAGAGGACTCGTGAATGTAAGCTTGGTTATAGACTAGGCTAAAAGGCATTCTAATAACCTAATTCCCTATAACCATGGCTCTGATACCAATCTGTAACACCCCAACCGATGGCGGAATCATCGAGGTGTCACGTAGTGACGATTGTTCAAAAGCACATGGTACTAAAATGTAAATATATTATTGAATAATTTAAATTGTCTTACATAGATGAAATGGGAAAAAATACAAAAGTCTGAAAGAAACATGAAAACTGAAATAACTTATTAAAAGCAAGCACTAAATTCCAATGCAATGGAACTAAGATCAAACTGCACCTGAAACATGTACAAAATAGGTTTTGTCAACATAAGAAATGTTGGTGAGCATTCCTAATTTTAATACATATAGTAAGTTGGAAAATGGTATACAATTCAAGTGCAAGCTACAGTGCAATTATGTAAACTATGTATCATACAAATGAGCGAAATCAATCCTGTGACTGTATAATGTACTAAATGAACGGCGGTGTACTCATCCAAATAATTGGATAATAACTTAACAATGACCATGGATTCTCCGATGAAAAAGGGGGAGAATCAACCTAGGCGGGTTGTCAATCCAATAGCGCTATCCAATGTTAAGGTCGGCTTGTACATGGTTAATGATTTCACTAAGTACAAATGTATTCTACATGTAATGTCTAAGCATAAAGCACGTTTGTAAGCAAATGCACATAGTACTAGAATTGTATTGTAAAAATGTGAACTTGTATTTGTAATTTGTATAAGTGTACATGTAACACCCCAAAAATGAATAAAAGCAAAAAGGGGATAGGAAATACTCACTTTCGCCAAATGACTAGATGACTAAGCGAGCGTGAAAATGCGAGCAATCCAAAGATTCAACAACGAAACTAGTCCAATTTAGAAGAAAAGAAACCGAATAGGAAAAATATCAAGCTTTCAATTCGCCAATTACAAGAGCTTATAATCAAAGCTTCAAATGTAGAAGTAATATACTCTAGAAGAAAGGTATGAGGGAGAGTTTAATCGAATTGAAACAATCGATTTAGAGGTGCAAAGTGTAATGGGTCATAGGTGGGTTTTTATACTAGTTTTGGATTCAATTAGCCATTAAAATTGGTCAACATCATAAAGTAAGGTTTTATGATGAATTGAATATTTGACTAGGACTTTGACTAGGAATTTGACTAGGACTTTGACTAGGAATTTGACTAAGACTTTGACTAGGATTTTGACTGGAACTTTGACTGTCTTAGCGGACCGCGAGAGCTAAAAAAATATTTTTTTCTAATTTAATCAATTTTAAGTTATAGACTTGTTTCCTTCTGTTTCTAAGTTGTTTTAGGACCGAAAATTAAGGGCTTTGAGTATCAAGGTCTGAAACATACGTGCTCGGGTGTAGATGTGAGTATAAAACGTGCATACTTTTACTTATAAAAATTATAAGTTTTATTAAATTGTGAATTTTGGTCCTATTAAAATACGAGGGTTAAAAATGAAAATTTTGAAATAGTTGAGGAACCAATTATGCACATTTATGAAAAGTGAAGGGTGCGGGTTGTCACATTTGAATATTAATACCTAGTCGTCTTCATCATCATCATCATACTCAGTTAATCTCACCTATAGCAAAGCTAAGTTAGGGTCTGAGGAGGGTAAGATGTAGACAGCCTTACCTCTACCCCTAACAATAGAGAGACTGCTTCCAATGAGACCCCCAGCTCAATGTGGTTTGGTATCAAGCCTTGGACATAAGGCACATAACACTTAGCAATTGGGACAAACCCAACCGGTGCATGTACCCCTTTGTCTTTTGGCTATCCACGCCACCACATGATGCATGATTAACCGTCCGTCATTTTTAACGCTATTTTCACGAAATTAGTAAAATAACGTTAAAACTAGTGCAACTTTACTTTTGCCTCCCAAAAGCCACACATATATACATTATATGCGCACACCACATGCTAATTTACTCCATTATTCATAACATTAATTAAATGGCTAAACTTCTAAATAACCAACTGATCCGCATCCAAAATCCATGACCCAACTTGACCCGTACTCGACCCAAAACATCAAGATTAACCCAACAAGATTGGTGTCCATCCCCATGAGATTGAGGGTTCGAATCCCATGATGAACACAAACAATGTAGAATTAGAACTAGAATCAGCGGGTCTAGGTGTGTGAGTTAACTGTTATAACAAAAAACTAACCGTAGCTTTGAGTTATCATGTTTAAACTTTAAAGTTCAGCACCTCTTGCCAAAGTATAAGTTAAATTTTTTAATGATAATAAGTATATCTAGACTTTACAAATCGTCAGGAATTTGAGACCTTCGGTTGCATTTGATTTGTTGTGAGGAATTGCTATGAGCAAGCGTTTTTTATATTATAGAATGGTTTTGTAAAACTCTCCTTTAATTTAAAGTAAACAATATTGATTACTCTTGTTTATTCAAGTGGATTTGAACATATGGATTAACTGGAACCTTTATGTGTACTAAACATTGAATAAAGGCATATATAATGTGATAATACCATATTTATATCATGGTAAATTTGAATCTAAACACACTATACTATTGCATTTCGTTATACACTCTTCTTTTGATTTGTAGCAGTAAGATTGATCGTCACAACAACAATACTTTTTCTTTAATCCATGTCGAGCATGGTTGCAAAAATACCATCCTGTTTCCTCATTTCTTAAAGTTGAAACGCTGTCTTCATATTCTTTTTTATCTGCAACTCTAGTGCCTGCATTCAAGTGGAAACGATATAAAGCAACAACAGGAAGGGGAAACTCAATCATAAAGCGTAGTTTCTTTAGCCAGTGGATGTTGAATAGACTATAAAATAGAAAAACTTACTATCAAGACCAACGAGCAATGTTAGAAACATTAGGCACGAGATGATGGCATATGTTCTCGTAAGCTTTGCCATGGAGATGTTTGTTCTTTGAGATGTTTTAGATATGTTTGGATGAATTACGTATGTAAAACATAGTGATATTTATATTCATACATATGGGTCTTATTTGGTAGGTTGGTTATTGATAATAACCAACGCAATTATGATGGATCAGAAGAATGGAAGCCAATCGTTAGTATTGATTTCAAAATACTATCTATATTTGTATTTATTATTGTTATAATTTTTTTCTATATCTATTGTTAGCATCTATTGTTAATAATAAAATTATATTGTTAAAACATCTTATAAACTACTACCGTTATATTAATCATATATATACAGGGGCAGTTATTAAAAAGTAACAAAAACGTGCGAAGTGTGCGAAGTCACGTTACATGCATAATTACGTAACATAGGCAGAATCACTACTACTTCATTCCCAAAATTACGTAACACATACATAAAATTATTATAGTTCCATTATATATGTAACACCCCAACCGATGGCGGAAACATCGAGGTGTCAGGTAGTGACGATTGCTCAATAGCTCATGGTACTAAAGTGTAAATCTGAATACATTGATTAAATAATTTATTACATTGAAATGAAATACAACGATTCTAAATGCCAACTAAACTAAATTAAAATACAATGAATCAAAATCTAAATATAATTCCGAAAGCTTAAAGGATGCATCTCAAAACAACCTAATCCAATCCTTAACTCACACCTATCAAACCTCTTATCCAAATCATTTTTCCCAGAACATCCATAACCCTATGTTTCTAATAACTTCGGGACGAAATTTCTAAAAGTAGGGGATGCTGTGACATCCGTCACTTTTATCACTATTATTATTATTATTATTATATATATATATATACATTTTTTTTTATTTCGCACCTCCTATCTTGTACGCCACATTTTATCCTCATAATAATAATAATAATAATAATAATAATAATAATAATAATAATAATAATAATAATAATAATAATAAAGTTAGTCATTATATTTTACCACCTCTAAACCATAACCAAACTTATACCCAAAACACTAAAGCCTAACCATAACCCAAAAACCTTGTCTTTTTTTTTCGGAACCCAGACCCAACCCGAAGACTGTGGTCAACACCCAGTCACTTTCCACAATTACGAGCCTTGTTTTTGGTAGAATTTTAACTCCCTTTGACCAACTAACATACCCTCATAAATATAATCCATGATTTCAGCTTGAATTAATCATCCTTGACTCGGTTTTGACCGACTTTGGTCAAGACTTCAAAACCTTCCATTTCACCAACCCGAGCCACATAGTATAAATTGAGGTATCCACAACCAACTAAATGTGCCAAAAAAAAAAAATCATTTCCCTTCTCTCAAATCTTTCTGTCCAAGCTTTAATTCACGATTTCAAGACCCGTTGACTTTTTGTTTGACCGAGCATCATACACGAATTAGTGTTTGTAAGTTGTTTATTTTTTTTATGGGTTTTATTATTCATGATCAATCGATCAATAGCCCTAACATTACTGAGGCTATTGACCGTTAATTGATTCGATTCAAGAAACTAGGGTTCTTAATTATCATTCAAATTGGGGAAGATGACCAATTCACGCATGTGATAAATATTTTCAAAACTGGAACATTTACAAATCTGAGGTACAAACCAGTTGGTTGGGGTGTTTGGCTAAAGACATTGAACCGGGTCTGACCCAGGTTCGACCCCCACCATAAACAACCTTTTATTTTATTTTTATTTTTTTTGTGTTATCCTTTACACTTATATTACCTTTATTCTTTTGAAAATCGTTTTAAAATATTAAACTATTTTATAAATTCTACAAAATTTATTTTATGTTATTTCAATGATAAACTTTGCTGTCCAATTTTTAGTTTTTCAAAAATAATTTATTTAATATATATTATAAATATTACAAATTTATTCATTTAAAATTATAAAATTCAATAAAAATATCTAAACGATTTTATAAAATTCCACAAAAATTATACTAAACTTGTATAACAATATACATTTCGAATTTATTTTTAATTCAGAAAAACCGTGCATTTCATATTTTTAATTAATTTTTGTTATTTTTAATCATAAATAATTCATAATAAATTCATTTTTCAATATTTTTGTACCAAAATTTTACATAAATTATTTCTTTTCATTTGGAACAGAAATACAATTTTTAATTCAATAATTCTTTAATTTTAATATTTTTAGATATTAAAGTCATATTTTGACAATTTGAAATAAATAGATTAAATATTCTATTTTCAATAAAATAATTTTATGAAAATTATTTTCATACTAAAAACTTTATTTTGTGACCATCTTTAACTTAAAATTTACAAAAAGACTTTTATTCATTTATTTATTAAATTTCTTATATTTAATAAACAATTTGACTATTAATCAAATAAATACTTATCCCCAATTCGAAGCCCTAGAAAATACTTATAGACTAGATAGACTTAGACTTATTTGTTACCTTATACATAGGGTGATACTCGACAAACGTTGGATTACACTTAATCAATTACACAAGACTTACCACCTTGCTAAAGGTGAGTATTACTTATCCCCTTTTTCCGCTTTTACAACTTTTGGGGTGATTCATGCACAAGTATACAAAACTTTCATATTCATTTACACATACATTTTATTCATTTACAATTCATATACGTGTCTTGTTTATCTTTGTGCTTATGCTTGAACATGAACGTAGCTTACATACAAAATCATACATTTAGACATAACTTATGTTATGGTGCTCTTTACACTCAGACGTAACTTATGTTACGGTGCTCATTTAGACGTAACTTATGTTACGGTGCTCATTTAGACATAACTTATGTTATGGTGCTCTTTTAGACTCACACGTGTTGAGGTGCTCATTATCAATTTCATTGTACAACTTTACATATGATCTTTGTCTTGTTTGGTTACTTGCGTGTTTACATAATGCCTTAGTGATGCTAGACACATGAATTGTACTACCTTTTCAAACTTATATTATATGTACAAAGCTAAGTAGTACTCACCAACATCATATGTTGACAAAATTATTTTCGTGCATGTTTCAGGATAAGCTGCTTGACGCTTCACATAGGACTTTGGACTTAGATTAAATCAATCAACTATCTTTATCTTGTTGTCTTGTATTTAATTTCACATGTTGTAAAACAATATTCAATAATCATATATTTACATTTTAGTACCATGAGCTTTTGAACAATCGTCACTACGTGGCACCTCGATGATTCCGCCATCGGTTGGGGTGTTACAATATACATAATCATTATAGTTTAATTACCAAAATCACGTTTCATAAACAAAATCATTCAAAACCTTACATAACAATCTTCCATACCCCTAAAAAAAACGTAACATACAAAATTACGTACCATAGACAGAATCACTACTAGTTAAATATGTATATTTAACTTTACGTAATTTACGTTAAATTTTATTTCAGTTAATTATAATATAAAGCTATAAGCGATTTTCATTTGTTTAACCATGTGGAACACGAGTAATTCTATAATTCTATAATAAATAAAACTTATTTGTAACACATGGCATTCCCTCGTTAAGTTTTCAACATTTTTCTTCTTCATTTATGACACATGGCACTCTTTCATTAACATATCAATTTAATTTTTTTTGGGTTAAAAACACAAAAAGGATCCTTTATTTAATATACTGACTTTTGTATTTATAGTTTTTTTAAAAATTGATATAACTTCCGTGTTTAAAACATTGACCAGATAATTATAAATCCACCAAAAAAACATAACATATTTTAAATTAACTATAATATTTTTTCATGCTTTTCAAACATTAACTATATAATTAATAAATTTTCTTGTTTTGACTTTCGACACTATCTTGATTATAAATTATTTAACAAGTTGAATATTAAATGTTGACTAGGATTTAAACAATGTCAACAATAAGTGTCAACATATTATATTGTACGATACAGATGTTATAGAATATTAATTAAAATCCTAAAACAACTAATATATAAAACTCATTTATAACATATGTCATTCCCTCATTTAGGGCTGTTTGGTAGCCTCTGAATGGTTATTAAGATGCTACCTCTTAATGGTTCATAACCTCTGAATGGTTAAGAGGTAACCTTAAGTCTGAATGGTTAAGAGATAACATCTTAATGGTTGTCTCTTAACCATTCAGACTTAAGGTTACCTCTTAACCATTCAGAGGTTATGAACCATTAAGAGGTAGCCTCTGAATGATCATTAAGAGGCTACCAAACAGCCCATTAGTTTTCAATATTTTTCCTCTTCATTTGTGACACATGACACTCTCTCATTAATATATCAATTTAAACTTTTTGGGTTAAGAAACACAAAAAGCGTCCTTATTTAATATATTGACTTTTGTATTTATAGTTCTTTTAAAAATATTTAAAGAATGACAATGCATCCAATGTTGTGTAGAAGGAAATATTTATAGATATTTAAACAATTTTTGTATTTTTGTTTGTTATCATATGTATATTTAACTTTACGTAATTTACGTTAAATTTTATTTCAGTTAATTATAATATAAAGCTATAAGCGATTTTCATTTGTTTAACCATGTGGAACACGGGTAATTCTATAATCTATATACCTAATAAACAAAAGTCCATGAGTACACTTGGCACTCCCACATTCATCCTCAATTGTGGAGCCAATCATATTGTGCCAAGTGTCTCATTGTGGGAATTTATAAAATTTTCATTTAAAAAAATTCAAAAATACAGAAAATATATATATGGAAACAGAAAATATTAATTTTCTCATTAATAAGTTGGTCAAAATCGGTCATTAATGTTAATTTTCCCATTAATAAGTTTCCTATTTGTTAATTAAAACCAATCTTTACTAAATATAAAGACAACCACACACATAACATTAGAGAGAGAGAGATGGCTGAGAGAAAGGAAACTGGCACGAATAGCCAGTGGCTCAGGGCGGAGCTCCGGCCACCGTTCCGGTGACACACACGACACCAACCACCCCTCCTCTCTCATATTATCTCCACCCGCACCCACCCTATTATCTCCCGAGAAACCTCACATACCCGGTTCATATATAGAAAGAGAGGAACAGATTTGAGAGTAGGAGAAGAAAGAGAGAGAGAGAGAGAGAGAGAGAGAGAGACGCAAGAAGGAAAGTAAGCAACGAAGAGGAGGGGAATACGAAGAGTGTCCGGTCACTGGTCACGGCGGTGATGAACAGGGTTTCTGATCGGGTTGGAGATGATGGTGGTTGCTGATTCAATAGCGGTGGTGACAGGTGGACTTCCGATGGTGATCTCCGGCTACGATAGGTAATCATCCAACACCCTCCTTATTTAGGTTCACAGATTAATATAGATGGATTACTGTACAGGTTAGGTTCGATTATCAAGGGATGGATTATATAAGGTGTTGATGGTGGTATTAGGTGATTATTATGGTGGGTTAGTAATGGTTATGATAGTTGTTGTGATGATAATAATATTGGCAATGGAGATGATGAGGATGGTGCTTGGCTTAGCATATACATAGGAAAGGTCTGGTGGATTAATGAAGATGGTCAAGGTGTATGTTAAGTTGGGCAGAAATGTTGAATAGAGATACTGTTTTACAACCATGTTTGGGGCTAATAGAGTCACGTCAAAGGTTGGTCAACAGAGTCTTAGAATTTTGTTTTACTTTGCAGTAAAAAAGATAAAAACAGTATATTTATTTTCTCATGAAGTACAATATATATTCAAATAGGTATTGTAGCAACTACTACACGGAATCATCTGAGCCGCCTGAGTCATGTGATTGGTGCCAAACGGAGGCGAACCGGACCACCAAACCGGGTACTTCTTCAAAGAAATCAAGCTCAAAAGCCGATGGTAACCGGTCGGAATATTCGGGTTACAAGATCAAGCATGATCGTGATCAAGAGGGTTCTGAAAAAGGCAAGTCCACTGGAGCTCCATCACCAAAAACCACTACTCGAAGGTACAAGCTACTAAAAGATGTCATGTGTTGATAAAGATTGGAGTTTGGTCCCAAAGGTGAGATCTTTATGGAATCTAATGTTCTCAGTGTGTTATTCTCCTGGTTTGAGTACTTGAGGGTAAAATGGTAACAAGATAATATTATTATATGTACATAGAATGAAGGGTGAGGTGGTGAAAAACAGTACTACTCTTACCACTTTTTTTTTTTTTTTTTTTTTTTTTTTTTTTGTGATATAAGTTTGGGCCTCCATCACCTAATGTTTAATAGTAATAAAATAATGATAAGAACTAATAAGTTTATATATCTATATTGCATGTGTCATGAAGTTACTTTTTTATTAATTATATCATGTATCACAATTTTTAAATAACTAATAATAATTACATTATACAAACAGAGCAATTTTGTGACCTTTTGCTCTACTATATCTTGGAAGTGGTCTTTTAGATTTTAAAAAGCTCAAATGGGTTAACCTAACGACTCATATCATCCAATGGTTCGTGTAATTATGTTGAAGGCTTTGTTTTGATCGACAGTACATGGCTGCGTAAATTGGAGATCAAATCGATCAAGTAAGCTCTTATATAATATAATAAAATGGTTCGTGTAATTATGTTTCGGGTCCGGGTCCTGTTTGTTGATTCGGGTCTCATTTATTAGCATTTTATTTGTTTCCTAAGTTGATGGCTTAAAGTTTGAAAGGATAATTATAAGCATTAATTGTTATAAATGGTGGGGTGAAAAGTCTTGGATGTTAAAAGGAAGGGTCGAGTTTTTTGGTAAGAGATTGATTGATTGTATTATAGGAAAGTTAATAGCACAATTAGTTGTACACTTTCCATATAGTCATAGTCAAAAGTATTAACAGCATAGTCAAATGTATTAACTATAATTGCTATAATTATGAATCTTGGTTTGGAAAGTTGTTGAATGGAATTGATGGTGGAATTGGTTTGTAAAGTTATTGCACTAATTTTAATACATTTTTAAAATTCTGATTTGTTTTTTTAATACTTTTTTATGGCGGTTGCAGGTGTATAACGATTGTGTTGCACCAGTGAGCAACGGTGGAGGTTGTTTGCTCAGGGTAATAGTACTCTCGCAGATTCTTGCATAGACCAATTGGAGTTTATTGTTGCACGGGCACATAGGATTGGAGATCCAAAATATCAACAGAAGGTACATGATTTTGCTCTTTAGTGTTAACAATTCTTGCATTTTGATATTTATCATGATTTATACAATATTGGAAACATCTAATGTTAATAATTATAATTACCATATCATTAATAACCTTTAAACACAAAATTATTAATCAAATATAAATACATTTATAAATTTACTTTTAAACATTCAAAATCAAAATTTAAAAAAAAAAATCGGTTTTTAAAATTAAAAACATTTAAACACAAAATAAATGCTTAATTCTTTGATTTGTCACATTACTATTTTTAGCGTATAATTAGCATTTATCATGATTTACACAATATTGGAAATATCTAATGTTAATAATTATGATTACCATTTCATTAATAACATTTAAACACAAAATTATTAATTATATATAAATATAAATACATTTATAAACAAAGTTAAATTTGAATTTTTTTCATCACACTTAATACGTCTATTTTCAATTGAATTACTTTATTTTCAAACATTCAAAATCAAAATTTTAAAAAAATTACGGTTTTTAAAATTAAAGTCATTTAAACACAAAATAAATGCTTAATTCTTTGATTTGTCACGTTACTATTTTTAGCGTATAATTGACATTTATCATAAGTTACACAATATTGGAAACATCTAATGTTAATAATTATGATTATCATTTCATTAATAACTTTTAAACACAAAATTATTAATCATATATAAATACATTTATAAATTTATTTTTACACATTTAATATCAAAATAAAAAAAACGGTTTTTAAAATTAAAGACATTTAAACACCAAATAAATGCTTAATTATTTGATTTGTCACATTACTATTTTTAGCATATAAATAGCATTTATCATGATTTACACCATATTGGAAACATCTAATGTTAATAATTATGATTACCATTTCATTAATAACATTTAAACACAAAATTATTAATCATATATAAATATAAATACATTTATAAACAAAGTTAAATTTGAATTTTTTTCATCACAATTAATACGTCTATTTTCAATTGAATTACTTTATTCTCAAACATTCAAAATCAAAATTTAAAAATGAATACGGTTTTTAAATTTAAAGACATTTAAACACTAAATAAATCCTTAATTCGTTGATTTGTCACATTACTATTTTTAGCGTATAATTAGCATTTATCGTGAGTTACACAATATTGGAAACATCTAATGTTAATAATTATGATTACCATTTAATTAATAACCTTTAAACATAAAATTATTAATCATATATAAATACATTTATAAATTTATTTTTAAACATTCAAAATCAAAATTTAAAAAAAATCCAGTTTTTAAAATTAAAGACATTTTAACACAAAATAAATGCTGAATTATTTGATTTGTCACATTACTATTTTTAGCGTATAAATAGCATCTATAAGGTAATAGTCGGTTAAAATTATTGAGTAATGCTCCTTTTACTTATACATGGGTCACTTTAGATAATGTTCCTTCCTATAAACGGGTCAAATAAGGTAATAGTCGGTTAAAATGTTGTTTTAGTGGTGTAGGTTCATGTTTGTTTACTTATAAATTGGTCGATTTGGGTAATGTTCAACTTTTCCAATGGGTCAAATAGGGTAAAAGTCACCAACAGTGTGTTTATGGTGTTTTGATTAGATTGATGTTCCTTTTACTTATACATAGGCCATAGGTGAATTTGAGCAATCTTCCCTTTTCTTAACGGGTCGATTTGGGTAATGTTTGCCTTTTCAAATGTGTCAAATAGAATAAAATGTGCTCGAAGCTTTTTTTAGCGGGTCGATATGGGTAATGCTCATCTTCTCAGACGTGTCAAATTAAATTGTGAAATTTAGGTGGTAGTTAGTTTCTTATTTTTATTTTTATTACTTTCTTATTGTTGAATATGCCATAAGTCTATTTTTAACACATACCATTTAAGTCGCCTTATTCAGGTTGGACTGTATTTAAGAAACCCTGTATTCTCACATGGCCAGCTTTATGTCGCATTGTCAAGAGTTAAAAGCAGGGCAGGCGTGAAGTTACTTATACTTGATGCTGGTGGGAAAGTGATGACTAAAACAAAAAATGTGGGTTATAAGGAAATTTTCAGCGATATTTGAATAAATGTGTATTCGTTGGTTTTAAATTTTAATAAACTGTTTCTACTTTATTTTTCTTATACGTTATACTACTCAAAATAATCGTACGTTGTTGAACTGCGTGTCAACGCGGGCAAATATCTAGTTCTATAATAAATAAAACTTATTTGTAACACATGGCATTCCCTCATTAAGTTTTCAACATTTTTCTTCTTCATTTATGACACAGGGCACTCTTTCATTAACATATCAACTTAATTTTTTTTGGGTTAAAAAACACAAAAAGGATCCTTTATTTAATATATTGACTTTTGTAGTTATTATTCTTTAAAAATTGATATAACTTCCGTGTTTAAAACATTGACCAGATAATTATAAATCCACCAAAAAAACATAACATATTTTAAATTAACTATAATATTTTTTTCATGCTTTTCAAACATTAACTATATAATTAATAAATTTTCTTGTTTTGACTTTCGATACTGTCTTGATTATAAATTATCTAAAAAGTTGAATATTAAATATTGACTAGGATTTAAACAATGTCAACAATAAGTGTCAACATATTATATTGTACGATACATATGTTATAGAATATTAATTAAAATCCTAAAACAACTAATATATAAAACTCATTTGTGACATATGTCATTCCCTCATTTAGTTTTCAATATTTTTCCTCTTCATTTGTGACACATGACACTCTCCCATTAATATATCAATTTAAACTTTTTGGGTTAAGAAACACAAAAAAAATGTCCTTATTTAATATATTGACTTTTGTATTTATAGTTCTTTAAAAATATTTAAAGAATGACAATGCATCCAATGTTGTGTAGAAGGAAATATTTATAAATATTTAAACAATTTTTGTATTTTTGTTAGTTACCGTATGTATATTTAACTTTACGTAATTTACGTTAAATTTTATTTCAGTTAATTATAATATAAAGCTATAAGCGATTTTCATTTGTTTAACCGTGTGGAACACGGGTAATAATCTAGTATATAGATTATAGATAAAAGAAAATGGGTGAGACACATGGCACTCAATGACGCCATCTCTCCCCTTAATTTCCCTCTAAAACTATTAATTTTTTTTTATTTCTCATGTGCATGGAACATGCACTTTCTCCCACGATTTTTGGAACATTAATAACTTTTTATACGATGTTTTTTTTGAAAAAAAACACCAAATTAGCGAGTCTTTTATTATCTTTCCAACGAGTACCATAGTGTTGTACAAAATAAAGAAAAAAAAAACGATATTTATATGGTGATTAATGAAATAGATTCTTAAATTATACATGAGTTGTTGGGTCAAAGAGGATTGACAAGCCTGTTAACCTTAGTCTAATATCCTCTCTGCATATTTTGGCTAAGTATAGAAAGTACTGAAGAAGAAAAGGGAAGTACTAAAGAAGCTGACACAAAGTGCTGAAGAGTAAAGTCATGAATGTGAACCAAACAAACACCTGAAGAACAACTTTGATCAGTTTACTCATCAGAAGTTGTTTGGTCTTCAACAGTTGCAGTAGAAGCTTCCCATCGCCCTGATCTTCAGTAGTTTAGTATTATATTAGTTTTTATTTACTTTATGTATAAGTTCCAATACTACAGCCTGTTGTAGTATTATAGTATTAGGTTTATACTTCCTATGTACGTTTTCATCTTTCTATAAATAGATGGGTTCACACCATCTATTTTAGACAACACTTGCAGGTTATATCTTTTCTAATATATGAGAAACATTTGAAAACTCTTAACTGTTATATCATTTACTGCTTTGATTCTCATATACACTTGTGCTACTTTAGTTATACATTTGAGGGAGAGCATTTACTGATCACAAAAGTGAACTATTAACTTAGAACACTTATTATTATTTCGCTGCATTTACTTTGATACATTAACTATAAGTGTTCTTTGAAGAACTATGATAAGAAACTGATCCAACATTTGGTATCAGAGCACTGGTTCATCTGATAATATATCAATCTAACAAATTGAGAATCAGACACATGCTCTAATTGATATTCAATCAAGGATAAAAGTTCACTTTATCATTCAATCTATCACTTTGAGAAATTGCTAATCAATCAATCTTCTTAAAAATGGATCCTCGTAACACTGGATCTGCAAATAAGCCTCCCATGCTAGTCAGAAATGAATATAACATCTGATAAAGAAGGATGGCACATACTTTGTCACAACACACTGGTCGTTGGAAGTCTATCATGTATGGACCCCATAAACCAGTGACTACATATCTAGAAACTAAAGTAGAGAAAATAAAAGAACCAAAAGACTACATTAATGAAGATTTCCTAAAACTTGAGCTTGATGCTAAAGCTTTTTCAATGTTGCCAATGGCTCTCCCAAACAAAATTTATGCTAGGCTCTTACACTGTGAGAGTGCCAAAGAGCTTTGGGACTGTCTTAAAGAACAGTTTGGAGGAACTGATGAGGTGATTGCAAACACCAGGGAAATTTTAGCTCAACAATATGAAACCTTTACTCATGTTAATGAAGAAACTTTAACACGACAATTTGAAATGTTTTCTTCACTAATTTCTGAGTTAAAGTAAAATGGTCAGGCCTATACAAACTCATCTATGTTACATAGATTTTTAAGGTCTTTACCTGAAAAGTGGAAAACTTACTCCATAGTTCTCAGGTCAGGTCCAGATTTTGACTCCCTAACACTCAAAAAATGACATGGGGGATTATTAACTTTTGAAAGAGACATAAGCCAAAAGAAAAAGTTGCAAAACTCTGGCAAAACTGCTGATGACTATGTTCAGGTAATACAGCTCTCTTGGGACAAGACTCACCATCTTATTCTAATGATTTTGGATCTTTTGACCACATTGACATAAGAGTTGGGATCTCATAAGAAAGATCATATATAGTTATAACAATGATGAAAATCAAATTACTGATAATAAGTGTTTTATTCTTGATGACTTAAAATTTTTCAGTAGTGATGATTTAGAAGAAATGGATATATTGCATCAACTGGACATGTTAAGCATTAAAACAAACAAATTTTATAAAAGGCCAGGTATAACCAACCACGGTCTAGGACTTAATAATCAAACAAAAGTTGGTTTTGACAAATCTAAACTTGGATGTCACAAGTGTCAGAAGTTGGGACACTTTGCTAGAGAGTGTAGAAGCTCTAACGGTCTGGAAATCAATCAAACTCCAGTTATAATATAAATCAAGGATCACAGGGAAGTGGACATTTTGTCCAGGCACAACATGATAGTGTTAGGTATACGTAGTGGTATTCAAGGGATTGATTTATGTCTTTTGTATGATTCTGTATGTCCAAAACTATAGCATGATGACTTGAGTAAAATATTTTAATACTATGTATGTAAACCAAAAACTAGTATGCTCACCAATACTTTATGTGTTGACGGATATTTTATACATGTTGCAGGAAATAGCTTGATGAGATGATACAAGAAACATCATTTAGGATTCGGCCTTAGAAACAAACAAAACAAATCTTTATTTTACTTCATGTTTATGTTGATATATTTTCTCATGAACAAATTGTATACTTGTTGAATCTTAGATACGAATGAAATCTATTTTAATCTATTGTCATAATTTAGTGTTATGAATTCTTTGAACAATCTATCACAAGTCGCGCCTCAATGTATTCCGTCATCGGTTGGGGTGTGACACAAACATTCATGAAATACAAATACAATTTCCACACGTTATCTGGGTTAAGTCGTTACTAAGTCCAAATTTCCTACATAAAGTATCTCAACAAACAACCTGAAACATGTACGAAAATATTTTGTCAACATAAATAATGTTGGTGAGTATACTTGGTTTGTATACGTATAATATAAGTTAAGGAATATGTTTTACAACTCATGTGTCAAGATCTATCAGGCCATTTTGTAAACACGTAGTAAACAAACATGACAAAGTCAAACTTATATGATTCAGACAAAGCATCCTAACATGTTTTAAAATGGTTTGTGTAACATTCGTAATTTATTTATTTTTTCTCAGTAATAAATTTACAGAACTAAAGTGACATTAATCCAAAAACTTTAAAGTCGCACAAACCATACTTTAACGTAATGTTGGGGTAAATTTGTAACACCCATAAATTTTAAACTCTAATACAATAAGTACTCTAATAGTTGTGACCTATCATCTTGGATTTTTAACGATTTAATCTTTCGTAAAATAATTAAACGTTTATAAAAAAATGTGGATGGTATTTTAAATTATGAACCATATTAATGTGATTTTGAAAAACGCTGGTATTGTTATACCTAATACTAAATGAAAATAATAATCAAAGAGATCTAAACATAACATGCAAGTGATTTGTGTTTTGAATAATTATACCTGGTAATTACAAGCTAATGTTTAAATTCTAGAAACCTTATTGTAATAAATGATGACAAACTGTTTTACTTTGTCATGACCCATGATTTCCAAATTTCAATTTCGAAACATAATATGAGGTGATTAGTAAGTGATGACATTTATTTCCCTTGAATGGAGGATGACCGTAACGTATTTTTAGCACTTATATTGTGAGTTTTAAAACTACCCAATTCGTGATAATGTTCCCAAAGTTGGAAAAAAACGCCTTTTAGTCGACCATTTTCGGCCAATTTATTAATCAATCAAGACTCACATATCACGGTTTCCTTAAATCACACAATCAATTCGGACCAAGTTAATGGAAACTTGCTTATATGCCAATCGTATTCGAACTTTAGGACAATTGTAATCCCAAACATTCGATCAGAGTTCACCGGAATCTCTCCGCATCCTCAACAACTACAACCTACACCACCGACTAAATATCACCATCACAGTGTCGGTAACCAATGAAAACTTTGACGCCGCCTACGCAGTCGAAAACACCACCGACCACCTTAGCCGTTGTATATAAGTTTCATGACCGTCGCCCAAGCTTCGTTACTGTTGATGTCATTTTTTTATTCACGATTTAGGCACCACCATACATCCGTTCATCATCTCTAGTTTTCATTCGCACATTCGTTACTATTCGACTATTACGGTAATGATTTCATTGATCCTTAATCTTTTACGTTCAACATTAATGTTTATTTTTCATTGTTCGAATATAGTTTCTATACACCAGCGACTTAAACATCTAATAATAAGAGATAGACATGCGAAACTTTTTTTTTAAAAAAAAAAATCAAGAACATGTATATAGTTGTCCAAAATGGTGAACCTTGTTTTCTTTTCTGATATGCGTACATACTGTATCACCAAGGGGATGACAAACAGATTCTTTTATATATTGTTTTATTCATTTTGTGATGTGGCCTTATAAAAACGTCACCACAACAACTTAACATTATGTATATATATATATTTTGTTATAAAACTAATGTTATATTATTTTATTACACTAGTTTATAAATATAAAGGTTAAACTTTCTGTTTTCTTAAATATGATGCTTGTAAAAGATAAATTTATGATATGAAACTTCAAAGCGAATCTTTTTAGAACGTTAACGGTTAAGTTTTCGTCGCCGGAAAATTTGTAACCCAAGAATCAAATAACCAATGCGGTGTTTGTATATTTATTTCGAAAACTATGAAAATATAGGTTCAAGCATAATCATTGATTCTCATTAATCTTGCAAGTTCATCATCACGATCATGTGAGTATTTCCTTTCCCCTTTTTGCTTTTATTCACTTTTTGGGTGTTACATGTACACTTATACAAATTACAAATACAAGTTCAATTTTTTACAATACAATTCTAGTACTATGTGCATTTGCTTACAAACGTGCTTTATGCTTAGACACTGCATGTAGAATACATTTGTACTTAGTGAAATCATTAACCTTGTACAAGCCGACCTTAACATTGGATAGCGCTATTGGATTGACAACCCGCCTAGGTTGATTCTCCCCCTTTTTCATCGGAGAATCCGTGGTCATTGTTAAGTTATTATCTAATTATTTGGATAAGTACACCGCCGTTCATTTTAGTACATTTATACAGTCATAGGATTGATTTTGCTCATTTGTATGATACATAGTCTACATGAATGCACTGTAGCTTGCACTTGAATTGTATAAAGTTTTCCAACTTAATATATGTATTAAACTAGGAATGCTCACCAACATTTCTTGTATTGACAAAACTTATTTTGTACATGTTTCAGGTGCAGTTTGATCTTAGTTGCATAGCATTGGATTTTAGTGCTTGTTTTTAATAATTTATTTCAATTTCATGTTTTGTCCAGACTTTTGTATTTTTTTTTCATTTCATCCATGTAAAACAATTTGAATTATTCAATAATATATTTACATTTTAGTACCATGAGTTTTTGAACAATCGTCACTACGTGACACCTCGATGATTCCGCCATCGGTTGGGGTGTTACACTTTGAGCACCGTAACCTAAGTTACGTCTATTTGAGCATTTGTTCATTTGAGAATTTGAGCACTTTAACCTAAGTTAAGTCTAGATAATGATTCTGAGCATTTGTTCATTTGAGCACATTAACTTTAGTTAAGTCTAGATAATGATTTCAAGCAAACAATGTAACTAAACTAAGTTTAAGTCTATCATAAAGCACCAAGATAACGAGACACGTATATGAATTGTAAACGTATAAAAGTTTATGTGTAAGTTTGTATATGTGTACATGTTTCACCCCAAAAGTTTAAAAAATGAAAAAGGGGATAAGTATACTCACATTTTGTGAAAGCGATCAAAATCCAACTTAAGCTGTCATGAGTTAAGGAATGGGAATTCCGAGGAATTCAACCTATAACGTATAAAACGTATAAGAATACTAATAAATGGAATGACTTAAAAGTCTAAGTTATCTAGGATCTAAGGCATTAGGGTTTGCTAAGTCGATTTGGGGAATTAAAGTTTTTACAATAAATGGTGTTAATATTAAGCTCGCATATCCAAAATAATATGATTAAATATGATTAAAGTCCATGAACATGATTAAATAATCTAAATATTATCAATTGAATATTTAATTAAAAATATTGCAAAATAATTTATACAAAAAAATAGTCAATGATTATTAACTATAATTGTAAATAATTATAATTATTATAACTAATTTGAACAAATAAATATAAGTTACACAAATAATTCAAATGTATATGATTCTGACTTTGAAACATAAAAATATTCTGTTTTTATAAAAAATAAATTTATAAAACAGATTTTAAGTATTATGAATTAACAAATGATTTATTGTATTTAAATAAGTATAAATACAAATAAAATACAAGATATGGTTCAAAAATGATATTTTTGTTAAAAATAAATATATTCTGATAAAAAATGATCAAAATAAAATTTCCATAATTTTTCTCAATTTATTTGTATTTAATGAATTTAAATCATGTTTAAATGATTAAAAATAGGAAAATCAATAAAATAAATGTTTTCTAGAAAAAAAATTATATCAGATATTGATGTTTAGAAATAATTTTCCAAAAATTTAGGGGTTAAAATCATTAAAAATGATTTTTTATCAATTAATTATGATTAAAACAATTTAATTAATAAATATAAGAAAATTAAATATTTTCCAAAAATAAAAATGCAGAAAATTGATTTATGATGTGAGGAGTCTACACCTCAAATTTGGTAATTTTGGACCAAAATTGAATTTACTATGAATATTTTAAGTTTTAATGAATTTTAAATGCATAGAATAAAATGTTTATTGAGAAAAAAAGAAAAGAAAACAAATCTGGTAGGAGGTGGGTGTGCCTGGGTTCAAACCCGAGTCACCATACTCTAATGTCACAGTGCCATCCACTACACTATAATGTCTTATATTGAAGTCAACCCTAAGAGCATTCACAATAGTACCCCCATTTTTTGGTGAGACAAAACCCTTTAATTTTTTATGAGGTTGGAAGTGGTTTTGAGTGAAGAAAATAGAGAATCTACTGTTTATTGGTAAATTTTGGGTTCTTTGGGAATCTTTTAAGGAAAAGAGGAAAAATGTATTTATTTTTTAATATTTGTTGAAAGTGGTTATGAGTGGAGGAGAGAGAAACTACAATGATTTTTAATGTAACATGTGGTTGTGATTGGTTGTGAGTGAATGGGGGACGGGGAAGCTATTGAGAATGCTCAAACCCTAAATTCAAATGCAATAAACCCCAAATCGATTATTAAACACTCGGAAATCGTAGGGTTTTTATAAAAGGAAGATCAAACAACAAAGCGGCATATAAGTTTCGAACTTACAATGCGATTATAGAACATAACGAACGAAAAAAAAAGATTCTTGGAGCCGATTTACAGGAGCTTCCTAGTCACGATTGAGCGATTATTTTTGTGATTTGAGATGTGTAAGGGCTGGTAACGAAAGAACAACGACCAATTTATGGTGTTGTTCGAAGTTCTCAATTGTTTGAGCTTGAGTTATAAACCTGGCGGTTACCTCATAAAACCGTGATTAAAGCATGATTATACGCGTTAAATGTATGATTATGGCTGGGGAAACGGTTCAGAATGGTTGAAGAAACGATTTTCAGCATTAAAAACAAAATAAAACCCATTAAATCGGTCCTGATAGTCGTGGCCGAAAAATATTCTGGTAGCCGGAATCTTGATCGGAAAACTAACGGGGACCTAGGAAAGAAGGGTTGGTTTTAAAAGAACTTTCATGTATTGACATATTTGGTCCCTCCTAATTAACTTGGTTTGTTTATATCTTGATTATTTAACTTTTTCTTTAAGAAAATGCTAACCAAGTTAACATAAGTTAACTTAAATGTTTTTAAATTTTAAACTTTTTTTTAACCTTTTAAACTAAAATAGAATAAATAAAACTTTTATAACATCACATGATTATACGATTAAGGCACGTTTTATATGTCAAAACATACGTATACGTATATCCTTTTAAAAGAAGAGTTAAAATAAAATAAAATAAAGTAATAACTGATGAGGACTAAAGGTGAAGTTTTAAAAATAAACAAAGGACTAAAATTGACAACTTGCTAAAAGACGAGGGTGGCGGATGTCACAAGGAGTGGCTCTGATACCATTTTGTAACACCCTGCCTCTAATATCGTCCAATATTGTCAGCTTTGCCCACTAGAAGCTCACAGATTTGTTTTTGGTTACCCAGGGGAAGACTTCCCAGGAGGTCTCCCATCCTGATACTACTCCCACCTGAGCACGCTTAACTGTGGAGTTTTCATGTGCTCTACAGCCAACTAAGCCTAAAACGCGTTGGTGATTTAAGAGGCACGACATTACTTATGAACCAAAATATCTCATGTCCACGGACGGTGTGAGATATGCCTAGGGTGTTACAAGTACCTGTTCCCGCATTTCAAGTGAATTCATGATGCCCTTTTTACTGTTTTCAAACATTTTTGGCTAATATGCATGTCTTGAACACGAATTTGAAACTTTACTTGTTAGATCAGGTCTTGTCATGTTATGATTGTTACATGGTTTATGTTATATGTGTTATTATATATAAATAGACTGTGTATGACGATTACCTGATATTATAAATTGAGCTATGACAGTTATGTGATATGCCTGCTCTGATTTATGAATATGGTTTGAGTCGACTAGTCGAGTAGGCGGAATGTGCTTAATGTGGTTTGAGTCTAGTAGGCGGAATGCACTTAGTTAGACTTGATGGTACTTTGTGTCAAATAGGCGGAATGTGCTTATTATAGTTGGTAAATGAAGTCTTAGGTTAAATAGGCGGATTGCGCTTATTCTAGACTTTGATTGTTGCTTGGGGAAACAAATAGGCGAATTGCGCTTATTGTTAACTCTGAGTTTGAAGTATTTTTGTTAATCCTTATTTTGACAATATACTTGTTTATATAAATTAATAAAATTTGAATACACTCAGCTCGTTTGACTTTGCGTACATATTAGATTGATTTTTGGTTTGTTGAAGAATAAAAGGAACGCCTTGGCATGCAGTGGAGCTACTCGGTGCAGTTGACATTTCGAATAAGAAGACGTCTACGTTATTTCGCTTGAACGTTTATCCACATTATTTCTAAGATTTCATTTTGATATATATATATATATATATATATATATATATATATATATATATATATATATATAGGCCAATTATAAAATGAAAACCCTCTTGAGTTGAGAAAACCTTGGAAACCCATGTAAAAAATTGTTATTTTTTTTAAAAAAAATAACCAATGTAAAATACATGTTTTTAAGTGTTTTGGGCCAAAAAATAAAAAAAGCGCCGAAGGGGTTTTTTTAAAAAAAAAAATAAACAAAGCTGCGAAAACACATGTTTACACCTGATAAAAAACAGCAAATAGCTGAAAACATATGTTTTTTTAGCAACTTTGTTTATTTTTAAAAAAAAAATCCCTTCGGCGCTTTTTATATTTTTTTGGCCCAAAATGCTTAAAAACATGTATTTTACATGCCCTAATTTTTTTTTTTAAAAAAAGCTCGGGAAGTAGGTTTTTTTGAGAGTTTTCTAGAGTTTTTTCATTTTGAAGGGTTTTCTCCCTATACTTCCACTATATATATATGTTTTAACATGTTTCGGGAATTCCATGTTTGGATAACTTAAAAACTTATTTGACATTCTGCTACGTATTTTCTAAAATAAAATAAGACTTCTTTTGAATTATTAACGAGGTTTTAGTCTTTGAGTGCCAACTGTTTAACACCCGGTTTTGGGCTTTTTACATATAGTATCCATGTGACACACTAGAAGTTCCTTTGATGATGTTAGAAAATATTTATATGAATAGATTAGGAACAACAACTACTTATTCTCAAATTGGATATAATAGGAGTGCTTATATGAGAAATTGTGGATATGATTTATGGCAATATACAAGAGCATCATATGCAGCTCTATCTCATCTTGAGGATTACTCTGATGGTATATAATCATTTGTAGTATATATGTGTGTAGGCGTTCTTTGATGATGATATTGTTACAAATTAGCCAACTAAATTTGCAGTACAAGAAACTCAACTTCTATGCCCGGATGCAAAAATCGTTGGTTTCAATTGTTTGTTGTTCATGTCAGAATGGCCCGTTCTAAGAATTGGCTATTTTGGTACGGAGCAGAACCGACTCAAAACAAATCTAACACTCCGTAGAATGGAAAAGAAAAAAAAAATCCAATTACGGACTTAAAACAAATTTAGCACTCTATTCAAGAAATTGTGTATGAAGATGATGCTTATCATCAATAAAGAATTTTGTTGGAGAACCTGAAAAGTTTTGTTTTGTTTGTAGATTTTCTTAGGAAACAACTAAAGTGATTTTTTGGTATTATATTGACTGCTTTGTAATAGTGCTCGGCTTTTTTATCCTTTGCTTCATCTTTTTAGATTTTGGAATGGGGAATTCTAGCAATGGACCATTTGTCATTGGTAATATTGCAACATCATCTGTAGCTTCAAGGAAGAGAAATTTGAGTTTGTGGGGCCATTTAGAAATTAGCAGCCAAATCAGGAGAGGAGTTAAGTTATGCAAAAGTTGTGAAATGAAATTCAGAGCTTCAATCAAATTGGTATGAGCAATCTAAAAAGATAGAAACTGTGTTTAAATGACAACTTAAGGCGTTGGGATGTGAAGAAATTTGAAAACTTGAGACCTTTTGAAATGCAATGTATTTATGTTGTGCTTCTCTTGACATATTAGCATTTAACTTTTTGGTACCACTTTGATACTACATTGTCGGAGGATTTGTAAAAAAATTATTTGATGTTATAGTTTTTGTTATTGCTGTGAATTTTTAAGTTAGAATAAATATATGACAAGTTTAAAAGGTTCGGATGAAACGTGTCGTGTTCTGATTAACCCATGGATATTGGCTTCGGGTTCGGCCCACTTCCTTTGTTGTTAATATTCTTATTAATGTTACACATTTGATCATTTACATATAAAACATAACTGTGCTTGAGAATGAACATGAAGCTATTTCATTTTATTTACATCGTCTATTACTTTTTATTTTATCTTTTTTCAAATCGTGAATTTCACGGGTCTTTAATTTAGAGGGTGTTTGGGATTGAGTTTCAAAATAACTTATTGACTTATTGGCTTTCTCAAGAAGCCAATAAGTCAATAAGCTATTTGTGTAACCCAAAAGCACTTTCTGTTTTGATTTTTGGCTTTTAAGGGTGGAAAAACTGTTTTTGAGAAGTTAGAAATCATGGTTTTTGGCTTTTGGAAAAAAATTACAAACCTACCATCCATACAACCAATATTCACAATAAGTTAAGCGAAACACTTATAAAAAACAATCTATTGACTTTTTGACGTTTCTCATCCCAAAAGCTAATCCAAACACTTTTTCTCAAAGTTTTAAGACCGGATCGGACCGGCTGGTCCGACCGGTTCAACCGGGGTTCGCCTATTTTGCCGGTTCGGTCACAGCAGATCGTCAACCTTACAAAAAATCGGCCGATTCGTTAATTTTGATGGTTCGGTGATTCGGTAAACCGGCCGGTCGAACCAGTATGTTTAACTTTTCTTGGTTTGGATCTAGGCTGGATTTGTACAGAAGGGAACAATGGATAACTCAGAGTCGTTGAGCGGATGAGAGGGGTGGAAGAAAGTGGACAATCCATACTATTGTCGTTGACATGAGCTGCCGGATGGAGATGGAAAATGTTGTCGGAGTACTTAAACTTAGAGAAAGAGATGTGGAGTGTGAGATATAAAACATAATGAACTTTTCTTGGTGGCTTGTTTCATATAATAAAGATTAGATATGTTGACAACATGACATAAAGTGATAAAACACTATTGTCATGACTTTTTATAGTTTTAAGTTTTATCTCTTGCAAATATATTCAAGCAAAGATAATTTCGCATTTCTTTATTTTGTTTTTTCATCTATATTTAACACAATTATAATATAATATTATTCGGTTTATGAATCCAGTGTAACCGGTCAGACCGGTCCGACCAGTGAATCAGTAAGGCGTCCGATTTAACGTCCGGTCCGGTTCTGAAAACATTGCTTGTTTTTTTTTAAAAACTCATTTTAAAAAGTCATAAACTATTAAACACTTCTGACCAAAAACACTTTTGCATTTTACAAACTCAATCCCAAACACCCTCCTAGTAATAAAATATTATAAAAACATAGTTTTTTCTTTTGAACGGCCAACGGTACACACCCATAACGAAGCCCCACACCCTTCAGGTCCGGTCCCCGAGCCCCCCTAAGGTCAAGCCCCTCATTTTAGAATAACCCTATTTTGAGTGGGATTTGAACATGTGACCTCCCAGGACAGGAACCCCAGGGTAAACATTCTCACCTCCATTGTAATCACTAACACTCTGTTCCAGAGTTTTATTAAGGATTAGGAAGGAAGTGGAGAAAAATGTGTTCCAAAGTTTTTTGTAGAAGGGAAAAGAAGGTAACGAGAGGGATAATAAAGATGTTTTTAGGGTGATTTTCAATATTTCCAATTCAATCTTTCCAAACATCCTTCCAAATCCTTTCTTTTCTTTCGTTAAATGAAACTCAGAAACACGGTGTTAATGAAACTTTGTAATAAACATCATTGGCAAAAATCCATCCATAGTGGTGGAGTGGTGGAGTGGCTTTTGTTTCACCTATGTGATCAAAGGTTCAATTCCCACTTCCAACATTTATGATTTGGTATCCGGGTGAAGATCGAATACCGGTGGCGCCGGTTCGAATCTGACGGGCGGCGAGGTTTTACCGAGTTCTATAACACTGTTGTGCCTTCGGGCGGGTGGGGCTCGGGTTTTCGCGCATCGGGAGAAGACGGGGGCTGCTGGAGGTCGAGTAGTTGATTCTTGAGCACGGCGCCCCGCAAGGATGGTTGTCACATAGTTATTCGCCGATAAAAAAAAAAACATCATTGGCAAAAAAAAAAAAAAAAAAAAAAAAAAGTGACCGATGGGCGCAATCCGGTGGTCCGATATGTATTGATTAACATTGTGTGTGATCGGGGCGCTGTATAAGTTATTCTCCGATGAAGTGCCGATCTGTTGCTTGCATATGGTCTGACTCACCACCGGTTCACAAAGTGACCGCCACCGCCGTACTTAACCATCCTTCCACTCTTTACACCGGCGGATCCGATGGCACCATCTTCTGCTGGCACTTATCCTCCCATCACGTCAGTTCACACTTCAATTATCTCAACTTATATACATACATACGTTACTGTTGCAATTGATTATTAATCTCAATTAGGTTTTGTCTACTGCAGTATTTGTTCACTTAGGCTTTGTTTACTACAGTATTTGATTAATTAGGTTTTGTTTAGTTCAGTATTTCTTCAATTAGGTTTTGTTTAGTGCAGTATTTCTTCAATTAGGTGCAGTATTTGTATTTCTTCAATTAGGTTTTGTTTAGTGCAGTATTTCTTCAACTAGGTGCGGTATTCTTTTTCAAATAAGTTTTGCTTCCATGTTGTGGTATAACTATCTGCATGCTCCATCAGTTCAATGTTAGAAGATCGAGATTCGAGATTATACTTTCTTTTGAAATAATTTTGATCGTTGTTAGGTTTTCACAGTAGCCGTTGTATTAAGTTAGTGATCCATATTTACACCATAGTTATCAAAGGCGCTAAGTGCAAGGCACAAAAAAAAAAAAGTGGGGCTTGAGAAAAAAAAAAAGCGCACTCAAATGAAAAAAAATATATATTATGTATTAGAATAATACTATTCTTCAAACAAAATAAACAAAAGCTATTATATAACATGTAATATTATCTAATTAATACCAAAAGTTCTAAAATAGTGAAACTCAAATGTAATTTCACAACTTGAAAGTTCTAAAGTTATAATATTATAGACTCAATCAGAGTTCTGGATGTAAGTTGCTTAAATCGGTATTGTGGAAGCTTATATTGTAGAGAAGATCAATAGTTTTGCATTAAATAATAATGAAAAAAATAATAAATTAGCTTTTATTATTTCTTCAATTAGGTTTTGTTTAGTGCAGTATTTCCTCGATTAGGTTTTTTTAGTGCATTATATCTTCAGTTAGGTTTTGTTTGGTGCATTAATTCTTCGGTTAGGTTTTATTAATTGCAGTATTTCTTCAATTAGGTGCAATAGTTTTTAAAATAAGTTTTGTTTGCATATTGTTGTAACTATCTGCATGCTCCATTAGTTCAGTGTTAGAAGATTAAGATTGCATATTCTATTGAAGTAAGTTTGATGATCCTTGTTAGGTTAGGTTTTCACAGTGGCCATTGTTGTAAGTTAATGATCCGTATTTAGACATCGGTAAAAATCTAAGTTCTAGCTTACTTGAAATTGTTTTTAAATGGAAATCAATCAGTCATGTTGATAAGTATTTCTATTGTCAGGATATAAGACCAGTTGCTATCTTATGTGGTCATACTGCACCGATTTCTGACTTGGGTATCTGTTTCCCTGCATCAACTCTAGGGGATGAAAAGACGAGCGATTCAAGTAATGTGGCACCTAACTCTTGTTCAGTTAACTGTGGTTCTCTAATAAGTGCGTGTACTGATGGTGTATTGTGCGTTTGGGGCAGAGATACTGGACATTGCATCCGAAGAAGGCGAATGCCAGCTTGGGTTGGGAGTCCATACATGGTTCAGTCATTGCCTGAAAATAAAAGATACGTATGTGTTGCGTGTCGATTCATTGATTCAGTTAGTTCATTAGACCATCAATCAGTTGATTCAGTTGAGTATGGTGAACCACATTCCAATAAACCGTCAAAATGCACAGTCGTAGTAATTGATTCATATACCTTGACCATAGTGCAAACTGTGTTTCGTGGTACTTTATCTATTGGGTCGTTCAAGTTTATGTCTATAGTGACACCTGTTGGTGATATGGAGAAGGAATCAGTGCTAATAGCTGACTTGTTTGGTAATTTTCAATGTGTATCGCTGTTAAAGGATACTGATCGAAATGAAGATATATCAGATGACTTGCAAAAGGACTCTTGCCACCTGGAAACCTCAGATTTGATTCAAGATTTAAGTGAAGGAGAAGTTCCAATTTCATTTGCTGCTTCCGGGCAGGTTTTAGTCATTCTATACAAGAGCCATTGTGTATTTAAGCTGGTGGATGGTAGTGCTAAAATTGGAGAGATTTCACTCTTAGATGATGATGTGGCAGGGTGCATGTTTCTTGGAAATGATTACTGTAGGACGTCGCTACGTGATGATGAAATCCTTAACATATTTGAAGAAACATTTGCTGTGTGGAACAGCAAAGGTTATTTAGTTATGTATGTCGTATCATATTCAGGAAAAGCTTTCAAATACATCACTCTATGCTCAGTCCCTGCTGTTTCACATCTTCCCAATGTTGAATTATCATTTTCTTTTGTTCCAATAAATCAAAATCTTGTCCGTATTGAATCAGTTTCTGTACATACCGGAGAACCAGTGCATTGGAAACCCTTGGTGACTATATGGGAATTGAGTAATATTGGGGAAAAGGTTCAAAAAGAATGCAAATTGGTTGGAAAAGGAAGCTATTTTGATGAGTGGGTTGTGGATACCAGTGAAGGTCAAAATGATTTTTTCAGGAGAGAATCTGTGGTCACTTCTTCAATGATTGTTTCTGAAAATGACTCCTCACCGTATGCAATAGTTTATGGATATGATAGTGGCGAAATAGAGGTTTTACGGTTCAATATGTTCTCTGAAAGAATGGAAGATCAAGAGGTAGATTCATGTGCATGGAAGCAATATCTCTCGGGCCACACAGGTGCTATCCTATGTCTGGCTGCACACCAGATGGTTCGTACATCCACAGGATTTAACTCCAACATTCTTTTAATATCAGGAAGTAAGGATTGTACAATACGTATATGGGATCTTAATTCCAGTAATCTTGTATCTGTGATGCACCATCATGTACAGCCTGTTCGCCAGCTCATCCTAGCCCCGGTCCACACTGATTATCCATGGAGTGATTGCTTTTTATCCGTCGGGGATGACTCGTGTGTCGCCTTAGCGTCACTTGAAACTCTACGGGTCGAGAGAATGTTTCCGGGTCACCCGTTTGTACCCTCAAAAGTCGTATGGGATAGTACACGAGGTTATCTGGCATGTTTCTCTCTGAATCATTCAGCATCATCTGATTCATCTGATGTGTTGTACATTTGGGATATAAAATCAGGTGCCCGTGAGCGTGTTCTTCGTGGTAGCGCTGCTCAGTCAATGTTTGACCATTTCTGTACAAGCGGGAATAAGAATAATGTTTCTCTAAGTTCAATGGGGAGAAACACGTCTGTTTCCTCATTGCTTATGCCAATAATTGAAGATACAGGAGTTTCACAATCTCATCCAAACACTCAAGATTTCTCTCACAACACACATCCAATTACATGTTCTTGCCCGTTTCCTGGAATAGCAACACTCACTTTTGATATGGCATTATTGATGTCACCTAGAATTGAAACTTTTGCAAGTCAAAATGATGCACATGAGGTTCAAACCTCGAGAAATGGGTTAGACCAAATGAGCAACTTTGTTAAAGAACGGGTTGTTGAAGGGCCCGAACCATACCCATCGAGTTCAGATGGTGGAGAGGGGTTACAAGAACCCCCACCTGATGCTACAGAATACACTGATTGGGCCCATTCATTAGAAGGATGTTTATTTCGGTTCAGTTTGTCAGTTTTGCACTTGTGGAATGTTGATTATGAGCTGGACAAACTTTTAATATCTGAGATGAAACTTAAGAAACCTAAACATTTGTTTGTAGCTTCTGGTTTGCTTGGAGACAGAGGGTCTCTCACGTTAACTTTTCCTGGTCCAAGTGCAACACTTGAGGTGCCGTATTTCTTTGTTTACGATAACATGTTAAACAATTTCATTATTCATATTTAATATATTAATATTTATGTTTCAGCTATGGAGAACATCGTCTGAGTTCTGTGCAATAAGATCACTAACTATGGTGCCCCTTGCTCAACACATGGTTACCTTGTCTCATTCATGCTCCACCGCAAGCAGGTAACACAGTATTTTGTAATATAAGAAATATTTTTTTCTAGGATCTTGACATCATATAAGACTTTGTGGTGGGAGTGCAATTTGTCAAGGCATGAGGGGTTACCATGTAATTTTTGGGAAGTAAATCTGAAATGCATACGAAAACAGAGTAGTAAAACAAACCCGTATTTTAATGTACTCTTGCCACTTTAATTATTTGTAGTGTGAATATCTATATAAAGATATGATTCATGGGTTTTTTTTTTCTCACTGTTTTGCAGTGCTTTAGCAGCATTTTACACTCGGAAGTTTGCAGAGAAATTTCCAGACATAAAGCCACCTTTGCTCCAGGTAACTTCTTGAGGTCTTGTAGCCGTAAAAGTATGATACATTTTCCGATATTTAGTTACGATGCCTGCATTATTTTCTAATATATTTTTTTTAATTCAGCTTTTAATCAGCTTTTGGCAAGACAAGAATGAACAGGTCCGAATGGCTGCACGTTCGTTGTTCCACTGTGCTGCTTCAAGAGCCATTCCCCTTCCCCTACGTGCAGACAATAATAATATGCCATTAAATTCAGAAATGGAGGAGAAACATCTAGAAGATGTGAAATATGAAAAGGATGATTCTGAAATGGTAGCATGGTTAGAATCATTTGAACGTCAAGATTGGATATCTTGTGTTTGGGGAACAAGTCAAGATGCAATGACTTCTCATATTGTTGTTGCTGCCGCTTTGGCTGTTTGGTATCCAAGTCTTGTAAAGTCAACTCTTGCCATGCTATGCATACATCCATTATTAAAGTTAGTTATGGCCATGAATGAAAAATATAGTTCCACTGCAGCTGAGATTCTTGCAGAAGGTATGGAAAACACATGGAGTGTAATAATAAGTTCTGAAATACCTCAGTTAATTTCAGATATATTCTTTCCAATCGAACATAATTCTGTTACATCTGCTGAGATTCGGGAATCTTTGGTTGGAATTCTGTTACCAAGTTTAGCAATGGCTGATGTTCCATCGTTTTTACATGTGATTGAAAGACAAATATGGTCAACTGCTTCTGATTCGCCTGTTCACATTGTATCCCTCATGACTCTCATCAGAGTAACCCGTGGTTCTCCTAGAAATTTGGCTCCTTACCTTGATAAGGTTTGTAAATCATTCCATTGCCATCTCACCACGCCATTGGTCATCTCATTATCCGTCTTTATGTATTTTAAATTCAGGTATAATAATTTTAACAATTAGCCAGGTTGCAGGTGGTAAATTTTATTTTACAGACAATGGATCCTGGCAACTTGGCCATGCGCAGAAATTGCTTACAGAATTCAATGGCAACATTAAAGGAACTTGTGCGTGTTTTCCCCATGGTAGCCTTAAATGATTCTTCTACCCGATTGGCTATTGGGGATGCAATTGGACATATTAACAAAGCTATCATTCGTGTATATGAAATGCAAAGGTTTGACAAAAACTTAGACCGGATGACTATATTAAAAGTAGTTATACTAATGCATATTATTTTCATTGTATAGATGAACTGTATTTTTCTCTTTTTCTATTATAGTATGACAAAGATAAAGATCTTGGATGCTACTGGACCTCCGGGACTTCCAACTTTGCTTGGTGGAGTTTCTGAAACAACTGTAAATACTGCAATTTCTGTCTTGAGTTTTTCACCTGATGGAGAGGTAACTGTTAGTTCAAGCACCATCACATAAAGTTTTGCGAAAAGTTACATGTTTTGAATTGTACATCTTTTTTTAATTACACCATCACATAAAGTTTTGCGAAAAGTTACATGTTTTGAATTGTATATCTTTTTTTAATTAACAGGGTTTGATAGCGTTCTCTGAGCATGGTTTAATGATTAGATGGTGGTCATTAGGATCCATGTGGTGGGAAAAGCTTAGTAGGAATCTTGTTCCAGTCCAGTGTACTAAATTGATTTTTGTTCCTCCATGGGAGGGTTTCTCTCCTACTTCCACAAGGTCTAGTGTTATGGCAAGCGTAATGGGTAATGGGAAGCAGCTTTCACAGGTAATTTGATACTGACTAGCTTTTTTTGTTGTTGCTGTTGTAATTTATATACAATTGGATCAATTTGGGGCAAAAAAAGCAATTTTCTTAACAAGCCAAGTGGTTTCAGGCTTTCAGCTGAATTATTTAAATACTCACATATATAGCTTTTCATATTTGACAGGATAATTCCCGGGAATTGAGCGAAATAGACAGATTGAAATTGCTGCTTCATAACCTTGATCTCTCATACAGGCTAGAATGGGATGGTGGAAAGAAAGTACTACTCAAAAGGTATGGGCAGGAGTTGGGAACATTTCAATTATAATCGGACAAAATTGCTCCCGAGTCTGCTTTCAGTCAATATTCCATCTCTAGTTTTGCCAAACGATCCACGGGGAAGATTTGTTTCAGTCTTAACTAGCCTCGGCCTGCATGTTGATGTGCCAAGGGTACTGCAGGTATTTCACTACAGTTACCACATCTAAGTGCTTATAGACAACACAAATTGATTCATTGATTGCACAGTTTTGTTGCTTGTAGTAATATAATATCTTGGGATTACAAATTTGCCCTCCATGATTTTGGAATTATGAGATATTGAGAACAGTTTGAGCTAATGTTATATGTGAAAATAAGAAAGCAAGTGTAGTGTCAAATGTGTGTTAAATGAGGTATGCAATCATTTGGCTTAGGTCCATGAAATTAAAAAGGTTTTACTTAGCCTTTTGTTTTCATAAGGTTTTTGTTTGTATAAAATGTGTTGTACTTGATTTTTGTTTTCCAAATCTATCAATTAAATCTTAAAAATAGTTATATATTTATGAAGTAAAAAAAATGATTGTAGTCTTAAAATTTCACAATCCTCCAATTCAAATGCCAAATTACCTATATATTAATGAATGGTAGTTTTCCAAATTACCTATGGACACTATGAAAGTTAAGTTAGCAAACTATACTAGAAGTTGCAAGTCGCATTTATTAAATTACGAGTACAAGTATACATAGGTTATTTTGTTTAGGGGAGAACTGGACGTCATGAGAGATCTCAGAAAAGTAACAGTCATCTTCAAACAAAGTGAACGAATCATAATGAACCGGTCTGAGTAGGTCAAACACGTTAGATTAGACCGAATTAGAGTATACTATCTTTATTTTTTGACGATCACCACATCGGGATACATTCGCCAACCGAGCCAGGGAAAACCCACACCTAAGGCCAAAGCCCGTGAACACTCGCTCGAAAGCACGACAACGCGGTGAGGTAAAACCTGTTCAGCTCAAGGATCGAACTAAGTGATCGCCGCCAAGTCTCCCATCCTCACCCGATGCTGCAGACAATAATGGGGAGACTGGAAATCGAACTTGGGTCACAAGGAACAACAATTATTTCTTCAACCACTCCACCATTACCTCATTGGTTTAGTATAGTATCTATTAACAAAACTTTATCAAAGTCTCATATTTCCATTAAACTTAAGAGCCTTCAGTTTTCATGTTTGATAACGTATGTAGTGTAGAATTACAATGATAGGTTACAGTGACTCTATATGATTGAATATTGTGGTACACCTAGTGTTTGACTGTGGCCTGCTGGCCGATGTGTAGTGGCGGATCTAGAAATAAATTTCAGTAGTAACGTTTTTCATTTTAGTAGCAACGTTTTTCAAATTTCGTAAAAAAAAAAAAAAAACCAAATTTTCCACTACGCGCGCGAAGTTGAGCAGCAACGGACGCGGCACCTAATTATACAATAGGTCCGCCCCTGCTGATGTGGTAGTCCAATCACTCCTCTCTCTCACAACACACGGCAGTCTATGAAAAGAAAGTAAACACAACTTCACAAAAGAATAAGATAGTCAAGAATAGGTTGCAGCAGTTGTAGTCCGTCCAGTCCATATATTTAAATGATGAGTCGCAGGCGTACTTAGACTTTTTTATTTTTTTTTATTTTTTTATTAAATACCAATATCTATACCTATAATAAACCAAAGCCATTTTAATGACATGTCATTTAAAGAGGGTATTCTCTTCATTAAGTGTACCATGTGTCATCCTATGTGGCAATGCCTTTATTTTAGGAAAATAATAATTTAAAATTTAAAAACAAAATTAGATTTTTATCTCTAATGTTTTCTCCCATAACTTTTAAACGTTAATATCTTTTATATACGAGATTTTTTAAAGAAAAAAATTACACCAAATTAACGAGCGTTTTATTATCTTTCCAACGGGTACCATAGTGCTATATAAAAAACGGAGAAAAAAAACGACTATTTTTTTGTAACCGGACATGTATTGTGTCAGGTTTGGAATTAGTTTAAAAAAAATTGTGGGTTTGGGTCGGGCCTGGGATTAGGTGATACCCGACCCAATTACCCTTTTTTTATATTAGAATATGATAACTTATGGCAGAGATTTGTTTAATAATAATAATAATAATAATAATAATAATAATAATAATAATAATAATAATATTCATTAATCATATATTGGCAGATGCCATTTTCATAGTTTAGATACTTCTAATTTTATTTACTTTACTTAAATTTCTCAACTCGGGACGCTCCCGGGGTATAAACTAGTTAAAGGATAGTTAATTGCATATAAATGTCGTGGAGCTTGTGCGCCACACCTGCACCATCACCTACCGTATTCCATCCCTGAATAATAATAATAAATAATAATAAATAATAATAAGTTACTCCACAACTCCAATAACAACACACACACATAGTAGCTAATAGCCATGGCTGCATCTTCATCATGCTACACATCTCCATTCCACACCATAACATCATCATCCTCCAAACATCAACCAACTCTTTCTCCATCGACCGCTCTCTTCACCTGCTCCACAAAACGCTCACCTATCTCTCTCCGCTCCGTACAACGTCAACCGGTGGTGGTTGCGGCAGCCGCCAACGCCGTTGAAGTTGAGAAATCGACGGTTTCCAAATCTCCGTCGAAGGTTCTTCCGTTTCGTGTTGGCCACGGGTTCGATCTTCATCGATTGGAGCCTGGTTACCCTCTCATCATCGGCGGTATTAATATTCCTCATGAGAGAGGCTGCGAAGCTCATTCCGATGGTAATTTTGTTATATTATTACATGAATCTGTTTGTAGGCCTGCAATTCCTTACCTAAAATAAACTATACTGCCTAATTTTATATAATATATATTTTTTCAAAAATAATAATAATTAAAATTAGGGTCGAATCGAAATTAATAATTAATTTTATACTTTTTTAAATTTAATTAAAATTAGAAGCCTAGGCTTTATTTCTTCTACTTTATACATAAAACATACAACGAGTGGTATAGACATGTGATATAAAGTAGTTAAACAAGTCGTATTCATGTTTGATACTTGTGTTTTTTGCGTCGTCTCTGACATGTTTTGCCTGTTTGTTACTACTGTTAATCTGAATTAGGTTATTAACGATTATGTGCTTAATTTTAGTGTTTGTGTAGAGTTGTGTATGTTTTGTAAGTATATGCAGTTATTGATTTGTTATATAAGTTATGCATCTGAATTGGGTGATTTGTATGTGGAAATAATAATGCTCTGATTCATTCTCAGTGAGCATGCCAAAGAGTGGATTTAGGTAGAGGTGTTCAACTAATTGAATTTTGAATGATTTGAAGCTGGATTGGAATTTGAACTCGGTTCAGATATTAAAAACTGAATTGGAACCGGAACTGTGGAAGCAGCAGTGTGGATTTTGATTTTCGGAAACTGCAAAGAGTGGGGATAGCGATTAGAGGCTTAGAGCCGATTACTAGATCAGGGACTTAGAATTTTTGACATTTTGTGATTTTAAGCTAATTAATTGCTTATTGGTTTGATCATTGGAATGGATATTAAGTTTCGGATCGAATCGAAAATCACGAAGTCATGCGATTGCTGAATTCGGATAGAAGTTTGAATATTCAATAACTGAATTCGAATCTGGAATTAGAATTCGTTTTGAATTGAATTTTGAGTTTTCAAGCCCAATTCGAATGGTGAACACCCCTGGATTAATAGTTATGGAATTTTGCGTGGAAGTTGGTAAAAAGTAGTTTTTTGAACAATAAGAATTTGAGTGTGAAAACAGATGATCATAGGGGAAGAAGTATGAAATACATGATAGAATTGCTATAGACTTCCTTACCTTAAGAAATTAAAAGTGCAAGTTAAGAATAAGATAAAATTGCTCAATGTGACAATAGTACTTGAATGTCAATACATCGGTTACACTAACATTTATGAATGTCTGATGAAGTGATGTCCTTGCCCTGATTGTTTGATGTGTTGTAGGTGATGTGCTTTTGCATTGTGTTGTTGATGCCATTTTGGGTGCTTTGGGTCTACCCGACATCGGGCAAATCTTTCCCGACTCGGATCCTAAATGGAAAGGGGCAGCATCATCTGTTTTCATCAAAGAAGCTGTAAGAGTTGTCACAACCTTTTTTAATCATTATATCGTGTTACCTTACTACGTTAGGCACTTGTTTGCATCCCAAATGCAAGTTTATGGTCACAACCACATTGTCAATTACATTATCGACTCACTCAACCCTATATTGAATCAAATATCAGGTGAGACTGATGGATGAGGCTGGTTATGAGCTAGGAAACTTAGATGCTACTTTGATTCTTCAAAGACCAAAGCTAAGCCCTCATAAAGAGGCGATTCGAGACAATTTGTCTTTGCTCCTAGGTGCAGACCCTTCTGTTGTGAACCTGAAAGCTAAAACACATGAGAAGGTAGACAGTCTCGGAGAAAATAGAAGTATTGCAGCTCACACAGTTGTGCTTTTGATGAAGAAATGAGGTCGTTTAAACACAGGTTCGTCAGTCTCCTAAGAATTATGCCTGCTGCATTCGCATCTTTATATCAACATTCAAACAATAGATGTAAACAACAATAATTGATATACACTCCTTTAAGGTGTGATGATTTTTATTTGCTCTCTGCTCTTAATGCATGTGAGCATATTCTATAAAACTATAAAAGTTGGTAAGATTATGTTCTCATGATGGATTATTTGAATGTATCAAGTTACCTGTTCTCTATCTGATACCTCAAAGCTTTGAAGGACTCACAGTATGCTAAAACAGGGGTTACAATCGTTTTATGTTGGTGGATTGAATTAATGAACCTGAGAACGATCCATTAATAAATTTGTGCTAAAACTAACCCAGACATTCTTAAACCATGTAATCTGCATAGCGTTGTATAACCTGTTTATCTAAACCGCTGACAGGTTAAAACATGTTGGTGGGTTGTAAATGGTTTGAGTGAAACTATAAATGGTTAAGCGGCTTGCGCTGAAAGGTTATAGTTGTATGTGGGTTAAACAAACAGGTTGAACATAAAATTGGTATGTACAATTCTAAATGGGTTAGTAGGTCAACTCATTTCTCATACAATCAAATATAACATGACCTCTCTAATATATAGGTCGTGGACGGGTTTAACCCGTTTATGACTTGGAGCTTAATTTAGATCAATTCAAAACTTAATTATTTTTCATCTCTGTGTCATGAATTGCCGCCATTATATCATTTTTGTCTTGTATAAAAATAGGCAGATGATGATGGTTTGTGTTTTATTAATAACCGTTAAAGCCGGCAATTCAGGGCATTACGTGACGGATATCCTAATGCTAACCGTTTTTGACGTCATCTACCCATGGACTTGATTGTACAAAGTGGTGGTGGTGGTGATTCGTAAAGACAAGGGCGTTGCGTTTTTTCAGTAGTTAAGGCGAAAGCACATGTTAAAATAATAAGATCTACACAAAGTAAAACAATACTTTTATTGCAAGATTTCATTTACAGCCATCATCAAACAATCCAATGCCAAACAACTAGAAAGTAGACCAATGGCTAAACTCATTATTGGACCTTGTCAAACAGAGGCCAGATAAGGATACTCTTATGTAGGATTTTGGAAGATGAAACTGAGAAGATGCTCTGCATGTCACACCTTCTGCATTACATGTACCTCAAGGAAAATGTATAATAATACTAACACATGCTCTGCCTTTTTCCTATCATGCAGTCTCTAGTCTGAAAATTAAACAAACAAAACTTGATTAATAGAAAGTAGTAATGTCATAATAAATCTTGTTGCAAACTGATTTATCCAAATGTGACAATTCGACCACTCTTTAAAAACTGTTTATTACGAGTTACGACCTCAAGTTACAATAATTAAATAAGCAGTTCCAAAACGTATACGACACAAGGTAAGTTGCAACCTACATAGAAGCCCTGGCAATTTCAAGGGCTTCCTCCACTGAAGCCGCGCTTTGGAGTTTGACTTTGTCAATAGATGGCTGACTCTTTGCTAGTTTAGGTAGCAGTTGGAACTCCTATAATCACACGCAACGCAGAATATAATATAACTGGAAATAAATCAAACCAAAAGAATGCTCAGCAAATAGCAACTTCAATTCACATACCTCTGGAGATCCACTTTCAAGCAGCACACCCTTTAATTTACCTGTGGAGGAGCAGCAAAAACATATTATTCCTCAAAAACAGGTTTGGGTTAAAAAAATTGCATGTGGGTCAACTCAAAGTATACAACGGGTCAATTAGGTTCCAGCCAAATTAGCCACTCTTATAAAACTTGCTAACTTAAAGAGGAACAAGATGGGCAACCATCACCCCGGATTCGACCTGCCTGTTTTGCTAGGCTTAGATACAACACGCAAGAAGGGAGAGAAGATTACCGGAGTCCAACCAAAATGTAGCAATTTTTGGATCGAAGTTCCCAATTTGAATCGCCTCCCCAACTGGTTAACAAGGGCGCTAAGTTAAATAACTTCCATTTCAAAAGGAAATAAAAAAAAAAAGTTTTGGCATATCGCTTACCATTGTCCCCAAAAAATTGCCACCATACTTTCCTTGAACTACCTTCATATTCAAAAACTCTTGAATAGAAATATGGAAGATAATCATACGTGTGAGTTTGTGCGGTTAGTAATGCTTTTACACAATGCTGAGCAGAACGACGAGCATGATCAACATGTTCTACCCGTGAAATCTTATTGTACATCTGTTCGTAACAAACTTATGATGTTAATCTGAATGGCAACAATGTAAGATGGTAGTTGACAAGTTTCAAGGAAAAAAAACGCACTTTTAATGGGAATGCTGCTACATCGCCAATAGCGAAAATCCCGGGAAGACTGCTTCGAAACAGGCCATCAACCTGCAGGTTATATAGATTATAAATTTTAAAAGTTTTTACTCGAAACCTGGCACTTACAGTTACAACTACGTTTTATATATTACAACAAAAATGACTGGGAGATTATGCTAACCTCTATCCCACCAACAGTTTTGTTTAAGTTAACAGCTGTATCAAAAGGACTGACAGCCGGTTTTGCTCCAATACCGATAACCACCTGAATTTTTTTTTTTTGAAAGTATAAATATTTAGCTATAAATTTAGTGTGAAAAAATGTGGTAATTTAGTTACCAAATCTGCTTCAATGGTAGATCCATTTTCAAGTTTAACAGCAGTAACATTTCCATCAGGACCCGCTTCCAGGCTTTTAATAGAAGCACCCTGCAACAAAGATAACGTGTCAAGCGTATGCGTGTATGTGTTTGTGTGTCGAGTATTATTGCATAGGAAGGAAAAGAACCTTGATGAACTTAACGCCATTCTCTTGATAAAGTTCTTCGTATTTTTGGGCAAGTGAAGGAGTGAATAGCCTTGGAAGAAGATGAGTTTCAGGAAATATGACCTATTATCGTTGGATATTTAACCATACAAGTTAGAAGCTCGTATGTTTATGATGATTATTTCAATACAATTTTTTCGTGACATTTATAGCGTCATAAGAGATTAGCATCATTTAGGCTACAAACAGTCGTGGGGTAAATTCTTACAGTTGTGTCAAGGTTCCATCCAACAGCAGCAGCTGCAACTTCCATGCCAATATAGCCACCGCCAACCACTACTACTTTTTGCGCTTTAGCCTAGAAAATTATATCCATGAGCGTAAATCAATACAGATTTCCTAAAACTATTTAGATATAGCCATCGGAATAAATTATTTAAAAAAAAATTAGATAAATAAGAAACAGACAAACAGTTACCAGTGATGATACTAATGAATCAGCATCAGCAACATCTCGAATATAGTGAACACCATGTAAGTTTCCACCAATTTTCTCTGGAAATCTGAGCAAACGCGTGTGAGCAAACACGTCTAACATCGTATGAGTATAAATGCAATCCTTACGTTTTTCACATGATATGCATACAGCTTTTCAAAAAATTACCTAGATGCAGTGCACCCTGTGGCAACTATGAGGGATCCATATTTGAGCAATTTTCCTGAATTCGTTGTCAATGTTTGATTCTCTGCATCAATTGCTGTCACCGGATCTTCATAAATCATCTGCAAAAATAAGCGTGAGAATTACGCTTCAATCTTCCAATGTCACAGCCAACTAAATAAAATCAATCTAAATTCGTAGCAGCATAACCACCAGGTTGAAACAGATGATAGAGTCGAACATGCTTATCCTTCATATAAAACTTATTAGTTTTTTCAGAAGTGAGGTCGGAAATTCTATTTATATGTATAAAAATAAAAGAATCCATAAAACAAAATACCTCTATCCCTTTCTCTGTGTACCATTCAGGTGTCTGCCTCTCACCTCCTGAGCCCACACAGGTGTGAAATCCCTAAAAGATAACATATTTGCATATTACAATTACAAATAGAGCCAACCTAAAAAGTTACACATCTCTAATTGTATAAACGCAATCATATGCAACACAAAAGCAGTAAAAAAAAATCCACATTACCATTTGCATTGCCAATTTAATTTATCAAAGTGAATTAGTAAGTATTCATATTCTGTTACAAACTTATTATAATTAAGTAACTATAACTTTCCTAATGGTATCAGATCAAGCAAACTAACTTACCGGCAAACGAGCTGGCTTCTTGTCTGACGGAAACAAATAACCTTTCGTCAAAGCAGGGCGTTCATACGGAGCATATGCCTGCAGTGACAGCATAGTAATTATTCACAGAACAGCAAACTATAATAACTACCTATCCAAAATAATGAAATCATAACCCTTGATCTAAATTCAGTGCTAGTTAGTGATAGGCTACTCATTATCCAAGACCCCTAAACCATAAACCCTAATTAACTGACAAAAAAAATATTACACCTCTTTGGAAACAATACACAGCTTCCCATCCGCCATCCCGTGTTCGACGAAAGTCCTAGCAGCATATCCAGCAGCATTCCCACCTCCAACTATCACAAACCTGCAACCAATTCAAACCCAAAACATTTTACTTCAATCTTAAACAATCAAGATTATCTTTTTATAAAAAAACAACTCACTCTCTATTATCATTAGCAAACGAAGATGATGCAGACACAACAAAGTTTCTCCTTCTTGAACCAATCATTGAAGAATGCTGACAATCAAGACGAGGACACCAAAGAGAAATTCCACTCTTGATCAGCATTGAACTTGATATGGTAGCCATTGATCGTCTAAAAATTGCAGCTTTTTAAAGTTTTATGGATTTAAAGAAGAACAATGATTAGGGTTTGTATATATATTATGTATGTATAGATATAAAAAGAGAGAGAGAGATAAAACCTGATTGAATAATGGAGAAGAAGGGCATGATCTTTGTTATAGTAGACAAAATAATAATAAACAATTTGGCTCTAAAACATATCCAAAGGACATTTCTAGTCTTTCTGATGCAGTTTAAGGACACTTCAAAAGAACCAGACCGCCTTTGAGTCGTTTACAAGTCGAGTCGAGACGAGCCAAACTGGGCAAACCTTTCCTCGTGTTTGGCTTACTTACAAACCGAACCGAGCCGATTGGGTCATTTACAACCAAGCCAGAAACCGAGCGAGCATTTTTTGAGTGCACATTTTTTCGAGCGAACGACGAGCGGCAAGATTTTCGGACAACCATAAATTTAGGATGTTTCCTTTTAATGTTCTTGCTGTCTATTGATGACTGAGGTTCAACCGTCCTAGGATGACATCAAGTCTGAGGTCCGGTTATCTAAGAATGAGGCTCAGGTTGAGGCAATGAGCATAATACAGAGAACGATTGTCGCGTTGTGGCGTAGGTTGATAGCGGGAGACAATTGATGGTGGATAACTAAAGGGAATAGGAAGTCAAGCATGTCTGTTCACAACTTAAGGTTTTGCAATTAAACTTAGTGTTAAGTTATCATTGGGTTGACTGGCCAGTAAATTATAAATATAATTGTATATATGCATACATTGAGCCAAACCCAATAAAGTGGTATGTATAAAATTATAAATATAATTGTAATTGATGTGTATATTTATAATAAATTAACAAAAATTATATCGAGCCGAATCAAGTTGAGCGGACCTTTGCTCGTGCTTGGCTCGTTTACAAACCGAACCGAGTCAATCGACTCACTTACAACTAAGCGAAAAATCAAAAGAGCATTTTCCGAGCAAATTTCAAGCGAGCGGCGAGCACCGAACAATTTGAACAGCCCTAATTGTATCATTGCTCCATGAGATCTTTTTTTTTCCGTGTGTCGGGACTTTACAAGTTTCACTGTTCATTACACATTAAAATAAAATCAAATAAAAAATTATAAAATGGAAAAATTATGATTGAAAAGCTTGGGCCCACCAATCATTCTCCTTCACGGGATGTTGTCGTTTTAGGTCTCCCCCTCTTCATCTGCAATAACGTCTCAAAAGTTGTTATTTAGAGTCAGCCACCCATGCCTTATGGAATGGTGGTCATCTGATAACAGACAACCTTGAAAAAGTTATCATCAAGAAAAAAACATTTTTGTAACTATCAACCTTTATATTGTAGTTATAAGATATTGGAATAGGTTTGTGTATTTGTTTTCCTTGTGAAAATAGTGGATGAAGAAACACCGATATAACAATCCGTATATAACAATGCTAGTATAAGAATATAAGAAAGGACGTAATTCTCATTAATCACTAAGATGAATACAGAACACTGATTAGGACTATTACATAGTTTCAACTATAATCTATTTCTCACAGCGATATATTATGAATTCTCTCTCAATCAGCCCCCCTCTTCTGATGACGAAGGGGGGTATTTATAGACCCCTGAGGTGGTCCGTGATTGGCTGAGGGAAGAATGACATCTGTCTTGTACTATTGCGACCGTTGTCATTTCTTGCGTTGTCCCTCTGTGATTGGTCCACGTGTCCTGTCATTGTCCTTTCTTGTACCTCGTACTGGCAGAAGATCATGGAGCAGGGAATTCATGCCTCTGATTGGCTGTGTGTCCTGCTTTTGTCGGGTGACACCTGTCCTTTCTTGTGGCTGCGTGCACCATCTTCTATAACTCCACGTCATATTGTTGTGCTGACGTGCGTGTGAGTTTCATCTGTGCGCACGCGCGGGTACATATCTCTTCAAGTCCCCCTAGTCTAGTGTGTTGTATGCGTAGCATGCGAGACGCTGGACTTAGAGTGATAGAAGTGTCTATGCGAGCTGTTTTGCGCGTTGTTTTGGCTTCTGACGGTTATGCGCGGTGCGATGCAAGTGGGAAAATTGCGGACGTCCCGTAATTAATGTTCACATCAATGCTGTCAGTCCGCGTATGTGACGCGACAGGTTGGTAGCCGAAAAGTCCCTGACAGTTGTACAGTGTCAGGGACGTGGTGGGGCCGTATGGTCTGTTCGAATCCCCTTTTTCTCTTTCCTCCTGTGACGTGTCAGTCGCTGATTTGATAGCCTTTTCAAATTCAAAACCGTCGATCCACGTGTGATCCACGTGTGCTCTCCCTATTTAATCCCACTTTTTCATCCATTTGGTTTACTTTTTTCCATCAGTGCTCCCCTGCTTTCTTCTTGTTCTTCACTCTTTGCAACTTCGTTTGAATTACTTTCACTAAAAAGAACCGCTTTATTTGTGAAAAATGGAACATATCACAAACATTCCAAAGAAGAAACGTGGAGGATCCAAGAGGGGGGATGATGGATCCAAGAAAAGGCCGCCGCACGCCGGGGAGGTGACGGCCGTTTGGGGTAGGGATGAGTTTAGAAAGTTCAGGAAGGGGTGTGGGTTCCCTTCTTCATATGGTGTGGAGATGCCCGCTCCGGACAAAACTATTTTGGAGCCTCCTGTTGGGAAGATTGGATTATATGCTTCTTATTTCCGGGATTGCAATTTTAGGGTTCCAATTACCCAATTCTTGGGCACCTTTATCCGGGCGGTGGGTGTACATATTAACCAGATCCACCCTGGTCTGATATCAAGGCTCATGTTTTTTGAGTTTTGTTGCCGTGCCCACAAGATTGAACCGTTGGTGGATATGTTTTTTGTCTTTTATAGTCTAAGTTTTGTGGAGAGTTGGCTCTCCTGCACACCACGTGCTGGGGTTTCCGCTTGTGCTGGGGCCGAGATGAAAAGCTTTCGGGAGTGGAAGCCCAAGTTTTTCTGGATCAACCAAGGGGTTGTTCCTATAGAGATGGGTCGATTAGACCCGGCCGAGGGGATAGGGAAAATTGTGCTCATAGATTACAAGGAGCAAGACTGGTTCAAGACTTTGACTAGTCATCCTGTGGATTTGTGTGAAATCCCGGAGACTGGCTTGGTGATGGCTGGGATGAGTATGAAATATGATGTGAAGGGTCGCAACCCGCACCTCACTGAGGATGGCAAAGGTTGGTTGTCACTTCTTTTTTGCTTTCGCGCTCCGCGCAAAATTTATTTTGTCATTGTTAATTCAACCTTGTTGTGTTGTTGGTTGCAGATGTCGAGTGTTTGTACGACATGTTACTGGGCAGAGACAATATGGGCTTTGCCTTTAGGGAGTTGGCGGAGAACGAGCTGTACATTTTGGAGAAGGCGTGGGACACACTCATCCGTCCAAAATTGGGTGATGCGTCGCGGGAGCCCGCTTCGTCGCAACTGCTGATTACCGAAGCAGGTGAGTCCTCACCGCTCTATGATAATCCTTCGCCCGTCAACATGTTCATGCGGACGGGCTTTCCTTTAATTGTTATATCTAGTGATGAGTCGTCCGACTCATCTGGGTCACTCTCTCCACTTCCGTCGTCCGCAGGCGTTCAAGGCCCACAGCCGTCTCCTATGCGCGTTGAGGATGATTCAGCTGAGGAGACTTGTAACACCCCAACCGATGGCGGAAACATCGGGATGTCACGTATTGATGATTGTTCAGTAGCTCATGGTAAATAATAAATTTCAAAAAATGATTTAAATAAATTACATACAATTGTTCTAAGAATTTTGTACATCAAAATGAAAAATACCAGCTACGCATCTTCAAGCAATAACTCTAATCTTCAAGCAAGCTATAACCTAAAACATGTTAAGTTTGAAAATATTTTGGGTCAACAAAAGTTGGTGAGAATTACATAGGTTTTGATAATCGGATAAAACTTGTACAATTCAAGTGTCATGGCAAGTCTAGTCCATATGTGAAAACATACTAGAAGTAAATCGAGTGCATAATCAACCCTTGTGACTGTTATAATGTGGTACATCCCATACGCTCATGGTTCACTCGAATATGTTATGCGATAACAAACACCCACGCTACCTTTGTAGGAGGCACGTATCCGGGTGGGATTGTCAGTCCAATAGATCTATCATTGTATACCGTCGGCTGATCAATGTTAATGATTATGCTAGAATTGTGCTTACCCTAGTCATGTTCAAGACATAATGCAACATAGAAAAACACATAGACACTTTGATGATTGAATTGCATATAGAATGTTGTAACATGTTTCACCCCAAAAACGGTGATAAATAGAAAATGGGCTATGTAAAACTCACCTTAGCAAAATGTTATGTCTCGTGAAAAAAATAGAATAATGTGTTGTGAATGTATGCGAGGCGAATCCCAAAGACTCAACAACGTAGCTAGTCCAAATTGAAGAAAACGAAAAAGAAAGAATATCAAGCTTCCAATTCGCCAATTACAAGAGCTTATAATCAAAGCTTCAATTGTAGAAGTAATAGACTATAGAAGAAAGGTATGAGGGAAAGTTTAATCGGATTGAAACAATCGATTTAGAGGTGCAAAGTATAATGGGTCATAGGTGGGTTTTTATACTAGTTTTGGAGTCAATTAGCCATTAAAATTGGTCAACATCATAAAGTAAGGTTTTATGATGAATTGACTATTTGACTAAGACTTTGACTGTTTGACTAAGACTTTGACTAATCAATTTAAGGAATGTGTAAAGTTTATTTTCTTCTGAAATACTACACAAGATGATAGTTGGCTCAGTTGGTTGTCACTGTGTGTTGGTTGGCTGTGGACGCGGGTTCGAGTCCCGGTCCACACAAATCTTTTTTTGGCAATTATTTCCCTAAAACTATATTATTCTAAATTCATAATATGATTATATAAGCCCGAAAGTGATTCGAAATATTTTTTTAAAACGTACAAAAGTGTCGAGATACAAATAATTATTAGTTTAAGGTATTTAAAACATATATTGTTTAAAACAATACATTCTTTTTATCAAAAAAAAAAATTAGGGGAAATTCGCGATGTTACAGTCTCCCCTACTTTTGGAAACTTCGTCCCGAAGTTATTAAAAACACAGGTTTGAGGTTGATTAGGTAGAAATTAAGGCAGCTGTGGTTTGGGTTAAGGCACGACATGAATTTATAGGTAATAGAATAATTTGTTTCGAATAATTTGGATAAGAGGTTTGAGATGTGAGTTTTAAGGATTGGATTAGGTTCGTCTAAAGTAGCAAGAAGCATAAGAATCTAGCAAAATACTAAACTTATGTTTTAGGAATCTTATAAGAAATGCATTGATTGGCTATATGAAAACCAAATGAACTACTAAAACCTTATTAGAATTTCACACTACCTTAACGTACCTGTAAATTCATGATTACGTTCCGGACCGCAATCACCAATTTACCTTACATTAGGGTTTTGTGTCCTTCTATGACTCTAAACACACATGTAAGTAATGCAAAATAACCTTGTGATTGAATCGTTTACAATGTATCCAAAAATGAGTCCAACTGTTGAGTAGGAAAAAGACTTCTACCAGTCAGTGAGTAAGAACCTCTACCGATTGTTGAGCAGGTGCGATAGCCTCTACCAGTCGTTGAGCAGGTTGTAGGGCCTCTACCGACTGTTGAGCAGGCATGATGACCTCTACCAATCGTTGAGTAGGTTATTTGGTACTCTACTAACTGTTGAGCAAGTACTTCATCCTCTACCAGTTGTTTGATTAAGTGTACCAATTATTTCACACATAAATTGCATATAAACAATCAAGTATCAAGCATAGCATGCGAGTTGTAATAGTGTTGTCCTAGACAAGGTTAATGACTCTAGGTGTGTCTATAGCAAATAGTTTATATTCCATGATTTCTAGTATCAAATGTTTAAATATGGTAGATAATCGAATCCTCATGTATAACTAAGGATTATGTTTGATGCAACACACAATCAAGTTTCAATAGTTTGGTTATCATGGGTAACTAGCTCATGTGTGAGAAGGTGAAGGATATGAATTTAGTTCTTGAGACGATGATAAAAAATCTTGAAGCAGAATCAAGGTTGTGAGAGATAGTGAATGTGAAGATAGTTTATAAAGAGTTTATTTTATAGTAAGGAGATTATGTAGCAGTGTAAATTTTGGGGTTTGGATCAAAGGTTATAATCAAGTGTATAAGAAAACATGATTGTGGTATATGCCAAATATTGTAAAAATTTGAACAAGTTGAAAATGAGTGAGTGTCGATGGAGAATTTAGAGACTAGATATTATTCCTATATAAAAAAATCTTATTTTCAAAATTGGTTTTATACATAAAGCAAAAGTTGTTAAATAGTACAAGCTAAGTGGGCTTTGATTAAAATATTCCCGTTAGTTGGAGATTTCAAACATGACATTAGGTTTTGAAGATCAAGGTTCTATTAAGTGATTTTTAATAGTTTAAAGCATTATATAGAAAATTGTTTGTTACGTCAATAAATAAACAATTGAATTTAAGTTCGAGGACATCTTTTGACAAAAATATGTACTTTGTAAAGTTACTAGGTAATGAAAATACAACAAGATTTAGAAATCTTTAGTTTGTGCTAAGGTATGAGGTTATAGTTTTTAAAAAAATAAGTAACATGTGGAGAAATGAAATAATATGATTTGGGTAGGGTGTTGAATATTTAAAAAGTGGCTAAGATGGTAAGGTGAAGTGTGATTGTGAAATCCATAGATGGTTATGATATGAGATTGATTTAAGCTGTAAAATTTTGAGATTTTAGAGCTTAGTTTTAAGGGAAGTGAGTGTAATCATCTATTCATTAATTAAAACGAATAAATGAAAACGTTGACTTATCAAAGCTTCTAGATTCTAATAACATAGTGAAGACATGCTTTAGCCTATAAGTGAACACTCATCCCGAGAATTCCCAGGTAGGCATCCGGGTCCCTCGTCTGATTGGGATATATGCGCAATGCCAGTCCTAGACAGAAAACTCAGAATACAGGCGTTCACCCTTCCAGATTGCACGTGTTCGTTATTAAAATCTAGAACTTCGACGAGATCTTCAAGGTGGTTCAGGCTAAACCTGAGGATTTGTCCTATTAGTCTAAGAGTAGATCTTGTGATGGAGAGCACTCTTCTTGTAGGGACTAAAGTAAGGATAAGAAGTAAAATAGAGAATATAAACAAGTAAGGTTGCAAGTAAAAGGAGCAAGTACTGATTAAAATCCTATGGTTATAGACTAGATTATTTTTTTTAATAACCTAATTCCCTATAACTATGGCTCTGATACCAATCTGTAACACCCCAACCGATGGCGGAAACATCGGGATGTCACGTATTGATGATTGTTCAGTAGCTCATGGTAAATAATAAATTTCAATAAATGATTTAAATAAATTACATACAATTGTTCTAAGAATTTTGTACATCAAAATGAAAAATACCAGCTACGCATCTTCAAGCAATAACTCTAATCTTCAAGCAAGCTATAACCTAAAACATGTTAAGTTTGAAAATATTTTGGGTCAACAAAAGTTGGTGAGAATTACATAGGTTTTGATAATCGGATAAAACTTGTACAATTCAAGTGTCATGGCAAGTCTAGTCCATATGTGAAAACATACTAGAAGTAAATCGAGTGCATAATCAACCCTTGTGACTGTTATAATGTGGTACATCCCATACGCTCATGGTTCACTCGAATATGTTATGCGATAACAAACACCCACGCTACCTTTGTAGGAGGCACGTATCCGGGTGGGATTGTCAGTCCAATAGATCTATCATTGTATACCGTCGGCTGATCAATGTTAATGATTATGCTAGAATTGTGCTTACCCTAGTCATGTTCAAGACATAATGCAACATAGAAAAACACATAGACACTTTGATGATTGAATTGCATATAGAATATTGTAACATGTTTCACCCCAAAAACGGTGATAAATAGAAAAGGGGCTATGTAAAACTCACCTTAGCAAAATGTTATGTCTCGTGAAAAAAATAGAATAATGTGTTGTGAATGTATGCGAGACGAATCCCAAAGACTCAACAACGTAGCTAGTCCAAATTGAAGAAAACGAAAAAGAAAGAATATCAAGCTTCCAATTCGCCAATTACAAGAGCTTATAATCAAAGCTTCAATTGTAGAAGTAATAGACTATAGAAGAAAGGTATGAGGGAAAGTTTAATCGGATTGAAACAATCGATTTAGAGGTGCAAAGTATAATGGGTCATAGGTGGGTTTTTATACTAGTTTTGGAGTCAATTAGCCATTAAAATTGGTCAACACCATAAAGTAAGGTTTTATGATGAATTGACTATTTGACTAAGACTTTGACTGTTTGACTAAGACTTTGACTAATCAATTTAAGGAATGTGTAAAGTTTATTTTCTTCTGAAATACTACACAAGATGATAGTTGGCTCAGTTGGTTGTCACTGTGTGTTGGTTGGCTGTGGACGCGGGTTCGAGTCCCGGTCCACACAAATCTTTTTTTTTGGCAATTATTTCCCTAAAACTATATTATTCTAAATTCATAATATGATTATATAAGCCCGAAAGTGATTCGAAATATTTTTTTTTAAAACGTACAAAAGTGTCGAGATACAAATAATTATTAGTTTAAGATATTTAAAACATATATTGTTTAAAACAATACATTCTTTTTATCAAAAAAAAATTAGGGGAAATTCGCGATGTTACAAGACTGAAGATGATGACTCTCTTGTACACCGCATCGCGAAGCCATAATCAGAAGCAACTGGAGGTGAAGACTACTATTTCGTTCTAAACCATGAAGTGGTTAATAGGTACTTTGAAAATTACCATCCTTTTGAACGAAGCTACGTTGAACTTTCAGATGCGTTCGTGCAAGGAGAGTCTGTGGAGAAGCTGACCGAAGAGGTACAGGGCGCGCTGGTGACGAAGCCCGTTTTAACTGGGGTGACACAGACTGGTGCTAATGTGTTTGACGTGCCTCGCCAGAAGAAGCGGTCCAGGCGCGAGAATAACAAGAAGGTTGTGGGGGAGTTAACGCCCCCTGCGGAGAAGAGGGTCAGGTTAGATGACCTTGTGCATTCTGCAGAAGATAGTTTGCTGGGTAAATGTTCTTTTTTCTTCCCCCCTTTTTTTGTGATCGCTGTTGTTTGATTTTGGATATGTTGTTTTTTGCAGCGGAGTTACTGAACATTGACAGGCCAGAGATGGTGTCTATTGCCCCGCTTGCTGAAGAGTTCAACATTGGCTCTTTGGAGCAGACATCTCCGAGTCAGCCGCCTCAAGAGCCTCTTCGCACCGAGGTGCAAGATGATACTTTGCCCACATCTTCCCTGGTGCGGCAGTCACCTGTTCGTCAGCACACGCCTATGCGTCAGTCGACGCCCGCGCGCCAGCCGACTCCGGCGCATCAGCTGACTCCCCCGCGCTCGCCTACCCCACCTCAAGATGTGCTTGGGGGTGGTTCTGGGCGGTTGTCGTCCACCGATGTTAGCGAAGGCTATGGTCAGGGCGTCGACATGACAGTTGATGACGACGAGGAAAATGAGAAGCGGGTGACAACTGAGCCCAAGGGCAGCTTTTCGAGTGCCCGTGCTTTTGAGGGTGGGGCATCGTCGTCGGGTGCGTTCGTGCCTAATTGGACGTTGACGCCGGCCACCCGGTTTTTGAACGTCGAGGATTGTCGTCAATTTTTGGCGAATGTCATCCCTCTCGGGGAGCGTGAGCATCAGGCCACGTGTCCGCGCAGTGACCTTATGGATGACCACATCTTAAGTGTGGCCAACATGTTATCAACATCCGCCGAGATTGTTCGTGAGTGGGGATCGATGGCGCATGACCGCAACAGGTTCCACCAGGATTTGCAGCGGGTCACTAAAGAGCGCGATCGGATGCACGCGGAGTTGAAGCGTGCTAAGTGGGACGCTGTTACGTTCCGCGAGGAGCGGGACAAACTGCGTGAGCAGATGTCTGAAAGAGAGCAACAGTGGAAGGTTGCTTGCGCTAAGACGAATGCCAAGATGGAGGCATCTGCTACGCGTATTAGCGAGGTTGAGGCTCAAAAGGAAGAGCTCTATAAGGAGTTGGAGGTGAAGGGGAGGCTCGTGAAGCAACATTACAATAAGTTGCTTGAGTCTCGCGATTTGCTGCGGGAAAAAGATAAGGATATAGAGCATTGGCGAGAGGCGCATGAGGGGCTGGACAAGGAGAATATGTCCTTGCAACAGAGGATCCTCGAGTTGGAAGGGCAGCTGTTAGATGCCAAGAATGATGTGCTTCTTTCGGAGGAGGATCGTGAATGGGTGCTCACTCGCTGCGTCCCTGAGGTTTATGTTTATTTCTTGTCTTTGTGCCTTCTCATTTTTTTTATATATGCGTACTGAGCATTTCTGTTGGATGTTTGTGTAGGTTGCTTATCACGTCAAGAACTGTGATCAGACGTGCCAGGATGTGGCTGCGGTGAATGATGCCGCAAAGTGTAACATCACGTATTTTTCTTTCAAATGTTTGAGTTAATAAAATCACCACTTTACCCACCATATACTCCTTATATGATTTTGAAAACAATATATATAAATATATATATATATTTCTTTTATTTTTAACCACTTTATAATAATAATAAACACTATAACTAAATCATACATAACCCAAAGCCCAACCCCAACCATTGTAAATTCTGAGCCCAACAACTAACCCCAACCCAACACTCTCCTGAGCCCACCAGTCGCGGCCCAAACAAATTCAGACCAAACCACCCGGCCCACTAGTCCCCTCCTCCCTTTCTGTTTAAAAAAAAAAAAGTTGCTCCTGCCGCGGTTCGAACAGGAACCAGGAGCCGAGTCACGCATAAACACACAAGCACCAAACCATCTGAGCCACGAGACCATTCTGATGAAACCCCAGCAGATAATGTTTAAATACCCACTAGACCCTTGTCCCTCTTCTCCCTGTTCCTTGCTGCTGTGCGATGGCTGCGTGACCAACCAAATAGCCGTGATTTGTGGAACAATTCATCACCATTTATTGCTTTTATTGACCAATAATTCAATGCGCGTCATGTAACCTCACGAATTTTCTTATTTATTTTGCATTAAAGTATTTCCCGATCCATGATATAAAGTCTAATTTATTTCTAAGTAGTCTTATCTTTATCCGTGCACTCTATTTTTCTAAGTTCTTTTTATCATTTTATCGCTGCGTCCCTGAGGTTTATGTTTATTTCTTGTCTTTGTGCCTTCTCATTTTTTTTATATATGCGTACTGAGCATTTCTGTTGGATGTTTGTGTAGGTTGCTTATCACGTCAAGAACTGTGATCAGACGTGCCAGGATGTGGCTGCGGTGAATGATGCCGCAAAGTGTAACATCACGTATTTTTCTTTCAAATGTTTGAGTTAATAAAATCACCACTTTACCCACCATATACTCCTTATATGATTTTGAAAACAATATATATAAATATATATATATATATATATATATATTTCTTTTATTTTTAACCACTTTATAATAATAATAAACACTATAACTAAATCATACATAACCCAAAGCCCAACCCCAACCATTGTAAATTCTGAGCCCAACAACTAACCCCAACCCAACACTCTCCTGAGCCCACCAGTCGCGGCCCAAACAAATTCAGACCAAACCACCCGGCCCACTAGTCCCCTCCTCCCTTTCTGTTTAAAAAAAAAAAGTTGCTCCTGCCGCGGTTCGAACAGGAACCAGGAGCCGAGTCACGCATAAACACACAAGCACCAAACCATCTGAGCCACGAGACCATTCTGATGAAACCCCAGCAGATAATGTTTAAATACCCACTAGACCCTTGTCCCTCTTCTCCCTGTTCCTTGCTGCTGTGCGATGGCTGCGTGACCAACCAAATAGCCGTGATTTGTGGAACAATTCATCACCATTTATTGCTTTTATTGACCAATAATTCAATGCGCGTCATGTAACCTCACGAATTTTCCCATTTATTTTGCATTAAAGTATTTCCCGATCCATGATATAAAGTCTAATTTATTTCTAAGTAGTCTTATCTTTATCCGTGCACTCTATTTTTCTAAGTTCTTTTTATCATTGTACTTAAAAAAAATCTTCAATCATGACATATGTCCTATCCTAATTCTATTTATAAAATCGTCATTTTATAAGACGGTGTTTTTATTTTCTAATTCAAACTAATGTTTTTTTTATTTCTTATTTAAAGCTAATCATTTTTCCAATTACATTTATAATCTCAAACAAGGAAGATATAAATTCGTTTCAAAATAAATAAATATATATATATATATATATATATATATATATATATATATCAAAGCCTTGAGTCAAGAGTCAAAGTCTTGACAACATAATTCTTGGAGTCAAAGTATAATTATTGAGTCAAAGTCTTAGTCAAATAGTCAATTCATCATAAAACCTTACTTTATGGTGTTGACCAATTTTAATGGCTAATTGAATCCAAAACTAGTATAAAAACCCACCTATGACCATTATACTTGGCACCTCTAAATCGATTGTTTCAATCCGATTAAACTTTCCCTCATACCTTCCTTCTATAGTCTATTACTTCTACAATTGAAGCTTTGATTATAAGCTCTTGTAATTGGCGAATTGGAAGCTTGATATTCTTTCTTTTTCATTTTTTTATTTCTTCAATTTGGACTAGCTACGTTGTTGAGTCTTTGGGATTCGCCTCGCATACATTCACAACACTTAGAGGATAATTCACCTTAGCCAATGTGAGTTTACATAGCCCCTTTTTCTGTTTTACATTTTTGGGGTGAAACATGTTTAAACATTTTATACACTATCATTTACACATTTTTACATTGTTGAAACTTGTGATTCAATTACACTATCATTTACTCATTCAATCATTTGACTGTAAGAAAAAGACACAGTACAATCATTAACATTGATCAAGCCGCCTGTTTAGATTATAGCGCTATAGGTCTGACAAACCCATCCCCCCGCATAAATTCAAGGATGATCGAAAACAGTTACACTTTTACTAACTTGCGAGTTAGGTCTCAGTCGACACAAGGTTTGATTGTACAAAAGACGCATTGTTACATGTCGGACTCATATTCTATCATTACTCATTATTATACTTCAACTATGATTGCTATACAACATATTGTTTTCAACTATGTGCAAAAACCTATGTATTCTCACCAACTATTTATAGTTGACCCCCCCCATCTTTCCAACTTAACATGTTTCAGGTTTATGTGCTATTGGAAGTTGTACAAGTCTTGGAACACATAGGAGATTTAGGCCTAGTTTATATTAATCAACTTTTGTAATCTTTACTTGTAAGATGAATTGTAAATTATTTAATATTATTCAACTTTCATTTAGTACCATGAGCTATTGAACAATCATCAATACGTGACATCCCGATGTTTCCGCCATCGGTTGGGGTGTTACAGATTGGTATCAGAGCCATGGTTATAGGGAATTAGGTTATTAGAAAAATAATCTAGTCTATAACCATAGGATTATAATCAGTACTTGCTCCTTTTACTTGCAACCCTACTTGTTTCTATTCTCTATCTCCCTCCTACTTCTTATCCCTACTTTAGTCCCTACAAGAAGATTGTTCTCCATCACAAGATCTACTCTTAGACTAATAGGACAAACCCTCAGGTTTAGCCTGAACCACCTTGAATATCTCGTCAAAGTTCTAGATTTTAATAACGAACACGTGCAATCTGGAAGGGTGAACGCATGTATTCTGAGTTTTCTGTCTAGGACTGGCATTGCGCATAAATCCCAATCAGACGAGGGACCCGGATGCCTACCTGGGAATTCTCGGGATGAGTGTTCACTTATAGGCTAAAGCATGTCTTCACTATGTTATTAGAATCTAGAAGTTTTGATAAGTCAACGTTTTCGTTTATTCGTTTTAATTAATGAATAAATGATTACACTCACTTTCCTTAAACTAAGCTCTAAAATCTCAAAATTTTACAGCTTAAATCAATCTCATTTCATAACCATCTATGGATTTCACAATCACACTTCACTTTACCATCTTAGCCACTTTTTAAATATTCAACACCCTACCCAAATCATATTATTTCATTTCTCCACATGTTACTTATTTTTAAAAACTATAGCCTCATACCTTAGCACAAACTAAAGATTTCTAAATCCTGTTGAATTTTCATTACCTAGTAACTTTACAAAGTACATATTTTTTGTCAAAAGATGTCCTCGAACTTAAATTCAATTGTTTATTTATTGACGTAACAAACAATTTTCTATATAATGCTTTAAACTATTAAAAATCACTTAATAGAACCTTGATCTTCAAAACCTAATGTCATGTTTGAAATCTCCAACTAACGGGAATATTTTAATCAAAGCCCACTTAGCTTGTACTATTTAACAACTTTTGCTTTATGTATAAAACCAATTTTGAAAATAAGATTTTTTTTATCCATAGGAATAATATCTAGTCTCTAAATTCTCCATCGACACTCACTCATTTTCAACTTGTTCAAATTTTTACAATATTTGGCATATACCACAATCATGTTTTCTTATACACTTGATTATAACCTTTGATCCAAACCCCCATAATCTCCTTACTATAAAATAAACTCTTTATCAACTACCTTCACATTCACTGTCTCTCACAACCTTGATTCTGCTTTTTCATCATCCTCTCAAGAACTAAATTCATATCCTTCACCTTCTCACACATGAGCTAGTTACCCATGATAACCAAACTATTGAAACTTGATTGTGTGTTGCATCAAACATAATCCTTAGTTATACATGAGGATTCGACTATCTACCACATTTGAACATTTGAAACTAGAATTCATGGAATATAAACTATTTGCTATAGACACACCTAGAGTCATTAACCTTGTCTAGGGCAACTCTATTACAACTCGTATGCTATACTTGATACTTGATTGCTTACATGTACATATTATCAATTTGCAATTCATGTGTGTAATAATTGGTACACTTAATCAAACAACTGATAGAGGATGAAGTACTTGCTCAACAGTTAGTAGAGTACCAAACAACCTACTCAACGATTGGTAGAGGTCATCATGCCTGCTCAACAGTCGGTAGAGGCCCTACAACCTGTTCAACGACTGGTAGAGGCTATCGCACCTGCTCAACAATCGGTAGAGGTTCTTATTCACTGACTGGTAGAAGTCTTTTTCCTGCTCAACAGTTGGACTCATTTTTGGATACATCATACATGTAATTTGATACAAAGATTTATTAGACTCATTGATACAAAGTTTCAATCACAAGGTTATTTTGCATTACTTACATATGTGTTTAGAGTCATAGAAGGACACAAAACCCTAATGTAAGGTAAATTGGTGATTGCGGTCCGGAACGTAATCATGAATTTACAGGTACATTAAGGTAGTGTGAAATTCTATTAAGGTTTTGGGAGATACCCCGTATGTTTTCGAAGTATCAGAGGTGTGATAGGTTAGCTGCGGTACACCCTATATATAAACACTAATGATACGTGAAAAGGGATACTGTAGGGTCAGACCAATAACAAACCTTAGTTACCTGGTAGTTCATTTAGTCTTTCAATAGTCCAACAACTCATTTCTTTTAGGATTCCTAAAACTTAAGTTTAGTGTTTTTGCTAGAATTCTTATTCTCCTTGCGATTTCAAGACACACCTAATTCAATCCTTAAAACTCACATACGTCAATCCTTTTACCCAAATTATTCGAAACAGTTTATTCCATTCATGACGTATCTTAACCCAAAAAATTTTCCAGACCACACTTGTCCTAATTTCTACCCAATCACCTTCAACCCTGTGTTTTCAACAAACTTCGGGACGAAGTTTCCAAAAGTAGGGGAGACTGTAACCTTACGAATTTTAACATTTATTTTGCATTAAAGTATTTCCCGATCCATGATATAAAGTCTAATTTATTTCTAAGTAGTCTTATCTTTATCCGTGCACTCTATTTTTCTAAGTTCTTTTTATCATTGTACTTAAAAAAAAATCTTCAATCATGACATATGTCCTATCCTAATTCTATTTATAAAATCGTCATTTTATAAGACGGTGTTTTTATTTTCTAATTCAAACTAATGTTTTTTTATTTCTTATTTAAAGCTAATCATTTTTCCATTTACATTTATAATCTCAAACAAGGAAGATATAAATTTGTTTCAAAATAAATATATATATATATATATATATATATATATATATAAATATCAAAGCCTTGAGTCAAGAGTCAAAGTCTTGACAACATAATTCTTGGAGTCAAAGTATAATTATTGAGTCAAAGTCTTAGTCAAATAGTCAATTCATCATAAAACCTTACTTTATGGTGTTGACCAATTTTAATGGCTAATTGAATCCAAAACTAGTATAAAAACCCACCTATGACCATTATACTTGGCACCTCTAAATCGATTGTTTCAATCCGATTAAACTTTCCCTCATACCTTTCTTCTATAGTCTATTACTTCTACAATTGAAGCTTTGATTATAAGCTCTTGTAATTGGCGAATTGGAAGCTTGATATTCTTTCTTTTTCATTTTTTTATTTCTTCAATTTGGACTAGCTACGTTGTTGAGTCTTTGGGATTCGCCTCGCATACATTCACAACACTTAGAGGATAATTCACCTTAGCCAATGTGAGTTTACATAGCCCCTTTTTCTGTTTTACATTTTTGGGGTGAAACATGTTTAAACATTTTATACACTATCATTTACACATTTTTACATTGTTGAAACTTGTGATTCAATTACACTATCATTTACTCATTCTATCATTTGACTGTAACAAAAAGACACAGTATAATCATTAACATTGATCAAGCCGCCTGTTTAGATTATAACGCTATAGGTCTGACAAACCCATCCCCCCGCATAAATTCAGGGATGATCGAAAACAGTTACACTTTTACTAACTTGCGAGTTAGGTCTCAGTCGACACAAGGTTTGATTGTACAAAAGACGCATTGTTACATGTCAGACTCATATTCTATCATTACTCATTATTATACTTCAACTATGATTGCTATACAACATATTGTTTTCAACTATGTGCAAAACCTATGTATTCTCACCAACTATTTATAGTTGACCCCCCCCCCCCCCCATCTTTCCAACTTAACATGTTTCAGGTTTATGTGCTATTGGAAGTTGTACAAGTCTTGGAACACATAGGAGATTTAGACCTAGTTTATATTAATCAACTTTTGTAATCTTTACTTGTAAGATGAATTGTAAATTATTTAATATTATTCAACTTTCATTTAGTACCATGAGCTATTGAACAATCATCAATACGTGACATCCCGATGTTTCCGCCATCGGTTGGGGTGTTACACGTCAACCTTATGCACCATCATCGCGTTTAAACAGCTCAAATCTTTCCAATTTGATCAATTATCACGCGTCATGATTATGTCGAAGTCAAACCATCAAAACTTTCCAAATCGTGCAAGAGACTATAAATTGAACCTCCCACATCACCCTATACTCGCCGAAACATCTCTCCTCATATCTAATTTTTGTTTCTAAATCGTCTTTCGAAGCAATTGGATTCGTGTTTGACTTTTCAGTTGACCGAAAATTCGAACGCGATTTCGTTATTGTAAGCTACCTTTTTCTTGTGGGTTTTGTTCATCGGCATACACACAACAATAACCCTATGATTAATTGGGTTATTGTTGTGTAAATCAAATTATTGAAATTCTAGGGTTCTTATGATATAATTGGGGAAGATGACTAACTGATGCTTTATTTAAATATATTTTGAAATCAACTATAAACACAAACGTGATACAGATCAGTTGGTTCAGACTGCTGCTATTCAACGAAAGGTCACGGGTTCGATCCCTGCCACGAACAATTCTTTTTGTTCTTTTTTTTTCCTTTTATGCTTATATAAGTATTATTTTTCTTTTAAAATTAGTTTTAAAATACTAGAAGTCTTTTATAAATCCTACAAAAATTATTTTATGTTATTTTAGTAGAATAGTTTAACATACAATTTTTAGTTTTCAAAAAAATTATTTATTTAATATATATAATAAATAATTCAAGTTTATCCTATTTTATTTATAAAATTCTATAAAAATATCAAAACAATTATATAAATTTCCACAAAAAATTATTTGAGTTTATATAACATTAAACTTTTCTGAAATGATTTTTATTTCTGAAAAATCATTTATTTAATATTTTTAATCAATTTTTGTTAGTTCTAATCATAAATAAATCATAATAAATTCATTTTTCAATATTATTGCACCAAAATTTTACATAAATTGTTTCTATTTATTTGGAACAGAAATACAATTTTTAATTTAATAATTCTTTAATTTTAGTATTTTTGAATATTAAAGTTATATTTTGACAATTTGAAATACATAGAATTAATATTCCATTTTTAAGAAAATAATTTTATAAAAAATTATTTTCATACTTAAAACTTTATATTGTGACCATCTTTAATTTAAAATTTAGTAAAAAAGAGTTTTGTTTATTTATTTATCAAATTTCTCTTATTTATTAAACATTTTACTTATTAATCAAAGAACACTTATCCCCAATTCGAAACCCTAGAAAATATTTGTAGTCTAGAAAGACTTAGACATATTTACTACCTTAATTATAGGGTAATACTTGGCATCGTTTGGCAACACACATTCTATTTTCACGAGACATAACATTTTGCTAAGGTGAGTTTACATAGCCCCTTTTTATGTTTTACATTTTGGGGTGAAACATGTTTAAACATTTTATACTCTATCATTTACTCATTCTTACATTGTTGAAACTTGTGATTCAATTACACTATCATTTATTCATTCTATCATTTGACTGTAACAAAAAGACACAGTACAATCATTAACATTGATCAAGCCGCCTGTTTAGATTATAGCGCTATAGGTCTGACAAACCCATCCCCCGCATAAATTCAGGGATGATCGATAACAGTAACAACATTTAACTAACTTGCGAGTTAGTCCTCAGTCGACACAAGGTTTGATTGTACAAAGACGCATTGTTACATGTCGGACTCATACTCTATCATTATACAACTGTGATTGTTGTACAAACTATTGATATCAATCATATTCGAAAACCTATGTATTCTCACCAACTTTTGTTGACCCAAAATATTTTCAAACTTAACATGTTTCAGGTTTCACTTGCTTGAAGATTTGAGATAATGCTTGAAGATGTGTTCATTGTATTTTGTTGTATGATTTCTTGTAGAACAATTGTATGTAACTTATTTAAATTATTTAATGAAATTTATTATTCACCATGAGCTACTAAACAATCATCATTACGTGACATCCCGATGTTTCCGCCATCGGTTGGGGTGTTACAGATTGGTATCAGAGCCATGGTTATAGGGAATTAGGTTATTAGAAAAATAATCTAGTCTATAACCATAGGATTTAACCAATACTTGTTTCTTTTGCTTGCTATTCTCTATCTTCCTCCTACTTCTTATCCCTACTTTAACCCCTATAAGAAGGTTGCTCTCCATCACTGGATACACTCTTAGACTAATAGGACAAAATCCTCAGGTTTAGCCTGAACCACCTTGAGATCCCGTCGAAGTTCTGGATTTTAATAACAAACACGTGCAATCTGGAAGGGTGAACGCCTGTATTCTAAGTTTTCTGTCTAGGCTGGCATTGCGCATATATCCCAATCAGACGAGGGATCCGGATGCCTACCTGGGAATTCTCGGGATAAGTGTTCACTTATAGGCTAAAGCATGTCTTCACTATGTTATTAGAATCTAGAAACTTTGATAAGTCAACGTTTTCGTTTATTCGTCTTAATAAATGGATAAATGATTACATTCCTTATAGTACCTCATTCATGTCTCATTGAACCTTCATTGTGTCTCTTACAGATCATGCCTCCACGTCGCAGCACTCGCAATAACAGTGGTGGGAATCAAGAGGAAGGTAGCAACAACCACAACCAAAACCACGACACTAACCACAACAACAACAACAACAACAACAACAACAACAACAACAACAACAACAATGGCGTTGATGCCCAACTGGCTGCGATCATTTCCCAACAAATGGCGCAACAAATAGCAACTCTTGTTCCTAACTTACTGGCTCAGGTCATCCAGATGAACGGAAACGGTAATGGAAACGGAAACGGAAACGGCAATGGAAACCACAATGGGAACGGGAATGGAAACGGGAATGGTCTCCCAGCTTGCACTCTTAAACACTTTAATACCTGTAATCCCCCTAAGTTCAGTGGAGATGAAGGAGCTACGGGTTTTCTACAATGGTTCGAGGGTATTGAGAATACCATCTAGTCAACACATGTCGCGAGACCCCAAACCCTAATACCGACCAACCAACCAACCCTGCTCAGGCTGCTAATCCTAATCGATACAACTATGGTCAATGCTATGAATGTGGAGACCCAAATCACTTCCGTAACCGATGCCCTAAACTAAACCGAGATCAAGACCCTCCAGCTACTTAACAGCATGTCCCACCATTCGAACGTTGTTTGCTTTTATTCTATGTATTGACGCTATTTGATTCAAGTAATAAATTCTAGTATCGAAATTTTGTCTGAGAATTGTTTATATGGTATGATCATAACACTTGGATGCATGCTTGTTTGAATGTGAACTAATTGCTATATCTAAGTCTATACAACTACAACTCATATACTATACTCGTATTACCTATAAACTTGCTTGCATAAACATATTATCAAATTGCAATTTATGTGTTTAATAATTGTTACACTTAATAGAGGATAAAAGTACTTGCTCAACAGTTAGTTGAGTACCAAACAACCTACTCAACGATTGGTAGAGGTCATCATGCCTTTTCAACAGTCGGGAGAGGCCCTACAACCTGCTCCACGACCGGTGGAGGCTATCAAACCTGCTCAGTCAGGAGAGGCCCTACAACCTGCTCCACGACTGGTGGAGGTTATCAAACCTGCTCAACAATCGGTAGAGGTTCCTACTCACTAACTGGTGAGAGTCTTTTCCCTACTCAACGGTTGGACTCATTATATACAAAGGTTCAACCACATGATTATTTCTGCATTACTTACATATGTGTTAGAGTAATAGAAGAACACAAAACCCTAATGTAAGGTAAATTGGTGATTGCGGTCCGGAACGTAATCATGAATTTACAGGTACATTAAGGTAGTGTGAAATTCTATCAAGGTTTCGGGAGATAACCAAATGTAAACCTTAGTTACCTGGTAGTTCATTTAGTCTTTCTATAGTCCATTAACTTATAAATTTCTTTTAGGATTCTTAAAACTCAAAAAAAATTCTTATGCTCCTTGCGATTTCAAGACACACCTAATCCTACTCTCTTATCCAAATTATTTGAAACAAGATTATTCTATTCATGTCATAACACAAAATCTCCAGACCACACTTATCCTAATTTCTACCCAATCACCTTCAACCTTGTGTTTTCAATAAACTTCGGGACGAAGTTTTCAAAAGTAAGGGAGACTGTAACATCACGTATTTTTCTTTCAAATGTTTGAGTTAATAAAATCACCACTTTACCCACCATATACTCCTTATATGATTTTGAAAACAATATATACAAATATATATTTCTTTTATTTTTAACCACTTTATAATAATAATAATAATAATAATAATAATAATGATAATAATAATAATAATAATAAACACTATAACTAAATCATACATAACCCAAAGCCCAACCCTAACCATTGTAAATTCTGAGCCCAACAACTAACCCCAACCCAACACTCTCCTGAGCCCACCAGTCGCGGCCCAAACAAATTCAGACCAAACCACCCGGCCCACTAGTCCCCTCCTCCCTTTCTGTTTAAAAAAAAAAAAGTTGCTCCTGCCGCGGTTCGAACCGGAACCAGGAGCCGAGTCACGCATAAACACACAAGCACCAAACCATCTGAGCCACGAGACCATTCTGATGAAACCCCAGCAGATAATGTTTAAATACCCACTAGACCCTTGTCCCTCTTCTCCTTGTTCCTTGCTGCTGTGCGATGGCTGTGTGACCAACCAAATAGCCGTGATTTGTGGAACAATTCATCACCATTTATTGCTTTTATTGACCAATAATTCAATGCGCGTCAACCTTATGCACCATCATCGCGTTTAAACAGCTCAAATCTTTCCAATTTGATCAATTTTCACGCGTCATGATTATGTCGAAGTCAAACCATCAAAACTTTCCAAATCGTGCAAGAGACTATAAATTGAACCTCCCACATCACCCTATACTCGCCGAAACATCTCTCCTCATCTCTAATTTCTGTTTCTAAATCGTCTTTCGAAGCAATTGGATTCATGTTTGACTTTTCAGTTGAACGAACATTCGAACGCGATTTCGTTATTGTAAGTTACCTTTTTCTTGTGGGTTTTGTTCATCGGCATACACACAACAATAACCCTATGATTAATTGGGTTATTGTTGTGTAAATCAAATTATTGAAATTCTAGGGTTCTTATATGATATAATTGGGGAAGATGACTTACTGATGCTTTTATTTAAATATATTTTGAAATCAACTATAAACACAAACTTGATACAGATCAGTTGGTTCAGACTGCTGCTGTTTAACGAAAGGTCACGGGTTCGATCCCTGCCACGAACAATTCTTTTTGTTCTTTTTTTTCCTTTTATGCTTATATAAGTATTATTTTTCTTTTAAAATTAGTTTTAAAATACTAGAACTCTTTTATAAATCCTACAAAAATTATTTTATGTTATTTTAGTAGAATAGTTTAACATACAATTTTTAGTTTTCAAAAAAATTATTTATTTAATATATATAATAAATAATTCAAGTTTATCCTATTTTATTTATAAAATTCTATAAAAATATCAAAACAATTATATAAATTTCCACAAAAAATTATTCTGAGTTTATATAACATTAAACTTTTCTAAAATGTGATTTTTATTTCTGAAAAATCATTTATTTAGTATTTTTAATCAATTTTTGTTAGTTCTAATCATAAATAAATCATAATAAATTCATTTTTCAATATTTTTGCACCAAAATTTTACATAAATTGTTTCTATTTATTTGGAACAGAAATACAATTTTTAATTTAATAATTCTTTAATTTTAGTATTTTTGAATATTAAAGTTATATTTTGACAATTTGAAATACATAGATTTAATATTCTATTTTTAAGAAAATAATTTTATAAAAAATTATTTTCATACTTAAAACTTTATATTGTGACCATCTTTAATTTAAAATTTACAAAAAAAGACTTTTGTTTATTTATTTATCAAATTTCTCTTATTTATTAAACATTTTACTTATTAATCAAACGAACCCTTATCCCCAATTCGAAACCCTAGAAAATATTTGTAGACTAGAAAGACTTAGACATATTTATTACCTTAATTATAGGGTAATACTTGGCATCGTTGGGTAACACACATTCTATTTTCACGAGACATAACATTTTGCTAAGGTGAGTTTACATAGCCCCTTTTTCTGTTTTACATTTTGGGGTGAAACATGTTTAAACATTTTATACTCTATCATTTACTCATTCTTACATTGTTGAAACTTGTGATTCAATTACACTATCATTTATTCATTCTATCATTTGACTGTAACAAAAAGACACAGTACAATCATTAACATTGATCAAGCCGCCTGTTTAGATTATAGCGCTATAGGTCTGACAAACCCATCCCCCCGCATAAATTCAGGGATGATCGATAACAGTAACAACATTTAACTAACTTGCGAGTTAGTCCTCAGTCGACACAAGGTTTGATTGTACAAAGACGCATTGTTACATGTCGGACTCATACTCTATCATTATACAACTGTGATTGTTGTACAAACTATTGATATCAATCATATTCGAAAACCTATGTATTCTCACCAACTTTTGTTGACCCAAAATATTTTCAAACTTAACATGTTTCAGGTTCCACTTGCTTGAAGATTTGAGATAATGCTTGAAGATGTGTTCATTGTATTTTGATGTATGATTTCTTGTAGAACAATTGTATGTAACTTATTTAAATTATTTAATGAAATTTATTATTCACCATGAGCTACTGAACAATCATCATTACGTGACATCCCGATGTTTCCGCCATCGGTTGGGGTGTTACACAAAGTTGGTGGGGCGCAAGGCTGGTTTCCTTGAGGGGTATCAGCATGCTAAGGGCGGCAAGCCTTTGGAGCAGTTCGCGTTGTATAAACAGGATTTGGATGTTGTTTTTGTAAAGAAGGCCGCTGAGTTTGACGGGCTAAGGTATAAGCTGGTTGACTTTGTCGTTGGTCATCGCAATCGGCCAATTTGCTTTGAGCTGAAAGAGTCTTTTTACAAGCAAGGCCTGACTCATACACGGCGCGAATACGCTCTGAAGAAGATGAAGGCGGCCGATGTGGCGCCGGGTGAGCAGCCTGAGGCGAGCGAGAGGTTAAACTTGTCCGGATCGGATGAAGATGATGACTTCAGCGAGGCGTCCTCTGAACTCAAGGAATGAAGCTAGCTGCTACTTGTTTTTTGTCCCTTTCTTTTTGTCATGTTTGTCTGTATAATTCCGTGTTTGTAATATTTGACATATTAACTGGAACTTGTTTTCAAATGCACATGTTTGTTTATGGCTTGGTTGTGCAAATTGATTATGTTATGCCAATGTTAAGCATACGTTTAGTGTAGGTTTGGGTTATATACACATGACTTCTTTGTTTTGCGCTTTGTATCCCAATGGTACGACGCTTTAGGTTAAGGAATTGCAGCTTAGCTGGGCAATTGCTGTTGTAGTCGTCGTACTTTGGGAATACAGTGTTTGTATTGCGCGTTTTAAGAAATTGCAGGCTGTTAGTGCAATCTTTATGTTCGATAGTGTATTCTAACCATACAACGTTTGGGATGTGCGTTGCATGTTAGCTATGCGACGCACAGTTTAGGAAATTGCCGGTTTATCACTGCAATTTTTAGTTTTGGACATTGTATCTTGACCATACAATGTTTAGGGTGCGCGTTGCGTCCTAACCAAGCAACGCGCGGTTTAGGAAATTGCAGATTTCTCGATGCAATTTTATTTCTAAACATTGTATCTTAACCATACAATGTTTAGGGTGCGCGTTGCATCTTAACCATACAATGTTTAGCTCTCGATCATTGTCTGTCGTGGTTGCTGAGAGAACTCTTGTTGACGGGCATCCGATCTCTGCAGGGATCATGGCTTCAGAGCCGTATGTGAGGCTGAACGGGGTTTCACCGGTGCTCGTTTTTGTCAATGTGCGGTTAGCCCATAGCACGCTCGGTAATTCCTCTTCCCAAGCCTTTCCTTTAGTTCCCAGCCTGGATTTGATGCCTTCCATGATGCTTCGGTTTGCGCGCTCAACCTGGCCATTGCCCTACAGGTGCGCAACCGAGGTGAATGTAGGTTGGATGTGCAAGTCCGCATACCATTAACCCCCTGTCCGCAAATTGGGTCCCATTATCTGTGACAATTGACATGGGTAACCCAAAGCGGCAAATGATGAACTCCCAAATAAACTTCTTGACATGGCTTGCCGTGATCTCAGCAAACGGTTTGGCTTCGACCCATTTGGTGAAGTAATCAATGGCGACTATTAGAAATCTTCATTTTCCTGTCGTCATTGGGAATGGTCCCACAAGGTCGATGGCCCATTTCTGAAATGGCCATGCCGAGGTCACCGGGATAAGGTCATTTTTAGGGCGCAAGGTGTTGGGGGCATGGCGCTGGCAAGAATCGCATTTGCGGATGATGTTTAGGGCATCTAGGTGCATGCCCGGCCAGTAATATCCCGCATTCATAATTTTGGCAACCACCATGCGTGGCCCAGCGTGTATCCCGCATATCCCCTCATGTATCTCGCGCACCAGATAATTCGCATCGACTGCATCCACGCACCGCAGTAGTGGCCCTAGGTATGACTTCCGATAAAGCATTCCATCTTGCATTTGGTACTGTAAGGCTTTTTGCTGTATCTTCCTGGCTTCGGCGCGTTGTTCGGGCAGCGCGCCGGTGGTTAGGTAAGAAACTATCGGAGTCATCCAGCTGTCAACACCCGTTTGGATGACATTGACTTCCTTGGGTGGAACAGACGGTTCGCTCAGGGTTTCAATTCGGACCTCTTTTGCTAAATGGCTGAAACTTGTAGAGGCCATTTTGCTTAGAGCGTCCGCCGGCTTGTTTTGACTGCGTTTAATGTGGTCGATGGTGCAGCTGGGAAAGGTGGCCATGAGCTCTTTGGCACGTTGGAGATACATGATCATAGAAGGTTCTTTTGCTTCGTACTTTCCTGTAATCTGACCCGCAACCAGCATTGAATCGACGTGGGCGAAGATGTGTTTAGCGCCCAGCTTTTGCGCAATGCGTAGTCCGGCGAGGAAGGATTCATACTCAGCCTCATTGTTGGTGGCTTTGAATTCAAGTCTGATCGCGTAAGTGAACTCTGCACCTTCCGGACTAACTAGGCGAATTCCTGCACCTACACCATCTTCGTTTGAGGCCCCGTCTGTGTAAAGATTCCAGATGGCCTTTTCATTACATGATGGCTGTGGGTCTTGTTCTGCTCTGCATTCTTCAACTTTTTCTTGGGGTACCTCTGCTATGAAGTCAGCCAATACTTGTCCTTTAACCGCTGGGCGCGCTTTATAGTAAATGGTGTGCTCACCCAGTTTTATGGCCCACTTTGCCAATCTCCCGGACACTTCCGGTTTGGATAGGACATTGTTTAGCTTGTAATCGCTCAGCACATTGATGGAATGGCCCTGGAAGTATCTGCGCAACCTCCGCGATGCATGAACGAGAGCTAAGACTAGCTTCTCCATGGTGGGGTACCTGGTTTCCGCGTCTGTTAAGACCCCGCTGATATAATAGATAGGTGTCTGGACCAACTTTCTGTCCACCATTAATACCGCGCTCACCGCCTGCTCTGTTGCGCATAGATACATCGTTAAGGGCTCCCTAGGGAGTGGAGCGGTGAGTGTTGGTAAATCCATCAAACATTCTTTCATCTCTTGAAAGGCCTTCTCCGCCTCTGCAGTCCATTTAAAATGGTTCTTTTTAGGCAATTCTTTAGCGTTTCAATGAATGGGATTGATTTACTTGCGTGGTGCGACAGAAAACGGTTGATTGCTACCAGACGCCCGTTCAACGTTTGAACTTCTTTCAGTGTGGATGGGGAGGGCATTTGCGCGATGGCTTGTATCTTTTCAGGGTTTGGTCTGAAACCATCTTTAGTGACCACCACGCCAAGGAATTTTCCCTCTTCCATCCCGAAAGCACATTTACTTGGGTTCAACTTCATACAGATTTCTTTCAGATGCGTGAAGGTTTCCTCTATGTCTTTCAAAATTTGGTCCTCTTCTTTGCTCTTGATGACTAGGTCATCCACATAGACTTCCAAGTTTTTCCCTATCTGCTTGGCAAATGCGCGGTCCATTAACCGTTGGTAAGTGGCTCCCGCATTTTTAAGGCCGAACGGCATTTTGGTGTAGCAGAAGACCTCTTTATCTGTACAGAAAGCTGTTTTGTCTTCATCCTCTAGCGCCATCTGGATTTGATGGTACCCTTTGTAGGCATCCAGAAAACATTTAAAACGAAAGGGCGCTAGGGAGTCTATCTTCAGATCAATCTCTGGCAACGGGTAGCAGTCTTTGGGACATGCCTTGTTGAGGTCGGTGTAGTCTACACACATCCTCCAACCACCGTTGCTTTTCTTTACCATTACTGGGTTGGCAACCCAGGTTTGATACCGTGTTTCCCTTAGGATTCCGGCTTTTAACAACTCTCCGACTTGCTCGTTCATCGCTTGCGTTTTTTCGGCGCCCATGCTTCGTCGTTTTTGCGCGATGGGCTCCACGGAGCGATATGTGTTGAGCTTGTGCTGGGCGAGTTCGCGAGGGACGCCGATCATGTCTGACGGTTGCCATGCGAACACGTCCATATTTTTGCGGAGGAGCTGCTTCAAGTGATCTCTGATGGTTTCTGAGATTGCTGGTCCCAGTGTGATGAGTTGATCAGGGAATTTTGGATTTAAAATCCACTTTTCTGGCTCTGTGCGTGGACACGGCTTTAGCACCTTGGCTGGGTGGGACTCTGTGGTCATGGCGCGCTCTTTGTTAGCCCACACGATTGCCACACCACTTGGGGTGGGGAAACCGATTGCGCCGTGGACTATAGAGGTGACCATGTTGTATGAGGCCATAGAGTCTCGTCCCAGGATGATATCGTACTTGGACTTCGTCGGGATGACAAGGAATGTGACCTCTTCAGTTCGTGAGCGCCCATGCGCTCCCAAGGTGAGGGGAAAGATATCTCCCCGAGCGGGGTCACGACTTCGTTTGAAAATCCCATAATTAGGGAGTTGATGGGGCGCAGTCGTTGCTTGTCTTCCTCGTCCAGTAAGTCGAAGCATTGTCCGTACATGATATCCGAGTTGCTGCCGGTGTCCATGAAGGCTCTGGTAGTCCTGTAGTGGTCGAAGCTGGCCGTGACAATTATTGCCCGCGTGGCAGACGGACCACCTTTGACCACTGGGAAGCACACTTGTTGCTCCTTCCATTCTGCTGTGGTTTCTGGCTTTCGCTTTTGAAGTCCGTGCCCACTGCTATGTATCATCATACTCACATTTTTTATCTTTTTTGGCGGTGGGCCCGCCGTTTGTTTGCGCTCCACATTTTGTAGCAGGTGTCCAAGTTTACCGGATTTCAACGCATCTTCGATTGCTTGCCTCAACTGGTAGCACTTGTCAGTATCGTGGCCGATGTCTTGATGGTAGGCGCAGAACTTGTTGTGGTCTAGCACTTCCCTTCGTTTGATGACCTTCAGTTCCGGGAAGTCAACATTTTCTGTGGCTAGGACTTGCGCTGGTGTTTTTGTTAAAGGAGTCCAGTTGTTGTGACTCCGTCTACCAGATTTATGCATGAGTGACGTGTTGTGCTGGTATTCCTGGGGTGCGGTGGGCTTTGTCACTGTCTGGTTGGCTCCTTGGAGCCTCGTCCAGACATTCCCTTTTCCCCTTCGCTCATGCCTGTTATTTCTGTTGCGCACTGCTTGTGCTTGCGTGTCTGTGTACTGTGGCGCTTGAATTCCGCTCCAGACAGAAAGTTCTCTCTCAGTTTTGGCGTAATTCTTTGCGCCGCGCATGATCTCTTCCCAAGTGTTGGGCATGCCTGTACATCCAGCTAAAGTGCGGATTAGTGAGTCACACTTCACTCCTTGCGTGAACGCCGCTTTCATGAGTTCGAACCCGATCGGTCCGATTTGCAGGGCTTCTCGGTTAAACCTGGTGATGTAGTATTCAATGGATTCGTTTTCACGTCTCTTGACTTGCAAGATATCCGTGGAGTCACGCTCAATTCTCTTGTTTTGGCTGAAATGGTCTGAGAATTTATCAGTCAGTTCTTTTAGGTTGTCAATCTTGCCGTTTGGCAGGCTGTCGAACCACACTCGCGCTGCGCCCGTAAGCGTTTGCGCGAACATGTGACACCATGCGGGCAGGCTCCATCTTGCGCATTTCCCTACGATTTCAAAGCTTCTCAAGTGGTCGTCAGGGTCGCCAGTGCCGTCAAACTTTCCCAGAGTGCTTGGGATTTTTGTTCGTGCGGGAAAAGTGGCGAGCACGATGCACGGTGTGAACTTTGACTTTTCACTGAATGAAGGGGGGTAATAAGGCTGCGTGAGATCGTCCTCGCCGGACAACAAGTGTGCTCGATCAACAGTGTTGGTCAAGTACTGGTTTGTGTCACGTTGAAAACGACTCTGTGACTCGCCGGAGTCTTCCCTCCAAGTTGGATCAGTGATGTGATTGCTCCCGCCGATTTGTCCCGCGGCTCTGGATGGCCCCTCCGATATGGTGACAGGCCTTCCTTCGCTGAAGGACAGTGCGCGGGACGCTTCCCTCAGCTGTTGTTCTTTTATCTTGTTTATGAATGCTTGTTTCAAAGCTTCCTTTTGTTGTGCATACCACACCTCCGGACTAAACATCGACGTGGTCTGACCAACCGGGGAAGTTTGAACATTATCAGTGGCAAAATGGAACGATGGGGTCTGTCTCGTCCCGGAGGATGGAGTACGGCCCACATCTGTGCCGTGAAATTGCTCCTCTGTGGTGCTGTCGGGCTGGCTGGCGTTTGCCTGAGCAATACTAGTGCCTGACATGCCCACCGGGGAGTTTATCGCCGCTGGTAAAGAATTCATAGCTGGTTTTTAAAGAAATAGAAGTTTTTAAGTTGCTGTTCTTGAAAACTCAAAAGACGGATGGCGCCAATGAAGAAACACCGATATAACAATCCGTATATAACAATGCTAGTATAAGAATATAAGAAAGGACGTAATTCTAATTAATCACTAAGATGAATACAGAACATTGATTAGGACTATTACAGAGTTTCAACTATAATCTATTTACACAGCGATATATTATGAATTCTCTCTCAATCACCCCCCCCCCCCCCTCTTCTGATGATGAAGGGGGGTATTTATAGACCCCTGAGGTGGTCCGTGATTAGCTGAGGGAAGAATGACAGCTGTCTTGTACTATTGCGACCGTTGTCATTTCTTGCGTTGTCCCTCTGTGATTGGTCCACGTGTCCTGTCATTGTCCTTTTTGTCCTTTCACGTACCTCGTACTGGCAGGAGATCATGGAGCAGGGAATTCACGCCTCTGATTGGCTGTGTGTCCTGCTTTTGTCGGGTGACACCTGTCCTTTCTTGTGGCTGCGTGCGCCATCTTCTATAACTCCACGTCATATTGTTGTGCTGACGTGCGTGTGAGTTTCATCTGTGCGCACGCACGGGTACATATCTCTTCAGTGGAGTAGTCAAATTTTCATTCCGATTCACTCGGACTTACGTAACATTTTGAGTGTTAGTGGTGTGACACATTTTATTTAAGTATAGCAGGTTATCACCATTAATGTATCAGTAAATGCATTTCACAATAAATCATCTCTTAGGGGATGCTTGTTAGAGAACTAACTTTTACGATATCCTACATGAAAGCGACTTAAGTAATATCGAAGAGTAACCAAATCAATCGATGCTTGTGGTTGGTTGGTAATATCTGGATCAACCACTCATGTGAGTGGTAATATATCTCTAATTTTACAACCTCGCCCTGTTGGTTTATTCATTGCATATTTAATGGTCAACGATTAGTGGTGGCTAGGGATTAAAAAAAAACAGCTTAGGTTGTAAAATTGCAGACCACTAAAAATTATGTATTGCACACAAGCACCAAAGGCTACTTGTGTTGCATTATATTGTCGATGTTGGGTAAAAATTCAATAAGGATAAAAAAAAAAAAAAATAGCTTATAAACGCTATCAACCTAAAGGCGAGAAGGCATGAATGCTAACAAAATGTTAAATGTAAAAGTTGATAGTATATATGCGGTGATTTATTGATGTCTTGTCAATTTGTAATTATGACGATAAAGTGCAATACAAGATGACGTTGGACCCTCACCATCCATCCATCATTGTAGGTGAAGTACATTAACGGGGCAAGAAAACACAACCAACCGTAGATGATTGTGTTCGACGAAATTGATGCAACTTGAAATTCATTAATTTAGAGGACATGGAGACTCAATTCTTTCTAAATGAGCACAAAACTGGACAAAGACCATACACTTTATCGCCATGTATCAAGAATACATGCATTTATGGTGCTAAATCAATCATGTTCATTATCTTCTAACCAACCCATTCGAGCATTAAACTAGTCATGCATCACCCTTTGGACTTTTCTGACATTTTCATGACTATCATATATGTTATCCCCTTCTGATAAGTTTGAGAACATTACGTACCACAAGTTTTTTAAAGGCCTCCATGTGTTTGGATCACTTTTGTATACAAGAAAACACAAGATACATCACGATGATCATGTTCTTTGTGTATTGGTGTATTCTCTCTATGTGTTTAAATGAATTGCAAATGAACTACGAGCCTTATAAGTTTTCTTCTCCTTTATGTTCCACCGCACATAAATATAAATTCCTTGGTTTACTTATATAGGACCGTTTTGGTGTTTAACGCGTATGCTAGCGGAACAACACACGCGCGTTTAATAGTCGGTTAGAAACAATAACAATAAAGATTAACACATGATTGTTTTTTTAATACAATGAGGAGCATAAGTCACCTATTTATTGAATTATAGGTGCAGGCGTGCAGCTCCCATTCACCCCTCAGCACCAGACGAATGGGAGTCATCCGTCTCATGTCTAGGCGAATGGGCCCATCTGCCTGGACTCAGTCTACACCTAATATAAACATTACAAATTTGACTCACACGTAAATCAAAGTAAAAGACTATAACCTATCACCTAGATTACCTAGCTAGCTAGGGACATACACAAAGTGCATTTACAACTTACCCCAACATACAATAACCTTTATCATTACCTTAACTAAATGTCAACAAAGTATAATGATCTTAAACACGCTACTTCTATCATAATATTTAGTTTTCCATAATATTTCAATGCAGGCATTATCTTTAGGATACCAAGTCAATATATCACTTACATTTTGTCTTTCAAAGCGAGCTTAACTCTGGTTTCTAAGATGAGCATGTCTTGTCTTTCTAGAATAAATGAGGGTGGTCATAGATAAAGCTTGAAGGAGACATGGGATCCATTGAGAGGGTATGTTTGTTTTGGGTCCCATTTTTGTATTGGTGTGGTTTGTTAATTGGTTGGCTTTGTTTCTTTAAACGTTATACAGTTGGCAATGTTGGGGTTCCAAACTTTAATCACACACATTAAACTTTTGAATATTCCATATTTATCAACACTTTCTGTTATTTCATGTTGTGTTTGTTTAGGTGGTGGTGGGGATTTGTTGGTTGGTTGGCTGTTTTTGTTTCTTTAGTTTAAATGTTTCGATGGTGGAGAATGTGCCAAAATTGTGGATGTTGTTTTAAGGATAATTGAAGATTATTGTTACAAGGTTTTGCCATGCTACTTTGTATCAACTCCATGAATTAAGCTTCAATTAATTCAATAGTATTCTTCAATTATTTAGTCAACAAGTCTTTGCAAATTCAATAATATTCTTCAATTATTTAGTCAACAAGTCTTTGCATAATCATTCATTTAATCAACAAGTCTTTGCATGATCTTCTCCCTAAGATCAAGCTACATAATTCTCTCCCCAAGATCAAGACTTTGTAATTAGTGTATTGATTTTTGTATCTCTACAAATTGAGTTGTAAACTTTGTAATAATTTGTCAAGTATCAATACAATAACATTTCGATCTTTATACTTTGGTTTGACCATATCACAATAAATCACTTTTAGGTAAAGTGATATAATAACCCTAGGTACTAGCTACATAAACTATAATTATCACTAATGATTCAAATTCGTACATAATCACCAATAGGTTTCACTAAAAATGTAAAGGAAAAAGCCTATCAATGATCGGTAATCCATTTTTCTAAACATTTACTAATGTCATTAGTAAATACATATGGAAAAAGCTTAGAAATAGAGTCATATATGCATAAACTTTTAACCTTAACTCATACATGACTCTAATAATACTTCTAAACTGCACCTTTTTAGTCCATCATGGGATTGAACCCTAAGCTTTATCCAACACTTTAGTACTCAAAGACCAAAGGCCCTTTGCATTTGTTCTTTCTTTAAAGTTAGGCAATCGCTGTCCAGATGTAGGTAAACCCACAGAGTGATATCTTTGGTGTCAACTGTTGGAATAATCGGGTTCGTTTACGAATCACACGTGTCAAGTGTTTATGGGTCGCGGGATAACTCGTTACCAAGTTGCGGGAACGGTTAGCGGTCCAAATCAATCAAGTCGTATACGGGGTCGTTTACGGGTCAAGTGTTAACGGGTTTTGTTAGAGTGTTCGGAAGACTTGTTATTTGGTTGATCAAGTCAACCTTTACGTTGGAAGTGAACGTTGGAGTCAGTTATGAAACAGTCAAAAGTCAAGCATGTTTAACGGCTCTTTAGGAATTAGGCATTATTTTTATAGTTTGTTTCCGTTTGTTATTGATGTTATGTGGCTATAAATAGCTTTTCCATTATGTTGAATAAATAATCTTTCATTTGCCAACTTCCATTTTGTTCTCTGCATATTTACTCGATCAAGTAATTTTGTGTTGTGTGTGTGGGTTGGGGCCTGAACCAACATTTGGTATCAGAGCCTAGGGCTCGTAGCGGGAAGCCTCCGCCACCGGCGGGTGTGTCGGTTGGTGGAGGGCAGGCGTGAAAGAAGGAGATGTTCGGGACAGTAGGGGCTGTTTCGGGGTTGGTTTACCACAGTTAACGGGGTGTTGTTCGGGTCAGGTGTTCGGGGTTAAACGACGGGGAGTACCGTTGTTTGTGGACTAGGTGACCGGGGTGAACAAAGGTGTCCGTTCGTGGTTGTTCGGGGCTGTTTCACAGCAGAATACGTAGGCAAGTGGTTGTTCGTGTCATTCTTTATCACGGGGTTGAGATGACGGGGGTGATGGGTGAACATCGGGGTGTCTCGTGGCTGTGATTTAGATGTTAAAAATCCGGCAGAAAGTTGTGGGTTTCACCAGAAGGAGAGGTTAACCAGGTTGCAGGAAAAACGAGCAGAAGAAATCAAGCGGGTGGCTGATTTAGTTTGTTTAGCAGGTGATGGAAAACGGTAGAAGCAGGTGGCTTTGTTTTCTTGATCGGTAGAAGAACGCTCTCACGGAAGTGTTGTGCGCAAAACGGGTTCCGTGTGGTGACAAGCAACAGTCGGTAGTGTTGGCGGTGCTAGTGGTTTATGCGGCTTTGGACGTGGCCGAGGTAGTGGTCGGGTGTCCGGGATAAGTCGAGTTAAGGGAGGACTTTGGACGTGACCGAGGTGAGGTCGGGTGTCCGGGTAGAAGTCAAGACGGTTCGAGAGAAGATGATGATGCGGCTGCGGTGAAGGGCGTAAACAAACCACGATTATCGGGGTGAATGTTGGAATAATCGGGTTCGTTTACGAATCACACGTGTCAAGTGTTTATGGGTCGCGGGATAACTCGTTACCAAGTTGCGGGAACGGTTAGCGGTCCAAATCAATCAAGTCGTATACGGGGTCGTTTACGGGTCAAGTGTTAACGGGTTTTGTTAGAGTGTTCGGAAGACTTGTTATTTGGTTGATCAAGTCAACCTTTACGTTGGAAGTGAACGTTGGAGTCAGTTATGAAACAGTCAAAAGTCAAGCATGTTTAACGGCTCTTTAGGAATTAGGCATTATTTTTATAGTTTGTTTCCGTTTGTTATTGATGTTATGTGGCTATAAATAGCTTTTCCATTATGTTGAATAAATAATCTTTCATTTGCCAACTTCCATTTTGTTCTCTGCATATTTACTCGATCAAGTAATTTTGTGTTGTGTGTGTGGGTTGGGGCCTGAACCAACATCAACATGGGTGAATGTATACAAACTATATATACTGAACTACATATAGTGCGCGTGGGCACACACACTTAACTGTTTGCATACGTAGTAAATATTGAAGGTTAACTGAAATGTTACTGGCTCGTTACTTAGTACGATCATATATTCAAATATATAAGAAATCAACTTCTTTTGGATTTGTCTTGAGTTAGTCATTCACAATCGGGGGATAGAAAAAGAATGGGCTAAGTGACCTGCCAAAGTTGTGGGATGCATAAGCTCATTAACATATATGTCTTAGACTAATAAATTCCCAATTTTTATGGCAACTTTTAGGACACATTGGTGTGATTTAGTTCTCTTAAGTTGCGTGATTAATGTAATAGTAGAAGGGAAGGGGCCTAGCTAGGAAGATGTTTGATCGTCAAGGATCTCCTTTTCATCCATAATGGTAGTATGCATAATATAATCATGAGAAGATACAAACTTCACATAAATAAAAGTGTGTAACATATATCATATCACAGATATTAAATTTTCATTTTGAGTCTTTCGACCCAAAAACACGCGATTATTAAAGAGTTCTTGACATGGAATCAGTAATTTGGGGTAATTTGTCCCTGCAGGTTGGGCCAAAATGGCAACAAAAATAACTAGGGATTCTAAATTTATATAAACATTACATGATTAAACCCTTAGTACTGAACAACAATTAAAGGTTGTCAAATAGTGCACCTCAAAACAATTAAGGTGCAATTAATTTTCAATAAAAATTAATCCAAGTATTATCTGGGAAAGATTATATATGTAGTTCTCTATGTAATTCGTGTGTACATGTATGTGTATACACACACACCGCGTAATACCAATCATAATTTTTTGTAGTTATACATAAATTTTTCTACAAAATATTTACATATCAAACGTAACAACTTATTTAATTTGAGAAATCTCAAATCAATGGGCACTCTAATAAGTTGCTAGCTAGAGGTAACTAAGAACATCACAATTAAATCATTTTCTTAATATACTAGCAAGTAGCATGAATATATTACATAAACATATGTTAAACAGAATACAAATACACAAAAAGCACACCCTTAAAACCCTAAACATGTTTAGTACGTAGCTTCTATCAATAAAACAAGAAAATATCAAACCTATCCTTCTCATGGTTAGCACCATAAGAAATTATATGTTTGGGCAATTCCATTCAATAGTACGTCTTACCAGAATACACACCCTAATACATTAGGAACATTAATATCCATAATTTGGTTTTGATTCCAAGCTCCATCACTTATATATGAATTTTATCTTTACTTTATTATATGCAAATAGTTTTATAGATCATATCATTACTTATCTCCAAACAAGTAGCCAAGAGATGAATCTCCACCAGGAACTGACTTAACTCTTGTTGATGGCCGGCCCTATATATAATAATAACAATAATATGAATAGCTCTAAATAATTCAAAGCAGGGATAATAAAAGTATACATAATAATAAGATAATAAACAGAAACTTACCGTCACTAGAAAATCTTTAGAGTTATCACCATCTCCATGGTAGATGTATTTCTTAGGGGAGGTGGTGTCATCTTTCTTGGTAGGAGGAGTACTTGGGGCTTTTACCGGTGACTTCATCTCCACATTATCGGTGCCGTACGGCGGCGTGAGAACCGGCGATGAGGAGACTTTAGATTGGTCATTATCTTGTTGCTTTAAGTCATCAGAACCAAACAAGTACCCTAGAGAACTTTGCCCACCACCAGAGCTGTTCCTTCTATTCATCATCAATACCTAACCCTAAAGATCTTTGAGGTCTTCCTTTATATTATCTCTCTTTATATAGCCAATATAAATATAGAAAGTGTATGTGAGAGTCATGATGCTTGTCATGGTTTTAATCATTTTGAGTTTGATTTAATTTTATTATTATAACGCATTTCACAAAAGTATTTTAAAATGCCCAAAAATTAAAGAACTTCTTTTCTTTAATGCATTAGGTACTTAAATAAAATGAGAGTAGATTAGTCTTTCAAACATTATTACACTTTAATATCCTCATCTTATTACACATTATTACACTTTAATATCCTCATCTTATTACACTTTGTTTCCTCAGCGTTACTAATATGTTGCTTATTTGAATATAATTACACTTTTTCTCCTTATATTACGCCAACTACCCAATATTTTTAAATGGACATATTTTTTTCATAAGTTAATACTTAAAAAAAATTACATTATAAAACGAGCATTTTATTCTCTTTAATTTGAACATAGTATTGCTATTAGTTTTTGGTTTATAAAATTGATTTGTTACGTGATTAACAATAAGGAACCTAAAAAATGTAGAGAACCAAGGAACATACATTTAACATATTAAATATATCATAAAAATTAAATTTAACATGTAAACAATATTTTTTTCAAAAACTTTTTTCGGAGAATATTTGCATATAAATACATGAAGAAAACCTTTTAGTAAAAAAGTTCAAAAACTAAAAAAGATATAAAAAATGCTTAAAAAATTTACAAAAATGATTTTTGTTATAAAAATAGCATCTACACATCTTTATATGCAAAAGTTCTACAATAAAGTAAAACTATTTTATACATGTTAAATTGATTTTTTATGATATATTTAATATGTTAAATGCATGGTTGCTCAGTTGTCACTTTTTTTAGGTTTCCCGTTGAACCTCAAAATGTATACACACACATAGAGGATTAGCATCATGTGAGACTACTAGGCTAATTGAGAACTATGACAACAATTCTGGACTATTCATTTTACAAAGCAATTTCTTTTTTATTGCTAATTCACACATTTTCCATTAGTAATTTTTTTTTCATTTGTACATATATGTGTATTCTGGACCATTCATTTTTCAAAACAATTTCTTTTTTTATTGCTAATACACACATTTGCCAACAATTTTTTTTTTGTTTTTTTCATTCATGCATATATGTGTATACGTGTCTAAAACTAAAATATAAGTATTGTACATATATATCCATATATGTTTTTATAATGTACATATATGTGCAAATGTGTAGTAACGATTGCACCTACATGTATATAAAGGAAGATTATATGACAGATACGAGGCCGGAACCGTCGGTTGAGATGGAGAGAGCCGAGAAGGAGTGTTGGAATGAAGGAGACCAAAAGAAGGAGGGAAATATACGCGCGTTGATTTTTTCGAACAATAGCGACGACACGTCGTCACAACTGTTGTTTGTACGTCTCCCCCTAACTGTCTGATCATCTCCCATCCAATGGCCAAGACTTATTCTACAAAAAGTGGTTGACAACTGTTGGGTGAAGGTTCAATAGAACCGACATAACCAGTGTCGTCGCTATTGGGCGCCATCGGTATTGCTACTTTTTCTTGTAGTGTATGGTTATGAATATGTTTTTCTAATGTACGTAGATACATGTCCATACGTCTTTAAATTTGAAAAATAAGTATCATACATATACTTTTGACAATATAAAATTGATAATATACACATGTGTATAAAGTAAAAAAACATTAGGTTAGAAAAACTCATATATATATATATATATATATATATATATATATAGAGAGAGAGAGAGAGAGACGGAGATAAAGGTTAAAATACAAAGGGTTGTTAACGTAAGAAGGACTAATTAATATTGGTTGTGTGTGTAATTATGACGCATAATTAACATCCTTAATGTAACTACATGATACTTTATTTGTTTACTTTATACGTTTGTTACGTTAATTATCCTTTGTACATATACAAAACTCGGGAACACTCTTCTCCGAAGAAATAGGAGGCGATTAGGGTGTCACACCCTCAAAATCCACTTGCGGAGTTTTACCGCGAGGCGCATGACAAACCAGGATCCAAACCAACGATCACAATAAACAAGTCTAAATGTAATTAATGCAATACCAAAACATAGTTTTAAAATCCCGTTTACAGCGGAAGCTTATTCAAAATAAAGTTCAACATAAATAAACCAAGTTCAATGTTTGTGAAATCATGCAACTCTATCTAGACGCCGTGCAGACGCGTGCGCCCTAGTTCCCCTGTGCTACCTTAGCGACCTGAGAAAACATGTAAAAGTTTACGTCAGCACAAAAATGCTGGTGAGTTTACAGGTTTGCAGTTCAAGTACCAAGTCCACCTGTCCATACTATAATAAATAGAAAACCAGTATACGCTAGCTAGGCGTACGTTTTGTTACTACCACGATTGGAAAACCATTACTAACACGTATACCAGTTTTGTGCCCGAATAGTTCCAAATGTTCCTGTTGTTCCTGTTTGAGACAATATGCACTCGCCCGGCCCTCCAAGCCGACGAGCGGGGTTGGTCACTCCCAATAGCGCTATTCACATTTCCCCGTTGTGCAAACCCGCACATTCATGGTTCCCCCCGGGACTTCCAAAGATCGTGTAGTAAACGTTAGAACCCATAGTATGACAGAATTTACCAAACAATCGTTTTAACACATGTTTTCTCCCCCGAAAGTATAAAACCAGTTTAAAAGAGGGGCCGTAAACTCACCTTAAGTTCCTTTACTCCTTAACCCGAGTAAACTCAGCTGCTATGCTAGTCCCGTAAAGTGGCGACCTAACATACGACAGTTACAAGTACTTAGACTAATAACCCGCAGGTTAATTAGTCCCTAGATGTCCAGACCATAACCAAGTTCGTTTGAAAATACCGTGACTGTTTAACTGACCCATAGTACAAGACTCGACATCCCATTGGTGACCCGAGACTCCCCGTGTTATGTTTACGCTCCAAAACATACAACAACGCAAGTACACTTAACATACGTTAACACACAACAAGTTATAGCACATAGTTCACGTATCACCGGAATACATCCAATTATATGTTACCAAGTTATTAGACATGTTACGGGGTTCCTAGCATGTTACTACATGTCAAATCAGGTCTCGGTATGCTAATATACACTTACAGCAGCAGTACACGCGATTAGGGAGGCTAATCGCATTAAATGTCACGTGATTAGGGCTAATCGCCCCCTAAGGCACGCGATTAGGGGCTAATCGCCCCTGTTGTCAGGCGATTGGGCTAATCGCCCTTATTGTTATGCGAGTGGGCTACTCGCCTGTATTGTTACGCGAGTGGGGCCTACTCGCCCATAATGTCATGCGAGTAGGGCCTATTCGCCCCTAGCACAGGTGATTAGCAAGGCTACTCGCCTGTAACCTTGCTGTTCCGGTTTTTCGCGCGTTTAACGCTCCAAATCAGATCCAGAGCGTGTGTAACTACCCAATATCATCCCAAACACTATCCTAAACATGTTTAACCCAAAACCCTTCGTTCATCCTCGTAAAATCAGTCCTGCATGCAACCAAAGCAATCCAAACACATACACGTAGCATGCAATCATCATACCAACATACATAACAATAGCCCTAATAATCAATTAATCAGGTTTCTATCATCATACTATCAATATTAATTCTGACCTAGCATGATTACACATCAAAACATCATCAAGATTCATAAAAATCCTATCTTTCTAATCATACACACCCATAACGCATGTTTATTAATTATAATCCGATTAATAACTCTTATTGACGATTTTCAGAAAGCTTTTTCGTTTATGAACAGGTCTGGACCATTAGGGATTGATTAAAAACATTTACAAAGTATTATGGATGAGAATTAAACCTTGGAATTGCAAAAGGATGATGATTAGACCTTGAAACCTTGTGTTTTTGACCAAAATCGCCTTCCAGAGGTTGTTTAAGTGTTTGGGGCGGTTATGGGACGACTAGGGTTAGTATTAGTAAGTTTAGGAGGTTAAGTGTTGTATTTATAGGCGTTTCTAGTCGTCCAGCACGTTCCGTGCGATTGTGCAGCAGATACACGCGATTAGGGCTGCTAATCGCGTGATTGTGCATGTGATTGGGCCTAATCGCCCCTAACATCACACGAGTAGGGGCCTAATCGCCCCTATGTTCCTCTACTCGCCTCCCCTATGGGCGATTAGGCTTCCTAATCGCCTATAGGGGTTCCTTTGGTGTGTTTTGCGCGTTAAACCCCGTTTTAACATATGTTAATGTATATTCATGTACCGACAAGTCACATAATGATTGTAAACACATAACACAAGTAAATACACATATTTACACTCGTTCACCAATTCCCGGGACTCGAGACTCGTACGTTCCGTATGCCCTGACGATCCTACAAATCGTCACCGTTTGTACACTTGGTTAAGGACTGACATCTACCGAACCTCTAGGCCAACATCCAATGATCTTCTAGACTAACCAATAGTTCCCGAACCATATCCCGACTTAACTAACCCAGTTAAGTACGATATACGCGTGACTCGCTAAGGTAGACTTTCATCTAGACAACATTGTTAACCCGAATTTGCCAGGTGTCACATAGGGTTTCTCTTTTCAATATGGCAGCAAGGTTGATTCGAGTCAAGGGGTTGGGAATTGTTCATTCCTCGATACTCTTTTAAATTAAGAAGTAGATTCGGTTATGTCTGATATGAATATCGACCCAAATGTAAATGCTTTGAGCGAATGGTATGAGTGGGGATTGCTTGGCAGGGTGAAGACGTTCGGTATTTTGACGGCTTTGAAGAGGTCTTTGAAGGAGATGACTGATGTGAAGACAGAGATTAATTATGTGGGAGGGTTAAATGTTTTGCTTGTGTTTCAAAGTGTCAAAGATAAGAATGTGTTTCAACATGATAAACAAGCTTGGATGGTATTATTTGATCGGTTAGAAGCATGGAATGAGCAAAGCGTGGAGTTCGAACATATTGCATGGCTTAAGTTGCATGGAATTCCCCTGAGTTTATTGTGTAAGCAGGTAATGGATGACATTGCGGCTAACTTTGGTGTGGTGGTTCAATCAGCCGAGTTTCCAGAAGGAGGTAGCGATATATCGTATGGATGTGTAGGGGTATTGTTGAAGTCGGTGGATCGAGTTAACCAAAAATATAAGTTGAATTTGAGGGGTAATAGTTTTGTAGTGTTGGTGGAGGAGGAGGTTGGAGAATGGATTCCGGATTGCTTAGTCGATCTAGATGAGGACGGGTATATTGCATCTAAGGTAGACATGGTGATGGAGGAGGAGTTCTCGGGTGATAAGGTTGATGAAATTAAGAAGGTAGGTGTGGAGGATCCAAATGTAAATGATAATGTCCATGTTCAAGCTAATGTGAGTGATTTGGTCGATGAAACTACTATCCAAGGGGTTATCAGGAAACATTTTAATGAAGGGAAGGACGGTGTGGGCCAAAAGAAGAAGAATAGGAAGACGAACAGAAGACGTAAGGCTAGTGCTAGTAAGAATGGGTCACCGGTGGGACAGGAAAGGCCGAAGAAGAGACAACGAGAAGGGGAGGATCCATTTGACATGGATAGATTTATTTTTGTGGTTAATAATGGACTAGTGACAAATGGGAGTGATCACGATGAGCCACCTCTTGAGTTTCATACTCCGGATTTAAATCAACAGTTAGTGGCGTGTAGAAGTGTCGTACAATTAATAGATGCTATAACGCTTTGGTGGTGGGCAATTTGTCAAAGTGATGCAGGTTTTATGTTAAATTTAATGGCATTAGATTTTGGAGTCATGAATAATACAACAATTAATACTTGCACTTGTTTATATCATTGAATGGTGAAGGTAAACTTTAGGCGTTGTTTGGTTGATTAAGTGATGAATCATTAAGATGTCTGAATGGTTAAGTGTTGAATCATTAAGTTGGATCTCTTAATGGTTAATTTTCTTATCCCACATTGGTAGGAGAGTCTCATTAAGGTTCAGCCTAGTTCAGTGCTTAATGATTCAGCAACATCGAAATCTTAATGGTTCTGCCTTAACCATTTCATTAAGAAGCTGAAACAAACGCGCTGAATGCTGAATCATTCAGCGCTAAATGATTCAGAGCCTCATTAAGAGGCTTGCCAAACAGCCCCTAAGACGATACTTAAAGAACAAGAAGAAATCGTTTTTCTTACTTCTCGGTTGAGTTTGATTACTTCTTTAGAGGAGATCAGTGTAGCATCCAATTTTTTTTTTTAAGTATAATTATATTATTGTAAAAAGTTGTTTTGAAGTTGTCAAATGAACAAAATAAAATTCACCAAAAGTGAAAGTTTTGGGTTAAAACTTGTTAAAACCCAAGTTTAGTGCTTAAGGAATGCATATTCCAAATTGTAAATTTTGAAAACTTTTGACTTTCGACTATTTACAACGTTGATACATCCTGAGGCCGGAAAGGAAAAGAAGGTGAGTTAATGGCTAAAATCGTCCCTGAGGTTTGGCCAGTTTTACCACATCAGTCCAAAATAGTTTTTTTTACATCTGGGTACTTTAGTTTTACTTTTTGTTGCCAAATTCGTCCCTGACACTTAGCCCAGTTAACTATTGTCGTTAAGTTGGGGGTATTTCTGTCTTTTTGCCTACCCTTTTTATTTGTATTTATTTAAAAGATAGTTAACTAATTTATAATTAGTGGGTAAATTGTTGGAAATTTCAACAAGATCCAACATATTTGTTTTTGGCGCTACTTTGTGGAAATTTTGTGGTAAAATTACTAAGGTTTTATGTTTTCATGCGTAACTCTTCGGAATTTCATGGGAAAAAAGTTTGTGAAAAATTGTCGAAAGTGTGTTTAAAAAGTTACAGTTTTCTAGTAATGCACTAGATTTTTTCATAATGCCTCGCAATATCCAACTTCTTGAGCTTTTAAGTGAGTTTCGTTATGCAAACATCAAAACTTTGGTTTTGAACTACCGTAGACTAATATGTTAAGAAATAGTTATATGTTAGTTACAAGTATTGGGGGTCTGTTTGTAAAAGACTAAAGTCTAGAGGCTGAATGTGTCAAGTCTGTAACTCCGTTTGAAAGGTTGTTAAATGGTAGTTGGTTACCCGCCTTGGGTAGCTTTGTTGGGGTTATTCTCTCTCTCTAGTTTCTCTCTCTAGCCTTAGCTCCTATCATTGGTATCAGAGCCACTGACCATCTTCGGAGCTCCTACCACCACCATTCCACCGTCGCAATCCACCACCATCAACCGTCGTACCAGATTCTGTTACTTTTCCGATCAATTCAAAACTCTCTAATTCGTTTCAATTCGTTCATCTGATCTTTTCTTTGTAGCCTGGTTTGATCAATTTGTGATCAAATCATCCTGATTCATTCATAACTTTTGTTTTCGATTCATTTGTTCTTCTTCCACCATTGTTAAGTATGACTACTAGTACGCGTCAACAAGAAATGGAAAAACAAATCAAAGATAGCCAAATAACATTGGGAAAGATGGAGATCATCGTTCAAGATCTTCAAGCCATCTCCCAATTGATTAATAAAAACATGCAAAGTGTTACTCACAATGCTAAAGAAAACAAGGTAGCAGTGGCACAGATTCAATTACAAATACAGTCATACTACTATATACACTTTAAGATGATAGAGATCACTGTTGGTTTATCTGGCAGTGTGAGCTAACCTAAATAGTTTTATGAATAGTTAAGACAATCCAAATTTTATAATTGATTTGGACGCTTATTTATTTTGTAAAAAAAAAATAACAACTCTATTATTTATCTCATGAATGCATACTTTTAATTATCTTTAATCAATAGCATTTGATATTGTTAATTAACATCTATGACAGGAAAATCCTAATTTGTGTACGTATTAATTAGTGTTATTCAAAAGTTTCAGACGGTGTTATTCAATAGTTTCAGAAGTGCTTAGGGGGGACGGGGCACAAGAGGCTAGTGCCTGGGTTTCACGGTTCCGACCCCGGGTTTGGATTTTCGGCTAAGGAATTCGGCTTAGTGAAGCCGATTGGGTCTCTCTCTCTCTCTCTCTTCCAATTTTAAAAAAAAAAAAAAAATCTTTAGTCTAGTTTAGGCTAAGTATTTTCAGTGTTGGGGCTACTTTAGACTACTTTAGGGTAATAATGACGTGACACTGTGTGATTGGTTAGGATGGGGCTACATGAGGCTTGTGCCCCTTCCCCCCTAAGGTGTATTTTAGTTGGCTTAATTTTTTTTAAACGGCTAATTAAATCCTCCCCTAATATTCACCCTTATCACCCGTGGAAGAATTTGAACTCTTAACCTCATCTTATACACTCTCACCCCACACCACTAGACCAATTTAGTTGGCTTAACAATTAGACCTTTGATGATTGATCCATGTAGTGCTTGTTGCATTTCCATATGTTTTTTCGTGCACATTCTAGCTTCTCTCCAGGATAGTAGTGTATATATATTATGGTTTTTTTTCCTTAGACTATGTGTTGTGGCTCCTCTTGAGCACAAACAAACCATATTATCCTCTCATATTAGGATAACTAGACACCGACGTGTTGTGGCTCATCTGACCCTGTTGTGGCTCGCTTTGACCTCCCACGCTAGCAGCCCTCAAAAGAGACGTTCCTCTCCTCTCCCTCCCGCGTTAACCCACGCGAGCACACTCACGCCAGCTCGCTCGCAGCCACCCCGCTGTCGTGTTCGCGAGCCACGTGGCTCGTCTGCTCGCTCATGCACCACAACACATAGTCTTATTCCCTTTTGGTGGAACTTAGGTAGTTGATGATTTTTGTCAATTTCATTCCTGGCACACACTCAATAACATCGATCGGTCTTTTGACAACATGTTCAATAACTATATATATGGTATGTTTGCCAATGAGCTTTTAAGAGTTTTTATGAGCTTCAAGCTTTTAAGAAAAAAAACTCATACTCAATTAAAATTCTTGTTTGGTTGAATGAGCTTTTAGGTTAGGAGAAAAAACTCTATATTGAAACGCTACTAATACTAGTGTTTAAAAAATGTTCCTACTAGCTACAAATTTTTAATAAGTAAATGACACAAATACCCATTCTATAATAAATAAAAAAACATGTATACAAGCTTTTAGTTAATGCCCATTTTGGTTATTTTATACATTTTATTAAAAGCCCTAGCTACTCTGTCAAATACCAAAATATATTTAAAAAGCTACAGCTACCAGCTTCCAACGACCAGCCACCAGTTAGTTTTGCCAAACATACCCATAGACGAGAAACATAAGGGATACGCAATTACCTATCAAGGGATTTCAATTCTTATTGTTTAAATTTGGAAAGTCCAGGAAAGAAGATTGATGGCAGTTCACCTCGAAAGGAGATAGTTAAGGCTAGTTTTGGCAACGATACCGGTCCGTCGTTTCAATGGAACTCTTGGGCTCCTGCAAAGGTGAACCTGCTTCTTTGGAGAGCGAATCTAGGCAAGGTGGCTTCTAAACTGGGGTTAATCGCACGGGGTGTTAATCTGCAGAATCCTTTATGCGACAGATGCGGGTACGTTTAGGAAGATGCCGACCATGTTTTTGTGTCATGTCTCTTTGCTAGAAGCTTATGATGGAATGTGTTTGTGTGGATTAAAATTCCCCCACCTCCGAACCTGAACACAATAAAAGAGGTGATTGATGTTGTCGATGCGTCCCCGGGTTCTAAAAGATGGAAAAAGCTCGTTTACACAGTGATCATGGCAACGGTTTGGCGAATTTGGCTTGCGAGAAACGCTAAGGTCTTCGAAGGCGTTTTTATTCCGGTGGCCAAGTCCATGGAGAGCACCAAGGAAGACTCTTACTTATGGGTGTGTCATAGAGCAAAGATTCAAGCTCCAACATGGGAAGACTGGGTCGATTTCAATGTTGTTAACGTCCTGTAATGCTTTTGTTAGTTTTCATTCTGTCGGGTTGTTAGTGTTTAGTGTTTCCTTGGTGTTTGTATCCAGCTCCTTGCTAGGATCTTTATGGGAACAGAAGATTTATGGTGTTCAAAAAAAGTAAATGCACTCACATGTACATGTGAGTTACATCAAGGGACATTTCTTTTTGGGAACAGAAGATTTATGGTGTTCAATCAACATTAGGTAGGCCTTTAATTACAAGTGATTCACTCAAAAGCATGACATAACAAAACTTAATTCACTTGTAATTAGTAGTTGCACCTAAGTCCAATCTTTTCTCTATCTTTAAATATACATAGAAATATCTTTTAAAACTATCACCCCCTCTAATTTTTATCTAACTAGTATTATGCCCCCACGTTACTGTGAAGGTATAAAACCGCGTCAAGTAACATAAATGTCACATTGTCACTAGTGATCGCCAACACTAAAAAAGTTTCAAAATTAAAAGAAATAAAAAAGGAAAAAAAATAAACCGAACGAATTGAAGACCTAAAAATTGTTGAACTATGTACGCCCGTTGCGGCGTGTTAATGCGCAAAAAATTGATAAAAATGTAAAACACAACGCGACCGTTGGACGGGTAAAATGGAGGTAAAAATCTTAAACCACATACCCACGTTGTGGCGTGTTAGCTCAAATAATTTAGACAGAATCGTAAAACTAAAAATTTGCTAAATATAAAAAGGGGTATTAGATTTAAATAATCCAAAGTTTGGGCCATTGGCCAATAATAATCTGAACTTTAACGTTGGACCAGGATAATCCCAAGTGAACATGTGGGTGTCAAAAATGAACCTCCGTTAACTCTGAACTAACCGAGTTAGTTCAAGGTGATGTGGCTGCTGAGGTGGCATGCTGACGTGAACCAGACGTTGATGTGGCAGCTGAGAAATTGAATCAATGAATCAATGTTGAGTTGGAGGGCTCTACCTCCATGCATCGAGTCAAGTGTAAAAGTGTGGTAGCACGTATGCAACAGTAGGGTTATGATCAAATACACAGTAAAAGAAAAATAGGAAATCGTAGGAAAGGTATTAAACGGACTCCGATTGAACTCATTCAAGTGGGGCATTGGAACCATCTCATCGAACCCTACCATCTTAGTTTTTAGTTTTCGCTTTTTTGGAGTTTTAGCTTGTAGTTTTTAGAATTTACGTTATATCATTGTGTTTTTTATGTAGTATTGTGTCTTTTTTTTCATCATTGTGTCATTTTTGTGATTCATTGTGTCTTTTTTTCTTCAGTATTGTGTTATATTTTTCGGCATTGTGTTATATTTTGTGGCTCATTGTGTCATATTTCGTGATTTATTATGTTTTTTCTATCCTTCTCACCCTTCTCATTTTTATTACACTGTGTAGAATAACCTGGCCTTGCAACAGTAATGTAACTGCGCATTAAAATAAGTTCAACTTAAAGAGACCAAAATCAAACTTAGTTTATCAAATTTCAGTGAAAACGATATATGTTTATTAGCATCTTAATCAACACACAAATATACTCTAAATATCCATTCACAATCTTCAATACTTGTAAATAATAAACATTTTAATAATATATTATATGTATTTAAAAACAAAATATATTATGAGCATGATAGATTGAAATGAACAAATATGGAAAAGATAAATGGTTCATATATGAGGTAAAGGGTATAACGGGAGAAAATTTATTAAAAATCTCCCACATCTTTCCATTTATCATAATTAAAAAGTTATAACATTTTAGACAAATCCTATATTAGTCGTAAACATGAGAGACGTGCTCATAAGGAATGCCCACTTCATATATCACCAACGTGTTTTTGGGCTATTGTTTGTGGTTAAGAGGAGAACTCCATAATTAAACGTGCTCAAATTAGTGTAGTACCAAAATGGGTGATCTCTTAGAAAGTCTCAACCCAAGCTACCTAAAACAAATCCGTGTGGGCAAAACGGACAATATTAGTGGTACTAGAGGCCAAATGTTATAAATGATATCATATTTACTCATTTTACGTTTGGGGTGATAGAGTAATCCTCATCAATGAGTCACCATAGATGTTCATCAGGGCTCATGAGGCAAATCACGCCTCTTATTGGGATGTTGGGACAAACCTCATCGAGCAAGATGAGTAAGGAATGATTTGTCTCAGATATCACCAACGATTTTAGTCCTTAATGGTTGTGGATGAGAGGAGACCATCAAAGTTAAGTGTTTTCGGATAGGTGTGGTATCAGGTTAGGTAACCTCCTGGAAGTCTTTACCCAAACTCCAAATGAAGCTTGAGCTAACCTTGTAATTTTTAGGTTTAGGTTTATTCTTCAACCCCTAGGAATAATAACAATAAAGGAGGAGAATGTTGAGGTGAAGTAATAACAGTAAAGGAGAAGAATGTTGAGGTGAACTTTCGGATGTGATTTGGATCTTCAAGATAAGATAGTTGTACCCGAAAAAAATATATCCGCAATGAATATAGTTGCAACCTTTAATTACTTTCAAAGGGATGTGGTTGTGTTGAAAAGAAACTTGTAGGGCAAAGCTTAATAGTTAATAATAGATTAAACTAAACTTTTTAATTGTCGCATGCATGTTTTGTGCATTAACCAAATGTTTTTCATATTTAATTCACAACTTTGCTTAATATTAGTAATTAAGGCCTCAATTATAATTTGAAAATGTATTTTAAAGTTAATTAACACTTGAGTTAGTCCTAAGTCATAATGTTGAGTTGATAATGAGAAGTTGACATGTAGTTGTTGAAGTGAAAGAAGTTGCTTTCAGTTAGATTGTTTAATGGAGCTTGACCCCATTATTTATAAAATGTCTGCCAATTAAGAGTACAAGTAACTAATTACCATAATAAGGCCATATCTTATTAAGATTATGTCTTAATAAAGGTAAAGTAACACCATAAGTCATAACCCAACATATTCTCTTTTAAGGTCAAACAAAGTATAATTTTTTTTTAATTATTTCTCTATTATATTAGTATAATCAACTTAAATTTTAACGCGTTTTAACACGTAACACAAGTACGTAAGAATTGTAAGAACCGTTCTATATTTTATAAAAAGGATTGTTATAAAAAGAAAAAAAATGATATTCTAATAACAACCATTTAGATTTCTTAGAGTTGTTTATTTTTATAAAAAGTGATATTTTAAGGAAAATATATAACACGTTTTTACTTCATCCTTATTCATGAGCTTTTTTCCTTTCTCTTCGTCCCTCTCTTTATCTAACACTATAAAACCGTCCATTCCACCCCAGAATGAACATGAACATGAACATAGGTTCAAATTCAAAGTTAAGCACAAAAAGAGTTCTATTTTTTTAGGGGCTGTTTGATAGCCTCTTAATGAGGCTCTGAACTATTCAGCGCTGAATGATTCAGCATTCAACGCATTTGTTTCAGCATCTGAATGGAATTGTTAAGACTGAATCATTAAGATTTGAGATGTTGCTGAACCATTAAGCACTGAACTAGGCTGAACGTTAATGAGGCTCCCCTACCAATGTGGGACAAGAAAACTAATCATTAAGAGGTCCAACTTAATGATTCAGCGCTTAACCATTCAGACCTCTTAACCATTCAGACCTCTTAATGATTCAACACTTAATCAACCAAACAACCCCTTAGTGAAATTTCATTAATAAAAACCATAACAAATTACAAGTGGATGGCTAGTAAATGGGTAACAAGCTGCGTTGCTACCCCGTTTTGAATAGCAAAACCTACTCTATTAAAGATGAAGGTTACTGGATACAACTAGACATTTGGATATATGCACCGTGACATGCAGGATACTGGATACAACTAGACAACTTAGTAACGATTTCCACTATAAATGCACTTTAGAGAAATTTTGAATTTAAATATTTTAGTACAATAACTTGCATCAAAGGATCCAAAAAAAATATACCTTTTTTAAATTAAATAAATAATTATACAATCGTTTGGATTATGGAATAATGATGTTTATTTACTTTAATGCGGGCCGGGGCAAATAATTAGCCCAGATTTACTGCAATACTGGATAATCATGAAAAGCTCAAATTTACGGCCCAACAAGCCCAATTTACAATTTGGGGCTGGGAGCATGTAGCTTCAATTCAAATAGTTATACAGGTGAAAACAAGCCCGTTAGGATCCAAACCCAATTTTATACTAGTTTGTGATCATATACATTGAAACGGTTTGGCCCATATCCAGGACTAATTTGATCCGGTCTGCCGGTTTTTCACTCGATCAAACCAATCCGAATCTGTTTTTCTCGGTTCGGATAATTCTTCATAACAAAAGCTGGATTTGTTTTCTGCCTTTCATTTTGGTAGCATAACTAAAATCATTTTATCGTCTCAAACTATAAACTATAATGGTTTGCATGTTGTATAGTTCGATGATTTTGAAAACGTTCGAATTAAAACTTACAAAATCAATTGTTTTCTATGCATTTCATAAATCCTAAACGGTAATTCTTGCCAACATATGGCACGACACAATTCAATATGGTTCATGCATGTATAGGTTTTATAATGTTAAATATTAGAAAACGAGAGTTAATGATAGTTAGCTATAGTTTACAGCGGTTTAAGATAGCGTTAACTAATAACCAAAGAAGCTGTAGTTGTTTTGTAAATTAAGTTAAGCGACTCATGAGAAAAACGTTTGTACATTGGTAAATACACATTTGAAATCCTTTAAAACGCTTAGAGCATCCACAATGCTAGCCCCAACAAATCATTCCAAACCGTCACGTCACAATGCCCCATCATTTCAAACCATTTCCAAATCACAACCCACTTTTTTCCTCAAACCAAAAACCATTGCAAACCTACACCTCATCACCTACTTTTCCTTTTATTTAATTTATACCTCACACAAAAAAAAAAATAAAAAAAAAACACCCTTTTTTATTTAATATTAAAGTACAAATGGGAACCCACCCCACCGCCAATGGACCGTCCGGTGGAGCAGACCATTCCAAACCAAATCAACTTCTCCAATCTCCAATGCTAAAATGGAAGTTTTGTGGTCCGTATTAGGGATGAGCATACGGTCCCGAAAACCGATCCCGAACCGAAAAAATATCGATCCCGTACCGAACCGATACCGAACCGAGGGTGTTCGGTATCGGTATCGGTACCCACAGTTAGAGGTTTTCGGTTTCGGTATTATCGGTATCGGTACGGGACCGGTATGGTATCGGTATTTTAAGGTAAAATACCGATACCACACCGGTACCATACCGATACCGATACCGATACCGATACCGTACCGGTATTATCGGTATCGGTATTGATTTTTGGACTTTTCGGTATCGGTATTGTCAGGATCGGTATCGGTTCGGTACCGATACTGTCCCGAGCTCATCCCTAGTCCGTATGGTGAGAGCAAACCATTTTAAACCTTTCATTGTGCATGCTCTTAGTAAAAACCAATCACTACATAGCATTTTTTTTCTCGTATAACAAGAAAATCTCTTAAAATGCTAGATAGATATTTTTTTTCTATACGTTAGGTAAATTTTTTTGGCAACTTTGTTGTGATTTTCCAATCATATATGATGATTATTCACGCCATTTTATACATTACACTTTGACGCCAATCTTTCTCCATTAATGTCATAATCATTACCAACAACCATCACCATTATCATTCCATGAATCCATCTTATAATGTCATATCCACCATACCTTATAATATCATTCAAAAATCTAACCCAAAACAACATCTATCGATCAAGTCATGGGTTTCCCAATTTGTTACACCCAACTCTTTATCCCAACATTCGTCCTACACATCTTAACCCTTATTGGATTCATCCATAATCTCATTTCCTCCATTTTCCACATCATAAGCCTCCAACATCTCCGTCAATTCGAACCACCATCTCACCGTCTCCCTATTGTCAAATTTTCCGAGCTCATGGACCCACCCGACAGCTGCGTGGTGTGTTTGCATGAGTTTGAGGCTACGGACGATATTCGTTGGTTGAGTAATTGCAAACATGTATTTCATAGGTGTTGTATTGACAAGTGGATGGACCATGGTCAGAAAACTTGCCCGCTTTGTCGAATGCCTTTTGTAACGGAAGGTTTACAAGATTCGTTCAATGAACGGTCGTGGGCAGCTTCTGGTATCGAAGATTACAATGGCGATTCGTCGCTTGTTGGATCTTCATAGTTGGATTGTTTATAAATATAGTTATGTACGGACATTATTTTGGAATAATATTTAATCATCTTTCAAATGTAAATAATTGTGAAACTTGATTAACTAGTTACCTAAGAGAATTTTCAATGATATTTAATCATCTAACGCAATCATCTTTGAAAGCTTTCCTTATATAGAACTAGTAATATCACAAGAATATCGTTTAATAGTGACTCTTCATCAGTTGATGGTTGGCTAGTTGCATAGGTAGCGACTCTTCAACGACAATAAATTTCTGTCACTAGTAACCTGGTCATCAACATCAAGTTGTTATCGGTATCAATCATGTCTCAACATCATCTTTGTTATGTTGGCATCAACTTGCATTAGCTAGAAGATGCACTCTCATTATAAACCTTCTTCGGTAGTAACAAGTTGCCATCACTAGGAATAAGTTGCCAACTTGCCATTAGTGGCAACTTGTTATATCGGTAGTAACTCACTTTAGTATCAACTCTTCATTATTAGTGGCAAGGTTTGAGAATTCCGGCCGGGGGTCGGAAGACACCTGAGGATTGGAAGTCACCGGTCATGGGGGGTCGAAACTGTATATACCAAAAAAGTTATATACAGATAGTATATAATCGGAACTTCTGAGCGAAAATTTCAAGGGGTCAGGCAACCCCCTTGCCCCTTATATGTTGCACCACTGCTCATTACCTTTGTAGCATCATTAGCAAATGTAGCAATTGTTTTCGTAGCATTTTCCAAAAATCAATCCAATCAACATTAAATATAGCTTCTGTTCTAATTTTATGCGACATGTTAACGATATATGTTGCAACATACGCTTCTTTTGACGGCTGCGCTTTCTTAGCAATCAGTTTAATCGAAGGAACTGAAGACATTTAACGTGTATAAACACATAAAAGAGCATTAACTTCAATACATTACAAAATATGACAGATACCCATTAACATAAACGATCCCATCGACTGCATACAAGAACCAATAAACCACCACGACAAACATAGCAAAGTGATCCGATATCAGACCAATACACGAAATGTACATCATGTTTCTCGTCATAGAGAAAAAAAAGGTCTAAAGAAGTTCAATCGTTAAAACAAAATATGAATTTCATTCACAAAACCACTCATAGCTGCCATATTAAAGATTCAAAGATTTACCTCTGGTAACCCGGTGCTGGATAGCCTTGTGGAGGATAAGCTGCAGGCGGATAGCCTGCAGGTGGGTAGCCTTGGGCTTGAGGTGGTGGGTAACCATAAGGTTGTTGTTGCCCATATCCGACATTGGGAGGATACGGTTGATCAATCCTTGACATTTGCTGCACCGGTGGTACTGACATTGGTTGTGGTCCAAACTTCCCATCTCGTTTGTCCATTTCCACCTTGTGTTGTGTCTGCGGAATAAAAGACATAACATATATCGTTGATGGTGTTACACTAGCTGTTTAAATTCCTATTAAAACGGGTTGCGAAAGGCACGTAATAAAAATAAATAAATGAATTGCTGATTTTACAGAAAGTTGGCTTTACCTGCATGCAAGCACAAACCCTGCAAAAAGAAAAATACAAGAGATATATTAGTTTACTCATCGTTCATAGTGTGAACCAGGGGTGCAAAGTGCAATCGAGCCGAGCCACTCGCGAGCTACTCGAGCCGAGTCTTATCGAGCTCGAGCCGAGCTTGAGCCTAAAACAAAGCTCGTTAATTTATCGAGCCCGAGCTCGAGCTCGAGCCTGGCATGTGTAGCTCGTTAAGCTCGTCGAGCCTAGTGTAATATTAGTTTTTTTAATTATTAATAATATTTACCAATAATTTAAAGTTGTTTAGTAAACGAGCCCCGAGCTCGAGCTTCACTTATCGAGCTCATGAGCCTAAACGAACTATTATTTATATTATTTTTATTCAATGTATTAAGTAATTGATAATAAACGAGCCGAACTCGAGCTCTTATAAGTCAATCGAGCTCGAGCTCGAGCCTGGTCGAGCTCGGCTCGTTTGCACCCCTAGTGTGAACTATAATATATTTAGTTAAAGAGACGGATATAAGGCTTACGTGCAATAAACCATATCAGCTAAGCAATTCAGCAACTGAGATGCCTCACTGAGTTCTTCACTTCCAACAATACAAGCAACAATGGAGAATATGCATGCAAGTTGTTGGAGGCAAAACATGAAACCCTACATTACGACGTGTTACAAAGAAAGTTAAAAGAATGTTAACGAGTAAACAACGATGTACACAAAAGACAGAAAAGAGTTTCATGAAGAGATTACAATGATGCAGTTATCACATTTTGTTGTTTGTATGTTAAACTCATCTTGCAATAGAAACCGAGTAGATGCTACGGAGTTCCCAAAGCAAAGGAAGACCTGAGGAATGCAAAACCGAATCAAGTTAAAAAAATGATAATGAATGGAAGCAGAGTTTTATAATTTATACAGATAAAAAGCTATAATAACATAAGTTGTAACTTTTTAACTGCGTACCTCGGTGCAAAGGCATAGTTCAGGACATTTGCTTTCTCCACACCTTCCACTGCATGGCATATATCCAGCACAGCATGTATACCTGTGACGGATAGAGAACAAAAATATACATATTAAAATGCGAAAAGAACTCATCTCCGTTAACATATAGTTTAGCTGATGGACAAGGGTGCTGTGCATACCTTGACATGTCATCATAGAGAGCTCGCTTACGAAGTAAGTACGAAACACATGGTCCACTGTCATTTAAATAGAGTTGCAGAAAATTGTGCATTAGTAAGGACAATAAGATTTTTTGATAAATATACGGTTTGACACATGATAAGTAGAAAAAATAATACACTGTCAATAATTCTGAAAAGATTCCTATTGTTGTAATTTTTCCAGGTTGAACTGCTAAGCATAGGCCTTTTCATTCTTGGTTTTAATATGTAGGAGGCGCTCCGAGGCGTTTAGGGGGCTTTAAGACGAGCACAAAGCAAGAGCTTCACATACCTCTATGTATAACCAAATAAACTTTATGTACACAGTATAACCAAAAGTTTCATCTCTTAAACTTTTTTTCATTTAACGCATGACGCACCCCCTTTAATCCTACTCCTAAATCTACACCCTTGTCTACCATGGAACTTAAACACTCAACCTCGTCGGGAAGGCCACCTTTTACAACACATCTTAATATCGCTTTGATCAACAAAATTGTTAATAATCTATTCATCCTTTTGATCATTTTTACTTAACAACCCCTACCCCCTTCAGACCCTGTATTTGACCAATTTTGACTCAGATGTACATGAAGCGTTTTCCTATTGCCTCGCGCCTTAGACTCGATTTCTAAAGCCAAGCTATCAATTAAGCATTAACAAAATCAAAATGTTCGACCAGACGACCAAAAACCGCATAATAGCGCAGGGGGTGTAGACTAGGTTTAGCAGCTGCAAGGAGGGGCAAATTGGGTGATGTAGGAGTAAGGTGGCAGAGAAACGGTGGCACGCGGTGGGTGCGTGCAGCGATCTCCACGCCAGAGTGGAGAAGAAACAAAGAAGGATTTTATAACAATGGCAAACTCCAAAACAATGTTGTACAACTATAATTTACCAGATCTATATATAGATACATAACTCTAGGATAATAATTTACATTATAGAACAACAATCAATACAAATTAACAAAACAACATAAACCCAAAAGACAAAACAGATCAAAGATCTACAAAACACAACAGTCTTTAAAAAAAAAAAAAATTAATAAACTTACCAGAATAAAGCAAAGCAGCAATCTTGATCAAATAGCGCAAAAACATGAAAACCAATCAGAATCAACTAAAAAGAAATAAAGGGTATTAAAAAATGAAAAGATTAAGTAAAGATTTGGTTACAAGGAGTGTCGGCGGACATGGTGTTCATGAGATTTGTGTGCCATAAGTTGCGGTAGTTCTGACGGAGCTGCATCTTGTCCAAATGTTCTTGAGATGCCATCGTTGATGGGTTGACAGTGGATTGGTGTTTGAATCGATTGACGGGTCGTTCGAATCAAAGAAGAAGATGGAAGATAATAATTGATTTAACAGTTTAAAAAAGTATACGAGACTTGACTCAAAGGGGATGGATTTGGTCAGCGGTACCCGGAAGCAACGCGTTAGCTTCAATGAAGGGTTTTTAACATTACTTAAAACCCCCCCTTGGCTTTTAAAAAATGGACATGGACCATTGGACCCTATGACTTTGTGTTTGTGTGAGTTAGTGATAAGCAAATGGTATCGGACAGCGGTATTGTATTGGTACTGGTAACCGGTGTCAAATTTTCCGGATTAAATCATTTTTGGTACTGAATTTTAAGAGTTTTTGGTACCAGTATTTTAAAGTTTTTACCTTCAAATACCGATGTTGTATCAGTACTGGTATCCAGTTTTGACGATTTTCGGTACCGGTACTGAGTTCATTTCTACCTTATGTCAGTCATTTTTGTGTCAGCCAAACATTTGTTATTACATAGTGAATGATTTGGCCGATGCCACCCTATACCTGCCCTTATACGAGTCATGTGATTATTTTTTGTCTGATATACGACCTATGTGACATTATACGACATGTATGATATGTTAATGGTGTGTAAATAATGTGTCGGTGGTGTTCTATTAGAGACCTGGTGTTCTATTAGAGACCGTAATTTCAAATACTACTGATAGACAAATTGAAAAAAAAAATTGCTAAGTATTGCAATTTGTTTTAGTTTAATTATAAATGTAAGTTGATATGTTTATTTTAACGAAATAAATTTGACTAGTGATAGTGATTCTTCATCTTGTTCTTTGTAGCATATACCATATTCTAAGTTCGGCCTAATGAGTTTTGGCCCACACTAAATAAACTTGTGAGGGTTGATTCGAATTTACCCTTATAAAAAGGTGGTTTTTTCTACAATTCATATATTATCCAGGGCAATGTTTTGAATTAATGCAAGTTTCTATTTAATTCTTTGGGTCCTATTTCCCTGTCTAAAAATTATCTTGTACATCCTTGATAATTGATATGACCATTTTAATTTATTTTTTAATATATTAAAGTAGAATGTTTTATGATAAGATCTATTTCAAAGTTTATAGGATAATAAGCAATAAAAGCTATAAAAAAAAAACACAATGTATGATAAAGGTTATATATATTGGAAGCTAAAAAAACACAATGTATGAGTCCAAGTTTCACACCCTCAAATTTCACTGTGAGGTTTATGTGGCGAGGCGCATGACACAACAGGATCCCCATAGTTATAAGTCATATGAATGACTCTAAATACCCAAACCATTTAGTTCGTTTGTAAAAAGATAGCTTAATGTTTTATTTAAAAAGTTTCAAGTAATGTGTAAGACCATAACCCGTAATCACGCGATTAACGCCCAATCTTACGAGTTTTGACCTTACTTAAAACCACTCTCGATTAAAACTTTTAAAATTATGAAAACTCAAACCGTTGTAATCGATACATTTTTTATTTCCATAGATTTTACATTTTTAGCTATTAAAACATAAAATAAGATTTCACGATTTAACGGGAGTCTCTTAAATTCTATTGCGAAAGCTTGATGAGTGCTCGGGTGTGTTCGATTCTTCTCGCGACTTTATCCTTGCTCTGGGACTTCCATCACATGTTTACCTAGCACCATTACACAAAGAATGATTAGTGGGTTGTCAATAATACATTTAGAATAGTATGAGAGTCGTTACACGTTGAAACGGAACTAACCAGGCCAAACGGCCAAACTACAATTTTACCCAAAATGACCTCAGGCAGCCTAAACGGTCGTTCGCTCTTAGTGAAGGACTGTTCACTGGGCCACGAACACAACTTAGTCTTCTGTAAAGGCCGAACGGCCGTTCACTCTAAGCAAACGGTCGTTCACTGCTACTAGACCTTGTTTGCTGATTTTAAAGCCTAAGAATCATGTCGCAATCGCATTTAACAATTCCCAAAGCATAAACATCGACTTGCCAACCAAATTAACTTCAGTTTGACTAAAATCATTGCCCGGTTACTATATCTATGACCCGGTTCCTTGTTTTGAATGTTTATGTCAATTTTTACCCAAATCAACCCACTAAGGTCTTGTATTAAACAAGGCACTACTCGACCACGCAAAATGCATACAGTTTATGTTGTCGAGTCGTTAAATACTTGATCAACTAAAGCGTTTGCCCGATTTGTTCATTATGGTTTAGTTTTTTAGATCCGACCTTTAGCAAATCTTTAAATTCCAAAAATGCCCCTTATAGCCAAATATTTTCATTTAACCATCCATGGTGACACTTCTTGTTTCAAATCCATTATTTTTTTTACTCAATAAGCTGTTTAAAAACCTCTAAGTCCTCACGGACTTAGATTTCCACAATTTCTCCAAATTTCGCTCAATTAGTCAATTCTATGCGCACTAGCGCGCATTAGACTTAGTTATGAAACTAGCATGCCTAATTCGCACTCACGCATTATGTGGGTGTTCTAGTACCCATGCTACTACGCCCGAAGGCGTTTATTTGACTATGGACTTACCAATCGGCTTTGACCCATATCCTTACCTTGTGCTCATCCCCCATGATTCTTTGCATCAAGTGCGCAAATGCATTTACTTGTATGCTTTCTAGATAAACAACATTAATTTCTCGGAACTCAAATGGTAATACTTCGCCATTTGATCCGTTTAACCTTATAAATCTTAATGCTTGGAATACAAGCATCAAGCGTTGGACTTAAAAAGCATTTGAGTCCAACGCTTGATGCTTTCTAGATAAACAACATTAATTTCTCAAAACTCAAATGGTAATACTTCGCCGTTTGATCCGTTTAACCTTATAAATCTTAATGCTTGGAATACAAGCATCAAGCGTTGGACTCAAATGGTGAGGACTTCACCATTTGACCCATTTTGACCCATGGTTCATTATACTTTGTTATTCAAGCTTTTATCTATGGTTCAAGTGACATAAACTTGATCCATTTAACAACCTACTTAACGACTTCATTCAAATGATTTCATCTAGATTAAAACATCATTTCCCACATATCATTATTAATTGACCCGTTTGGTGAATCTCACCATTCGGTCATATCCCATTGTCTCGATTAATGCCATAAAACACATTTTGTTATGAGTGCACATAAAGCGACCCACTTAATATATTCCACCCCTTGGGGTTTACCTTTATCATACACTCAAGATTTAATACTAATGTATACAATAATTGAGATATGTTATAGTCTAATGGTGTAAGTAAAACTTACATCATATCCGTTCTTGCTTCCATATGCATTGAGCTTGCATCCGTTTGACTCGCTTGCTCCCTAGTTCTTGTACCTAACTTAGGGACATGTCAAATATTGTCTTTGTTAGAATACATAATATGGATTTCTGTCATTATCCATGGCATCATGTATTCATTTTACCTCTAACTCAACATCACATTTCAAGTATTCATGTTCATACATGTTTACACATTTGTTTCTTCATTCAAACATTTTATCGAACACCTCATATGCACTATTTTCATCATGTTAATTCTAGGTGTTCAAGACTTTCTAGATTCCACCATGGCTTAGCTAACCATTTGCATATAACCATTTCACCAATTTGCACACATACATGATACTAATCACATAGAAATTACAAGATTTTCCCACATACTAGTGTAATTCATGATTAGGGTAAAAACCCACTACTTACACATAACGCATAATCATAATTTCACATGATTCAACAACATATAATGATTTACCACGTTTTGTAGCTTCCTTGATGTCTACCAACACATAGAAATCACGTTTTTACAAAAACCCTAAAATCATCATCTTCCATATACCACGGATTTGGATGATTTAAAAGGATCTAGAGTTACCTTAGGTTGTTTAGAACACTAGATGATCATGAATTTCATCATGCATTAAGAAAAAACTGTCGGTTTTGGCATGATTTGGGGCTGAATTTGGTGAAGGTTCATGTGTGTGTTTTTTAAGGTGTTAAAAATGATTTGGAGTGTGTGTTATCACACATTTTCACTCTTAACCCCCTTTTATTACAACTTTGGCCAATTGTCAAATTCAGCCCCTCCGGTTTAGTGCAAGTAGGCCATCTTTACTAATTAAGGTAGTTCTCACAAGATTTCCACATGTGTTTTAAATTAACGTGTAACACCCCAACCGATGGCGGAATCATCGAGGTGCCACGTAGTGACGATTGTTCAAAAGCACATGGTACTAAAATGTAAATATTATTGAATAAACCAATAACTGTCTTACATTGAAATGGAAATACAAAGTCTTAAATGAAATGTAACTGTTGAAATAACTGAATTAAAATAAAGCACTAAATGTCCCTTGCTAAAGCACTAGATCAAACTGCACCTGAAACATGTACAAAAATAGGTTTGGTCAACATATGAAATGTTGGTGAGCATTCCTAGATTTGATATATATAGTAGGTTAAAAGTTATACAATTCAAGTGCAAGCTACAGTGCAAATATGTAAACCATGTATCAAACAAATGAGCGAAATCAACCCTGTGACTGTATAATGTACTGTATGAACTGTAGTGTACTTATCCAACAAATGGATAATAACTTAACAATGGCCACGGATTCTCCGATGAAAAAGGGGGAGAATCAACCTAGGCGGGTTGTCAATCCAAATAGCGCTATCCAATGTTAAGGTCGGCTTGTACCATGTTAATGATTTCACTAAGTACAAATGTAATCCACATGTATTGTCTAAGCATAAAGCACGTTGTAAGCAATGCACATAGTACTAGAATTGTATTGTAAAAATGTAATCTTGTATTTGTAATTTGTAATAATGTACATGTAACACCCCAAAAGAGTATAAAAGCAAAAAGGGGTAGGAATACTCACTGTTTACGTAATAGCTTGTAATGGAACTGGACAACAAAATATGCGTTGGAAATATTCCAAAGAATCAACCTAAAGAATTTAATAATGTGTAAGGAATATCTCTAGGATACATGGAATTCTAGGGTTTCGAATTGGGGATAAACGTTTATTTGATTAATAAATAAATTGTTTATTAAAATATAAGAAATTTAATAAATAAATAAATAAAAGTCTTTTTGTAAAACTTTAAGTTAAACATTGTCACAGCATAAGATTTTGGTTATGAAAATAATTTTTATAAAATTATTTTCTTGAAAATAGAATATTTACATTAATTATTTCAAATTGTCAAAATATGACTTTAATATCTAAAAAATATTAAAATTAAAGAATTTCTGAATTAAAAATTGTATTTCTGTTCCAAATGTATAGAAATAATTTATGTAAAATTTTGGTGCAAAAATATTGTAAAATGAATTTATTATGATTTATTTATGATTAAAACTAACAAAAATTAATTAAAAATATAAAATAAACGGTTTTTCTGAAATAAAAATATTTTCTGGAATGTTTAAGAATATACAAGTTTAGGATAATTTTTGTGAGATTTAATAAAATCGTTTAGATATTTTTATAAAATTTTATAATTATAATAGAATAAAATTAAAATATTTATTATATATAATAAATAAATGATTTTGAAAAACTAAAACTTAGACATTAGACTTTATCATAAGACTAACTTAAAATAAATTTTGTAGAATTTATAAACTATGTTTAGCATTTAAAATCCATTTTTAAAAATACCAATGATTATATATAAATATAAGTAAAAGAAAAAAATGTTTGTACATGCAAGGGGTCGAACCCAGGCTTGCAGCCGGTTCCCCTGTGTAAATCACGAGGTGTTTACCATCTAATCTGGGGATCAGTTTGTTAATTGTTTTGCTTCGTTTTAAAATTAAATAGACGTGAGAACGTGTCATCTTCCCCAAACAAACCCTAGATTTCTAATTCGTTCAATTGACATCAGAAATGCTTTCAATAACAAAATTAACTATAGGGCTTTTAATCTACATAAAAATCCGAACAAAACCATGTGATATAATTGAACTTACAGTAACAGAGAAAGATTGAATCGGCCTAGGTAAGTATCGAACATAAAGCTTCAAAATCCAATAGTTTGAGAGTTTTTAAGTGGATGTGTATTGGGGTTTATGTTAATCGGCCCTATGTGGATGTTTCTGCAGGTTTGATTGAAATAAACGACGAGTATTTATAAAGTTTAGATTTGGGTTCAAGCTTTGGTCAAAACCGAGTCATGAGGCTCGATTAAAGGCTGTAATCACGCGAATTAAAGGCATGAGATGGAAGGGTTGACTTGACAAGGGCCGGACATCATGTATTCATGCCAAATTGAGATAGAAAACGCGTCCAAGAATTGAGCATTTGGGTGTGTTGCTGGTCACGCACGGCAGAGGAGGAAGAAAGGAAAGAAAGGAGGAATAGGAGTTATTTGCGTATTTATACAAAGCGATTCGGATTTAAAACAGAACATAAGCGTGGCTCAGCTGGTCAGTGTGTTGGTGTTTGTTTCTGACTCGGCTTCCCGCCTGGGTTCGAATCCTGGGGGAAGCAATTCCTTTTTTTTTTTACAACTAGGGGAAGGGGAGGGCAGGCTTGGGCCTGTTGGTTAACTTGGGCTTCAGATTGTTTGGGCCAAACAAATAAAGAAAGGGTGGGTTTGGTTTTGGTCATGGTTTGGTTTGGGTATGGTCTTAACTAGTATTTATTATTATTATTATTTTTATTATTATTATTATTATTATATATAAAATATATATATATATATAATGAAAAGTGACGGATGTCACATAACGGGACTGGTTTATGTCTCGTTTTATTATCCGAAAAACATTCCTTTTTAATAATGGGATCAATATTATATATGTCACACCCTCAAATTTCCACTGCGGGGTTTATACCGCGAGGCGCGTGACATACCAGGATCCCATAGCCATAAGTCACAGGAACGAACTCTAAATTCCCAAACCATTTAGTTCGTTTTCAAAAACCAAGTTTAGTTAAGCTGCGGAAGCGTAAACCAAATTTAAACCTTTTAAAACCATGCGCAAAACAACGCACCCAAATTAAAACCATACGAAAGCATAATATATAATTTATGTGTATGCCCGAGAGCCCAAATGCAGTGAAGTGTACAGTGCTTTCTAATCCTGGCACCGGAAGCTAACTACCTGCAAAAGCATGTAAATCGTGGGTCAACAAACAATGTTGGTGAGTTCACTGGGTAAAGTAGGTGAGTAAGTAAAAGCGTAGGTTTCCCAAACCATGTAACCAAATGAAAACGTCGGTCTCCCAGACCACATAACAGTACGTAAGAACGTCGGCCTCCATGGCCACAAGTAAATAGCTAATTCATATGCCAGGGGTAGCTAGCCCACTCATGATAACTAAAACCGGCGAATACCGAACTACTAATGAACAAGTTCCCATAACCGGGATAAGGATGCCTTGCATCATTGTCCATCGACAATGATTATGTTTGAAGCTAATAGTTCACATCCGTGCTCCCAGCACGATGTGAGGTTTGTTAGACCTAATAGCGCTATCAACTAATTAACCCGCTTGCCCAACCGGCAATTGATTCGGTATTTTGAAGGACTTAAAAGATGTGTTTGGTTTAGTTCATCAAGGACATATATATGAATTAGTAAAAATAGATTCACCACGTGAACCATGCACCCCAAAACCCGGGATGTGTAAAAGTAGTCCTAACCCGGACTAGAAACGTTACGTAAGTTGTCTCAACCCGAGACGCATGCTTTTGAGAAAGAGTAGTGGAACTCACCTTAGGTCGCAAGTGAAAATCCAAATTCCACGAATAGTAAAGTGCTACCGACTCCCTATTACAAATGTCACTAGGTGAGTATACGTGCGTAACCAACACACCATGTAACTCGTTTATCCAAGACTTTTAAAAGTTCAAAACCGTGTGGTGACACCTAATGACTCTACATGCTCAAGTATGTCCTACGTATCCCGTTGGTGATCATAGCAATTATTATCAGTTTAATGCATCAAATACATCTCATACAAGTTTCCACACAAGTACATGTCAATTACACACCACATAGAACTCCAAATAATCACTTAAAGACCCCGTACACAATCTGTGTTTTTAGGACAGATTGTGCGCTGTGGAAAACAATTTATTTAAAATACTTAACGAATGAATTAGAGTCCCAAATTTTTACTGAATTTTATTTGGGATTCCCTCGACAATACCTATTTTTGTTTTGTCTTAATTCCAAACACAAAAATTATAAAAATTCGTACAACACAGCAGTGTTCAGAAAATTTCCTCAACAGGTCAGTTTAGTAGGAAAATTCTTTAAAATTGTGTATTCATCCAAACGAGATGAATCCACTTGGAAAAGCTCTATTTTTCCAGTATTGACCTACTGTAAATATTTCATAACCTAACTCCTTGTAAATCTCAAGTTATGACCATTTAAGGTTAGCCCAATTTACAAATCCGAAAATCTGATATGACCCCTAATCAATTAAAATTCCAAAAAACGACTCAAACGATGTCCAAATTCGATGGTTTTGCCCATTATGAAAAGCTAAGACCTTGTACATTACAATCATGCAAAGAATCGATCAAACCAATTATTTTCAAGCCACGAAACAGACCCTACAAGTCGACATTCAGAATCTGTCCAGATTCTAATCATGCAATATTATCAATTATATCAAACCCTAGTTGCATATTATCAATCAATAACACCTAATAATCACCATACAACTTTAGTAAGAACCACATCTGATCAAAACCCTAATTATACATCACAACCATCATTATTCACAAACCCTAGAAGTCTAAAACATCAAGAACATGCATAATCATGCAAAACATATAACATTCATTATGTAACAATGTGGTTGACCCTTTTAATCTTTGTAATCATCATGTTTTAACTTTTATAAAATACTTTCAGACCTGGACAAACTTGTTATATGATTTTTATAGTAAAAACATAAGGTAAAAGCGTAAGAAATCATAAGTTATACCCTTAGCTCTTCAAATCAATCAATCGCGCGCCTTGGAGCCTCCCAATTGATGATCTTGAGCCTTAGCAGGAGTTTTTGGAGTGAAATATTCGTGTGGGGCAGTAAGGGGGCGATTAGGGTTGAGTATGGGGGTTGCATGGGGGTTTAGGATGCTTAAATATGAGTTTGAGGCGGTTTAGACCCGTCAGGGATGTTCGAGCGGCCGCTCGGAGCCTGTGAGCGGCCGCTCACAGGTCCGAGGCGCGCGCTTTTGCTTCGTTTCGCCTCCCGACGCGTTATCCATCGACGTTTTCGTTATTTCGGACCGTAACAAGTGTAACCCCATGCGTTAAGACCCTAATCAACCTCATGCTCCACTTTTAATGATTTTTATTAACGTATTCGGTTTAGGTTCACATAATCACGTATGGTTTTCACATAAGTTTATTATTCACCAACGTTCGGGATACAGGACTCATGTGTGTGTTAAACAATACTTATCCTATTTAACACATATGTTAATAACCTCTAACATGTGTTAGGCCTACTTAACTACCCCTAGTTAAGTATCTAGCCATGTATGAACATGTAAGTTAACTAGAGTTCAGTAAAAGTATTTAACCTGAAAATGCGGGGTGTCACAATATATACATATATATATATATATTGATCCCGCCTATTAGCGTAATTAAACGAAACGGGGTTTTCGGGGTGTTACATAATGCGGAAACGTAAACCAAACGTTAACGGTTTAAAACCACGCGCAAAACAGCGCGCCCGAAACCAATGTAAATGTAAGCAAAATGATAGTTTAATAAGGTTTAATGACCATGACACAATGATGCATGTCCTAGAGTGCTCCGTACTTAGCGACCTGCAAAAGCATGATAGCGTGTGTCAACATAAATGTAACCTCACGAATTTTCCCATTTATTTTGCATTAAAGTATTTCCCGATCCATGATATAAAGTCTAATTTATTTCTAAGTATTCTTATCTTTATCCGTGCACTCTATTTTTCTAAGTTCCTTTTATCATTATACTTAAAAAAAAAAATCTTCAATCATAACATATGTCCTATCCTAATTCTATCTATAAAATCGTCATTTTATAAGACGATGTTTTTTTATTTTCTAATTCAAACTAATGATTTTTTTTTTATTTCTTAAATAAAGCCTTGAGTCAAATAGTCAAAGTCCTAGTCAAAGTCTTAGTCAAACAGTCAAAGTCTTAGTCAAATGGTCAATTTATCATAAAACCTTACTTTATGGTGTTGACCAATTTTAATGGCTAATTGAATCCAAAACTAGTATAAAAACCCACCTATGACCCATTATACTTTGCACCTCTAATTGTTTCAATCCGATTAAACTTTCCCTCATACCTTTCTTCTATAGTCTATTACTTCTACACTTGAAGCTTTGATTGTAAGCTCTTGTAATTGGCAACTTTGGGGCTACACATATTCTATTTCTCGAGACTTAATACTTTGCTAAGGTGAGTTTTACATAGCCCCTTTTCTATTTATCACCATTTTTGGGGTGAAACATGTTACAACATTATTTATGCAATTCAATCATCAATGTGTCTATGTGTATTTCTATGTTGCATTATGTCTTGAACAAGACTAGGGTAAGCACAATTCTAGCATAAACATTCATCAGCCAAACGGTATACATTGATAGATCTATTGGACTGACAATCCCACCCGGATACGTGCCTCCTACAAAGGTTGCGTGGGTGTTTGTTACTGCAATATAAACGAGTGAACCATGAGCGTATGGGATGTACCACAATACAACAGTCACAATGGTTGATTATGCACTCGATTTACTTCTAGTATGTTTTCACATATGGACTAGATTGCCATGACACATGAATTGCACAACAATTTTATTCGATTATCAAAACCTATGTAATTCTCACCAACTTTTGTTGACCCAAAATATTTTCAACTTAACATGTTTCAGGTTCTACTTGCTTGAGGATTTGAATTAATGCTTGAAGATGTGTGCATAGTTTTATTCAATTTGATGTATGAATTATTGTAGAACAATTGTATGTAATTTATCTAAATCATATAATGAGAATTATTATTTACCATGAGCTACTGAACAATCATCAATACGTGACATCCCGATGTTTCCGCCATCGGTTGGGGTGTTACAGATTGGTATCAGAGCCATGGTTATAGGGAATTAGGTTATTAGAAAAATAATCTAGTCTATAACCATAGGATTATAATCAGTACTTGCTCCTTTTACTTGAAACCCTAGTTGTTTCTAATCTCTATCTCCCTCCTACTTCTTATCCCTACTTTAGTACCTACAAGAAGATTGCTCTCCATCGCTGGATCTACCCTTATACTAATAGGACAAGATTCTCAAGTCTTAACCTGAACTCTTTGAAGATCCCGTCGAAGTTCTAGATTTTAATAACGAACACGTGCAATCTGGAAGGGTGAACGCCTGTATTCTGAGTTTTCTGTCTAGGCTGGCATTGCGCATTTATCCCAATCAGACGAGGGACCCAGATGCCTACCTGGGAATTCTCGGGATGAGTGTTCACTTATAGGCTAAAGCATGTCTTCACTATGTTATTAGAATCTAGAAGTTTTGATAAGTCAACGTTTTCGTTTATTCGTTTTAATTAATAAATAAATGATTACACTCACTTTCCTTAAACTAAGCTCTAAAATCTCAAAATTTTACAGCTTAAATCAATCTCATTTCATAATCATCTATGGATTTCACAATCACACTTCACCTTACCATCTTATCCACTTTTTAAATATTCAACACCCTACCCAAATCATATTATTTCATTTCTCCACATGTTACATATTTTTAAAAACTATAACCTCATACCTTAGCACAAACTAAAGATTTCTAAATCTTGTTGTATTTTCATTACCTAGTAACTTTACAAAGTACATATTTTTGTCAAAAGATGTCCTCGAACTTAAATTCAATTGTTTATTTATTGACGTAACAAACAATTTTCTATATAATGCTTTAAACTATTAAAAATCACTTAATAGAACTTTGATCTTCAAAACCTAATGTCATGTTTGAAATCTCCAACTAACGGGAATATTTTAATAAAAGCCCACTTAGCTTGTACTATTTAACAACTTTTACTTTATGTATAAAACCAATTTTGAAAATAAGATTTTTTTTATCCATAGGAATAATATCTAGCCTCTAAATTCTCCATCGACACTCATTCACTTTCAACTTGTTCAAATTTTTACAATATTTGGCATATACCACAATCATGTTTTCTTATACACTTGATTATAACCTTTGATCCAAACCCCAAAATTTACACTGCTACATAATCTCCTTACTATAAAATAAACTCTTTATCAACTATCTTCACATTCACTATCTCTCACAACCTTGATTCTGCTTCAAGATTTTTCATCATCCTCTCAAGAACTAAATTCATATCTTTCACCTTCTCACACATGAGCTAGTTACCCATGATAACCAAACTATTGAAACTTGATTGTATGTTGCATCAAACATAATCCTTAGTTACATGAGGATTCGACTATCTACCATATTCGAACATTTGAAACTATAATTCATGAAATATAAACTATTTACTATAGACACACCTAGAGTCATTAACCTTGTCTAGGGCAACTCTATTACAACTCACATGCTATACTTGATACTTGATTGCTTACATGTACATATTATCAATTTGCAATTCATGTGTGTAATAATTGGTACACTTATTCAAACAACTGATAGAGGATGAAGTACTTGCTCAACAGTTAGTAGAGTACCAAATAACCTACTCAACGATTGGTAGAGGGCATCATGCCTTTTCAATAGTCGGGAGAGGCCCTACAACCTGCTCCACGACTGGTGGAGGCTATCGAACCTGCCCAGTTGGGAGAGGCCCTACAACCTGCTCCACGACTGGTGGAGGCTATCGAACCTGCTCAACAATTGGTAGAGGTTCCTACTCACTAACTGGTGAGAGTCTTTTCCCTGCTCAACGGTTGGACTCATTAAATACAAAGGTGCAACCACATGATTATTTCTGCATTACTTACAAGTGTGTTAGATTCATAGAAGGACACAAAACCCTAATGTAAGGTAAATTGGTGATTGCGGTCCGGAACGTAATCATGAATTTACAGGTACGTTAAGGTAGTGTGAAATTCTATCAAGGTTTTTGGTAGATAACCAATTATAAACTCTAGTTACCTGTTTAGTATTTCTATAGTCAATTAACTCATGCATTTCTTTTTAAGATTCCTAAAACTTAAAGTTTAGTGTTTTGCTAGATTCTTATTCTCCTTGCTATTTTAGACGAACCTAATCCAACCCTTAAAACCCACACCTATCAAACCTCTTACCAAATTATTCGAAACAGTTTATTCTGTTACCTATAAATTCATGTCATGCCTTAACACAAATTTTCCAAACCACAGTTGCCCTAATTTCTACCCAATCACCCTCAACCCGGTGTTTTTTTTATAACTTCGGGACGAAGTTTCTAAAAGTAGGGGAGACTGTAACCTCACGAATTTTCCCATTTATTTTGCATTAAAGTATTTCCCGATCCATGATATAAAGTCTAATTTATTTCTAAGTATTCTTATCTTTATCCGTGCACTCTATTTTTCTAAGTTCCTTTTATCATTATACTTAAAAAAAAAAATCTTCAATCATAACATATGTCCTATCCTAATTCTATTTATAAAATCGTCATTTTATAAGACGATGTTTTTTTATTTTCTAATTCAAACTAATGATTTTTTTTTATTTCTTAAATAAAGCCTTGAGTCAAATGGTCAAAGTCCTAGTCAAAGTCTTAGTCAAACAGTCAAAGTCTTAGTCAAATAGTCAATTTATCATAAAACCTTACTTTATGGTGTTGACCAATTTTAATGGCTAATTGAATCCAAAACTAGTATAAAAACCCACCTATGACCCATTATACTTTGCACCTCTAATTGTTTCAATCCGATTAAACTTTCCCTCATACCTTTCTTCTATAGTCTATTACTTCTACACTTGAAGCTTTGATTGTAAGCTCTTGTAATTGGCAACTTTGGGGCTACACATATTCTATTTCTCGAGACTTAATACTTTGCTAAGGTGAGTTTTACATAGCCCCTTTTCTATTTATCACCATTTTTGGGGTGAAACATGTTACAACATTATTTATGCAATTCAATCATCAATGTGTCTATGTGTATTTCTATGTTGCATTATGTCTTGAACAAGACTAGGGTAAGCACAATTCTAGCATAAACATTCATCAGCCAAACGGTATACATTGATAGATCTATTGGACTGACAATCCCACCCGGATACGTGCCTCCTACAAAGGTTGCGTGGGTGTTTGTTACTGCAATATAAACGAGTGAACCATGAGCGTATGGGATGTACCACAATACAACAGTCACAATGGTTGATTATGCACTCGATTTACTTCTAGTATGTTTTCACATATGGACTAGATTGCCATGACACATGAATTGCACAACAATTTTATTCGATTATCAAAACCTATGTAATTCTCACCAACTTTTGTTGACCCAAAATATTTTCAACTTAACATGTTTCAGGTTCTACTTGCTTGAGGATTTGAATTAATGCTTGAAGATGTGTGCATAGTTTTATTCAATTTGATGTATGAATTATTGTAGAACAATTGTATGTAATTTATCTAAATCATATAATGAGAATTATTATTTACCATGAGCTACTGAACAATCATCAATACGTGACATCCCGATGTTTCCGCCATCGGTTTGGGTGTTACAATAAAGTCGGTGAGTTCACAGTTTAAGTAAGCAAAAGTAAAGTTTCCAAAGTTACAAACCAGCCATTAGTTTCAATCCATGCCAAGGGTAGCTAACCCACTCAATGTAACTAAACAAAAGTAGTATCGGGAACATGCAGAAGTTATTTTTGCCTTAGTGGCTAGTGTCTAATGTAACATCGCAAAATTTTCAAGTTATAATACGTATATTTTCCGACCACAACTTATATATATATGTGTGTATAATAATAATAATAATAATAATAATAATAATAATAATAATAATAATACATAAAAACAATAGTGTGGATTGATTTTTCTAAGCCCAAACCCAAACCCAAACCACCCTTTCCTTATATAATCAGACTTGGGCCTGCTAAGCCCAAGGAATCGGCCCACATAGTACCAAGCCCAAGACCCCTCCATCTCCAAAAAAAATAATTAAACTGCTCTACCCGGGGTTCGAACCCGAGTCGAGCCAAACAAATCACACGCGCCTAACCACTGAGCCACAGCTCACTTCCTGATTCAATTCAGAATCAAATTTTATTTATTACTTCCTTGTATCTGCTACTGTACATCGCTGCACATAAGGGACGGCTCGCAGTCAACCTAAAACCATTAATTTGTCAATCAAATGCACAATATGGAAGGGATACATGATTTTCGGCCTGTGTATGACACGGCAACACCTTGATTGATCATTAATTGTTACCAATTCTACCTATTTACGCGTTTGACATTGAATGTATGGTCAACCTTACCATTCCCTTCGATTCTGTAATCAACACTATAAATTGGACATCCTCGAGCCTTAACAACTCGCTCACTCATCTCTCTTAACCCCCAATTCTTCTGAAACACCTCTGTTATTACGATTTTGAACGCCGTTGACTTATATCTTTGACCCGGCAATTATCCACGAAACAAACACTGTGAGTTCTATTTTTTTTTGTGGGTTTTATTAGTCGGCGATCACACAGCATAAACCCTAACATTAATCGGGTTCAAAGTGTATGATTTGTCCGATTGAAAAATCTAGGGTTCGCAAAACTTGAATTGGGGATAAATCAATTCGATATAATGTATTTATATAATTTAAACATAGTTAAAACACAACCACAGGCCTAGGCCAAGTGGTTGTGCTCGTGAGCTGTGACTGAGACTACCCGGGTTCGAGTCCCGGCTAGAACACCCTTTTTCCACATTTTTTTTATTTTCAAAAACAAACCATTTATAATTATTTATTATACATTTAAATCTTGTAAATTCATTTTTAAATAGTAAAACCTTTTTATAAATTCTAAAAAAATTATATTTATCAAAACTGAGATAAAAGTTTTATTTACAATTTTTAGTTTTCTGAAATTCATTTATTTAATATTTATAATAAATAAATCAAGTTTATTCCATTTTATTTATAAAAATCTATAAAAATATCAAAACGATCTTATTAATTTCCACAAAAATTATTCTAAGTTTATATAACAATAAACTTTTCTGAAAAGATTTTTATTTCAGAAAAATCATTTATTTAATATTTTTAATCAATTTTTGTTAGTTTTAATCATAATTAAATCATAATAAATTCAATTTTTGTTATTTTTGCACCAAAATTTTATACAAATTATTTCTGATCATTTAGAACAGAAATATGAATTTTAAACTAAAAATTATTTAATTTAATATTTTTAAATATTAAAGTTAGATTTGGACAATTTGTTATAAATAGATTAAATAATCTATTTTAAAGAAAATAATTTTATAAAAATTATTTTTACATTTTAAACACATTCTTGTAACCATCTTAAGTTTATCATTTCTAAAAAGATTTTTAGTTATTTATTTACTAAATTTCTCTCAATTGGCGAATGTTTTTAATATAAATCAAACGAGCAATTATCCCCAATTCGAAGCCCTAGAACATATACATTTGTATGCTAGATAGACTTAGACTTATTTGTTACCTTATTATAGGGTGATACTTGATACATTTGGGCAACACCATTATCCAATTGTTCAACAGATATAACATTTTACCAAGGTGAGTTTTACATAGCCCCTTTTCTATTTATCATCATTTTTGGGGTGAAACATGTTTATAACATCATCATTGCAATTCAATCATCAATGTGTCTATGTGTTTTCTATGTTGCATTATGTCTTGAGCATGATTAGAGTAAGCATCATTCTAGCATAATCATTAACATTGATCAAGCCGACGGTATACATTGATAGATCTATTGGACTGACAATCCCACCCGGATACGTGCCTCCTACAAAGGTAGCGTGGGTGTTTGTTATCGTATAACATATTCAATTGGACCATGAGCGTATGGTATGTATCATTTTATAACAGTCATCAGGGTTGATTATGCACTCGATTTATTTCTAGTATGTTCTCACATATGGACTAGATTGACATGACACATGAATTGCACATCATTTTTACTCAATTATCAAAAACCTATGTAATTCTCACCAACTTTTGTTGACCCAAAACATTTTCAACTTAACATGTTTCAGGTTCTATTTGCTTGAATATTTGAATTGATGCTTGAAGATATGTGTATAGTTTTATTCAATTTGATGTACAAATTCTAGAACTATTGTATGTAATTTATCTAAATCATATAATGAGAATTATTATTTACCATGAGCTACTGAGCAATCATCATTACGTGACATCCCGATGTTTCCGCCATCGGTTGGGGTGTTACAGATTGGTATCAGAGCCATGGTTATAGGGAATTAGGTTATTAGAAAAATAATCTAGTCTATAACCATAGGATTTAACAAGTACTTGCTTCTTTTGCTTGCTATTCTCTATCTCCCTCCTACTTCATATCCCTACTTTCATACTTACAAGAAGGTTGCTCTCCAACAGTGGATCTACTCTTAGACTAATAGGATAAAATCCTCAGGTTTATCCTGAACCACCTCGAGATCTCGTCGAAGTTCTAGGTTTTAATAACGAACACGTGCAATCTGGAAGGGTGAACGCCTGTATTCTGAGTCTTCTGTCTAGGCTGGCATTGCGCATATATCCCAATCAGACGAGGGACCCGGATGCCTACCTGGGAATTCTTGGGATGAGTGTTCACTTATAGGCTAAAGCATGTCTTCATATGTTGTTAGAATCTGGAATCTTTGATAAGTCAACGTTTTCGTTTATTCGTTTCAATTAATGAATAAATGATTACATTCCTTATATTACCTCATTCATTTCATGCCTCATTGAAACTTCATTGTGTCCCTTACAGATCATGTCTCCACGTCGTAGCACTCTCCTTAACAAAGGTGACAACCAAAATGAAGTGAATAGCAACGACCACAACACTAACCACATTAATGGGAGTGATGCCCAACTAGCTGCGATTATTTCCCAACAATTGGCGCAACAAATCACAACTCTGGTTTCTAACTTGTTAACTCAAGACATTCAAATGGATGGGAATGGCATTGGAAATGGCGTCGGAAATCACGAAAGGAATAGGACCTTAGTCCGGAAAGGCAAGAAAACAAGTATTGTGACCGCGGTAACTACCAAGAACCAGAAGCGCAAGGCCAGGAATTTTGCAAAGGACACCACTACCCCACCCAACAAGAAACAATACCGCGGGAAGCTACCTAAGTGTGACACCTGCCAGTATCACCATCCAACTCAAGTACCCTGTCGACAGTGCACCAATTGTCAAAGGTATGGGCATTTTGCGGAAGCTTGTCGAATCCCTGCTACAAACGCTCTTGATGCTCCAAATAATCCCGCTTGAGACCCTCCAGCTACTTAACAGCAAACCCTATCATTTGAATAATGTCTACTTTCTCTTTATTTCCATGTATTGCCACTTTTTGATTCAAATAATAAATTCAAGTATTATCATAACATCTGTGTGCATGCTTGTTTTGAATGTGGACTGATTGCTATATCTATACTTGCTTACTTGTACAACAAATAGTTGACTACCAAACAATCCACTTAACGATGGGAGAGGTCATCATGTCTTTCCAACAGTCGGGAGAGGCCCTATCACCTACTCAACGACTAGTGGGGACTATCAGACCTACTCAACAATCGGTAAAGTTGTAAAAGGACACAAAACCCTAATGTAAGGTAAATTGGTAATTACGGTCCGGAACGTAATCATGAATTTACAGGTACATTAAGGTAGTGTGAAATTTTATCGAGAATGTCGGTAGTCGACCAATTGCTAACCTAGTGTCTTCCTTTTAACTTCGGGACGAAGTTCCTAAAAGTAGGGGAGACTGTAACATCGCAAAATTTTCAAGTTATAATACGTATATTTTCAGACCACAACTTATATATATATGTGTGTATAATAATAATAATAATAATAATAATAATAATAATAATAATAATAATAATAATACATAAAAACAATAGTGTGGATTGATTTTTCTAAGCCCAAACCCAAACCCAAACCACCCTTTCCTTATATAATCAGACTTGGGCCTGCTAAGCCCAAGGAATCGGCCCACATAGTACCAAGCCCAAGACCCCTCCATCTCCAAAAAAAAATAATTAAACTGCTTTACCCGGGGTTCGAACCCGAGTCGAGCCAAACAAATCACACGCGCCTAACCACTGAGCCACAGCTCACTTCCTGATTCAATTCAGAATCAAATTTTATTTATTACTTCCTTGTATCTGCTACTGTACATCGCTGCACATAAGGGACGGCTCGCAGTCAACCTAAAACCATTAATTTGTCAATCAAATGCACAATATGGAAGGGATACATGATTTTCGGCCTGTGTATGACACGGCAACACCTTGATTGATCATTAATTGTTACCAATTCTACCTATTTACGCGTTTGACATTGAATGTATGGTCAACCTTACCATTCCCTTCGATTCTGTAATCAACACTATAAATTGGACATCCTCGAGCCTTAACAACTCGCTCACTCATCTCTCTTAACCCCCAATTCTTCTGAAACACCTCTGTTATTACGATTTTGAACGCCGTTGACTTATATCTTTGACCCGACAATTATCCACGAAACAAACACTGTGAGTTCTATTTTTTTTTGTGGGTTTTATTAGTCGGCGATCACACAGCATAAACCCTAACATTAATCGGGTTCAAAGTGTATGATTTGTCCGATTGAAAAATCTAGGGTTCGCAAAACTTGAATTGGGGATAAATCAATTCGATATAATGTATTTATATAATTTAAACATAGTTAAAACACAACCACAGGCCTAGGCCAAGTGGTTGTGCTCGTGAGCTGTGACTGAGACTACCCGGGTTCGAGTCCCGGCTAGAACACCCTTTTTCCACATTTTTTTTATTTTCAAAAACAAACCATTTATAATTATTTATTATACATTTAAATCTTGTAAATTCATTTTTAAATAGTAAAACCTTTTTATAAATTCTAAAAAAATTATATTTATCAAATCTGAGATAAAAGTTTTATTTACAATTTTTAGTTTTCTGAAATTCATTTATTTAATATTTATAATAAATAAATCAAGTTTATTCCATTTTATTTATAAAAATCTATAAAAATATCAAAACGATCTTATTAATTTCCACAAAAATTATTCTAAGTTTATATAACAATAAACTTTTCTGAAAAGATTTTTATTTCAGAAAAATCATTTATTTAATATTTTTAATCAATTTTTGTTAGTTTTAATCATAATTAAATCATAATAAATTCAATTTTTGTTATTTTTGCCCAAAATTTTATACAAATTATTTCTGATCATTTAGAACAGAAATATGAATTTTAAACTAAAAATTATTTAATTTAATATTTTTAAATATTAAAGTTAGATTTGGACAATTTGTTATAAATAGATTAAATAATCTATTTTAAAGAAAATAATTTTATAAAAATTATTTTTACATTTTAAACACATTCTTGTAACCATCTTAAGTTTATCATTTCTAAAAAGATTTTTAGTTATTTATTTACTAAATTTCTCTCAATTGGCGAATGTTTTTAATATAAATCAAACGAGCAATTATCCCCAATTCGAAGCCCTAGAACATATACATTTGTATGCTAGATAGACTTAGACTTATTTGTTACCTTATTATAGGGTGATACTTGATACATTTGGGCAACACCATTATCCAATTGTTCAACAGATATAACATTTTACCAAGGTGAGTTTTACATAGCCCCTTTTCTATTTATCATCATTTTTGGGGTGAAACATGTTTATAACATCATCATTGCAATTCAATCATCAATGTGTCTATGTGTTTTCTATGTTGCATTATGTCTTGAGCATGATTAGAGTAAGCATCATTCTAGCATAATCATTAACATTGATCAAGCCGACGGTATACATTGATAGATCTATTGGACTGACAATCCCACCCGGATACGTGCCTCCTACAAAGGTAGCGTGGGTGTTTGTTATCGTATAACATATTCAATTGGACCATGAGCGTATGGTATGTATCATTTTATAACAGTCATCAGGGTTGATTATGCACTCGATTTATTTCTAGTATGTTCTCACATATGGACTAGATTGACATGACACATGAATTGCACATCATTTTTACTCAATTATCAAAAACCTATGTAATTCTCACCAACTTTTGTTGACCCAAAACATTTTCAACTTAACATGTTTCAGGTTCTATTTGCTTGAATATTTGAATTGATGCTTGAAGATATGTGTATAGTTTTATTCAATTTGATGTACAAATTCTAGAACTATTGTATGTAATTTATCTAAATCATATAATGAGAATTATTATTTACCATGAGCTACTGAGCAATCATCATTACGTGACATCCCGATGTTTCCGCCATCGGTTGGGGTGTTACATCTAACAACACTAGTAAGAAATGTGGTCAAAAGTTCACACCCATGCCTCCAGCACATCAGATGTGAGGCTGCTGCACAACCTAATAGCGCTATCAACTAATACCTCATTCGCCTCCAGCAATTAACCCAATATAAGTAAGAACTTTAAGTGATAGAGTTGTTTAGTTTAGTTCACAAAGGCCAAAAGTTGCGAAAGTGATAAAACATGATTCACACAAGGAATCAACGTATCCCAAAACCTGGGATAAAATAGTAGTCCCAAACCGGACTAAGAAAATTTAAGTAATTTGTCTCATAGCCCGGGACGCATGATTTTGAGAAAAGAGTAGTGAAACTCACCTTAGAGTGTGTGCTAAGAAAACTTAAGTAAGTTGTCTCATAGCCCGTCAACTGATAACTTAGCGAATATAGAATTATGAGTGTTTGAACGCAGTCGCATGTTTTGTTTATCCTAACCCATCGTACTCTACAGTGACCTAAGTGACATCTCATGAAAGTAGACTTGACACAAGTAAACCATATATGACTCGTTAAACCGTTGGTGATTTATTCATAGTGTAAGATGTTAAGACTTTTCAACATAACAAGTTCATATAGCACATGTCATACGATTAACCTATCATGTCAACTACTTCACATAACACATATATCATATACGCAAGTCCACATATGCATTTTCACAACTTATAACTCAATAACACATTCAAATCATCGCATAATTAATGTTTCTCAAACTTGCATTTTTTGGACAGATTTTAGGTTACCAAAACTAATTTTTATAAAATATAAAAATAACTTTTTAAGCTGCAAAAATTTCACATGAACTCCCCATAAGTTTACTTGTCACTCCACTTTTTATTTTGTGGTAAACACATGCTGAGATTTTATGAAAAATCATTTAGTACATCCCTATCATTAAAACAAGCTGTTGACAACAGTTTACAAAAAAAAAATCATTAAAAATCATGGATTCATCCAAATGAGATGAATCCACATGGAAAAGCTTGGAATCTCATGTATGTAGCTAATGTCTAGATTTCGTGGTAAACAGACTTGGAAAACTCAAGTTGTGGCCTTTTAAAGTTGACCTAATTTTTGCATCCGAAAATTAGGTTTGATATCTATTCTTCTAAAATCACAAATAAATATCAAACCAGGTAAAAAATGTACAAACTTAGACTTTCTGAAAAACTAACATCATAAAAAATGTTCTAGCATCAATCAATAATCAAATGAATCAATTTAAGATCAAGATATCAGCCATACAAGTCACAACAACAATTATATCCAAAACCAAAACCATGCAAAACAATTCAATTACAAACCCTACTCACATAGAAATCGCTAACATCACGTAACTATCACATGCAATCATGTTTGTATCAATATTTCACACATTCAAAACCCTAGTTATGATAACATCAATCAATTCTCATAAACATTCATACGAAAAACATCCAAGAATCCATATATATACACATATGCGATTTTACTAAGCAAGAGTACAATGGTTTTTAAAAACTTTTCAAAACATCAAGAACCATTATAAAACTCCTATAAATCATACCTTTCTACGCAAGTAATCCCAAGGTTTGAAGGTTTCGCCCCACACAACTTGGATTTACACAAGAAAGCTTGATTGTTGATTGAAATTGAGGGAGGGGGTGGGGGTTCACGGCCGTAAGGGATGGGTTAGTATTCCCCATAATTTTTTTATAGAAATAATAAGCTAGGGTTTGGTTTGTTAGGCCTAGGCTTTGTGGGACTTTTTCTTGTTAAACAAACCCGTTAATAAGACTTAGCCCCGAGAATAATCCAAATCATATTATTCCCCCTAAATTACATAAAAACTATAGTCTTAATAATCCTGTAACATATTAATTATATGCCGATCACAAATTGCACATATTTCGCAGGATTAACGTAACGGTTATCTATTGAGCAAGAATTCACATAATCATGTTAATTCACATCCCCTATCATCCAATTACACATATGACCATGTATATTTGACAAATCACCAACGTTAGGGGTACAGGACTCGTGTGTGTGTTTTGATAATAGCTTTCCTTATTATACTGTAACGTACGTTATTATGATATAACATATGTTATTACCCTACAACATACAGAAAGACCTTCTTAACTAACCCTAGTCAAGTGTTTAGTTACGTATGCACATGCAAGTTAACTAGAGTTCAATTAGAGTGTTAACCTGAAGTTGCAGGTATCACACCAAGGACTAACAGGATCAATTTTCAGAATCGAGACACACCTAATAGATTAGGTATAACTATGGAGACTCAAACTGTACTTAACTTTTATATGATATAGTTATGTCCCATATCACATTTATGTGAGTTCAAGTTTCTTTTTCTTCTTTATATTATTTAACCCTTTAGTATTCTATTTATTAATTATCTTAAAAAACTATTTTAGTCATATCATATTTTAAAGATCGTTTTCTAAATTTTCATTACTAATTATTTAATATTTCATTTATTAGGGTGGTGGGGTCTACCGTGATGGTGGACATGATGGCTCTATGAGGGCGCGAAACACCGTTGCCGCCATCTTCTTCACGCCGCGCTGCTTAATTTATGTGGTCGGGTTAAGACCTTGATTGTTGTGATTGTTGGCGAGGGGTGGTTTGCAAAAGTAAAATTACCGTTGGACATAAATAAAAAAAGGTACTATATGTATACACACATAGATACCTTCAAATTTATTCACACACTTTATCTTAAAAAATATTACACCTTTTATCTCAAATGCAAGAAGAGCTTGGAGTCAAGATAAAGAAATAGTTCTGGCTACGATTTGGGTGAATGTGACGGATGACATATCACATGGAACCGTATCGTTTAATAATGCACCATTTTGACGCATTCTGTCAGCGTGTAGGTGAAACCGATCGATACCAAACCCAAATTTGTTCAAAGTGAACAGATTTGAGAATTAAAAAAATGCAGAATTAACCATCTCGTTAACATCATCTACCAAATCGTCAATGCGACAAGCTTTTCTACATAAAAATGTGTTCTTAAGCATTAAAAAAAATCTTCGACTTTAAAGTCTAGCTTTCAAGAACTTAAGCAAGATCATATCACTTCTTCCATCTTTAGATTCAGATGACTTCAGTCATATATTATACAAATTTTAACCCGGGTATAGTATTATAGGAGACTCCACAAGTTCAATTTTAATTCAATGAATTGGCGTTAAGCAAAGAAAACATAAGTTCTCATTATTACAATTATGATGAAACCAAAAGGACTTGTTATCAATCAACATATCATACTCATTATCCATGAAAATTTAAGTGCGTGTACTATGCAATGTGTTTTCAATCTATATTTCACATAGATGTATATAGATAACATAATGCTTGTGTTTGTAATGTTGGTAACATTGAATTAAATATGTCTATTTATACATGAAGTATATCATTTACAAACCATCCAATTGAAAAACAAACAAAAATCTAGTTGCTTTACAGTTTTGCGTAAATATAGCACAAATTAATAACTCTCAAAGAAGGAGAAAAGTAAACAAAAAATATGAGACTTCAATCAAAAAAATGAGATTTTATGTTTTACAATTTACAAATTACACTTTGGCAAACTTTTGACCCATCCGACCCATTTGAACAACATTTTTCCTGTCTAATTTTATTTTATTTTACCTAGTTGGCCCATTAGAGAGTAAAATAACCAGATTCATAGGTCAAGAAATTACCTTTCGCTTTGCCTTAGAAGAAATTCAAGATGCTTATCAAGAGCTTTTTTCTTCTTTTGATCAAGCTCTAACCGATGCTTGTAAAGCACCTAAAATGACATGATATTTTATAGAAAATAAATATGTATCAAAATTATAATGTAAAACAAACCCCTCATATACTAAATTACATATATGACTTACCAGCTTCTCAATTTTTGTTCAAAATTTCTTCCATCCTTGGAGATATTTAGTGCAACTTTTTTCATCTGGAGCTCTTCTTCCTAACCATTAAAGATAATGAACTACAATATCAAGAAGATGACATAAGGAGAAAAGTAAACAAAAAATATGAGACTTCAATAAAAAAAATGAGATTTTATGTTTTACAATTTACAAATTACACTTTGGCAAACTTTTGACCCATCCGACCCATTTGAACAACATTCTTCCTGTCTAATTTTATTTTATTTTACCTAGTTGGCCCATTAGAGAGTAAAATAACCAGATTCATAGGTCAGGAAATTACCTTTTGGTTTGCCTTAGAAGAAATTCAAGATGCTTATCAAGAGCTTCTTTCTTCTTTTGATCAAGCTCTAACCGATGCTTGTAAAGCACCTAAAATGACATGATATTTTATGGAAAATAAATATGTATCAAAATTATAATGTAAAACAAACCCCTCATATACTAAATTACATATATGACTTACCAGCTTCTTAATTTGTCCAAAATTTCTTCCATCCTTGGAGATATTTAGTGCAACTTTTTTCATCTGGAGCTCTTCTTCCTAACCATTGAAGATAATGAACTACAATATCAAGAAGATGACATATGCACTTCTTCAGAGGCACTCAAAGGTCTCACCTTCCAATAAACACAATTAAAATAATTCTTAAAAACAATTCAATGAATATTTATTGGTATGGTCATGAGGGCAAGATTGGAATAGAATATTAAGATGTGAGTAAGATAATGATGGTAAAATTACAAACATATCCTCCTTAATGTCTTAATTGTCACAACTATGCCCATTATACCCTTAAATTTCTTGTTGAAGTATGTTGTACATATTGCTTCTTAAGTTGTACGGAAATAAAAATGACTATGTTAGCCATCACTCCTCCTTAATAAGATAATATAGATAATTAAAATTTAAGATGATGGTATTTGTAACTTACAGCATTTATGCTCCAAACAGAAGCATAGACAAGTGTTTGGAGGATTTAAACATTGATTGACAACATCAAGTTTGATGATTTATTTTGATTACAAATCAGTGTAGGTTTTATGTGGTTTTTGATTCAGAAGAAGGTGAGTGACGTTGCGGTGCAACAGCCGGTAATCCGCCAAATTAATTTATTTCTTTATATCTAATATTAATTTCAAATTATGCTTTGTACAGGAGATGCATTATGTTTCCATGCTTGAACATGTTCGGTTCTCTAAAGTGTATCTGGTACCCTGCCTTCGCTTTTATGTCAATCTTATACTTATAGTAACTTGATATTGTTTCAGTATGGAAATTACCAGATCTACAGCCCTTTGTGTTATTGGAATGACTTAAAATACCGAGTGCCGATACCATATCACAACTTTATTTAATATGAACGCCGCCGTTAGCCCGTTACCATATCACGTTTTACCGCGGCGCAACGCGCGAGATATACAACCTGGTTATCATTGTCATCGTCCTTTCATCATGAGTTGGGCCTGTGAGGGGAACACAGACCGAAACCCATACACATTCTACTTTCTATAAGGCTAGAATTTTGTAACACACTTTGGGCCTGATCCGATCTTATAGATAAACAAAAGTCACGAAACTCCATAGTCCAAAAGTACAAAACTTAATTTTTGAACTTGATAAATTGTTTGTATCACCAAAATCAACGTATCCATTACGTTATTGTTACCATATTGAAGTTTTTATAGAAGTGTTTGAAATACATATGGATTAAATTCACAATAAAATATCAACCCATAACATATAATCATGACATATATGGAGGCTATGTACAAATTTTGTTATCTACATTGATGTTCTAAAAAGTATAAAGTATATTGCTGACGTGTAGCATTCTCTAGTAAATTTTTTACTACTTTAGTTACAAAGCTTTGTATCTTTTTTTTAGGTGTGTGGTTATGGTCCTCTCCCTCGATAACCACACTCTACGCATACCCCATATGGCACATACACATGTAGGGCTGGTAAATTGTGTCTTAGCAAGTTTAACAGGTCTCTTATGTGTTAAAAAAGAGAAATGATTGGTATTTGCCTCTTAATTCTAATTAATTTTAAAAAAGTAAAAATTGGCATAGTGTACTTTTCAGTTAACATGTCTAATCGTCTCTTATACAGGTTACCCATTGCCAAGGCGGGGGCTCAGGTTTCCGCGCATCGGGAGAAGGCGGGGGCTGCTGGAGGTCGAGTAGTCGATTCTTGGGCACGGTGCCCCGCAAGGGTGGTTGCCACATAGTTGTTCGCTTATCAAAAAAAAAAAAAAAAAAAAAAAAAAAAAAAAAAAAAAAAAAAAAAAAAACCAGCCCTATACACGGTCTGTGGAGAATGTGGGCATTGCCGTGAGCCCGTGACCGTGACGAGCCTCTTGCATGGGGATGGTTTTTAAACAAATTAAACGACTTTCATAACCAAATTCCAAAATTGAGAAAAATGATTTTTTCGTGTGAATAAATAGTAGTTGATTTTTCATGATTATAATTATTAACCCCTTACTTTTTTCCTCAATATCATTTCTTTTTATATTTTCACCATTAAATGCTGACGTCATTATTTGTCATGCGTGGCTTAATGCAAGGATGCAATAGGGAATTATCATACATGGCCCATGAAGAAGGAAACAAACAAAATAGTGTTTTCAGAATCTAAAAATTACTTGGTGATTTTTTTGTAATATGTTAACAATTATCCGTTTAGTTTAATTATTTAAAGTAAATCACACAACTTCATATGATACGAAATCTTGCTCAATGTCAAACGTTATGTGAGACTACTTAGTACTTACCATCAAAGTTTAATAAAGGGGTAACTTTTTAAAATAGTAACCAACTTTCAAAAGTGTTCCAATTATGTCACTCAACAATTTTTTTTGTCTCAATTAGGTCACTCAACATTCACTTAGTATGTAAACTAGAGGTTTTTTCATCTATTTTGTAGGTAACTATGGTAATGTGGCTTTTTGTTTATTTTTTTCCTATCTATTAATGCCGACGTTAAGTGATGATGTGGATTTAGCATATTTTTTTTAATTTTTTAATATAATTAACATGTTATTTTCTTTTTTAATACATCTACATATATTTAAAATCCTAACTCCAACATCTTCTCCTCCATGTCATTCTTGACACATACAAAATTTTACAAGACTCGATTTGAATGTTTAGTCATTTAATTGGGCTAAAAAAAGGATGAGTGACCTAATTGAAACACTTTTGAAACTTGGTTACTATTCTATGAAATATTCTCATTATATAAATTATAATCCTTGTCTTTATGAGGGGTGAGGTTTTGGGAAGATGGCAATGTTCAAGGGTGTATTTAGAAAAACTTCTTATATAACAATATAATATTAGCATTAGTGGACTAGTTGAGTAGTGTCTATTTGTTTTTTAGAATTGTCACAAGATGTTGATGCTTTTAAACCGCCCTACTCTTGACAAAAGAATGGTGTCCCCTAATTGTTTTAGAGAGAGAAAGTGCCATCTTTCTCTCTTGCTTTCAAGTGCTTTTGACCACTCCCAAATGGTGTCTTCTCTCTTGTTGGTTTTTGTTTCTCAATCTACCTTCAATAACATTATAAGGGTTTGAAATACTTTCAAGTTTCACCCTTATTAATGATCAAGAAAGCGAATAAGTTATTGTAGCTTCAAGTGTTATAATTTTGTTCCATGTGGTTTTAAACTTTTACCTTTTTCATGTTCCTTAGCATTCGAGTTTCACACTTTTAAGCGGTTAAAAAGGAAGAAAATTCGGTCTTTAGTTGTCAAAGATTCAGGTTTTAACCTTTTCTGTTAAAACGTGACTTTTCAAGATTGTCGGGTATCCAAGATTTACCTTTTCAAGTAATCATAAAGTCCAATTGCCCTTTTTGAAGATTGCCATTATGTTTGAATTTTACCATCCCTTGATGTAAAGTTCACTTTTTAGTCTAGGAGAAAAAGAGAATTATTACTCTTTTAAAAAAATATTGTCATAGTTTCCTTTTAGTTAACCAAAAGTACCATATTGTCACAAGATGGGATTTTAAGAGATTATTGTGAGCTAATTAAACATTCAATCATATTCAATGTCTTCTGATTTGTTTGACTTTGAAGAGTGTTTCTTCACTGATCCATTCTCCCCATTGAGTGACTCTTCCTCCATTGACATCCTCAAAGCCTTTAAAGAAAATAGCTACAATTTAAACCCTTTGACCCATGAAAATTTTGACCCACCATTTGATGAAATTGACCATATTGCCCCCACCAATACCCTACTCTCTTCCTCCCCACCAAGCCACCAACTTGAGAATCTATCTCTCAACCAAATGGGCAATTCAGTAAATTCTCTAGATTTGTGTAATCTTGAGGTCAAAGCAGAGGAAAGTCAACTACCCTTTGTTGACTATTGTGTCAACACCAATTCTTTCTTGCCTCATAGCTTTGGTGGGTATGAAAATACATTGAAGATGATGCAAAGGAGCTTCAGTAGTAAATCATTTGATGGAAAACCAAATGGTTTTCTTTTTCAACCAAAATTTGATAGCTTGATTGAGTCCTCAAGTCTTCATGGCTTCTCTAATAGTTCAACCCAGATGAGAAAAGTTTGTAGTGCTGGTGACTTACAAGTTAGTCCTCCTTATCATTGCATGTCCAATTATGATTTATGACTCTTTTGGGTTCATTCTTAACTTTGAATATATATATATATTTTTTGTCTTTAGAGCTTGAAAAACAATCATAGAAGTCAAACATTGTCGTCAAGTCCATTAGCGACCGAAGGGTCAGTCATGGAGGAAGCAAATTTTAAGGTGGGTCGTTACAGTCAGGAAGAAAGGAAGGAGAGAATCTTAAAATACAAAGCCAAAAGGACGCAGAGAAATTTTAATAAGACGATTAAGGTAATTAATTTTCCAATTAAATAAGTAGTATTTTTTTTTATTGTATGTTAAATTCAAAAGACTTGTGAATGAATATTAAATTCACTGATTTCATAGGCAAATGAATATGATGATTAAAACTTGTCAACATAGGAATTATAATGTGTAACAAAATAAATATGAGTTGAATGCTCATGTAGTCCGTATCTAATAACTTTATTTGCTGTTTTTTATATGGAAAGTATGCATGTCGAAAAACTCTTGCTGATAACCGTCCAAGAATTCGTGGGAGATTTGCACGTAACGATGAGCCTGAAGAAACGACTCCTAAAGCATTAAATTTTCAACGGTACGAGGATGAAGATGAATACTGGGTATGTATTCTCTTGAATTATTTTTATTTGTTAATAGAAAGATGAAATATAAATAAAGAATATCATCATCATTATACATAGTAAATCTCACAAATAACAAAGGTGAGGTAGGATCCGAGATAGGTAAGATATAAAATATCATTTTACTTAAATAGTAAGTTACATTAAACTTTGCTTTTATATATTAACGCCTTTATGATATCATTTTCGAAATCAAACCTGATTAGTGGATTGTGTTTAACTATTTCGACTTGCATAATGAGATTAACAAATAAATAAACCTCCTAAACATGTCATTATCATATTAATCGTTATCTTCCAAAAGGTATGGGAAAATAAAACACATAAAATATAGAGAAAATCTCATGATTATATATAATGTTTATAAGTCTAGCAAATCGCACCTTGGCAACGATGAGATACACACACGAGATAATTCTATATATCTGTTTTATCTTGGTGTCTCATCATAAATGCATTAGATTGTACGAAACATTCTTTATGATATAAAAAATTATATATGTATAAATTTACTTATAAATTGATTTTCTATTTTTTTGTTTATGTTACGTGTAGATGGACGGTTTGCAAGAAGAAGACTGTGGAGGAATACAAAGGCAACAATTTTTCACCACCTACATGCCCACCTCCCGATTTCATCAATTTAGTTATGTTCCTAAATAAAAACCATAACTATCTTCCTTCAAGAATTCTTGAAAATATTCTATTAGATTGGTTGATCCTAGATTTGGAACGTTACATGGTTATAGAAATAAACATATTATTATTATTATTATTATTATTATTATTATTATTATTATTATTATTATTATTATTATTATTATTATTATTATTATTATTATTATTATTATTATTATTATTAAATAGTTGGTGTATGATCGAAGTTGAGACGCAGCAGAAGAAGGATGGAAAGGGGGTCAGAAGAAAGGAACCAAGTTGTCGTATAAAGCATTTAGATTGCTTTGAACATTTGATAGTTTATTGTAATTTGTAAGGTCACATTATTATGAGTATAAAACTTGGGAATATTTGCTTTCCTGTCATTTATATTCTCTTGTAATTCACTTTTTATTGTTTAGATAATTCAAGACCATTATAGCAAAATTTGCGATGGTTTATCATTTATGATTATGTGGTTTTACTATTATAAGTGTGTTGTTTTATTGTTATAACTAGTTGTATAAAATCACGCGCGTTGCGCGTTTTACAATCGAGATTTAGATGAGGTGTTGATCAATTAACGAATAATACAATCGAGATTCCATTTTGGTTGTAAACGTTAAAAAAAATAAAGAAATCTACACATAAGGTAACACATGAAACTTGTAACGAAATTACATAAGATTATGTTATTTATATTAATAGTATATAATATAATAAAGTTTTTAAATAATATAATAATATAAATAAAATAATAATATTTTTACTATTCATTTAAGTTACTATTCTATTCATTCATTTGCTTTATTAATATAGTATAATTATAGTTATGTTTGTACTATTATAATGGTACACTAACGCAATGTTTGATATAATAAAAGATATCATGAGTTCGTGTTTATAATGAAAAAAAACATTGTTTTTTCTTTAATATGACAATACTACATTCTAGAGTAACAAACTAGCAACACAATAGCATTCTTAGCCAAACATAAATGATACATAAATGATAGTACATAAATTCATATGGTTCATCTAATGCTGTTATCCTAAAATTGAGAAGAAAAGGTAAAAATCATGTATATATGCAGCATCTTTCAAGAGTTGAAGCTTTTTTAAATTGTTTTGAGAAAGTTTAATTTCCTGAGCTTTATCCTTGTGAAGCTTTTGATAATTTCCAAAGCCTTGGTTCATCCCTTATCCCTCCGGCCCTGCACAACAAACACATTTCAATTGCGCGTTGTTGCGGTATTCACATTGAATACAAAAAAAATGTATACAATAGTTTATGCAATGTACAAAATATGAATCTACCATTCTAGACTAAAAGTGGGTTTACTACGCCAAGTAAAATCAAAAACTTAAAAATAGAGACGAACAAATTGAGACTCGATTAAGCAGGATTTAACAACAATCCAGTTAACAACCATCAACAATCACGAAAATCTTTTTTAGATATTATGATCTAAACGAAGCAAAAGAAAAAAATGCAGATAAGATGGTATACCTTGACGGCTACACGCTTTACTTTTTATGCAAAAGATCGAGTAGAAGCAATTAGACAAAAGAGATGCTTACTTGCTTTGTTACAGAGAGGGTGTCGAGGGAATGAAGGGCGATGATGATAAACAGGTCTTGCTTTATAATACATAGTAGGAGAACAAAAGAAGGGGGTTACATATGGAGAATGATAAAGTGTGTGTATTACTTATAAATACAATAGGCTTTACATCTTGTACACAAGGGTATAAAAGGAAGAAATAGGGTAAAAGTTATGAGATTAGACTTATGGCTCTTGATATGCCATCTTAAAATGGTGGTAAAATAACTATCTTAACCATCTCTCCTTCTTAATAAGATAACATAGATAAAGATAATAGCAAATTAGTACTATGAGAAATGATATATTAAAATGTTATTTACTTTAAGAAAAAGTAAATAAAGAATTACACGTTTTGTTCTTTATATTTGCCTTAAATTGTAGTATATGTGTCCTTTATATTAAAAAATTAAACAATGTGTCATTTATTTGAAACTTTAGCACACTACAAGTCCTTTAGGGTCTGTTTGGTATGGTGTAATGGAATGGACGAGGGAATGGAATGGACGAGGTAATGGAATGGACAAGGTAATGGAATGGATCATTACCATTCCATGTCGTGTTTGGTTGCCATGTGGGAATGAAACAAAACATTACTTTGTGTTGTTGGATAGTCAGAAAAAGACAAAGGAATAAAATCGGTGGTGAGTGGTTGTGGTGGGTGTTGGTGGTCAGTGACGGTGAGGGTGGGTGGTGATATGTGGCGGTACCGGAGGTGGTGGGTGGTGGCGACGGTGGATGGCCATGATAGTGGGTGGGAGACGATGGTGAGTAGTGGTGGGTGGTGACGGCGGTGGTAGCAATGGTGGCAATAGGCGGAGGTGGATGGAGGTGATGGTAGGTGGGTGACGATGGTGAGTAGTGGCGGTGTTGGTGGGTGGTGGCGGTGGTAGTGGTGGGTAAAGAAATTGTGGTGAGTGACGGTGGTGGAGGTGGCGGTGGGTGGGTGACGGTGGTGGGAGACGGTGGCGGTGGTGGTGGTGGTGGGTGGGTGATGGTGGTGGTGGCAGTGGTGGTGGTGGTGAGTGGGTGAAGGTAGTGGGTGTCGGTGGTTGGTGACAGCGGCGACGACGACAGCGACGACGATGACGGCGGTGGTGAGTGGTGACGGTGGTGGTGGTGGCGGCAGCTACGGTGGTGGGTGGTGGCGGGCAACGGTGGTTGGTGGTGACGATAGTGGTGGGTGGTGGTGATTATGGTTTTGTTAGTAAAGAGTGAATGAGAGATGGAATGAAAAAAAAACATGGGGGGGTGGAGGGAATGGTTTTGAGGGAATGGAATGCCTTGTGGAATGGTTGATTCCATTCCTTTAACCAACCAAACACACTTTTTTTCATTACCTTGTAATGGTCCATTCCATTCTCCCTTCCATTCCATCATACCAAACGCTACCTTACATTATCTCTATCCAAGATCTTGGTTATCTTATATAACCTCATCCAATATCTTGATTATCTTTAGTTATATATTATTCATTTAATGATTCTATTAATTATTTAAAATACATTCATAACTCAAAAAATTATATAAATTTACAGAAGTTTATTTATGTAACACCCCAACCGATGGCGGAATCATCGAGGTGCCACGTAGTGACGATTGTTCAAAAGCTCATGGTACTAAAATGTAAATATATGATTATTGAATATTGTTTTACAACAAGTGAAATTAAATACAAGACAACAAAAATAAAGATAATTGATTGATTTATTCTAAGTCCAAAGTCCTATGTGAAGCGTCAAGCAGCTTATCCTGAAACATGCACGAAAATAATTTTGTCAACATATGATGTTGGTGAGTACTACTTAGTTTTGTACATATAGTATAAGTTTTGAAAAGTAGTACAATTCATGTGTCTAGCATCACCAAGGCATTATGTAAACACGCAAGTAACCAAACAAGACAAAGATCACATGTAAAGTTGTACAATGAAATTGATAATGAGCACCTCAACACGTGTGAGTCTAAAAGAGCACCATAACACAAAGTTATGTCTAAATGAGCACCGTAACATAAGTTACGTCTAAATGAGCACCGTAACATAAGTTACGTCTAAATGTATGATTTTGTATGTAAGCTACGTTCATGTTCAAGCATAAGCACAAAGATAAACAAGACACGTATATGAATTGTAAATGAATAAAATGTATGTGTAAATGAATACGAAAGTTTTGTATACTTGTGCATGAATCACCCCGAAAGTTGTAAAAGCGAAAAAAGGGGATAAGTAATACTCACCTTAGCAAGGTGGTGAGTCTTGTGTAATTGAATAAGTATATTCCAACGTTGCCAAGTATCACCCTATGTATAATGTAACAAATAAGTCTAAGTCTATCTTAGTCTATAGGTATTTTCTAGGGCTTCGAATTGGGGAATAAGTATTCGTTTGATTAATAAACAAATTGTTTATTAAATATAAGAAATTTAATAAATCAATAAATAAAAGTCTTTTTGTAAAATTTTAAATTAGAGATGATCACAATATAAAGTTATGAAAAATAATTTTTATAAAGTTATTTTCTTGAAAATAGAATATTTAATCTAATTATTTCAAAATGTCAAAATATGACTTTAATATCTAAAAAATATTAAAATCAAAGAATTTCTGAATTAAAAATTGTATTTCTGTTCTAAATGGATAGAAATAATTTATGTAAAATTTTGGTACAAAAATATTGTAAAATGAATTTATTATGAATTATTTATGATTAAAACTAACAAAAATTGATTAAAAATATTAAACAAAAACTTGTAATATTTATTATATATATATTAAATAAATGATTTTTGAAAAAATAAAAATTGGACAGTAAATTTTATCATTGAAATAACATAAAATAAATTTTGTAGAATTTATAAAATAGTTTTAGTATTTTAAAACGAATTTTAAAGATATAAATGAAAAATAAAGCTTAAAAGGTGAAAAAAACGTCTTTGTAGAAGCTGGGAATCGAACCCGCGTGAGTTGCCAAACAAGCATCAGACACAACCACTTGATCTAGATCAGTGGTTGTGTTTGATTCTGGTTCAATTAAAATATAAGATAATAGCACAAGAGGTGTTCTTCCCCAAATTACAAGTGTTCGAGCCCTAGTTTTTCAATCGCGTTAATTATCAATCAATAGCCCCTGTAATGTTGGGGCTATTGTTCGTGTACGTGCGAATAACATAACCCACAAAAAGAATCGGACTTACAATGACGAATTCGTTTGATTCTAGCTCGGTCAACCAAGAAATCAAACGCGATCAAATACAAGAATAACTGATTTGATACAGAAATTGATGCTAAGAGGATGATGTTCGGCGAGTTTAGGTTGTTAGAAGGTGTTCAATTTATAGTGAAGGGTCGGGTTAAGGATTTAGCAAGTTTTGACCATGGTTAATGCGATGACGTATGATTATTATAAATTTGGTATGTTTTGATTAAGATTTGTGCGTGTAAGGTGCATATGAACCTGCTAACGAGTCAATTGTTTCCATTTCAGCTTCAATCAAGGGTCAGCGATGGTGTTTGACTGAATTAATTGTGATTGTCTGTTGTTGCACGTTACAGACAAGGAGGGAACAAATCAGCTTTAAGAAGGGCATTTATACAATCATATCTGGTATTAAATCACCAAATAGCTTGTGGCTCAATGGCTTCGGCGTGTGTTGTCATTGGCTTCTGCCCGGGTTCGAGTCCCGGCAGGGGCATTCTTTCTTTTTTTTTTTTTTTTTAACAAATAAGGGGGATTGGGCTTGGTCTGTTGGGCCGGCTTGTGTGGGCCGATTTTGATGGGCTCCGAATTAATTAAAGAAAAAGGGATTTTGGGCTTGGGTTTGGTTAAGGATGGTTTACTTGTTTGATAAAAAGACTAGCATATATCTATATTATAATTTGAAATTTTTTTTTATTATTATTATTATTATTATTTTATAAAAATAAAAATATAAAGAAAAAATGACGGATGTCACAATTTACATCCCAAATTTTAATATTTTTATTTTTACTCTTAAAAAAAAGATTTTAAAATACATTTAATATATTTTCATTCATAATTAATTTAATTGTAAACCATTTTCTATAATATTTAGCATTGTAAAAATTGTTATTTTAGAAAATAATATATATATTAATATTTTAAGAATTTTAATTCAAGTTATTAATTATTAAGGAAATTAAATATGTTTTAAATTAAATAAAAACAGCAAAAACTTTACAAAATTATTTTCCAACTTTATACATCAGTATATGGGTAAATTGTAAAATTTTTGATTTAATTATTATAAAAATTATAAAATTATATTTTTATAAATTTTATACTAATTAAATAAAAATTATTACCTTTTACCCATATACTATTGTATAAAGTTGAAAAATATTTTTAAAGTATTTTCTGTTTTCATTTAATATAAAACAAATTTATTTTTCTTAATAATGAATAACTTGATTTAAAATGCTTAAAAATATTAATATTTTGTATTTTCTAAAAAAATGGGCTTTTGAATTACTCAAATCGTATTTATATCGAATTAATTATGAATTAAAAATAAAGTTTTATTAAATATATTTGGAAACGTATTTTTTAGATTAAAAATAGAAATAATGGAATTTGGGATGTAAATAACCTTCTGTAAAATTTATAGAATTCTTGGAGTTTTGAATGCATTTTAAATAATTATTAGAACCATTAAATGAATAATATATAATTAAAGATAACCAATATATTGGATGGGGTTAGAGAAGATAGTCAAGATATTGGATGAACATAAAGGACAAAACGTGTAATTCTCTCAAAAGTAAACGATTGCGTCTTTTTCAAAAAATAGCTCTGCAATAGTGGTGTGAATTTCTGACATAACTCGAAAAACAACATGAACAAAACACGAAATTCGCATGTTGGTTCGAGTCAGTTTCAGGATTGTTTATCTAAATCGGCCAGGTTCGGTCAACCCAAACATGTTGGTCGGATGACCTGTTTAACCTATCCGTATTATATTTTGTTTTTGTTTTTTGGCTGTATTTTATGACATAGTTATAATTTTTATTGCTTAAGTTTATTAATATATATGAGTTTATTTATATATTAATTTGTATATTTATTTTTAAAATTAATTTATAAAATATTATTATATGAAGAAAATAACAAAATAAAGAAAATTCGAGTCAAACTGGACGTGTTTTGGTCATCCCGCAAACTTTCGGGCCATGTTCAGGTTCATAGGTCTGACACAATTTTCAAATTTGGATTCGTGTAAAATTTTCATGATCGGATCAGGTTGGACACGTCAACCCGCGAACATCCCTGCTCTCCAGCCACTTTTTTCACTATGCTCGGATCCCAATCATTGAAGTATTTAATCAATAGTTCACAATCTTTCTTAGGCTATGTTCACTTTGTCGTGTATATCTAATTTGATAGTTTGGTGATTAAATTTATGAAGTGAAAAGCCAAAACCAATTTCATCAAAATGAACACAACACAGAAGAACATTCATATGTTACACAAAGATAAGACATGAGTAGAGCAACATTTAATTAGAATATAACTTGAACGTTTCATATAAGAAACAAAAATAATATCTATACCAAATTACACACATCAAATCTGTTATCGTTATCGAGTCATGTAGTCTATTCTGTTTTGTAGTGGTTTTAGTACTTAACATGGTTTTACGACTCATGCGTCCGTTACGTTTTACGTTGTGTGAGTCACTTGGTGTTAATAGTTTATGTTTTTGCTTTACGTTTTTTCCTGATGTTGGTCATTGTTTGGTTGCTCCTTAGTACGGTTTTACATCCACCACCCCGCAACACGGGGGCCTTAAGACCAGTTTGCATAATTTAATGGCATTACTTTAGTATGCTGTATGCAACTTTAGACTGGTTAACGTATCTTACAAAATTTAATCGACCTTTAATAAATTTTCAAATGCAATTATGTAAACATGAGGAATATGTACCTCAAAACAGGAATTGGTTATGATCCAAACAAGGCAAAGAATACTAATACAAAAATTAGCACAAATGTATTTTCTAAACGCCACAAAATGCATGAGTCAAAGGAATTCAAAAGCCTACAACCTAGGAAAGTGCTTAATTATAGTTTAATCACATGATTATGCTTCTCATCCCTTTTCAATACTTAGTGATTATAATAGTTGGATCTTTGGTGCATACAATTAAGTTTATATTCTCTCATGATGACTAATGCACTTATTTATGCATCTAAGGTTCGTTAGTCAACGGGTTTTCATCACAAGGGCCCTAGACCTTTTGAAGAAACAAAGGTGCACTAAACTATAAGCCTAGAAAAACAAATATAAATATAATTTCACCTAAAATAAGTGCGGCTAGGGCTACCATCATGCTTGTATCGAGCTCAACTCGGATCTCCTTTCATCACTACTAGAAAAATACCCCTTTCTTGACGCGCATTGCGCGTCATAAAAGGGTGTTTATGACACACAGAAAAGTGTCAAGGAAGAACATGTCAAGAAAGGTTTATGACATGCAGGCGCGTGTCATCTTTTAATGACACGCGTTTATGACACTCCTTTACGACACGCTTTTTTGACACGCATTTATGACACACTCTTTAATGACACTCTTTCATGACATGCATTTACGACACACCTTTATGACACTAATTTTGCGTGTCATGTTTTTTTTTTACCTAAAAAAAAATTTCTACAAAATGGCTAATATCCCTGGATTTATATTTAAATTTATAATTACAAAATCAATAAATTACATAATAAAACTGCATTTATTATATATATCACCAAAAAAATCCATTACAATATAAGCATTTATCGAATCCTACCACAAGTATTAACGGTTACAAAAATATTGTATCAATACATTACGTTAGTCTATACCTAAACATACGGATCACTTGAAAATGAAGTTTGCGGCATAACTTGACCATTCTTCACGACTGATATTGACTCCAGTTTGCCAGCCTGTTGTGTCCCACTACCACTGTCGGCCTCAGGTGTTTGAGCATAAGGAGTTACTCTAGTTCCCCCACATTGTTGACCTCCAAAAGATGGCTGACCAAACCCAAGACTACCAAATTTATTAATGACAATTCTTTATAAATTGCAACATAAAAGCTAGAATCAATCACATGCAGCAACAAATGACCCCTTTGCTAAAAGTTCCATGCCTTGTGTGCTAAACGCGACACCAATTTTTGGGGGGAGCAGCGCCTACAACCATGTAAATGGTTGCCATTTGCAACATTGTTGTCTTCAGAGCTGCTCTCTCAGACTTACGCATTTGAAATACATCAAACGATTAAAAAGTTACAAAAATAAATAAATGGATCAAGTGATCAACTACCTCGAGAACTCTGACGCAAAGTTTAAGGTCTCCTGCTTCTAGTTGTGTAACAAACTCTTCGATCCGTTGAACTCTGTAAGGCATTGACATGGTGTTTAATCTTGCCTGCAAGTTATTTAGATAAGCTTCTTTTAGCATATAAACAATAACTCTGTGCTTTTATAAATTCCTGGAAGGAGACGTAACTGCACTCATACACGCATCCATGTATACGTGATACATACATTCTATACATATACATATGCCTTGCACAGACGAGCAGTGGCGAAGCTTGAATTTTTTCCGCGGGGGGGGGGGGGGGGGGGGGGGTCACGTACATACACATTCTATGCGCCATTGCAGACGAGTGTGCATACTTACACACATACATGCGTACATAATTTCAAGCTCACCCTCAAGAGCGGAAAAGGCCCTAATAATTTTTTAACATACCAAATAGTAAACTTTTAACTTCTAACAGAAAAAAAAACATTAAATAATATTATATTTTACCTGAATGCACATCCCTAACAATGGAGATATTTCTTTTTTCAAATTATCTCTGATCATTCCATATACTTGGCTTCCACTTTGCTAAACCCGCCAACTCCATGACTCAGGCTTCCGTTTGCAAAGGAAAGATCGACCCCATGTGGAGTTCCATGAAAACTCTAAATGTTAATAAGAAAAAACTTCAAAAAACGTTATGATATTATGTAATTTAAGTTCTAAATGATAAAATAAAATTACAGGTGTCATCCTCCCGAAAAGGGCAGCTGATGATCGACGATGTAAGCCAATTGCAGATGCGGCCGCACTTGCTTTCAACGCGTGTTGAAGTAAAAGCAAAAGAGTAGAAGCATTGGACAACCAGTAAGCTAATACACCGTTGTTATCCTGCTTTTTCTTTATAAAAATAAATTATGAACAAGAATTAGAACAAAACTATGGATAAAAAAAGATATATTTTAGTGTATTGAGAAATAACTCAAACCTCTATTGCATTGCCTATGGTTTGGATGATACGGTCAAAAACACGGGTCTTTTCAGCTTCAAAAGATCTCCATTGCAGAAGGCATTTGTAAATAATACAAGCTGCTATAGGTCTGTTTCCTGCAAACCCAAGATGTTGTGTAATGCATCTGAGAAGCAATTCCTGATTTTCATTTTGTTTTCTGTCGAGTAATTTTTGTGGTTTGTCATCAATTTCTGCAAGATCCCCTTGGCCCACTGAAGGGCTATATGGGTCCTAAAACAACAAAACATGTTCTTAAATAATCAGAATATATAATCTAATAATAACCAAGTTCCTTAACTGTAACACCGGAGTCACTTAAAACTTTTTTTAATTACAAAACCACCCAAGTTTCAATATTGTTCCACATTAAGTGACCAAAGTGAACCAAACAGAAAACTTGGTTGTTATTATTTAGCAATTATACTTTTTAAGTTAACTGTAGGAGGTAACCGCGAAAAAAAAAAAAAAACTTATTACAACTAAACAAGTTTGAAGTTTCATAATGTTCCATTTAGCTCATCCCATTTAAGAAAATATTAAAAAAAATCACAACAATGGACCAATATGGAAATTTGAGTGGTTTTTATAGTTAGAAAAATGAATGAGTGACTTTATTGAAAAATATTAAAACTTGGTTACTAGCAAAAGAAATAAAAGAAATAACTCGAAAACCACATTGATGAAAAATTACAATACCTGAGATGACTTTATATCTACATTTAAAGTACCACTGTCATTCCTCTGCAAAAGTTATAAATAAACCATTATAAGGCAACTTAGTGTTGTTATATGCTAATTTGATTAAATTAAATAAAATTGAGAATATACCTGCATATAAGATCTGGAACGGCCTGAGAAGAGCTTATTAGGTGCCATGGAGACTGCTTGATGGCGGAAGACTTTGTTCTCTGATTCTAAGTTATTCAACTTCTCTTCCAGCCTAGGAAAATATAAATATGTTAAACATGTAGTTTATAGAAAATGCCCCACTTACGGTATGCACATATAATGCATTCTAAGACCGCTTGATGGCGGAAGACTTAGCAGCAGCGCGCAGCAGCGCGACTGCGCAGCAGCACGCAGCAGGCCCCCAACTGCGCAGCAGCGCGACTTAGCAGCAGCGCGACTACGCAGCAGCACGCAGCAGGCCCATTTAAATTTTTTTCTTGAAAATGATTAATGTATGAATTATAAATATAAAATATTGCAATAATAATCTATTTTTGAACAAAGAGGTATAGCCGTAGAAGATGTTGCATGCAATTAGAAAATACATCTTGGACGGCTTTCACTCTGTTTTGACCCAACCCGTTTTTCACTAATCGTTTTATTTGACCCATCTGAGATTGAACATTTCAACCCCATTCACAATCAACGGATCGAAGTCACTAATCAACCTCTAAATAAAATGCCAAAACAATACCTTAATTTTCTTAAATAGATTGGGAATATTTTCATCATCAAAAGGAAGAGTGCCACATAGTAACCGGAAGTACATTAATTATATGACAAGCACATCAACGGCAACAATCTGCAGTCTAATTACACGATCAAGAAAAATAAACAGAGCTTACCGAACCAGGGCCTTCAGTGCAAGGACCACCAACCAATGCCACTATTCGAGCAGCAGTACCATCCATACAAGCCCCTAACAAACCAGCTGCAACGCTCAATGCAACCCCAGTGCACCTCAATGCTCGATGACCCGGTGCAACTGGCCATTGATCTGTACCTAACTCCTCCAAAAGCTAAATCCAAACACTTGATTAATAACTCACATAAACTTGTGAAACTTGTTAAACTAATCATCAACAATTTAATCTTTAACAAATGCAGTTAAACAATTCAAACCCATAACTCCGTCTTCATAGCAGTTGTAAACAAAAGTTTACATCATCCTCATCGATTTTTTTCTCATAAAGAGTTGGGTATTTCACAATCTAAGCTATGGTCGTGGGCTAGAAACCGAACAGGGCAAGACCCTAGCCACCACCGCTAGGGCCGTAGGTCAAAAACGACACCAGCGCAGCTATGGAGGCTCAGATGAGGCTAACCTCATCATCATAACCATTATCAACCAGATCCAGAGTCAGATCAGCACTATAGTCAGATTCTGATTATCATCGAGCCAAAGAAAAAGGTTCAAAGCAAAAAAACATAAAAATTAAAACAACGAGGAGCCCGAAAAAAAAACACAATCGTTACATACCTCTAGGGTTCCAGGTGTACTGGCGATTTTAAGCCCCAAGACCGTGGACCAGGGGCGACTGTAACCACCGGCTATTACCTCCCGTTGTCCGTGCACTCCCTCTCTCTCGTTGTGGCAGAAGATGAAGGATTATAGTCTTCAATCTAGGGTTACAGGTTTGATCGATTATAGAAGATGGATAGTCTTAGGGGTTTTTTTAAAGGATTGATTTGGGGACGAGTAGAAGTGTTACAGGGAGGGTTTTTTGAAGTGTTTTTGTTAATCGGGAATAATAATAGATGAAGAAAGAGAGAGAGAGAGGGTGCGGGATGCGTGTAGTGGGAGGGAAATGAAAAGTGTTAAATTTTGACACTAAACATGACACACAATTCTTATACCGTCATGGTTTTTGAATTCTTGACATCAGATTGTTGACACGCAAAAAAACGTGTCATTATTTAACCAATTTTTATAAACCATGACACTTTTTTTTATGACACACGCTTTGAGTGTCATAAATAGATGCGTGTCATTAAATGTGTGTCAAGATAGGTTATTTTTCTAGTAGTGCATATATATATATATATATATATATATATATATATATATATATATATATATATATATCCACAATGTTTCCATAAATATGTACATGTTTATATAATTTTCTTTTTTGAAAACCAGATTTCTTTTTAATCATGTCGTCTATGCGAATTGAACCCATATCCTTCAAACCTAAGTGTTAGTAAAGACCTTGCCTTTGCAAATGAGCTACCAACCCCATTGGTAAATAAGGACATATTTGGTATTTTATCGAAGGTAGCTCGAGCAGAAGGTGAACCACTACTAGAAAATTAGGCTTTTGTCACCACATTTTCGGTTACATAACGGTAGCAATTGCTCTGTAGCCACCATTTTGCAACCGAGAATGCGGGTAGCAAAAACACACGTCTCTGTTGCCCTAATGTCACCAAATAGCTACCACTTTTGTATTTTGCTACCATATTTTTGTCACCACAAAAACGGTTAAAATATTTGCCACCGCTCCTACAATATTTTAGTAAGGTCATTTACTACCGTTTTGATACCATTTAGCCACCGATATTGCCACCATTTAGACACCATTTTTATTGAAAATTTACACTTTTTTTGTAACCATTTTGGTACCATTTAGTCTGCAACCATTTAGTCACCTCTTTCATTGAGAATTTACTACTATTTAGCCACCATTTTCATTGAAAATTTGCTACCATTTAACCACTACTTTTAATGAAAAATTGCTACCATTTAGCCACCACTTTCATTGAAAATTTGCAACCATTTAGCCACCATTTTCATTGAAAATTTGCTACCATTTAACCATCACTTTCATTAAAAATTTGCTACCATTTAGCTTTTCTACAGGGTTTTTTTTCCTTCTTTATTAATTCAATTACATTTCAAGAAAATTATATTATATAAAACAGTCAAATAATACAAAATCTCAAATTATATAAAACAAATTTGATACAGTTTTTCCAACTTTAAAATCATATAAAAGACTCCAATAGAAACACAAAAAAATATCAAATAACCGAAATTATCCATTAAAAACTTCAAAATATTCATGTCTAAGTGTTTATAGCCTATTTTCCACCCATAGCTGTTAACCTAGCTTCAAATTCTCCCATTCTATTGTTCATAGCCTTTTTTTTTTTTGCATTATATTTTTCTTTTTCAGCCACCAAGCTCGCAATTATTCCTTCGAACCTTTCTTTATCTTCATCTTTTTCCTTAACAAGCTCTTTAATAACCAAATTCAACTTTTCAATCTACAAAACAAGCAATGAATAGAATTAAGAAGTCAGAATTAATAAAAATTAATAACGAGTCAAGTAAGTTACACAATAACATAATTCAATTGTGAGTTACAATTCTAGTGCTAGAAGTCAAATTTGAATTAAGGAGTTTCCATATATGTAGGCCTAGGATTTGGAAAGTAATCAATTCTGCAACAAACACAATCGAATTAACTCGACCCATAAACAATATCCGCAAATCAATCCCTCCACCAAAATGATCAAACTTTTTCAATCCAAGAACATTCATAGAACTTGATGCAAATTATGAACAACAAGCAAGTTCTCAAAAATTATTGCAGTCAAACAAATCTTGGATTATCATAACCATATTCGGCCAAACCATATTCTGTTGAAGAAATGTATTGGGCTGATTGGTGTAATACAAATAGTGACATATGTAAAGAAGAAAAAGACAATGAACATACAATCCTATGATAGTGTTAATGCATAGAATCATGCTTATCTCACTAGAAATTGGCACAAGATCAATTAACTGAAAATGAGTCTAGCATAAGATTAATCACCAATCAACACAATTAATTCAAGTACACAAAGACATCAACAAAAGTTTAGAAACAATACCCAAATGTGTTCAAACCCTAAATATCAAGAGCCTACATCCCAGTGTAATACAAATAAATTAGCCAAGCATGGCCATGATGTTCATCTTCAAGTTTGTGTCTTCAATCTTCAAAAATGCTTCAAGAGTCTTGGGAGAATTGTGTGTGTGATTGTTTTGTTAATGATGATGAATGATATATAGAGAATGAGTCAAAAGTCCATCTAAAAACGTCCATTCCTTCATAAATTCGTCATTAAAATGTTTTCCACCATCATTGACTTGAAAAAAGGAAATGTTTGACCAATTTTTGACTTTAGCGTATCCAACGCCACTTTTGGCGTAGGCTACGCTAGGCTGAATTTGTCTGAGCTGTTGTCTGCTGCCCTACGCAGGCAAATGTGTCCTTCCCTACGCCACTGGCGTAGGATACGCCAGTTTTGGCGTATCCTACGCCAAACCCCCCCCCCCCCCCCCCCCACCTTCTTCAGTTTTTGATTTTCCAGCTCACGTAAGCTTCCGTTTCTTGCCCGAGCAACTCCAAAACGTCATATTTGCCTCCTTTAGTCATCAAATCCTGAAATAACATAATAATATCAAAGCAACACCATTTGACGACTTAACACTCCTTAAAACTCATTTATAGATGCTTTTATACACATCTTTTAACTAACCCATCAGTCTACCTAATCATCATTGGGCCTAACTGACCATCGTTGGAAGTAACTAACCATCATTGAGCTTACTGACCATCATTGGATCTAACGGACCATTATTAGTTTAATTAACCATCATTGGATCTAATTGACCATCATTGGATCTAATTGATGATCATTGGTTCTAATTAACCATCGTTGTGCCTATTGACCATCAACGGGTCTAATTCACCATCATTGGGTCTAAGTGACAATGATTGGATCTAACTGACCATCATTGGATCCAATTGACGGTCATTGGTTTAATTAACCATCATTGGATCTAATTAACTATCATTGGATCTAATTGACGATCATTGGTTCTAATTAACCATTATTAAATCTAATTGACCACCATTGGATCTAATTGACGATCATTGGTTCTAATTGACAATCATTGGGCCTAATTGACCATCATCGGGTCTAAATGACCATCATTGGGTCTAAGTGACAATGATTGGATCTACCTGACCATCATTGGGCCTAACCGACCATCATTGGATCTAATTAGTCGTCATTGGGTGTAACTGGCCATCATTGAATCTAACTGACCATCATTGGGCCTAACTAACCATTACTGGATCCAACTGACCATCAGTGGTGTAATTAACCATCATTGGATCCAATTGACCATCATTGGTGTAATGAACCGTCATTGGATCTAATTTACCATCATTGGATCAAATTGACGATCGTTGGTTCTAATTGACCATCAACGGGCCTAATTGACCAACATCGGATCTAATTGACCATTATTGGGTCTAAATGACCTTCATTGGGTCTAAGTGACACTGATCGAATCTAACTGACCGTCTTTGGGCCTAACTGACCATCATTAGATCTAATTGACGATAAAATATTTATAGTTATTAGATTTTTTTCTTTCATTAAGTGTGGCTTCTAAATGACACATTTTTTTTTTCGTAAAGTGTGGCTAAAGGTTTCCAAAAGATGTGTTTTTGGTCACATGAATAAAAAAATTCACAAGATGTGTTATTGTTTCTTTCATTTGTTTTTTTTTATAAATTATTATTTTTTAAGTCTTTCTTATTATTTTTCTCACGAATTTACCAACAAAAATAAATGGTGTCAAAATTTGCAACCGATTAGTTACCTTATCTTATAATACATATTTTGGTATAAAATCGGTTGCTAAATTTGCTATCATTTTGCTAGGTAGCATATTTTGGTGACAGTAGCCATGATTTATCGTGGCTAATATGGTAGCAATTTATTCTCAAAATGGGTCCCTAAATTTGCTACCGCTAAGGTGGTCACAATTCAATAAGTTTGTTCTTTTTTTTTAAATTATTATTTTTTACGTCTTTCTTATTATTTTTCTCACGAATTTACCACCAAAAATAAACATTGTCAAAATTTGCAACCGATTAGCTACCTTATCTTATAATACATATTTTGGTGTAAAATCGGTTGCTAAATTTGCTACCATTTTTCTAGGTAGCAACTTTTGGTGACAATAGCCCAATTTTCTAGTAGTGAACTTTGATTGCTATTACTTTTACTAGTTTTTAAAATATCCAAAAAAAACATGATTTTCCCGTAATACCTTATTTAATAATGTATTTAACCAAAAGCTTATGCTTCTAAAAACTCCTCGTTAAATATAGTTATTAAAAATATTTGTAAAACTAGCATTAAAAGGAGTGAAGTACAATTTCTGTCTTATTGGGTTGGCCCAACGTCATGTTGTATCTATTTCGAGACCTTTTAAGAGCCTACGGGCTTAACGTTTCTGATATTAACATCATTTGTCCTTGAGAAAAACGAACGTCACAAAGACTGTTAAATGATCCCCACGTGCCAGGCATGGGTTGAGATACTGAGCTTCTACATCAGATATGTTACCCCGATAAAGCCATCGTCTTCACCATTTCCATTGCTATCGATCTTCACCATGAATTCCAACTCCAATCACGGTGCTAGTTGCTCTTGTGGGTCTCGAACATATTTTCACACATCATGTACTAAAGCAAACCCATGTAGTCGCTTCCACGTGCCAGGCAAGGCTTGAGATACTGAGCTTCTGCATCAGATATGTTACCCCGATAAAGCCATCCTAATTTATCAACAGTCATCAAGATGTGGCTTTGTGAGCTAAGCTTATCCTCCTGCATGTCCAACAATAACTCACCTAATTCCTAGCTTTCTAAGATTAATCGACAACAATGAGGACTTAGCTAGATCAAGAGCTATGGAAGTTAGAAGATTGAAGTTTATCTTAGGTGTTAGATGGTTTTTCTATGTTATGCATCTGACAATCAATTAATATGTGAAGTTGTAAAGGTTAATTATGGTGTTAATGTACCAAGTATTATTATGAAATGTGTGACATCCGTCTTCTTTGCATGTAATTAATGTACAAGTTTAGTCCTTATGTACACGTATTTTTTTCATTTCGAGTCCTTATAGTTCGATAATAAAAACAGTCAACAAATTTATATCTTTTCATCTTCTCAAGCATCGATTCTTTTTATTATTTGTGTAATCTGAAACCATGTCTAAAAGCTTACATTCAAATAAAATCTTACCTTTACTATATAGGTAAGTATATTTCTACATGTTAAATACTAATGTTTTATTTTACTAATAATAATAATGTCTATCATGACAACAAAATGCCAAAAACAATAAATAGGACATAGGACCACCAAAACAAAAAAAAAAAAAAAAACAAAGAAAGTTTCATTTTCTTTCTAATTCTCCTGTGAGCTGTAAATACAATTCGATGGAAAGGTAATTAATGCTATTAAACCCTCCATTAAGGTCCTTAAACTCAGTTTGCATTGTGTTGTTTGAAGTTCTTTATCATTTAATACCAATTACAATAGGTTTCAACCTTGTTATAAGTCGTGGATCATGAACCTTGTGTAACCGTCGAAATTAAATCTCAATCAAAGGAACGTTACAAAACACATAGGGTTCAAAAACTCTTGCGAATAAAAACCCTCTATCTAACCCACTTCTTACAAGTTTAAAACCTGCAAAATCTTGGTGCTTAGGTGCTTCGACCATCTCCCTTGTTTTCGGTCCCAACATCATTGTAAGTCGAAATCATTCATGTTGTTTTGTTCCGTGTCCGATCATTAGCCCCATGATTTGGGTGTTTAATCTGTTTTGTATCATGTGATTACAAATTCTAGGGTTAGGGTTCTATGAGTTAAGCTATTTGGGGAAGAAGATGATCAAGTAAAACTAGTTAAAATGGTTTTTATTTCAGATAATTACTAAAATATGGTTGTGCTCTAGTGGTTGTGATTGTAAACTTAGGATTTGATGCAAGGCTGCCCAGGTACGAACCTAGGCGCAACCTCTTTTTTTTTTGGGATTTTAATTGTTTTAGCTATTTTTTTTATATTATAAATATTTATAATACACATATAATTAAAATATTTATAGAAAATTCATTTCTACTCCAAAAATTATGAAAATTTAGGTGTAGATTCGTGACACCTCATAGAAAATTATCCCACTTTTATTTTCTAGAAAATGTATTATTTTTATATTTTATTGTATTTATTTTAAAGTAACTAACTAAACTATTTTGTCTTAATTATTCAAACATATTTTTATCTAAATATTCAATAGGTAATAATTATATTATTCAAACCACATTTACAACCTTTCATATATTATTTGTGATATACAACTTTTACATTAACGCGACTCATCATAAAAAAACTCTAATTCCTCAAATCGACTTAGCAAACCCTAATGCCTTAGACCCTAGATACCTTAGACTTTTTAGACATTTCCTTATTAG